>CM053772.1:80824037-80932345 GCA_028658325.1 Potorous gilbertii | reverse complement strand
CTTCACAAGCTCTTGACCTAATTGTCTCCACAGTATTACTAAGAATTAAAGGACCCTAACTTATTGTTGTTGGTCTAAAGTCCTAAGCCTAATAGCTTAATTTTAGACTTAACCTCGAATTTTCCCCTACCAATAATCTATAATTTAATAGATCTGGTATTAAGTTTACAAACCTTTTGACTATAGGAAATTGCCACCAAAAGTAGGGACATTGCAGGGAAACAATATCTCCCCAACTTCATGTCAGTTTCAGGAAGGAGTAGATGGTCAACTTGCATTCAGTCAGGCTTAAAGTCTGCCAGGTATCAGTGGGGAAATTGAGTCAGGAGAATCCTGCCTCAGCCCAGGCTGAACAGCCGCTCTCCCACCCTTCCCTTGAGATCACCTGTGCAGTTCATACCAACATCTCACAGGCTTACTGGCATCATGTATTGGAGGCTTAGACCACCTTTCTTGCTATCCATACATGGAATTAGACTCAGAAGAATAGTCACTTAATAGTCCCATAGCATCTAAAAATAGCAAGTTCCAATAACCAGATTTCAAATATGATTATAGTTTCACTTTGGCTAAGGATAATCTTTTGAGGCAAGTCTTAAGTGACTTACATGCCTTTCTATACATGTTCTGCCTCCTGATTAAATAGTCATCATAAAATCAAATTTACCTTTAAATCCTTAACTTTTCCATCAATGCCAAATTTTACCCAAGGTTATCTTCCTCTAGGAAATTTAGACTAAAATTCTTTTCCCCAAACTAAAGATGCCATTGATTTATTCTCAGTAATTAATTCAGTCAATTATTTTAATACTAATTTCTTTTACCTTACTTTGTAACATGTCCAATTTTTTTTCCATCACTCCCCTCCCCCTGCTTCCTAATACCTTGCATTCTGATTACTCCTTCCCTCATGTACTCTCCTTTCTATCACACCCCACCCTTCCCTTATCCCGATCTTCTCTCTTTTCTTGTAGGGTAAGATAAATTTCTATACCCCATTCCCTGTATTTCTGATTTCCCAGTTATATGCAACAAAAATTCTCAACATTCATTGCTAATACTTTGAATTCCAATTTCTCTCCCTCCCTACTTCCTTCCCCAACCCCATTGAGAAGGCAAGCAATTCAATACAGACTACATATGTGTCGTTTTGCAAAAGACTTCCATAATAATCATGTTGTGTAATACTAACAATATTGCCCTCTGTCGTACTCTATCCCCCCTTATTTTTCCTTTGTCAATTGACCTTGTCCCTTCTCAAAAATGTTTATGTCTAGTACCTGCCTTCTCCCATTTGCCCTCCCTTCTATCATTCCCCTCAACCCACTTGTTGCTTCCTCTCTATGATCCTGTGATGTAAGATAAATTTTCATATCAAATTTAGTGAGTATGTTATTCCCTCCTTCAGCCCTATGTGGAGAGAGTAGCTTCACTTTTCCCCTCTTCCCTTCTCCCTTTTCTCCTCCATTGAACAAGATTTTTCTTATCTCTTTTTTGAGTTATAGCCTGCCCTGTTCCATTTCTCCCTTTTTCCTCCCAATATTTTCTTCCTTCACCCCTTAATTTTTATTTTATTTTATTTTTATGTGGGGATCATCTTTTCTGATTCAACACACCCTGTTCTTGATGTCTATATATGTGTATGTGTGTGTGTGTATGTACAATCTCTCTATCTACCCAAATACTGATAAAAGATTTGAGTTATAAATATTTTCTTTCCACGTAGTAAACAGTTCAGCTTTAGAAAGTCTTTTATGATTTTTCTTTCCTGTTTACCTTTTCATGCTTCTCTTGATTCTTGTATTGAAAAGTCAAATTTTATGTAGATCTGGTCTTTTCCTTAATATGAATGATTGAAAGTCCTCTATGTCATTGAATGACCATTTATTCCCTTGAAGTATTATACTCAGATTTGCTGGGTAGGTGAGTCTTGGTTTCAATCCCAGTTCCTTTGACCTCTGGAATATCCCATTCCAAGCCCTTCGATCCCTTAATGTTGAAGCTGCCAGATCTTGTGTTATCCTGATTGTATTTCCACAATACTCAAATTGTTTCTTCCTTGCTGCTTGCAGTATTTTCTCCTTGATCTGGGAACTCTGAAATTTGGCCACAACATTCCTAGGAGTTTCTCTGTTCGGGTCTCTTTCAGGAGGTGATTGGTGGATTCTTTCATATTTATTTTGCCCTCTGGTTCTAGAATATCGGGGTAGTTTTCCTTGATAATTTCATGGGAGATAATGTCTAGGCTTCTTTTTTTTGATCATAGCTTTCAGGTAGTCCCATAATTTTTAAATTGTTTCTCCTGGATCTATTGTCCAGGTTGGTTGTTTTTCCAATGAGATGTTTCACATTATCTTCTATTTTTTGAAACTTTTGGCTTTGTTTTCTAACTGCTTGGTTTATCTCATAGTCATTCATCTCCCTGAACTCAATTCTCTCTTTCAATGAATTATTTTGTTCACTGAGCTTTTGAACCTTCTCCTCTATTTGGCTAATTCTGCTTTTTAAAGCCTCCTTCTCCTCATTGGTTTTTTGGACTTCTTTTTCCAATTGAGTTAGCTTTTTTTTAAAGCTGTTATTTTCCTCAGCATTTTTTTGGTTCTCCTATAGTAAGCTGCTGACTCATTTTTCAAGCTCCTCTATTGCCTGAGACTAGTTTAAGTTCCCTTTGGAGGCCCTGGAGATAGGGGCCTTGACTTCCTCTGACGATATGCCTTGTTCTTCCTTATCTGAAAGGATGACACCTATTCCCCAAGAAAGCAACCTTTTATGGTCTTATTTTTTTCCCCTTTTTTGAGCATTTTCCCAGCCAGTTACTTGACTTCTGAGTTTCCTCTCCACAACCACCTTGTCTCCAGTTCTGATAAGCCCGAACTGGGGGCTGAGATTCAGATGAGCTGCTCCAATCTCCAAGGGGCTTTAGGTGGGGGCAGGGCCGCTATTCAGTATGAGATTAAAATCAGTTACTCAGGTGGGGGCAGGACTGCCACACAGGGCTCAGTCCCCTCGGGGCCTTTATGATGAGACTTTCAACAATGGCCTGCCTTCAGAGCCCCAGTCCACTGCTGCCTCCATTGCAGCCACCTGAGGAGGCCTGAGTTATGGAGACACCCTGCTCCCTTCTCAGCCAGCCGAAAAACCCTCTCACTGACCTTTAGTGCCTGTAGGTTGCGGAATCTGAGCTGCCGCTGGAGTCTCTGTCCCTGAAGCCTGCTCAGATCTGCTCCGGGCCAAGGCAGGGCTGGGCTCTGCTCCATGTTCAGCGCACAACAGACCTTTCCCATCTGTCTTTCAGGTCACTCTGGGCTAGAAATCTCCTCCACTCTATTGTTCTCTGGCTTCTGCTGCTCTAGAATTTGTTAAGAGTTCTTCTTTACAGGTATTTTATGGGCTGTGGGGTAAGAACTAGTGTATGTGCATCTTTCTACTCTGCCATCTTAACCTTGACAAGTAAGAAAGAAAGAGAAAGAAAGAAAGAAAGAAAGAACGAAAGAAAGAGAAAGAAGGAAATCAATTCCATGCCACTAACAGCATCTGGTTCAGTTTCCCTTGAACCCTTGACTTTCTGGGCACAATACTTGCCAAGTTCTCACTTCTACCAGTCTACCTAAGAAGACTATTCATTCTAACCCCTCTTTAATAATCTCATAAGAGAAAGAGGGAAGAGAATTTAGAACTCAAAGTTTTACAAACAAATGCTAAACATTATTTTTACATGCAACTGAGAAATAAGATATATAGACAACTGGATATAGAAATCTATATTGCCCTACAAGGAAGTAAGAGGGGAGGAGATATAAATGGAGTGTGATAAAAGGAGGGGCAGACAAGGGGAAGGGGTCATCCGAATGCATGCCATATCAGGATAGGGGGAAGTGGCAAGATGGGGAGAAAACTGGGAAGTCAAAATCTTGTGGAAATGAATGTTGAAAACTAAAAATAAATTAATAAAAAATAATCTCATAAAGGTATAGTTATCTACAACAGTGGTGTCAAACTCAAATTGAAATGGGGAGGGTAGAGGAGTACAGGGCACTAATCCATACATAGGATTCCCTGCAAGCAGTATATTGACTTAGAAAAACACGTATTAACATTATCTATGCTCTATCATATTGTTATTTATTTTGTTCAATGGTCTTCAATTACATTTCTAATCTGGTTTGGGCAGCACTCAGGAAAGTTATTCCCCTTTCTAGGTATAGGGTAAGTCATCCTCTCTTGGCTTCAGTTTCCTCTTCTATAAAATGAAGGGTGGGAGAGTAGACCTGGATGTCCTCTGTTATCCAGTCTAAACTTATGATCTATTTTATTGAGGTCTCTGTAATCCCAGTACCTGGTAGAGAGTACGTACTTCCAAAATGTTGGTAGTCTCATTGATAAACTGGTGGTCAGGCAATGGTTAGGGCTTATCAGCATTTGTTAGATTCAACTAACCACATTCTATGAAGAATTCAGGGAAGCTAAACCCATGCTGGTTAATGCAGCAAAGGAGAAAAATGTAGTAAGGCCACCTGACAAAAAGGTTTCAGATCTTACTTCATAAATTAGCTGTATGATGCTACACAAGTCACTTGACCTCTGCAGAGCTCACTATTTATTAATAAAATAAAACAAAAAAATTTCTCCATCTGTAAAAATGAGGGATTTAGATTTAAAAACCTTGAATGTCCCTCTCAGTCCACAATATTTTGATCCCAAGAAAGCAGAACCAAGAAAAAATGGAATGACAAAAGAAGAAACCAAACGCTGTGTGATTACAATGACCATGCTTATCCTCCAAGTAGTGATGAGAAATGCAGCTCCAGCCCTTCATTAGAGAGGTGAGGACTATGGGTACAGATTGTTGTGTGCACTTGTTCAATGAGTGGATTAGTTTGGGTAAATTGTTCTCTCTCTCTTTTTTTCCCTCTCTATTTTCCTTTTAGTTTGTGTTTGTTTTATTACTGTAATGAAAGTGCCCGAATAGCCAACAAGGAGACACTCTGCATCCCCAATCATGTGAGTAGGGATATAAGCCTTATTACACTACAATGGATGGCATCCTTAGTAGAGAAGAGGGGAGGATTATGAAGGTGATTTTAAAAATCAGATATCAACATAGTTTTTAAAATTTTTACATAAAAATAACCACATTCTAGAGATCATTCATTCAAGTCATTAATCCATTGTTTGGAACCCATAATCTTAACCAAAGGTCCTAAGATGGGAAGGGTTGGGATTTAACCTTTGGCTTCCAGTTATCATTGAGGAAGATATGAAAAGAAACTAGACACCTATTTGAATTCCACATAGTGTCCCACTGCATCTCAGAAAGAAGAGTCCCAGAAATCCAGAAATATCTGGGTTATATAAATGGAATCTACTTTTCCTGAACAAAGTAAGACAAACTTTGAGAAACACATATAAACATTTCATATGCAGGTCATTTAAGGAGTCCAGGACACGCACAGCTTGAAGTCAAAATTCCTCAGTACAAAACAAAACAAAACCCACCCCTCCTCAAAATCCCTAGCCCAGGGGTTCTTATTTTTGTCATGTACCCCTTTGGCAGTCTGATGAAGCCTATGGACCCCTCTTCAAAATGTGTGTTGTCTGTATTCATAATTAAAGGAAATGTTAAATTTCAGTTAAATGTTAATGAAAATAAAGATGTCATTTTCACCCCCTAAACCAACTTCATCAAGCATCTTAAATCTATCAATGAATCCAGGTTAAGAACTTCTATCCTAGACTACCTGGCAGTGGATTGTGGCCATTAATAGAAAGTAAAACAGGTTTGTTGTTTTACACCACTGTATCTATTGAAGACCCTTGCTCCCAGGAATGACTTTAAGAGTTACTTTCTACTATCTCCACCCCAGCTGGTAGTTTTACACACAGTAAAGTAGCCCAAAGTGACCTTGAAAATCAAATTATATTTTCCTATTGAGTGATTTTCCTCTGGTAAGTTCAATTAATATGTCTGTGACAGAATCCTCTTTAATAACCATAATGCCGAATTTCAATATTACTCATCAGCTAGTTATGGCTGCCATGGAAGCTGTGACATTTGGGAATAGATTAACATGAGGAATGATAGATTTAAGGGGGAAAAAAAGTCAGGGCATTCCCAGACAGGAGGAAATCTAGGTTAAATCTGGATTAGAAGCTCCTCTCTCTAAATTCCGGATATTGTCTACTGGCATCTTATGTTGTCTTGTAAAGATTCACTGATCCTTTCCCTCAGGGCCAACATCTCCCCCCAAGTCCATCCCCAGCAAGCTGGAGCAGCCTTTCAAGTTCTACAGATGGCCTATTGCAAACTGAAGATCAGTCCCCAAGGGGAATTTGGAGGTTTATTGCATTCCTTGGGAAACGCCCCTATACATAGAATGCCAATCACCAGAAAACTGAAAATACATCCAGTCCACTCCAAACCCACATTGACAATTGCCTCTTAAATACAGTCCTTACTGGCAATAGTGATAACACTACTAGTTTATATATAAGAACTTAAGTACAATTTGAATCTTCTAAAGTATTTTCTGCACAACAATGCAGGGAGGAGGATAAGGAGTAAGGATAAATAAAAGCATGAGCCAAGTCTTACAAAGCAAGTTGAGGGGCTGAGCTGTTTTTCCACATTCTGAATTCCTGAATTCCCTGGTTTTCAAATGTGTCTGTATGCTCTTTCCCAGGCACAGAACCACAGAATTTTAGACTAGGAAAGGACTGCTGAAGCCATTTTGTTGTGGTCGTTGTTCAGTAGTTTTCAATCATATTTGACTTTTTCCTACTTCCCAACATTCCCATCAAATGATAACCATGCCTTTAAGGTCTCAAGCAGGGGAGAGTCCATTGCCTCGGGAAATAGCCCATTCTATTTTTGAACATCTCTAGTTGTTAGCAAGTTGTCTTTTAAACTAAACTTAAATCTGCCTCTCTGCATTTTCCAACCATCGTTCTCCTTCTGGGGGCCAAGCAGAACAAGTCTAAATTCTTGTCCACAAGACAGGCCTCCAAATTCTTGAAGACAGCCACCATGTCTGCTCCCACCCCATCCCCCCCCCCAGTCTTTTCTTCTCAAAGTTCAACATTCCCACTTCCTTTAACCAATATTTAACACATCATAATCTTGAGATCTTTTCCCATCTTGATTACCTTTCTCTAGGAGCTTTTTTTTTTTTTTTAATTCATGGAGCAAAACAAGCATTTCCATAGCACAATACAATAAAAAAAGATGATCACACATGAATCTACAAATCTACCATGTACAACTTACTACTCCCTTCAAATATACAACAAAGTTATCATGTAAGTTTCTTTTTCCCCCTTTTTTCTTCCCCCCACCCCCTGCCCTAGAGATGACTACAGTTAGTTGTGTGTATGTGTGTGTGTGTGTGTGTATGTATGTGTGTATGTGTATTTAAAATTATTCTATACATACTTCCATTTATTGATTCTTTCTCTGGATGCAAGTAGCATCTCTCTTCATATATCCTTTATTTTTAATTTATGTACTTGTAATAAATACACTCAGAGTCACTCAAAGTCTTTCTTACAACAATATTGCTATTACTGTATACAGTGTTTTCTTGCTTATGCTTACTTGGACCTTCATCATTCCATGTCTTTCTAAGATGAATGAGCTCATCATTTTTAATAACACAGTAGTATTTCATCACAACCACAGACAACAATTTGTTCAGCCATTTCCCTGCAATGTCCACAGAGAGCTGCTATAAGCATCCCATCCATATTCAAAGTTATAATTATTTGCAAATTTCCTTCCATGTTATTTTTTACTCATTTTTTCTCAGCCTCTCTTTTTACCCTATCGCTGTTACCTTATCTTCTCCTCTACCTTCTCACTCCCTACTTCACTCACTCCCCCAAAAATTCCTCCATTCCCTCCCACCACTCCTGAATCTCAATCCATACACCCCTCCGAAAGTCCCCCCATCTTTTCTCCCCATCCTTCTACATCCCAGTCAACACATTCCTTTAAAAGTCCCTCCACCACCCTGTCTCCCAGTTTTCTCACATCTCCACATGTTCAGAAGACTTCTTCACCTTTCCAGATGTACATGCTATTTCCTCTTCAACTCAGATAATAGTAAGGTTCAAACATTACTAGTTCTCCACTCCCATTTGCTTCCTCTTATTAGAGAAATGTTCCATTTTTATAATATAATTGCTCCCTTTTACCTTTTCCTTCCCAATTTTGTTTATATATAAAACAAAATCTTTATTTTATACACAAAATGAAGCATTTAATTTATTTTTTATCATACACAACTCAGCCCCAACCTTACTTTCAAACTATCTTAGTAATGATAACAATTTTAAGAATATTAATAACATTTTCATATATGTGAGTATATATATGTATCTATATATGCATGTATGTATACATATATACCTATATATACACACGTATTAACATACACATAGTTTGACCTTAATAAGTGCCTTATAATTAGTCTTCAATGTTTTCCTTATATTTTGTTAAAAATATCTGAAAATTTTTTAGTTTGTCAAATGTCCACCTTTTTATTCATTCAGGATTATACTCAATTTTACTGGGTAAACTATTATTGGATGCAACCCCAGATCTTTGAAATATAATGTTCCAAGACCTACAGTCTTCTATAGTAAAAACTGTTAGGTCTTGTGAAATCTTGACTGTATTTCTGCAGTATTTATATTGTTTTTTTCTTGTTGCTTGCAATATTTTCTCCTTAATTTGGGAATTTTGAAACTTAGGCCATTTCTGTAAGTTTTCCTCCTGGGGTATCTTTCATGTGGTGAATGGTAGTTTCTTTTCTATTTCTGCTTTATTATCTTATTCTAAATTATCAGGTTAATTTTTCTTAATATTTTCTTATAATATTACATTCAGATTCTTTTACTGATTATTACTTTCAGTTAGTCTACCAATGCCTCTCCTTGATCTGTTCTCCAGATCAGTTATTTTTCTAATGAGATATTTCAGATTCCTTTCTATTTTTTTAAATTTTATTATTTCTTGGTGTCTCATAATGTCATTAGATCCCTCTTGCCCAATTCTAGTTTATAAGGAGTTATTGGTAGCTCTTTTTGTAGCTCTTTTCCCACTTTGGTTAAGTTTCTTTTCATAATTTTCTTGGATTGATTTTTTTTCTTCCTAATTTTTCCTTAATCTCTCATTTGATTTTTGAATTCCTTTTTAAGTTCTTCCAAGAATTCTTTTTGGGCTTGTAACCATTTGATATAAATTTGGGGCAGGAATGGCTTTTTTTAGACCTCATTATCTTCCTCTTAATATGAACTTCCTCTTTTTCTTTTTAACTTTGGTAGCTATCTATGGTCAGGTTCTTTTTCCTTTGCTTACTCATTTTTATTTTGTCTTATTTAATTTTTAGTAGCTTATTTTACAATCAAATTTTACTCCAGAGTTGTGGGTAATGTTGCCTTAGGCCCCAGGTCCTCCTTACTGTTATTTTAAAAATTCTGTCTAGGGGCTCAACTTCAGGGATTTCTCCTTCCCTGAGTCATAGTTAGGACCCCCAGCCATGCTGTCCCCAAAAAGGTTACTGCTCTTTGAGGTGCTGCATTCACCAAGTATGTGCAGCTCCTCCTAGCCCACAGTCACAGCCTGGGATGACTTTTGGTCAACACCGGTAGGCCTGGCTTCTGAAAACAGCAGGAGATCCCTCAATCTTCTCCCACCCAGCTCTGGGCTGTTCCTTAGATGAAAGCTTGTGAAGTAAAAGCTCATGAGGTGAAATTTCTGAGGCCTATTCCATTCCCAGTGGAGATGCCCTAATGGCCTACTGGTTTTTGTTTCAGTAGTCAGCTTTCAGTAAAGTCAGAGGAGCCTACTGTTCACTCAGTTCAAAATTCAGTCCCTGGAGGACCTGTCTTTTTTGAGGTTCCTTTAAGTTTTATCTTAGGTGGACAACTGCTTTACCATTTTATTTTCGTTAGTGGTGATTTTTGGTCTGTTTGTGGAATAAATCTGGAGAGCCTAGAAATTCCTGACCTATTCCATCATCTTCCCATAATCCCCTCCAGAACCTTTTCAACTTATTGTTTCTCTTCCTAAAATGTGGCACCCACACCTGAATGTGTTACTCTAACATATGTAGCATATAGTCATAATGTGACAAGGCAGAGTACAATATATCTATTATTTTCATATGTCTTAAGGCCATCTAAAATCACTTTGGCTTCTTTATTTCCATATTACTGTTGGACATACAGGTTTTGTGTTTTGTTTTGGTTTTTTACAGAAACACTACTGCCTAATCATGCCTTATTCATCTTTTACTTCCTCTGCTAGTGTTTAAAATCCTTTACAATGAGGTCCCTCCCTACTTCTCCAGTCTTCTGACCCCTTGAACTCCACAATCTAGCTACACTCGCCTCCCTGGTATTCCTCACACATGGTATTATCTCTCCTTACTCCATGTACGTCCACTGGTTTGTCTCCAGATATTTTTCCTTCTTACCTGTGTCTCCTGGCTTTTCCTCTGTGGGAGTCTCAGCTCAAATCCCACTTTTTGGAAGGTTTTTCTCAGTCATACCTATTGGTAGCATTATCCCTTGGGAGTACTTTTCTTTTGCACTCTCTCTCTGTATACATACATGCATACATACATATATATTAGTTACATAGCTGTTTTCATGGTGCTTCAATAATTAGAATGTGAGGCAGTATGTCAGGCGTGGGATGTGGTCATGTGGCCTTGAGGTCACAGGTTCCCCACCCCTGGACTATGTTTTTGTTTTGCTTTAAACTCCCAGTATTCTGTATAGTGTTGGTACATAGTAACTTCTTAATAAATGCTGTTTATGGATTGAAGTTGATGCTTTCAAAGCAAGTGTAAGCTTATCTATATCCCTTTTATGAGATTAAGTTTAATGCAAACTATGGCCTAAGGGTCAAACATGGCCTACCACCTGTTTTCAAGTAACTTGAAAGCATAAAAGTGGTTTTTAATTTTAAAAATATTCCTAGTTCAAAGATCATACAAAAACTGATGTCAGGTAAAATATGGCCCCTAGACTGTAATTTGTTGAGCCCTGTTCTAGTTTTGGGCAGCTGGTGGCACAATGGATAGAGTGCCATGTTTGGAGTCAGGAAGACTCATCTTCCTGAATTCAAATCAGGCCTCAGAGACATTTACTAGCTGTGTGACCTTGGGCAAGTCACTTAACCCTGTTTACCTAATCTATTTCCTTACCTGTATCTGTTGCCTTATCAGTTTCATTATCTGTAAAATGAGCTGGAGAAGAAAATGGCAAACCACTCCAGTATCTCTGCCAAGAAAACCTCAGATGGGATCACAAAGAGTCAGACATGACTAAACAACAACAAATTGTCATTTTATTGGAATCTCTTTAGATTCTGACTCTGTTATCTAACATTTTAAGCATCCTACATCCCAGCTTCCTATCATTTACAAGTATGATAAACATTCCATTGATGCCTTTATCCAATTACTGGTAAAAATGTTAACTAGCACAAGGTCAAGGACAGACCACTTAAGTCATATCAAGTCAGTTCAATTTAATAAATATTTATTAAGTGCCTTCTATGTGTCAGGCACTATGCTAAGCAGTGGGCTAATGACTGAGCATCAACCTTATCTTGGATATGGCAAGGATTGCTGATGACATTTTAAATGCAAGAGGCGCAGGAATCTTTGCATACATGAGGGGCAGCTGTTGTCTAAAGAAGTAGATGAGTCCAAAGTTCAGGGGAAGTTTGGGTTTGGAGTCTAAGGAAAGGATAGAGCCAAAGTGAAGTATAAAATGTTTGATTTATAATCTGCTTAATGTTTTGTTAATTTTTAAATATTATCCTCCCAGAAAATTATAATAGTAGTTATGAGTTAAGTTTGCAAATTTCTTCTCCCTCTATACTACTTAACTTGGTGATCTCATCAGCTCCTGTGGATTTAATTACCATGTCTATATTAATGATTCTCAAATCTACCTCTCCAGCCCCAGACTCTGTTGACCTCCAACCTTGCATCTCCAATTGTGTTTTAGACATCTCATACTGGATGCCCAGGAGACATCTTAAGATAAACATGTTCAAAACTGAGCTCTTTTTCTTTCTCCCTAAATGTTTCCTGGACTCCCACCCTTGCTTCCTACGTTATCTATTATTGTAAAGGGTAACACCATCTTCCTCTTAGTCCCTCAGAGTCACAATTCAGCTCTTACTGTGAATTACTTACTCCCCATATCTAAGCCATGGTCAAGACTAGATTTCTCCTTTGTAGCATCTCTCTTCTGACCCTGCCACCTCCATTATCAACTCATGCCTTATTATTGCAATAACCTGCTGGTGGGTCTTTAAGTCTCTCCCCACTCCAACACTTCCTCCATTCAGCCACTAAAGGAATTTTCCTAATATGCAGGTCTGATCATCTCACTCCTCTCCAACCTTACTCAATGAATTTCCATGATTCCCTATTTCCTCCAGGATCAATATAAAATGCTCTGCTTGATGTTCAAAGGCCTTTATGACCTAAATCTCTCTTATCTTTCTGATCTCCTTACACTTTTTTCTAGACTATGTACTCTTTGATCCAGTGACAACAGCTTCCTTGCTGTACCACTAACCAGACACTCCATCTCTTAGCTCTAGACATTTTCTCTGGAGGTCCTCCATGCATGCCTGGAATGCACTCCCTCCTCTGTTCTGACTACTGACCTCTTTGGATTCCTTTAGGTCTCAACTAAAATCCCACCTTCTATAGGAAGTCTAACTTAATCCTTCTTAATTCCAGTACCTTTCCTGTGTTAACTATTTTCTACTTACCCTGTATCGAGCTTGATTTGTATATACTTGTTTGTTGTCTCTCCCATTATATTGTAAACTCCTTGAGGGCATTGATGGCCTTTTTGCCTCTTTTTTGTATCCCCAGTACAGCACAGTGGCTTGAACTTAGTAGGTACTTAACAAATGTTTGTAGACTATTGACTATTGACTAAATACAGCTTAATTCATTCAGTTCATGAATATTTCTAAGTGTTCTATTTTTTATGTTTCTTTTTGTGTGTAGGAACAAATTACTTGTCCTACCCCCAATTTATATTTTACAATTTATATTAATCTCTCCTTTTGTGGAGGTACTAAACGTGAGCCAAGATCTAATTTATTATAACTAAAATCATCCCCTAAGGAGGGGACATTTGTTAATGAGCCAGAGGGTGTGAGGATGGATAAAAATGATTGTGTTAAACACAAGGTTCACAATGGACTATTGTGGGTTGGCTGAGATATGACCCTAGATATCTACCCTCTGGTTGATCGCACACTACTTGAGATGACACTGCCCTATAGAAAGCCAGAACTTCAACTTGAGAGATTAATGTTCTAACCAAACTCAGCTGACTAGGCCTACTCACATGCAATACAAATCCTAAGACTGATCCATAGGTGAAATGTCATCATTTTTAAAAGCTTCATTCCCCGCCCCCCCTTAAAAAAAATGGAAAGTTGTTTTCTACAAATTTTGAAAAGGCTCTGGAGATCTTTACTGTGTGCCAAGCCTCTTGGCAAACCTGGTTTTGCTCTGTGGCTTTCGTCTCCAATGTCCTCAACAACTTTTTCATTTTGAAAGTGACAGTCAATCTTGAGGGAGCATAACAGTCCCCTGGAGCAACTGGCAGACTTGGAGTGCTCAAAGATCGGTCACCCTGTTTTAGCCACTGACAACAATCTGGGAGGTATTTTAGTTCACCCTGTACTTGAGAACCTGAACTCTATGAGAATTCTCTTGGTAATTTGGTTTCCTGGAAAGAAAGTGTAAAAATACAAGGACTCAAATAAATATACATCAGAGTTGTCTCAGACCAAAATAAACACTCAAGGCTGATCTTTTATCAAGGGGGCCCTCAGACATAGAATGTATACCATGATAAATCTGCTGCTAAAAATGGTGTGGCGTCCCACAATAGATGGCTGAAAAGAGGCCAGAATACCTTCTCTAACCCAGCAGAGGAGAAAAGGAAATGGAGCTATCAGATTTCTGAACGTTGAGTTCACTTCTTACTAAACCTAGCCTTTGTAAGTCAGGCTTTTTTTTTTGCTGGTTTAACCACCTTTTAGAAAGTAAAAACAACTAGTTATGTTGTGCAGTAAATAGAACTGGGATTGAAGTCCAGAAAGACTGAGTTTGACTCCTCCTGCCTCAGTCCCTAATAAGATGTGTGACTATGGGCAAATCATTTAAACATCTCTGTCTCAGTTTTCTCATCTATAAAATGGGCCCTTTCAGCCTTGTTGAAATTGTTTTTCCATGTTCCTTTCCATGTTTATACAATAGATAACACTATTTCTACCCCAACCCTTTGCCTTTCCAAATCCTACTCATCTTTAAAGGATCCATTTGGTTTCCATCTCCTTCCTGAAGCTTTCCAGCAGTTTTGAACAAATCCTTATTGACTATTTTCCAGTTACCTCAACCCACATCCATCTTTTTTTCCAAATTCCAATTGGACAGAAGTGCCAAATGATGCGTTCTCTAGTTATTTTCTGGCGTGTTAATCTTGTCTTTCTAATGAAAGATTAAGCTACTTGAGCTCAAGGATTGTACCATAGACTTTTTTTTTAATGTGCCTGACAAAACCCAGGTTACATTGTGCTCCATGGGCGCTACTTTAACCTGTGCCTGTGAGTAATCCATGTCCCCTATTAAAGCATATGTTCTGTCCTCCATTTATGTAAGCAATGGTTCTGACTCACCATCCATAAGATATGTACTTGGGGTTGTTTTAGTAGTAGGTACAAGTGTATAATGAGACAACTTTATTTTCTTTTTGTGATAAGTAGAGTTCACTTGTGAAAAAGGGTGTAGTCTATGGTCATAGAAAACTAAATTAGACTTTTTGCTGTTCTTTTCACACTGCTTTCCATCTTTGGGAGGCTAAAAAGTTCACTGTAAGACCTTTGTACAAGCTGTCTTCCATGTACGGAATATACTCCCTTTCCACTTCTAGCATCAAGAATCTGTATTTCCTTCAGAACTCAGCTCAAATGCAACCTCCTACATGAAGTCTTTCCTGACCTTCATCTGCTAGAAGCTTCTCCCCCTACTCCCACACAAGAGAATATATTTAGTTTATGTGTGATTATATATGTACATGCTCTCTCCCCCTATAAAATGCAATCTCCTTGAAGGTAAGGACTGTTTCATTTATGCCTCTATATTCCCAGTGACTGACCCAGAGCCAAGTACATAATAGGTGTTTAATATGTGCTTGTTGCTTGATCAATTGATCCATAAGGTTGTTCGCACTAACCAACTAAAGAGGAGAAAGGGACTTTTGAGGAAATAAATTGAGAGGGAGTAGAAGGAAAAATAGAATTAAATCTCATCCTTTATCTCCCAGTTACACCGGCAAACAGCAGGTGCTTAATCAATGATCATTGACTTTAATGTCTCCATTCTCTCAAACCTAACTCCAACCAAATAAGAGATGATCTCCTTTCAACCTTGATCTTCAGTCTGAGAAAAAGGAAAGTCCTTCCTGCCTGAGACTTGCAAGACATAGAGCTATGTTAATGGTGAAATGTACTTGAGAATCTGAAGAAAGTAAGAACTCTCTTTTCTCCAGTATTGCCTAGAAACTGTAGGGTAAACTACCAATATTTTTTATCCCCAAATCTCATCTGTTCCATGGTAAAGCTAATATGGCAAAAAGGAAAAGGCACTGGCTTTGAGGTCGTAGGACCTAGGGTCAAATCCCAAATTTGCCAGCGGGATTGGCCTGAGTAACATTGGACAAGTCATTTGACTTCTCTGGGTGTCAGCTCTCCCATCTAATAAATGAAAACGTTGGATTACACCTCTAAGATCCCTTCCAGTTCTAAATCTATGATCCTATGAGTCCTTTGCTGCTTATCCAACAATTCACTAAGGAGACACAGTCATGAAGAGATATCTAAATTTCCTGATGGCCACAAAATAAGTTGTTGTTGAGTCATTTTGGTTTTTGATCATGTCTGACTTTTTATAATCCCATTTGGTATTTTCTTGGCAAAGATACTGGAGTAATTTGCCATTTTCTTCCCCAACTCATTTTCCATATGAGGAAACTGAGGCAAACAGAATAAAGTGACTTCTCTAGGTCACACATCTAGTATATATGTTAGGCCAGATTTGAGCTCAGGAGGATGATTCTTCCTGACTCCAGGCCAGTGCTCTACACACTGTGACACCTACCTATCTACAAAATAAGTAATAATCTACTTTATTGTGGGCTGTTGGGTTGTATCTTTTCTTTAATAGAAATACAATTTTAATGACACTGTTGGAAAATGGTCTACTTAGCATTAAACACTAAACCCATTCAGTTGAATTTTAAAGGAACAGGTTGACAGTTGGAGAATAAATTTGTTGTTATAGTTGTTGTTTTTGGGAACTGTCATTCAATCAAAATGTTTACCATCCATTCCCACATTTTTAAATGTCCTGATGTTATGCATCTGTTGGCAGAGATCCTCTGATGCCCTAAGAAATATTGAAACAAGAACTTTAGTTAGTTTTAAAATTTTTATTTGAGGTAGCCTTATTTATTTTAGTTACTCAGTTTAATATCTTTGGGGCTCTAGGTTGGTCATTTGCTGCTCTTTTTATGATGAGAGACAGTTTTGAATGTTAAAGGCAACATATACCAAGATCTTGTTGAAGAGTCTAAAAGATTTTTGTTTTTATCAATTCTAAGCTTTTTAACCTGGCCTTCATGGTCTTTCAATTGCTTTTCTCCTATTACATAGGATCATAGATTTATAACTGGAAGGGACCTTAGCAATCATTTAGTCTAGCCCCCTTATTTAAAAGATGAGGAAACAGAATCAGAAAGATTAAATGACTTGACCAGGGTCACACAGTTAGGAAGTGTCAGAGGTGGGATTTGAACACAGGCCTTCTTGACTCCAACTCCCATACTTTGTCCTTCACTCTCTGAATATGCCAGATCCAGAGTTTTCCTTACTAGGAGACACTTCCCCGCTATATTTAAAACCTTCCATCTCACCATCCTGCCTAAAGGAGAATCGTTATTCTCACTAAAAAGAATTATCTTCCCATCCCTCGTGTATCATACGTTCATTTAATAATCTACAGGAAAGTAAGACTGTCCCCTTTACTCCAGTCTGTGGTCCTTTTTTTCGTGTCACTTGGACCTACAAGAACCTTTCCTCCATAAACCTTAGCCAGCCTCCATCGCTCCTCTGGTGATAGGTTACAGTTTTAGTCTTTGCTGTATTTTGCGTGTGTGTCAGATGTGCTGATTAGACTGAGGTGGGATATTGCCTGTTTTTCATTCTTTTTTCATGAACACACCCAAACTTCTCCATCTCAATGAGCTAAGGTCTTCAAAGCAGCCACCTTGGGAAGCCACATCATAAGGTCACTTCCATTGCTCAAAGCATGTTTAGAATTTCTCCTCTGAAACTGTTTTTAGAACTTGTTGTGAACCACAGAGGGGAAAAAAAAATCAACCTTTTTTTTTTAAAAAAAAACCAAAAGAGCATGTATCAGCATGATTACCAGACTCATTCACAAGACTTGGCTCCTAATGACCTTTTATCCTTTGCTTCCCTCAGAGGCTTGACACAACTGAGGATGTCACAAAAACTGAATCCCTAGGCTCTGTAGGCAATACCCCAAGAGTAGTTCCAAAGAAGTGTGTCAACCCATGCCATGGTATCAATGGGACCTGATCTATGGCAGCACCAGTAGGATCCAGATGAAGACCACACTAAGGGGCTCTGAACCATCTATCACCAATAGAATACAAGTCTTGACAGCACCAATGGGAACTGACTTGTGGAAACTTAATTTTGGTGTCCTTGAGAATATTTCAATCATATTGAAAGGAAAAACAAACAAATGTGAGGTGTGATTAGAATGTCCAATGAAGAACTTTCAGAGAACAATAATCAAAAAGACCAGAAAGATGACTTGTTATACGTATTTTCATTCTTATAGAATCACAGATTTGGAGATGGAAGGGACCTTAGCAGATATCTAGCCCAGCATCTCCATTTTGCAGATGAAGAAACTGATGCCCAGAGAGGTAACTTGCCTAAGGTCACACAGCTAATAAGTGACAGAGCTAACTCCAAATCCAGCCCACTTTCAGCTGTCTCCCATTCCCTCTCCCCTCATTGTATCTCTGTATAGTGAGTGATTAATGTGACTGACTGACATTGTCTAGTAGATCTGTTGTGATCTTGAACATGTCCCTTCCCATTTCTGGACCTCTGTTTCTTCATTCATCATATAAAAGTTGGATTAGCTGGTCTCTGGAGCTTCTACTATAGGCACTTTCTTCAGCCATATAATTCTAGTTTAAACTAGAAGATCAATCAATCAATGTTTATTTGCACCAGGCACTGTGCTAAGTATTGGATAAAAACAATCACAGTTATTTTAATTTTTCAGATCTCCTCCCAATGAGACTTTTTCTAATTCAGCAAATCATATCTCTTACCACTTTTTTTAATGGTTAACAGCTGCAATAAAAATGGTGATATGAGTTTTATTATTTCTGCTTCAGAGGGATCTCTTATCAGTGTTCCAACATAAAGAAGCATGTGAACGCTGTAAAAGTCTCACTCTTGTTTCTATCTGTTTGGCTGCCGATGAAAGAATAAAAGAGCCCATAGCTGAAAAGGGAGAAAGCTTTCCCCAAACCAAATGCCCTTTACTAGTGCAAATTTTGTAGTAAAAATAGAAATAGGAAATTCTCAATCTACGTTTCACTAGGGACAAGCTACTCTGTGGTAGGACAGCTTCTACAAGAATGTTCTCTGTTCCTTTGTCTGTAGCTTTTTGTAGTCTTTCTAAACACATGTAAATACCCAAGGGTTCACCAACTGTGTGAATCTGAGTCTTTTGTGTCTGGGAAGAAAGCAATCTGCCTCCTCCGTCATAGGAGGAATATTTCAATGTAGGGAACTGCTGACACAGGGTTGGAACTGGACAGTGTCTCATTTCATCTTTGATCTGTAATTTTAAAAACATGCAACAGTGCCACATATACCACCCTCCTCCCCACCCTACATCCCCAATCCAGAGGTCAAACTTCTGGGCTTCCTGGATTGTTCAGAATACAGCCACATTTCTGGAAGGTTCTAAGTAATACCTACTACATAAAGACTCTGAGGACTTCACCTCCAAGAGAGTATGCAAAATCAGGCCTCCATGATAGGAAGAAGTGACCACTGATCATGAAGAAAGACAGAATAACTTTTTTCTTTAATAATATTTAATTTTCCCCAATAACACATGAAAACATCTTTTAACATTCAGAGTAACTTTTTGCATCTTAAGATTTTATTTTTAATTTATGGAATAAAACAAACATTTCCATAACATAGTACAATTAAAAAGATGATTGTACACAAAACTGCAAATCTATGCACAGCTTGCAATACCTTTTAAATATACAAGAAAATTATCATATACAATTCTTTTTTCTTCCTTTCCCCTCACCTCTGAGATGGCTACCATTAGACACAAATAGGTATATATGTAAAATTATTCTATATATACTTCTATTAATCAGTTTTTTCTATGAATGGAGATAGTACCTCTTTTCATATGTTCTTTATAGTTAATTTTGGTATTGATTACAGACTAAATAACTTATTTGCTCAAAGTTGTTCTTAAAATAATATTGCCATTACTGTATACAACCTTTTCTTGGTTCTACTTACTGTGTTCTTCATTATTTCATGCAAGTCTTTCTATGTTTTCCTAAAATCATTAAGCTCATCATTTCTTACGTTCTTCTAAAATCATTGAACTCATCTGATAACACAGTAATATTCCATCACAATCATATACCACATCTTGTTCAGCCATTCCCCAAAGAACAACTTTTAAAAGCCCAGTAGTTTGGGATTGTTTAATGGAGGGATAAATAGTCCTTCATGTCTCAGTAGGCCTTGAGAAGCATTAGTTAGAGCAGAACTTCTTAAACTTCTTCTACTTGTGACTCCTTTTCCCCTGAGAAATTTTTATGACTCCATGTATATAGGTATATAAAATAGGCATACAAATCAAGCATTTACTGATAATAAATCATAAAGAAAATTATTTTAAAACAAGTCTTTGGTATACAGATAATTTTACCATTTATAAAAGATGAAAGCAAATTTCCATACTAATGAGATGATGTGCTTGTTTATATTTATGCAAAGAATTAAATCTTGGTGGAACATTTGATTCTGTAGAGCATATTCAGTGTTTTTCTAAGTTGACTGATACTTTGATTTTCTAATCAATAATGCTGAGAACACCACTGTTTGCATAAATACTTAGTAAAAAAAATGGCAGAAGTATGTTTAGGGACATTTCAAAAATTGTTGGAAATTCTGTCCTAATCTCAAGCCAAAATTCATTTAATTGTGATTTTTTTTTTTTAGAAAACTCAAGTTTTAAATTTGTGTTGCTTAATAATTTGACAAATTATTCTTGAAATTTTAGTGGCAGATGACTGAGGCTTTTTATTTCAGTTGAGTATAGTTTATGAACCCAACTTAGTTTTTTGAAATCATAATTTGAAGGGAATTGTTTTTGAAACTGTGTCTCCCAGCACTTCAGATGATCAATTATAGCTCTTACAATTAAATCTTTGGGAAGGTTATTTTCAATTACAAAATCATCTGTAGCTGTAAACATTTTTAAAGAACCATTTTCCACCCTGTTCTTCCATATGTTAACTTTTTTAGTAAAACTTTCAATTTTATCTTTTAACATAAATGTTACATTTTTTCCTTGAAACAACATGTTTAAATCATTGAATTTTTAAAAATACTCAACAAATAACAGTTTTGAAAGCTACAAGTTATTATGAAAAAAATTGACAAAATCAGATTTCTACTCAGTCAAAAATAAAACAACTTCATCTTTTAATTTCGATAATCTGTTTTAACTTCACCTCTTGAAGCCTCTGCCTGTAGTAATAAGCTTTTGTAATTATAGTCCATGTCCCTCCAAAGGTTTGAAAACAAATGACTGTTAAGGGCATGACTTTTAATGAAGTTAATGATTTTGATAGTATCACAAAGCACAACATCTAGCACTGGTGATATTTTTTTTTAGCTATGAGTGCCTCCTAATGGATCATGTGTTGAGTAAAAGTGATATGTTCATTGCTAACAGCTTTAACGTTTGCTACAAGTCTAATATTCTTGCCCACCTTTGCTCCAGTATCATCTGTACAGACTCGAACATACTTTTTCCCCACTGTAAACCTTCATTTGTGAAAAATTCATTGACTTTATGATATATATCTTCCCCTCCTGTGGTCCTTCCAAAGGGCAATGGAATGATAATTTCTCATGTATACTTTTTCCTAAGAACTGTTTCTGACATTTTAATAGCAGCATGTAACAAGAGATATTCTCCTATTGTATAAGGCTTTTTAATTTTTGCAATTAAATATGAAGTTTTGTAAGATGCAAGTAGATACTACTTTGTTGACAGAAACAAATTTCTCAAAATACCGTTTTTCTTTATTTGAAGATTTTAAAAGTCATTCAAACTATTCCTTTGGTTTATTGCAGTATGCTGCATGCTTAGTATTTAGATGTCATTTCAGTTTGACTGGTTTCATGCTCTCTGCAGTTAAAACTTCATTACAAATTAAGCAAGGAGGTTTTTCCACACCATCACCATTATTAGAAGTAAATCCGTGTGGCAAACCTGATTCAATGTATTTGCTTTTTCCTGTCAGTTTAGGTGTACTACAACCTGGTAGTGAAGACTCTGCCACATTGTCACCAGTATTTTTAGCTCTTCTCTCTAGTCACTTAACCCCAATTACCTCATCCTGGGTCATCTCCAGTCATCCTGATGAATATGGAGGAGAAGTGAGGCTGGTGACCTGCACAGCCCTCCCTCACTCAAAACAAAGTCAAGTGCAAGTCATGTCATTATTTCTCTGATGGCACGGTCTTCTTCAGCAATGAAAGATGAACACACACACACACACACACACACACACACACACACACACAGAGACTTATCCATAACTTAAAAATATTTTTGTCCTAAAATATAAATAAATATTGCTAATAATTGGTTAAATAAATACCAGATTTAGCTTATGAAATTATATTTGTTTGTGCTTAATTTTAAAAATTGATGTTCACATTTTCATACACATATAGTGGTGATGATGGAAAAAAATGATTAAAATGTTTTTGTCTTTACTGGCTGTAATTAAACACTTATGTTTCTGTAAAAGAAGGAGATAACAGTAGTTTTTAAAATCAGCCATTGTAACACAATACAATCCAGAGATATACTAATTTAATACTTACATGTTGAAGAATGATGGTAGGAAAATATTAAAAATCGTTATTTTCTGTAAACCATTATGTTTCTGTAAGAACAGAAAACTTTGTATGTACAGTAAAAACAACACAATCTCTTGAATCTGAGTTGATGTGTATCTGGCAGTGTCAGTTGCTGTTGTGTGGTCTGAGGGTATGAGCAGTCCAACACGCACAGGTTGTGTGTTCATAACCAGGCTGCAGTGAAGTCATTCAGTGCAACATGGGCAAGAAACACTTCAGATTGATTTTAAGTTTGATTTTGAATTAATTTTTGGTCATTGTGCTTTCAAAAAACCTTTTATTGTTGCCAAATTTTTCACAACCCCCTATTCAATTATAGTTTAAGAAGCGCTGAGTCCAAGCACCAAAGTTCAAACCCAAGTTTCACTACTGTGTGAATTTGAACAATTCATCTACCTCTCTGCTGTCAGTTTCCTTATCTGTAAAATGAAAGTTTGGACTTCTTATGTCTAAAATTCCTTATAGGTCTTGTAGGTGCAATAATTGATGTTTATATATAATATGTTTCTGGTTTATCAAGAAAAAGTCTAATTATGTCTATTATACTCCATTTAGTAAGGTAAAGGAATATGAAATAATAATAAATATATAAATATAATAAATAAATACATAAATAATGAAACATAAATAATAAAATATAATTAAAATTAATAAAATATTTATACCTGAAATATTAATTATTACAATAGTGGACATTTATATAGTGACTTCAGATACAGCTATGTAACATAATGGATTGAGTGCTGGGCCTAGAGTCAGGAAGACTTGAGTACAAATCAGGCCTCAGATACTTGGTTAACGAAGTGACCCTGAACATGTTATTTAGACTCTCTTGGCCTTAATGTCATCAATAAGAAAGTGATGAAAATAATGGCAGCTATCTCCCAGAATTATTCTGAGGATGAAATTTGTTAATATTTGCAAAGCACTTAGCATAGTGGCTCGCACATGTTTGATGCTAAATAAATGCTTGCTTTAATTTTGCAAAAGGATTTATGCCTATCATCTCATTCAAGCCCCACGACAATCCTGTGAGGGAGGTAATACAAGTCTGATTAACCTAATTTTGGGATACTTCACGAATTTGTGTGTCATCCTTGCACAGGGGCCATGCTAATCTTTTCTGTATCGTTCCAATTTTAGCATATGTGCTGCCAAGACCAAAGTAAACGGAGTGTTAGTGCAAGATTTTCTGTTTGCAGATGACTGTGCACTCAATAAACCTTCTGAAGCTGAGATGCAACAAAGTGTGGATCAGTTCTCTGCTGCCTGTGCTAATTTTGGCCTAATAATTAACACCAAGAAAACAAAGGTGCTCCATCAGTCACCACCATGCCATCCATATGTGGAACCAGCAGTTACAGCAAATGGAGAAGCTTTGAATGCTGTGGATAAGTTCACTTACCTTGGTAGCATACTTTCCAGGGATGACACATTGACAATGTGGTTGATGCACACATTTCCAGAGCTAGCTCAGAGTTTGGGAGACTCTAAAAGAAAGTGTGGGAGAGAAGAGATGTTAGACTGACTACCAAACTGAAGGTCTACAGAGCCGTTGTGTTGACCTCATTGTTGTATGCCTATGAAACATGGACAGTCTACCAGCACCATGTCAGGAAATTGAATCATTTCCATTTGAACAGGAAGATTCTGAAGATCACTTGTCAGGATAAAGTACCAGACACTGAGGTCCTTGCTTGAACTAAACTGCCAGGCATTCAAACTCTGCTTCAGAGACTGCAACTCTGATAGGCTGGCCATGTTGTTTGAATGCAAAATGTAGGCTTACCAAAAAGATTGTTTTATGGAGAACTCTCACAGAGCAAGCACTCACCTGAGAGTCAGAAAAAGTGATACAAAGACACTCTCAAGATCTCTCTTAAGAACTTTGAAATTGATTACGTGACGTGGGAGATATTGGCACAGGACCACTCAGCATGGCGTGCCCATATGAGAGAAGGTACTGTGCTCTACAAGCAAAGCAGAATTGAAACAGCTGAAAGGAAATGCAGGATGCAAAAATTTAGAGAATCTACCCAAATGTTCATATGGACCATTGGTGTCTGACCTTTGGTAGAGCATTCCAAGCTCGTATTAGTATGATCAGCCATAGTCGGACCCATTGAAACTTGACTCTGATTGACAATCAATAATAGTGATGTCATTTGGGTCCTCTTCAAGAACAAACAGCAACCTACCAACCAACAAACCCAGTTTTACACATGAGGAAACTGAGGATTATAAATCTATATCCGAAGGGAATTTCAGAGGTGTAAGACCAGGCAAAGTGGAATCTTTTGCTGTTTATGTTTTACTCAACAAGCCTCTGATTGAATAAAGAAAGTCTTCCCCCCAAATGCTGGGCCTGCCCATTGAGGGAAGCTTAGTTAGGGGAGCTGTTTTGCAGGGGGGTCCCAAGTGCCTTTTGTTTCTTGGATCAGAGGGTCATGCCCTCTGGCTCTGAAAACTATAAATACTCAAAGGGTGAGGTTTTACTTTGGGGCTTACTAACTAGAAGTGTTTCTTTGTCTAGACTGGACTCCGGGAAGCTGCTAAGGAGCACCCTCTCTACTCTCCCTTTTCCCTCCCCCCACAACCCGCTTGCTTGGAAAATTCAGGTGTTGGTACTTCCCTCTTTGGTTTCTATGTATGTATGTCAATGGTCAGACATAGGGAAGCATGTCTGTTGATTTTTAATTTTTCTAAAATTTTTACTTTGATTTTCTCCGATACATGTGCTTGATTAAAGCAATTGTTAACCCCTCAAAAGTTGCCTTTCTTTTTAGAGAAGCAGATCAAAGAACCTGTGATAGCAAGCCCCCCAGTGTATGATGGGGTGCTTACTGTTACAAGAGTAATCTACTCTAATCCCCATTTTATAGATGTGAAAATTAAAATATAGAAAAGCTATGTGACTTGCCCAGGATCACACAACTAGTAAGCATCAGAGATCAAATAGGTTGAAGTCAGTATTTATTAATAAGTTCTATTATTTATTCTTTTTAATGAATTAATTTTTAATAATATAGTCAATAATTGCAGCTTGTTTGTTTATTAAGGACTTGCTATGTGCCAAGCACTGTGAGACAGCAAGGTGGTATAATGGATTGAGCTCCAGGTCGAGAGTTAAGAAGACGAATATTTTGTGGCCTCAGACACTTACTAGCTGTGTGACGCTGGGCAAGTCATTTTACTCTGTTTGCCTCAGTTGCCGCATCTGTAAAATGAGCTGGAGAAAGAAATGGCAAAGCACTCCAGCATCTTTGTCAAGAAAACTCCAAATGGGGTTACAAAAAGTCAGACATAACCAAAATGACAACTAAAACCACAACAATATACATACATACATACACAATATACATATATATGTACATACATACATATAAATATAACATAACTAACTAAAAAGTAAATTTATGTAAATATGTGCAAAGTAGGCAGTTTGGGAGAAAGGATTTTAGCAGTTAAGAGAATCAGGAAAGGTTTGGAAACGGTGGTTCCAAATTTGTTTTTGTTCCACAAACCCCTTTCAACAACAAGAAAATATACTGAGAACCTCTAGGGTAATTTAATATACTACTCATAATATCCTGTAATTGTTTTTTTTGCTTAAGGTGTCGTGAAAATTTTTTTAGCGTGACCCCCTTGAACCATCTTAATAACTTGCAGTAGGTTTGTTAGTAAATGGAGTTTCTTTATCTACTGAATGGGAACTATTGGTTTAGAAGATGGTACCCAAACAATTTCCTAAAGGAAGAAGTGCTTTATGAGGAGAATGTAAGGAAGCAATACCTTCCTTCACAATATCAATTCTGTATGTATCAGAAACAGACAGGGGGAGGGAAGCTGTGGCTTCAAGTGACCCTCTAGGTCCTTAAGTGTGGCTCTTTGACTGAATGAAGTTTGGATTCAAAGAACCACCCTTGAGGACCTAAGGGAACATATGCAACCTTAGGACTGTAGGTTGCCCACCCCTGGTTTAGTCCAAGGGTTCTTAACCTTTATATAGATAGATTTCAGGAGGTCCCTGAATTTGAAGGAAAACAAAAGCTACATTTTTATTCTCACTGGTTTTTGAGTTCCTTTCTAACATCACATAAATACATTTAAAAACATTCTTCTAACAAGGGGTTCATAGGCTTCCTCAGACTGCAAAAGGAGTTCAGGACACACAAAAAAATTAAGAACTCTTGGATTAGACTGAGTATTCTGAGCCTGGATATTATCTAAATAAGTTTCTTTTTTTTCAAATCTCCCAAATGAGCTTATTCTTACCCAAAAGTTCTACACCCATGCCTCATCAAGGTACGAAGATGATCTTGAGTTCCCAAGGGTAATGACAGCAGAATTGACTCCAAAAGCTTCTAAAAGGGGCAACATTAAGCAATGAGGTGCTTAGACACATAGCAAGCCATAAAATAATTTTAAAACTTTTAAATGGTTGCAAAATTCTTTTGATGCATGTATGTATATATAGATATATATATGTTTGCAATTACAGTTACTTCTTTACTTTCTTCCACAATGTGGGGTCAGGGGCACAATCTGGAAAATCTGCATAAAATTTTCTGGCCTTCCCTTCATACCAGAGAAGGTTTGAATGATTATAATATTAAAAGATAACTATTTTGATATTACATAATGCTGTACATATGTTTTATGCCTTTCTGAGTTTCTAAACTTTTTCTTTCATCTGCAGGCCTTCACAAAACTCCCCCAAAATTCCCATTTAATTTCTGATGCTGACCCACATTATATGGAAACCATGATGGGGGAGGTCCCAATGTAGAAGAGATGACTATAATTTCTGTTTTCATGTGTTCTCAATTGGGACACATATTAAGAAGGCAAATTTTGACTGATTAAACTAATTTAAAAAAAAGATAAATCAGGATTTGATTTTTGCCCATTTCTGAGGTGTAAATGCTCACACAGAAAATTTGATGATTGGATCCAGTAAGCGTCACCTCCAGCAAATCCCTAATGTCTAAAGGCATCATTTCATAGGGCACAATCATCTCAGTTTCTAATGCTCATGATGTGTGTGTTCGTCCTTCATTGCTGAAGAAGACCATGCCATTGGAGAAATAATGACATGGCTTGCACTTGACTTTGTTTTTTGAGTGAGGGAGGGTTATGCAGGTCACCAGCCTCACTTCTCATCCAGAGTCATCTGAATCTAGTAACCACATATGCATCAGGATGACTGGAGATGACCCAGGATGAGGCAATTGGGGTTAAATGACTTGCCCAAGGTTACACAACTAATGAGTATCAAGTGTCTGAGGTGCGATTTGAACTCAGATCCTCCTGACTCCTGCACTGGTGCTCTATCCACTGTACCACCTAGCTGCCCTAATGCTCATGATAGACTTAGGTGAAAAGACTGCCATGAAAATAATTGCAGCCTATCTACCAGCACCTGTTGTTGAAAATGACAAAGGAAGGACCTACCATGGGAGAATTACTTGTTCTGGAGCTGGATTGGGCAGACTCAAATCCTTCTCTCTGATGGTACCTCTGTGACCTTGACCTAGTTACTCAATCTCCTCAGGTCTCAGTTTCCTCATCTATAAAATGGAATTGGTCCAAACAGTCTCTGAAATCTCAATAATCTTTAGTAGAGAAATTTCAGGAAGAATTTGACAATCCAAACTACATTTGAATTAAGCAACACTTACTAAGCAACTACAATGTGCAAGGCACCCTGCTAGCCCCCCGAAATATATTGATAAAATGAAGCATTCCCTTCCCTGAAAAAGTTTAAATCTACTGGATACAAAGTGAACATAATAAATTAATGAATAATATACCAATGCAAAGTAAATACAAAGCAATGCATTATATGTTAATGATCCTCCAAAATGAGTCAACATATACCCTGAAGATACAGTGGCTTCAATGCAATGATGCATGCTGGGAATGACAATAAAAATATGCCAATCAATCAAAGAGCATCCTTGGAATCAAAGAAGTGAAAGGAAACAATGACTTACAGACTATTCAGAAACATCACATTTGTATAAGATGAAGTTCTTCACCGAGAGTCAGACATTCCGGGACATGGTGAGCCCTGAATCAGAGGACAACAGAAGGAAATGGAACTGGCTAAATGTGTAGTCAGAATACTAACTAATTAGAGTAAAAGAAAAAATTAACAGAAAATTAGAAGGCTAAAAACAGTATGTACAATTATAATTGTAACTCTGCCAACTTAAACTGTTGACTTCTAAAAGGGGACATCAAGATTGACTCTGATTCATAACGTTTCCATAAGAAGTTGAACTGATTAAGTATAATTACTGAGGTGTGGTCAGTAAAGACTATTAAATGGAAGAGTAATTCCCTACACGTGTTGAGGTCTTGCAGGTGTTCCTGTTTGTAGAAGACGCTGTGCTAAAAGCCCAGATTACTAACAGGTAGTCCTGCAGAGTGTCCTCAAGGAAATTCACAGCCTCTAAAAAGAGAATGATCTTGTTTGTTTGTTTCTTCTTTCTCATGGTTCCTCCTCTTGATTCTAATTCTTTACAATATGACTAATGTGAAAATATGTTTAATATGAATGTATGTATAGAGTCTATATCAGATTGCATGCCATCTTGGGGAGGGGGGATGGAAGGGTGGAGAAGAAAATTTAAAACTCAAACTCGTATGGAAGTGAATGCTGAAAACTAAAAAATAATTAATTAATTTTAAAATGAAGAAATTGGCCTAAAATACACACTAGAATAAACAAGTGAAGAATGCACATAATCAATTTATGACCTATATTTGGATGGGTATCACACTGAGTTCATCCCTAGCTATGTATATCTTAGACCCACCATTGGCATCTAGGTGGTACAGTGGATAGAGCACTGGACTTGGAACCAGGAAGACTCATCTCCTGCAGCTCAAGTCTGGTCTTAGATACTTACTTGCTGTGTGACCCTAGACAAGTGATTGAACCCTGTTTGTCTCAGTGAATTGAGGCAATTGCCTCTTCAAAGTGAAATGGGCTGGAGAGGAAAACGGGAAACCACTCCAGTATCTTTGCCAAGAAAACCTCAAATGTGGAAGAGCTGGCCATGACTTTTGTGAATAAACAACAACAGAGCAGCCCTGTAGATGAATGATACACTTGGTCTAGAATTAAATAGAAAGAAAAGATTTCAGATTGCATGCAGGACATTTTATTCAGCACTTCCAACAATCTCACGCAGCTTCCTAAATAAAAACAAAAAACAATAACAACAAACATGTGTTTTTAATGCTAATGTTTTTCCAGGGATGTTTTAAGGCAGAAAATCATGAAATGCAATCATATCTGAATAATCAGGAAAATTTAAGCTACTAGAGGGTAGGAACTGTTCGATTTTTATCATTCTACTGCAGTATCTAAAATGGTGCTTACCATTTAGTAGTCATGGAATAAATGTTTGTCAATAATCATAATGGAATATTGGAAATTCCAGGTGATCCAAAGGGTGCTAAAGATGCACTTGGATTTCCTGAATAGGCTGAATCATTTTATCATCCATGTACCAAAGTATACTGGTCATGTAGAGAGACTGAGGTGAAAGAGCTGGACAAAATACTTAATTGTTACTCAGAAGATATCAGAAATCCTAGAAGATTTTCAATTAGATCCTCTTTGGAGGATTTCTAGGAAGATATAGACAACAATCAGAAAGGATGAGAAGATGTTGATGGGTTGTGAGTAGGCTGGAGAGAGAATATGTTCGTTCAGAGAGTTGGTGCAATCATAGATTCAAAAAATCCAACAAAGCTATGAGCCTACTTCTTTGTTATTGGAGTGAAAGAAAAAAAGTAAAAAAAACAAAAAAAATAAAACAAACAAAACAAAAACCTCTTCAAGACTTAGATTTGAGTTGATCCCTCAGGAAGAATATTGAATGTTTAAGGAAACCTGTTTTCAAATACTTTAGAAATACCTACTGTACCAGTCTGAATATAGGCTGTACTCCCCTCATCTCAAATCTGATTTTTATAAAACCCAAATACAACCTATAATTACTACTATTTTTCAGTTTATACAAATATTGTTTCCTTTCCAAAAGATCTCATTTTATGGGTGTGGCCCAATATAAAAAGACAGCCTAATTATATATCTAACCACCAAAATAGATATTCAAAGGTCTCTACTTGCTAAGACTTGGCTACTTATTTTGTCAAATACTCTCTTCCCTTTTTTTATGTGGCACCTTTAACAAAGCTTGAGATAATTTTTACTTTCCTATTCAAGTCTATTCCATGTTTCTTGGGTACATGACTATTCCAGGATATAGCAGTATGGTTGTGATCCATCCTCCATTCAGTAGTTCAAGTGATTTTCCTAAAGTTCAGATCCAACCATATCATCCCAGTATTCAATAAGCTCCAGTAGCTCCCTATCACCTTTGGGATCAAATATAATTCAATGCCCTTCATAACCTAGTTCCATCCCTTTCTACTTTTCCAGTCTTCTTATACTTTACTCCCAGATATCTAATCTAGTAACACTGACCTCCTTAGTGTTCCCTTAGGCAAGGCACTCCATGTCTCATCTCTAAGCATTTTCTCATGCTATTCCTTGTTCCTGGAATGCTCCCTTTGGTGGCTTCTCTGGTTTTCTTCAAGCTCCAACTAAAATCCCATCTTCTATAGGAAGCCTTTCCCTACTCCTATTAATTCCAGTGCCTTCCTTCTTTCAATTATTTATTTCTTTTCTGTATCAAGCTTGTTTGTACATATTTGTTGCTTGTAGTCTCTCCCATTAGACTGGGAGCTGCTTGAGGGCAGGGACTGTCTTTTGCCTCTTTTTGTGTCCCCAGCACACTTAATAAATGTTTATTGACTGACTGCATGATTGTCATTAAAAAAGTGATGTCTAGTCTTGGTTTCACAGCAACTTCTGGTAAAGTCATTTATCTCAAGGGATGTCACGCAATTTGTTGAAAGTTCTCATAAAAAAATTAATTTTAATTTTGAAAATATCAAGAAGTCCATTAAGTAATTGTTAGGGTCTGCTTTGGTTGCAACTCTCTCTAGGGTTCCTTAAGGATCATAGACTTAAAGCTGGAATGAATTTTAGAAGCCATCTAGTTCAAACCCTGACATAACAAACAAATGAACAATAACAATTAAATTCACCCCACATATTTTTAATACTAGTGTTCTTCCAAAGAATGATACTCTATGGCAGCAAATTCAATCAAGAGAATGTAAACTATTAGAGGACAGATGCTATTTTATTTTTGTTTTTGTTATCACCTTATTTGTCTAGCAAAGAAACTAAAGCTTAGAAAGATTAGCCTTTTCCAAGGCTAAATAGATAGTAAGTGGCAGAATCCAGGTCTTCTAAAACCCAATTCAACTCCCTTGTCCACTAGATCATGCTTTCTCCCTAAAGTTTATTATGTTACTTTAAAAAAAAAAACACTGTGCTGTTTCAGTAAATGCCTTTGCCTTGAGCTAATTGTGTCCTCTGGATGACTACCAAACAGCAAAGATATAGGTGGGGGCTCATAATTCATAGCTTTAGATGACTATACCTACTGACTACTTTGAGTCTAAGGTAAAGGTTCTCAACCACAAGTGTAAATTAAAACACTAGCCCAAAGGGGCACTCTTCTGTGGAATCTTCTTTGCAAAGCTATAAAATGCAGACCCACTTCTTGTGGAATTTACTGTCTAATTGGAGACAAGACAAATGGACACAAGATGATCTAAGACTCTGCCCGTTGTTTTCAAAGTGCTAAAGTGAGTGGAATGAACTGAAAATGCCTAAGAAATTCAAAGAAGGGAGAAGATCCTTGATAGTTTTCTTTAAAAAAATATTTCCCTACAGGCACTTATTTTGGCGGAAGAACTGAGGGCAGAGGATAAGGCAACAAGAATGTGATATTTGAATTGGAATGTGAGTTTTGTGAGGGTAGGTGCTATGTTTTTGTGTGTTTTCAGAGGCAGCTAGGTGAGTCTACAGTCAGGAAGACCTGAATTCAAATTCAATCTCAGATATTTATTAGCTATGTGACCATGGGCAGGTCATTTAACTTCTATTTGCCTCTGTTTCCTCAACTACAAAGGGAAATAACAGCACCCACTCGTCAAAATTATTGGGGATCAAATGAGATAACATTTGTAAAGTACTTAGCACAATGTCTGGCATATAATGTTCTCTATTATTGCCTATGTCCTTCTCTTTTGCTTTTCTTTGTAACCCAAGAGCTCATGTGCCTGGTACATGGCAAGCACTTAATAAATGTTCATGGACTCTGACTGAAACAAAACAATAAGCATTAAGAATTACACAAAGGTTAGGAACAGGTTTTAAAAAAAAAAAAAAAAGGTCAAATCCCATCACCCTCTACTTTATTCAAAAGATTTCCCCAGAGAAAAAGTCCTAGTCAGTGGTCCACAGTTATTTTAAGGAATATTGGAAGTAACTTTATTCTAATATCATAGAAGAATTAAGGCAATCCCCTGGAGTTCACTGAAAGTGGAATTTAACCTATACCAAGATAGAGAATACCAATTTAATCCACCCTAAAAATAACATTCTCCTTCATCCACAGGAAATTCAACAGAACAAGAGCAAAACAAAGCTTCCTGTAGAGAAAGGTTTTATTCAAGGCACTTAGCCTCTCTAGACCTCCGTTTCTTCATCTGTAAAATGGACTTTATTTCCAAGATCCCTTTTAGCTCTGAAATTCTGTGCTTCAGAGTCAAAGTCCCACCGTCCCACAAGGCTGCTGCAATCTGATGCTTTTTAAAATTCTCTTCAATTGGAGAATGGCTGAAGAAATTGTGGTACATGAATGTAATGGAATACTATTGCGCCATAAGAAATGATGAACAGGAAGACTTCAGAGAGGCCTGGAAGGACTTATATAATCTGATGCTGAGAGAAAGAGCAGAACCAGGAGACCTTTGTGCACTGCAACGACCACAGTGTGCAAGAGGTATTTTTGGAACTACATTGCAATGCAAGGATTTTAAAAAATTCCCAATGGTCTTTTAAGGCAAAATGCCTTCCACACCCAAAGAAAGAACTATGGAATTCAATTACAGAATGTAGTAGATCATTTTCTTTTGTATTACATTTTGGTTTGTGATATGATTTCTCCCATTCATTTTAATTCTTCTACACAGCATGACTGTAGTGAAAATGTATTTAATAGGAATGTATGTGTAGAACCTATATAAAATTGTATGCTGTCTGTGGGAGGGAGGAGGGAAAGGAGGGGGGGAAATCTAAGTTATATGGTAGTGATTGTAGAACACTGAAAATAAATAAAATTAATAAAAATAAATAAATTCTCTTGAGAACTTGCTTTATGATTGATAGGACCAGGGCTAAGCTAAACAAAAGTCTTAAGTATAGTATTGAATTGAATAGCTATTTATTGTGCACATATTATGTGCTTATTGTGTTCATCCTTTGTTGCCAGAGAAGACCATGCCATCAGAGAAATAATGACATGACTTGCACTTGACTTTGTTTTGAGTGAGGGAGAGCTGTGCAGGTCACCAATTCTCCTCCAAAGCCATCTGAATCAAGTGACCAGATATTCATCAGGATGACTGGAGATGACCCAGGATACAATGGGGAGTCTTTGGCCCTTTTAGGCCCATGAGGAATGTAAAGATGTGTAAGACATATCTCTGTTCTCAATGAGCTTAAAAACTAATACTAAAGATATACAAGCAAATAAATAATGTGAGGTAGTAGTAGTAGTAGTAGTAGAAGTAGTAGCAGTAGTAGTAGTACTACTGCTAGTAGTAGAAGTAGTAGTGCTGGTAGTAGTAGCAGTAGTGTGGTGGTGATGGTATTCCAGTTTTACATATAAAGAAACTGAGGCTAAGAAGACTTGTCCATGATCAAACTGCTTGTAACTCTTAGAAGTGAGATTTGAGCTCAGGTCTTCCTGATTTCAAGCCCAGTGATCCTCCATCCACTCTGTCATACTGATTTATCATGGGGATAAAGAGTGCCTATTGTTCAGATTATGATCTGAATCAGATGAAAAGGCAACACAGAGGAGCTGAACATTGTGTTTAAGGCAGTCTGTGACAAATAAATGTCATGTCTGTGATATAGTGGATAGAGTTCTGGACTTTGTAGTTAGAAAGACCTGGGTTCAAATCCTTCCTCAGATGCATAACAGCTGAATGACTCTGATTAAGTCATTTAACCTCTCTGGGCCTCAGTTTCCTTTTCTTTAAAATGAGAAAATTGGACTCCATTGCCTCTAGGATCCTCTCTAGCTTTAAATCTATGATTTTATGAGTCATGCCAACTAAGTGCTATGGCCATGGAGAAAAAGGAAAATCAAGATCACTTTTTCCTGGAATGATTCATAAAGATATCCTGGGAGAGGTAACACTTGAATTGTTCTTTGAAGGATGGATAGAGGAATCATGAACATGTTAATAGACAGAGATAAATAAGCCATTTGAGGGGGAAAAATTGGAGATTTAAGAAAAAATTGAACCTCAACGACATGAGGTCCTGGAAAACGTCAGAACAGGTAGAACCAAGAGTAAAGGTGGAAGCATTTGGTCTTGAAAAGACGTTTCCCTTGTGACATGAAGGTGAATGAAGATTTTTGAGGTGATAGAAATGGTGTGAGGAGTATAATGCAATAATGAATAAAGGAAGACATGGGTTCACATCCATTTCCTGGTACATATTGACTGTTTTAACTCTAACTGAGCACATCACTAAAACTCTCACTGCCCACTAGATAGTGGGAGCTTTCTCATCTAGGAGCTCCCTACATCAATGAAGTCACTTCCAATGGAGGGTAGGATAATAGCTAGAAGCAAATAATCTCATTGTAGGTCATAGATCTAGAGGAGGAAACACCACAAAGACCATTTAGTCAATCACCACCACCATCCATTTTCTGGGACCTTTAGGTGGCATGATGCATAGAATCATCCTCCTGAGCCTCAGGATGGACTCAGGCACTTACTCACTATGTGACCCTGGACAAGTCACTTAACCCTGTTTGCCTCAGTTTCTTCATCTATAAAATGAACTAGAGAAAGGAATGACAAAACCACCTCAGAATCTTTGCCAAGAAAATCTCCAATGTAGTTATGAAGATTCAGAGACAGCTTAAATGACTGACCAATAAAAACAACAATGCCTCCATTTTATGGATGTCAAAACTGAGGTCTAAGAATGTTAAGTGACTTGTCCAAGGCACCACAGCTAATATGTGTCAGAGGTTTTGAAACCAGGACCTCTAACCCCAGAGCCAGTACTCTGTACCACATTGACTCTTATGAGGGAGCTTCCATTAGACAATTACTCTTCTTTGGACATGATTTTCTGAGTTTTAATGTAGTTGATAAGATGGGGTATACTTATATAATACTTTATCCTTTTTTCACTTATATGGAAGTCATATAGTCCTAATTATTAAGTTAAGCACTCCCATTTCTTTCAGCTGATCTCCCTGTGACACATTCTCCAGTCTTTTCAGCAACATGGACTCTCTCCTCTGGATGCACTTGAAACTGTCTATGTCTTTTATAAAATATGGAGCCCAGAAAGGAGCAAAATCCTCTCTATGTGGTCTGATATCCTAGAACTGAGTTATCTCCTCCCTTGTACTTGGCCCCATTCCTCTTGTAATGAAGCCAAAGATTGCATTAGCTTTTGAAGCATCCATGAGGCACTGTTGACTCCTACGTACTAAACATTTTTCAGGTGAGCCAAACCTCTGCCATCTTGTATGTGTGAAGTTGATGTTTTCAAGTATGCTAATGGATCTTGCACTTGTCCCTATTAAATGTAATAATATTTTGTTTGACCCAATTGCCCTGGTCTATTAAGATCTTCTTTGTGTCCGGATTCTCTCATGGAATATATTAGCTATCTTTCCTACCTTCGGGTCATTTGCAAATTTGATAAGCCCATCATTAGTCTCTGCTCTCATCCAAGTCATTGGACATGTTCAATAGCATAGGGCCAAGGATAGATGTCTAAGAAATTCTACAAGGGACCTCCCTGCAAGTTAACATCTACCTATAGATAACAGTGCCGTATAATATGAGTATGATTCAGAAGTCAGAGCATTTGGGTTTAAATTCTGTCTTTGATGCTTCCTATAGGTGTGACCTTGGGCAAGTCACTTAACAGCACTGGTCCTCATTTTCCTCATCTATTAAATTAGTGGATTGGACTAGATGAACATCTCTGGCTCCTTCCAATGCTAACCTATGATAGATCCTTGAATTTAGTCAGTCAACAAGTTTGGAATCCACCTAACTATACTATTGTCAGGTCACCATCTAGCACACAAAGATAGTGTGACAGACCTTGCCAAGAGTTTTACTGAAATTTGTAAACTATATCTACAACATATCCTTGATCTATTCGTCTGGAACCATGTCAAAAAAAAAAAAAAGAAGATATGGCCATTCTGTTGTGACCTTTTCTTGATGAGATCATACTATTTCTTTTCCCCTCCCCATTTAATAGTATTTTATTTTTCCCAATTAACACGGAATTGGGAATGTTTTCAATGTTCATTTTTATAAGATCTTGAGTTTCAAATTGTTTTTCTTCCTTCCATCCCTTCTCCTCAAGATAGTAAGCAGTTTATACATATACAATCATATTAAACATATTTCCACATTAGTCATATAAAAAAACAATCAGAACAAAAGGGGAAAAATCATGAGAAAGAAAAAACAACAAAACATGTGAAAATAATCTGCTTCAATCTGCCTCCAGACACCATATTTATTTCTCTGAATATGGATAACATTTTCCATCATGAATCTTCTGAATTGTCTGGAATTGTTGTATTGCTAAGTCTATTATAATTGATCGTCACACAATGTTGTTGTTACTGTGTACAATGGTCTCCTGGTTCAACTCACTTCTCTCAGCATCAGTTCATGTAACTCTTTTCAGATGTTTTTTCTAAATCAGCCTGCCCATAATTTCTTTTAGCATAATAGAATTCCATTACAATCAACTATCACAACTTGTCCAGCCATTCCCAATTGATGGATATTCCCTCAGTTTCCAATTCTTGGCCATCACAAAAAGAACTGCTACAAATATTTTTGTACATGTGGGTCCTTTTCTCTTTCTTATGTTCTCTTTGTAATACAGACTAAGTATAGATATTGTTATATGGGGTATACATCATTTTATAGCTCTTTGGGTATAGTTCCAAATTAAAGCCACTCTATTTCTTTGGGATCTTGGTACCTGTTTTTTATAAGGCAATCAGAGTTAAGTGATTTGCCCAGGGTCACACAGCTACTAAGTGCCTGAGACTAGATTTGAACTCAGGTCTTCCTTACTCCAGGCCCAATGTTCTATCCACTAGGCCACCTAGCTGCCCTCCCTCAATAAGGATAGGGAGTGGACTTGATTTAATTGTTGTAGTGAACTCCCAAGTGAGGAAATTTCCTCTACATATACATACAGTCTTAGAAAGGTGGTCAGAGCACTGAAAGGTCAAGTCATTTGCCAGGTTGGATGGGTTACAGAGTACAAGAGGGAGAATAATGTCCAGTAAGACTACTAGAAAGATAGGAGGGCATCAAGTTGTATAGGAATATAAAAGCTAAACAGAAGATTTTGTAGTGTGTCCCAGCATTCAAAGGAAGCCATTTAAATTGATTGAATAGGGAAGTCACATAGTTAGATGTGCCTTTAAGGAAAAGGATGAAAAACTTAAGGCAGGGAGACCAGTTAGGAGGCTCTTGCAATAATCTAGGCAAGGAATTATGAAGGCCTATACTAAGGTGATGTTATGTGAGCATAAAGAAGGGGTATAACCCATAATTGACCAGGGGTTCCTTTAAAAAATAATTTAAAAAATCTTTTCATGTACAGATTGGACCAGGGCTGAGGAACCTAGGTCCTTGGGTATGGCCTTTTGACTGAATCCAATTCTTATAGAACAAATTCTTTTATGGAGAGGATTTGTTCTGTGAAGTGTGAATTCAGTCAAATGAACACACCTGAGGACCTAGAGGGCCACACGTGGTCGAGGCCATAGGTTTGTCCCCATCCCTCCCCCATCATTGGACAGTTGGCCGTTGAGATCCCTCCTACCTAGAAATTCTGTGATTTGGGCATAACTGAAGCACAGTCTGTGTAAAATGCTTTGTGAACTATGACTATGAGGTATATTTACGTGAGTCCTTATTCCTATAGGTAACAACTCTCAAAGTCCTAGCAGGAGCAAGTCTGGTAGAAATGAAGGAAAAAACAGCTAATTCAAGGACCCATTGTCAAACCAGTCACCCAGAGGAAGGATCTAAACAGCTGCAAGCAAAAAACATAATAACATTTCTAGAAATAAAGAAAGAACGTTGTTTAGTAGACGAAAGGGTCCTGGACTCTACTGTGATTCTCACTAAACCTAGGGCCGTTCTTTATTATTGAGTTTGATGATATTCGTAGTTTCTGAGACTCCTTCTGGCTCTGGATTTCCACAGAAGCATTGATTCTTATTTCCTGGGTGTTACTTGAGTCATGATCAGGATCTTGCTTTCTTTTAATCCTACACTTAAAGGGCTGAAACATTAGAAGGATCAATTGTGGCAATTGATGAAAAATTACTTGGTTTTTCCACCTATTCTTAAACTCTAGTCCTTTTTTTTTTAATTATCTGAAGACTCAGAGGTAGTGTCCTCATAAGAAATAATGGCATATTCTTATTTCTAAGCTAGGAACCATGAAGTATATAAATTAGCTTATTCCACAGCAAGGACATCTTTTAAAATTAGACATATCATAGCAAGAACTCAAGTCCAGCTTCTCCAAGGCCAGAAAAATAATAACTAGTAATAATATATAGTGTATATAGTATGTTAAGATTTTCAAATCACTTTATAGATATTATCTCATTGATCTTCACAACAACTCTGAGAGGTAAGTGTTATTCTTATTATTCCTATTTAACAGATGAGGAAACCGAGGCAGAGAAAAGTTAAGTGACTTGCTCAGGGTCACACAGTTAATAATTGTTAAGAGCCATGGTTTGAATATTAAAGCAAGATTTGAATATTAGCTATTTTCTCATTCATTTCTGCCAGATTTGAATATTAAATGAACCATTAGACCTTTCTTATAACTTTAGCACACTATCTTTTACACCAACTAGCTGAAAGAGAGAGAAGGGGAGAGGAAGGAAGGGAAATAGAGAAGAGGAATAGGGAGAGAGAGGGGGAGAGACAGAGACAGAGAGACACACAGATAGAGAGAGAGAGACAAAGACAGAGAATATTCTTTACCTTGGTTTGAGACGCATGGATGAATTCAGGGGGTTCATGAATTTGGATGGGAACAAATATAATTGGTTTCCTTTATAATCCTACGTATTATTATGCATTTTAAAACAATTCTGAAAGGGAATCCATAGATTTCACTAGACTGCCAAGTGGGTACAATTCTACAAAGAAAGGCTGACCACCCCTGAAATAGTAGAGTAAGTTTAGTGTCAAAAAGTCTTAGATTAAAATACTGCCTCTGACATATACTGACCCTATGATCACAGGCAAGTCACTTAAAATTCAGTCACTTGTGCTTCAGTAAATTCTCTAAGACTATGTGGTGGCCCAGGTCACATTTCTTGATCTCAATGGCTATATTTCAAGTGAAATTCCAAAAGAATTCATGATTCTCATCCTGGGCACAAAAAAGTGCTAGTGTTGGCTCTGTTCCCACTATGAAAGTCTTTGTCAAAAAACATGATGAAAATTGTTCTTGATAGATATAAATCTCCAATTTTTTGTCAGATGTCGGAGGGTAATGGAGTTCTGAGGTTCCCTGAGGTAGATCTAGGCTGCTACATTGGCAAGAGTCTGCTGTCTCCATCCACTCTGTCTAGATTTTTACTTTGGAGACTGGACAAATAAGGTTTTCATTAGCAGATATTTAAAAAAATCTAAATTGCACCAACAAATCACAGAAAGCATAGCTTTAGGCAAGAGGCAACTTTTGCTATTATCTAATTCCTCTCTGTTCAGATTCAACTCTGAAATCTCATGGAAATGCCAGATTTCCTTAGCCCAGAAGGCTATCCATCCTCCTCCCCAATCTCTTGTCAGTTCCATCCCCTTCTCCTTGAAATATTTTCTATAAAACAATCCAACATTTGATTCAGATTTTCCTTTTTCCTTGGGCATATTTCTGGAGCCCAATTTTTCCAAAGACCCACATACAAAATCAGGCCTTCCCCCACATCCATAAAGGTGAAGGGATGAGGCAAATGAAGGAAGAAATTCAGAAAATGGAAGGTAATGGGAATCCCAGAATGCCAATCTCAGCAACCCTGGGGTGTCAGGTGGGAAAGTCTCTGCTGAGATAAAAACTTTGCCTGGGCACCCAAAGACCCCTTACTTCACTTACTGACAGAGATGCTTTGGGAATTTCTGGCTTCTCCTCTATCAAGTCCTTGGAAATGAACCATTAAGCAGTAATTTTCATCCCCTTTCTAAATGCCTCTAAACCAATTTTTCTGTCTAGGCACTCTATGTTTATGACAAGTTATCTCATCTTCAAAGGAAATGGCCTTTCTTTCCCCTACCTTGTTGGCATATCCCATGATCTCTTCCCTAGGATGGGAAGTTTTCAATGAATTTTCCCTTCATAATCTTAGTTTTTCCCACGATAAGATTATGCAATTCTATATGCTACCAGGACCAGAATAGTGCATGAACTTTAAGTGAACTCTAATTTCTCAACTTGACATTCCATATCTTTAAAAATATAACTACATCTAGCAAATCTAGATCTGGATATTATTTTCTTTAATGGGAATTGTGGTGGGGAAATAGGGCTCTCTGCTCATACATCCTGTGGGTGAGAAACCAAGTTTTGTCTCTCCAAGGAAGGGACAAAAAAGAGTGTAACTGGACAATTTAAGTGCCGAGAGGAATTCAGTCAGAACCTGAGAGGAAGGTACAGAGTCAGTCTTAAGGGGGTGAGCAGGCAGATCAGGACACTGAACAGAAAGGGAAAAAAGCAAAATTGGGCTCTTTGGGGGAAAATTCTGAGGTTTCAAAGAATAGTAGACAGGAAGAAGGAAGAATGGGTATCTGGGCTACCTTGGAACCTTGAAAACGGAGCCTATCTTGTCAAACCAATGTCTTAATTCATCTTCTGTCTTTGGGGGAGGTCAGTATTTCTGCTCTTTTTCCATCAGCTCTTGAAGAATAGTGACTGAGAGGCCATGAAGAAGGCCAAAAGAGAATTTAATCTCCCACAGGATTTAATTCAGTTGAACATACATTTATAAGGTGCCTACGATGTTCAAACCTCCATGCCAGGTACTGCAAATAAAAAGATGACATGGAAAACAGTTCCTACCTTCCAAATGCTTGTATTCTGTTCATTCAATGTTAGGGTAGAGTGAAGAGAAAATGAAATTTAACCAAAAATATAAATTGAAGAGGCTGAGCACTTAGACAACGAGAGATAAGAGCATTTATAGCAGAAAAGAATATCAGAAAAAACCCGGTACCAAGGTTTTTAATATTTTTGGAAGGGGGAGGGTCATGAACCCCTTTGACAGTCTGGTAATATCTATAGATCCCTTCTCAAAATGTTTTAAATTTATACAACAAAGTACATAAGATGAAAAAGAAAACCAGTCACACTGAAATAGTTATAGAATTTGTTTAATTCATAAGAACCCCAGAACTACTAGTATAATGACCCCAATTTACAGAGTAGAAAACTGAGGTCCAAGGAGATGAAGTGACTCAATCAAGGTCACACAGTTATCAAGGGGTAGAGTCAAAATTAAAAACTGGTCCTCTGAGTTCACATTGCATTCTCCTTCCACGGTACCATGTTGCCTGACTCTAGAGATATTGACCCAGAAGTCCTAGAATAGAATAGTGTCTTGACACTTTTAGTGCTGATTTTCAGTAGGTGGCTGTTTTATTACTCATTGTTGTTTTCTGGTTTTATTAAGAGGATGATTCTTTTTTCATGTTGAAATATGAATGCTAAGTGACTTAGTGGATAGAGTTCTGGGACTAGAGTTGGGGAACTCAACTAGAGTTGAGTTCAAATCCAGCCTTAGACATCTACTAGCTGTGTGACTCTGGGCAAGTCCCTTAACCCTGTTTGCCTCAGTTTCCTCATCTGTAAAATGAACTGGAGAGGGAAATGCCAGATCACTCTAGTATCTTTGCCAAGAAAACCCCAAATGGGGTCATGAAGAGTTAGACACAACTCAACAACATGAAATGCATATCTTGTTGCCGAGAACAGTGAAAAGCAAGATGGTCAACCCCATCAAGGCCAATGCCCTAACTCGGGTACCAAAGAACTTTGTGGGAGGGAAGGTAAAAAATCCTAGGTTATGAACTTCCTGTCCTATAGAATTTAATGGCTAATTTATCTGTGATGTCATAGTGTGAGTATTCCCTCTAATGATGCAGATTACAGCTTTCCTGTTTCTTCTCATGATACAAAATTGTCATCCATGTCCTCCCATCAGATCAGCAAAGGGGATCCAGCCAATATTTTGGAGACCATCTTCAAGATCTCTCAATATCATGAGGATTCCATGGAGCATGGAAACTGTTCCATCAGTTCACTCTCCCTTCCTTTCTCCATCACTTCATCTCACTTGTTATATGACCAGTCCATCTTCCTTTCTGGTCACAGAGTTCTTTTATAACTTTTATACCATGTACCCTAATAATTCTTTGTTTGTGAAGTGATGTGGCCTATTCACATCCATCATTCTTATCTGTTGTCCTTCAGATTATACTTCAACTTCATTTCTTTGAAGACCATAGTGATCTCCAGACCTACATGCAATGCCAAGAAGCAACAGTTAGAACTAAACACGGAACAACAAATTGATATAAGATCAGAAAAAGAATATGACAAAGCTGCATACTGTCACCTTATTTATTTAGCTTATATACGGAATACATCGTAGGAAGTATCAGGTTGGATGAATCAAAAACTTGAATTAAGGTTGTCAGGAGAAATATCCCCAATCTCAGATATGTAGATAATACCACTCTGATGACAGAAAAATTAAGAAGCCTCTTGAGGAGGGTGACAGGGAAGAGTGGGAAAGCTGGCTCAATGCCTAATATAAAAAGTAAAAACACTAAGTTCTTGGTAACTGGTCCCATCACTTCCTGGCAAGCAGAGGGAGAAGAAATGGAAGCAGTGCCAGACTGGTGTTCAAAGATCACTACAGACAGCAATTTCAACCATGAAATTAGAAGATCCTTGCTCCTTGGAAGGAAAGTGATGACAAATCTAGACAGCATTCTAAAAAGCAGAGACATCACCTTGCTGACACAGGTCTGTATAGTGAAAGCTATAATTTTTCCAGTAGCACTGTAGGGCTGTGAGAGTTGGACTAAAAGGAAAGCTGAGATCCACAGAATCATTGCTTTCAAATTGTGGTGCTGGAGAAGACTATGAAGAGTCCCTTGGATAGCAAAGAGATCCTATCAGTCAATACTTAAAGAAACTAATTTGGGCTTTTCATTGGAAGGTAAAATACTGAAGCTGAAGCTTAAAACTTTGGTCATATAATGAAAACACAGGACTCATTGGAAAAGACTTCATTTGGGGAAAGATTGAAGGCAAAAGTAAAGAGGTTGGAAGAAGATGAGATAGATAGATGGTGTCATGGGAACAGTGAACATGAGCTTGGATAGACTTTAAGAGATAGTGGAGGGTAGATGAGCCTGGTGTGTCATGGTCAATGGAGTCATAAAGAATCAGATGTGATTGAACTATTGAGTGACAATAACATAGTCATCAGAGCCCTGTTAGGTCACTGAAGAATAACAGTTTAAAAAAAAAAAAAAAGATGGATCTTTATTTCAAGGAAGAGCTTGGAAGGGCCTTTCTCTTCAAGACAAAGCAGAAGAAAATCTCCAGCCCAGAGATATTTGCAGCTTTTGATATTTTTCCACTTCACCCCTTCGTGCTCCACACCCCTAGCTCCCCTACTCCCACATTGCCCTTCACTGTAATTTTGATTTAGTCAGTTGACTGCCCCCTGAAGACTTGAAAACATTGCATGCTCAACACTGGACTCATTATTTAAGCTTGCTATTTAAGGACCTAATTACCAGTCCTCAGACCTGATTGAAAATTAAGGACTTAAAATTCATAAAGTTCATAGAAATTTATATATATATATAGATATAGATATAGATATAGATATAGATATAGATATAGATATAGACACACACAAGAGAGAGGCAGCGGGGAGAAGACAGAATTTTATAGACAATGCTCACTATGTTAATTAGGCCATTTTAGAGGCAAAAAGGAAGATTTGTGAACCTTTTTATGAAAAAATATAACTATACAAATAGTTGCATGGTAACTATCATACATTATTATAGTAATATATATAACTACACATAGTTATATATGAACACCTTATATATACACACACATGCATTTATATATACATATATATATACATACACACACACATACAAACATGTTTGTATATTTGTGAATATAAGGCTATGTTTATATAGGCATATGTATATATACATATAAAGCTATATGCTTGTGTGTGTACATAATGCACATGTATATATGTGTGTATATGCACACCCTGTGTTTAATCTTGAAATCATATATGAGCAAGAGCAAACAAGAAAAGGAACTTATGATCACATAGCTTAAGGAAGAGATGTTTTTTAATGAAGGAACAGGAAACAGATGGAACTATTGAGGTTGTCTCCTGCGTCTTCTGGAGAAGTTAGTAATAGACTTTGTAAAGAAGAAAAAAAACTACAGTTCTCCTAACATCCCTTAAATATTAACCAGATAAACTAGATCCTTAGGCTCTTCTGTCTGGTCCCTGACCCTCTCTCCCCTATCCTTCATTTACCGATAGGGCAATGAATCCTGAAACCACATCACCTGACCTTTTGGCCCATAGCCACTCCATCTGGTTTCCATGATAAGCTCTCCCTGTGCCAAATCATTATCTGGTTCTATTATCAAAGAGGGGACAGAATATTAAAATGAGCTTGCCAAGCTTGCCAAATAGCGACTAGGGAGGGAGCTATATTTAAGAAGGGAATTCCACATAAGGAGGGATTATAAAGTTTTTTCTAAAAGAGAAGTCATAGGTAGAAAACTCAAAGGGATCTCAGAGGGCCTCTAGTCCAAAGGTTAAAGGACTTGTACAAGGTCATACAGGTTGTGATGATTAAAGGTAGGATTTGACCCCAAGTCTGTTTCCAAAGCCACTGTGTCTTCTACTATATCACGGTCCATTCCATCTGTCTGGAATAACTTTACAGTCATGGAGACAGAGGAATGTCCTAGTTGACCTTGAAAGGTCTCATTCAATCTTCTGACTCTTTGGAAAGAAATTTTCCACTTTGTAGACCCTTTGGTCTCACTTTATTGAATTATTCTTCAGCTCTACTCCTAAGTATAACTTTCCTTCTGACCCATGGAAAACGGCTGCCTCTTAGGGACCAGGGTGGCGGCCAGAGTGGGAGGTAGAGTGCAAGGGCATTATGAAGGCGGTGTTGAGAGCTACAAGGATGAGGTCAAAGGAGGGAATTATTGGGAGCATTTGACACTTGGAGGTTTCTCCAACCTTGGATCTTTCTTCACTTTTAATAACTTAGGGGGCACTGACTTGTAATAAACCAGGGCTACTTATTAGGGGAGGATAAAAGAGCGCAGCATAGATCTCTCTAGTTGGGATTATTTGGCAAGAATTGTGTGGAAAGATCGCCCCTCCGCCCCAACAACTGTCTAACGGACAGGGTCCTGGCTGGGTTCTGATTAAAGCAGGGAGGGGTTAGGTGACTTATTCAAAGACACAAAGCCTTCAGTTTCCCTTCAGGAAAATAAGGGTAATCATAATTTGGCACTTTTCCACCTTGCAGGAGCACTGATTGATGAGAGCCTAGTCATAAAGCACTTAGCGACATGGAAAAAAAGGAGTCATGTCATCTGGCAGACAACTCCCTTCCTACTATCCCAAGGCAAGTAGCAACTGATGGCAAGGCAGTAGAAAAGAACCCAGATTTGCCAAAAATCAGTCAACAACCCAATCTAGCAAACACCCACCTCCTACGCAGTGATGTGAGGCACTGGGCAGATACAAAGTGTAGATAAGATGTGGTCCTTGCCTTCATAGAGCTTACCAGAAAAATGCCAGAAAAAGATAGAAAATCACCAGTATTTAAATACCTACCTTGCTTTCTCACAATAGAATTATAGCCTTATTGGACAGTTAGGGCATAAACTATCCATCATGAAGCATCTATTAAGCACCTTTTCTGTACCAGGTGCTATACTAGGCAACAGGGATACAAAGAAAAAGATGAAATAATCCCTGGAAATATAAGATCAGAGTAGGAAAGATATCCTAAGGTGGCCTTTAAATCAATCCTTTGGAATTTAGCACTTAAGCATCCAACACCATATGTAAATAATCTATCTTGCTTTGACAACAAGAAGGGCTCAATTTATCTTTTGGAGGTTCTATACATTCACAGAGGAGCTCTACCCAGGATACCTGGCACACATTGACCTATCAGAAAACCTGCCAGTGCCAAAATGAGAAGGGTATTGCTGAAGCTTCACCCTTCTCGGGTCCACAACCCAGTGACCCATTCGGTTACTCCAATGCTGTTCTACCTTGGAACATAGTCTGGGAAGTTAAGTATGGAGTTGCTGTCATGTTACTTTTTGGACAGTGATCCTTAATAGGCATATCCTGCCGGAGGGCAATCAGTTCTTGGATCACCTCTGGACAATCATCCACTAATTGCATCTACATTTATCTGAGAGTGCCTTCCTTGGTCAGTACTGCAACTAAGATCACAGTAATAGAGAATTTTGGTGACAGAAAGCTAGGAAACCTGGTAGTTTGTGGGGGAGAGGAATCCCTAAGAGCAATTTCAAAGAGAGTTCATTTATGACTATTACCAAGGACAGCAATAGGTACTGGACCTATTGATGAGATAGAAATAGAAATAGATATAGATACAGATACAGACGTGGATATAGATATGTATATGGATACAGATGGACATAGCTATAAATACAAATATGGATACAGACACAGATATAGCTATCGATAAGATTACAGATATGGATACAGATACAGATATTCTCTAAGAATTCACAACTATTGGCATAGAGAGTTCCTTAATAATGAATTTCCTTCTCTACCAATGCAAGTCAGTATCTTCTTTACAACTTATGATCTTAGAATGTTGCTAAGAGCAATGAAAGGTTAAATGAGAGTATGAGTTTTGCACAGGGTCATAGTCAATATGCATCAAAGACAGGATTTGTACCTAGTTCTTCTTGGTGGTAGCCCCAGTTCTCACCACACTACATATCCCTTACTAAGAACAATTTGCAAAATTTGCTGCCCACTTGACTCTACAGAGGTAATATATCTCCTTGCTCTTAAATATGATGGTCCTGTCTTGACTACACTATGACAGTCATTGTGATCAACGTATTTCAAGGTAGGCTGTTGTATTGAAAATTCATTTTTTTCTTATTGTTAATATAATTTTGCTTCTTAATAGGAAGATCTCCACCCATTAATGAGCCTGGGAAGATTTGTAGGAAGGCCCATATCTTTTGTTAATGAGGCACTAGTTTTCAAGGGTTGTGATGCCCTTTGGCTCTAAAAAGTGTATAAAGACTCTGAGGTGTGGTTTTACTTTGGAGCTTAGCTTGTGTCCCAGATGAGACTCTGGGAAGCCTCTTAGTCTCCCCTCTGGCTTTGAAGACCCAGATATTCACCCTTCCCTCTCTGGTAACTATGGTCAGATAGTTAGATCTGTTTGTTGGTTTACGATGTATGTATTGCTTATGTCAGAGTTTGGAAGCTCTATATTTTCTCCAAAGTTCAGGGTGCTGATTTTCCCCCCTGAATTAAGTGAATGATATATGTGCTTGATTAAAGTGATTGTTGGCCCCTCAAAAGTTGCCTTTTCTTTTATAAATGCAGATCTAAGAACCTATGATTGCACCCTCTGTGGATGGATGTGGGGGTAGTTACTAATACAGCTGGCCAATCCTGGTTGAGAGTGGGGTAAATTTGAAAGATTATCTGGTTCAAATAGGTATAACCCTTAGGGAATATTGATATCTATGTAACTATATCATTATATTATCTCTATAGCTCTACTTCTCTTTCTATACGTGTCTATGTATCATCTATGTTATCCTTGTTCAGGCATTTCAGCAATGTTTGGCTCTTCATGACCCCATTTGGGTTTCTTTTTGGCAAAGATACTGGCATGGTTTACCATTTCCTTCTCCAGCTACTTTTACAGATGAGAAATCTGAGGCAAACAGGGTTTATTGACTTGCCCAGGGTCACACAGCTAAGAAATGTCTGAGGCCAGATTTGAACTCATGAAGATGAGTCTTCTTGACTTCAGGCCTAGTGCTCTATCTACTGTACCATCTAGCTGCCTCTATATCTATCATCTCTCTATCTCTTCTATCAAGTGGTCGCAGTAGCTCCTCTATTTGATACCGCAAGGTTCTAATATATGTGGATACATTGAACAGTTAACTCAAATAAACTCTGAGGATCTTTATTCCAGTGTCTACTTACCCAGAAAAGTCAGGTCCCTGAGCCTAGTTGGTACTTCCTTACTAAGAGAAAGAAAGAATAAATGAAAACAAAACAAAATGAGCCAAGCAAAGAAACAGACTCCATGCTCAAGGCCATATGTTAAGACATGGATAGAGAAAAAAATGTCTCAATATCGCTCTCTCCCCCAGAAACTTACATTTGTCCTAATTCAAATGTAACCTGAATGAAAGAGGGCTTGAACCATGTGTTAATGTCTTTTATAAGCATTCTCCATTCTAGCTCAGTAGCCAGTTAAAAAGATCCTCTTGTCTAAATGGTGAGCAGACTGAAAACAATACCTACTTGTAGATGTCCTGAAGTCCAAGGGAGAGTTGAATTATGCAAGGGACTCTGAGCATACTTCAAAAGTCCAGGTTTTTATTGTCCAATCCCAGTCTTCCTTTACATCCCATTAGATACCAGCCCTGTGACATCATTGGCATAGTGAGCTCCTGGTGAAGAACTTCCTCTTGGAAATCATGCCATCAACTTTTGTATAACTTATAGTCTTAAATAGTTGCCAAGTGATACTTAGAGGATGAATTACTTGCCCAGGGTCACACAACCAGTACCTGTAAGAAGTAAAGCTTGAATCCAGGTTTTCAAAGTGTCAAGGCCAACTCTCTATCCATACTGCCTTCCATATGAGTTCTTATTGTTTCTTAATTATTTCAGGAGTTAACCTTAACTTCACCAAATGGGCTTTATGGAAGCTGTCTTTGCAGCCAGTGTCTGTTAAAATTTTTGGTGTGTTGCCCACATGCTGAGAATATAGTAGACACAGAAAAATTCCACCAAACAAATATTTAGTGTTTAGATAGCTTCCTGGGAAGAGGAATCGGGACATATTTGAAAATGAATATGATATAGAAACAAAAGATATCAATTTTCATTAAAGGAAAATGTACTAGAGTATTTCCAGAATATTTTATGTAATCTCAATTACTACATTTGGCCCCTCTGGTAATGGGCAATATTTCTAAAAAAATGTTCTAGCTTAACATGAATAACCTATATCAAATTCTTTACTGTATTAGGGAGGTGAGGAAAGGATGAGAGGGATAGAATTTGGAACTCACAACTTTAAAAAAAAGAGTATTAAAAATTATTTTTACATCTAATTGGGAGAAAATAAAGTATGTGGGTTTTTTTTAATGCTCTAATTTAACTCAAGTGGTTTTCCAGGACAATATGTGTTCTAGAATTCTCTCTTGACCTTCATTCTATCTGCCACCATTGCTTCTTTCTTGACAACTTCAAAGTAATAAGAAACCTAATTTCTTTCTTACATATTTCTTGATTTAATAAGAGCTCCCATCTAGTCACATAAATGTCTAGCATATATGTGTTGCAGGAAGGAAAACCTTCTGATTGGATGGCTCCTCATAGAGTTTTCATTTAAGGAAGGGGCCCAGGCTCGCCATGCCTCATTCCTCTGCAGTCTGCATTTGAACTTTTTTCACTACCCTGCCCCTACTCTATTGTCCTCTCTGCCCTATTCAAATTCCTTTTATTTGCTGTCTTCTCCCATTAAAATGTAAGCTCCTTAAGGGCAGGCAGTGTCTTTCTTCTTGTTGCAATTTGTATTCCCAGTGTATTGTGTTTGTCCTTAGTTCTCAAAGAGGACCATGACATCAAGATGATGACATGACTGGTAGTTGACTGTTTTGAGTAAGGGAGGGCTGTGCAAGGTTACCAGCCTCACTTTCTCCTCCTGAGCCATCTGGCTCCAGTGACCAGTCATAGTGTCTAGAATAATACTGGAACACAGTAGGTGCTAATAAATGATTGTTGAGTGACTGAATGAAAAGAAATCCTTTACCACACACTTTATGTTTACTCAGCCTTTACCCTACCTGCTCAAAGACCTCCAAGGAGAAGGAACCCATTTCTTCCTGAGATGGACCATTTCACTTTGGGATACCTTCAATTCCTAAGGAAGATTTTCCTTACATCAAGCTAAAATTTCCTTCTTTGAAACTTCTACCATTTCCTATTTATTCTGCCCACTGGGACCAAATAGAATATATTTGATCCTTCTTCTATATGACTACCCTCTAAATCCTTGAAGAGAGCTATCTTCTCCCCCTTGAGTTTTCCTTTCCTCCAGATGAAATGTATCTAGTTCATTTAACCAATCTTCACATAATGTGACCTTGAAACCTCATGCCATTCTAGGTGCCCTCCTCTGGATAGATGCACCTTATCAATGTTCTTTCAAATACACAGTATTCTGAACTGAACATGGACCATGTGTGCTCTGACCAAGGTAGGGGAGAGGGATTTTCTCCTATTTTTAAAAGTGGGGAACCAAGTCCTTCAGCACTGAACCCTGTGTCCTCAGAAGTTGTCAGAGGAGCTCTAGAAAATACCCCATAGAAAAGTTCCTATAGGCCCACTTTCACTCATACTCCATGACATACAATCCTTTAAAATAAGTTGAAACAAAATATACACAAAATAAAATACAAGGAAATTTAAGAAGGAGGACACTAGCACTTGGAAAGACTAGGAATGATTTCACATAGAATGTGGTGCTTGAAGTGAGTTTTGAAGAAAGTAAGAGATTCTAAGAGGCTGAGGTAAGGGGGGACATACATTCCTGATGTGGGAAAAGTCTAGACAAAAGCATGGAAATGAGAACTGGAATTTCTTGTGTGAAGAATGTCAAAAAGGCAGGAATCAAACTCTGATGGTCACTAATAAAATGGCTTCGTCATTAATGAAATCTGCACGAAAACAAGTCTCATTTCCCTAAGTGTTTCCCCTTAGTCCTTGCTCTCTGTTTCTAAGAGGCAGGCCTTAGTGATTGGGTCCATAAATTTGATTCATAATTTAACAGCAGGCCTGTGATCATCATATCTGATACTATGATTTATATGAGTGTATCCAACTGATATGCTTTCCAGTGTACAAGCTGACAGTTTGATGTGCCTCTTGCTCCAGCTTAAGCAGTCTCTGTTTTCCTTAACTTCTTAAGTTACTTTTTCGATTTTGAACCTTTCCACCCTCCCATTCTCCTCCCACCCATCTCAGGATGTGACAGTTCAGAGGAACTTTCTTCTTGAAGTATTGCCTTTTTCTTTCAATGCTATAAGTTTTATAACATGGAAGATGAAACCTGATCCACTTGGAGGAGTGTCGCAGCTAGAAGAGATAGCTTTCTCCCCTCCCTTCCCCAACATGGCAAATGCATATGGTTAGTACCTGTTGAATTACCACAGAACACTGTGCAAATTCTGGAAATTTTGTTTGGAAGACCACCAGTGCTAAGAAGCATTCTTCTAACTAAACAAGTCAAAGATTCTTCTCCAGTTCTCTTTTCCTCAAAAGCCCATGATATAATTTCCCACTCTATCTTGCTTTCCTCATTTCTGATAAAGAAGTGGACCTTTTCCTTGTGAAGGGTGACCCCCAACTATATGTGTGCACTTGATCCCATCCCTTCATGAATAATCTATCAAATTATATCTTCAATTACTCCCCCTTTTCTCTCAATTCTACAATCTCTCTTTATTAATTGATTCCTTCTTTATTGCTTAGAAATATATCCAAGTCTCTCTACTCTTAGAAAAAAATGTTAGCCAAACCCTACTATCTCCTCAAGCTATTGTCCCTAAATCTCTTCTCCCTTTCTCATCCAAACTCCTTGAAAAAGTTATATTCACTCACTGAATCCATTTCCTCTCTTCTTACTCACTCCACAACCCTTTATAATCTGGCTTTCTACCTCATTGCTCTGCTGAACTTGCTCCAAAGTTATCCATGATCTCTAAATTACCAAATCTAATAGTCTTCTCAATCTTAATCCCTTTCAGTCATCTACTACATTTGAAACAATTGACAGCCTTTTCCTGCTTTTGATACTGTCTTTTCTCTGGATTTTTGTGATGCTACTAATTCTTTTCTGGTTTACCTTCTCAGTTCAAATACACTTCATTCTCCTGTGATGGATCATCATCCCTGCCAAGACCCCTAACTGTAGGTGTCCTGCATTATCAATTGCCTATTAGAAATTTCAAGCCAAATGTAAAATATCTTAAACTCAACATGTGCTAAACTGAACTAATTCTCTTGCCCCCTTAATCCTCCCCTTTTCCAAACACTTTTATTTCTGTCTAATAAATCATCATCTTTTCAGTGTCTCAGTTTCAGAAACTCCCTCACTTCATATGTCCAATCATTTGTCAAATCTTGCCATTTTGTATTTCATAATATCCCTTGTACTCAATCCATTCTCTCTGTTCACACATCTACCTCTGTAGTTAAGACTTGCATCATCTTTTGAGTATGATATTGGAACAGCCTCTCAGTTGCCATCCCTGCCTCAAGTTTCTCACTACTCTAGTCCATCTTAAACACTGAAGCCAAAGAAATTTTCCTTAAAGGCAAAACTGAATAGGATCCTCTACGCAAGTAAGTGACTTTCTCTTTGTTGCCTCTAGGATAAAATATGTATTTCTCTATTTAGCTTGTAAAGCTGCATATAATATGGCCCTAAAGATCAGAAGATCCTTCTAGCCTCATTGGACATTAATATCTCCCCTAAATTCTGAGATCCAGACAAACTAGCCTTCTCTCTGCTCCTCACTCACAGCATTCTCTCTGAATCATGTCTCTCTACCTTTGCACTGGGCCACATGTCTGGAAAGCACTCCCTCCTTAAATTTACCTCATAGAGTTCCTGTCTTCCTTTGAGAGGCATCTTAAGAATATCCCCTACACAAAGCCACCTTCCAAAACTACCTAGTGCAATCCTCCTAAATCTTGTATTTTATGATTTTGTATGTGGTGAAGGGGAGGAGGAACAAACAGACCAAGCAATGAATATACATGAATTGATCTGACAACATCATAACAATCCTACACCCAAATCTCCCAACATCTAACTAGATTTTATAATATAAGATTGAGCCTATAGATAGTCTTGCCCAATTAAAGACTGAAAAACCAATGATATACTAAAGATATTTGCAAGGTTAAAGGAAAAGATCAAGGAATGATTCAGGTTGTATCAATATAAATATAGATAATGTTTCCAGCTAATGTTGATTTGACTTGCCATGTCTCCTTCATAGATGATCATGAATGGGAAAATAAATGAAATCTGGGTTCATTTCTTCAAGCCAAATAAAAACTCGTGGTATTATATTAGAAAGAACATAGGATTTGGAGTCAGATGACATGTATTTGAATCATCTCATGCTCTTGATTATCTATGGAACTTTGTGGAAGTAACTTACCATTCTTACCTTTAATATTTCCATCTGTAAAATGAGGAAGAAGAGAAGTATTATTTCCTATAGCCCTACCAGGTATGTTGGGGCAGCTGGATGGTACAGTGGATATAACACCAGGCCTGGAGTCAAGAAGACTTCTTTGTGAGTTAAAATTCAGCCTCAGACACTTTCTAGCTGTGTGACCCTGGGCAAGTCACTTAATCCTGTTTACCTCAGTTCCTTATCCGTAAAATGTTCTGGAGAAGGAAAAGACAAACCATTCCAGTATCTTTGCTAACAAACCCCAGAAGATTCAGAAATGACTGAAAATAACTGAACTGAACACCAAACAGGCTAGGTTAGCAAGGAGGGGAGTGAAGAGGAGGAGAGGGAAAGAATCTAGCCAGTAAAACTCAAGTCAACTGGGCATCTTCTGGTCATCCAAAGTTACCTTCCTTTGCAGAGGAAATAGAAGGGAAGAGGAAGCAGACAGGAGAAAAGGAGCTGAGTAACCTAGCTAGCTGGGTCTATGTTCAACTAAATCAACATGGTATCCTTACTGGATATGCTTGTTGAATACTGGTTCCTTACTATTGCTAAGTAAACCTCTTTTGTTAATTTATGAATAACTATAAAGCATCACTTCATTCAAATACCAAAACTAAATTACCACAGTGCCAACTGGGGTCAGGTCCTGACCACCACAAGACAATTAACCTTTAAAGTATTTTACTACCACAAATTCTGGGATTTTAGGATTAATCCAGGATGAGAGAAGGAAAATATTCTTTTGAAGATATCCACTTATTTGTATTGATCTCTCCTTTCCCCCTCCCATTATGTCATCCACTGTAGAATGATGAAACAGGGACTCAGATCTGGGTCTTCTAACTCCAAGTCCAGTATTCATTTGACAATATCCCCCCGGCCTGTGGTAGACTTCTCTTTAAAACTTAGTGACCCTAAACAGGTCACTTAACTACTCTGAGATACATCTGTAAAGTGGGAATAAAAATCATCATGGTACCTCCTGCTCAAGGTTATTTTGGAGCAGGGTTGCAGGGAGAGAAATCACTTTACAAACTGGAAAATGTTGTTTAATTGTTAACACTTTTTTAAAAAATCATTAATCGGGGCACTGATTGAGATTTAGGAAGGACCCCGAGTTATTCTAGGGTGTTCCTATGTTATACTGAATTGCAGTACTGAAAAAAGAAAGCACTAAAGAAGTGCACAATTACAACAATATTGATAACTGATTTAGCATACTTCTTAGCTTAGAGTTTTTTAAAACTTTAGTCTATTGTTACGAAAACAATTGAAGAATCTATTCACCACATCATTAAGATTTTATGGATTAAACCATTCTGAAAGGAAAGAAATCAATTGATCTAATCTGCCTCCCAGTGCAAGAATTCTTTTTACATCATCGTTGTTGGTCAGTCATCCAGTCTCTGCTTCAACAGCTCCAAGGGGTGGAGAACACTCATTGGCGAAGCAGCCTAGTTCCACTGTTGACTTTTATTGAGCCAAAATCATCCTCCTTATAATTTCTATCTTTTGGTCTGAGTTCTTTGGAGTAAATTCAAACTAGTGTATTTGGATGTTCACGTATTTGATGACAGCTATAACATTCCCTTCCCTCCCTCCAAATCTTCTCTTCTCTAAGCTAAGAATCTTCATTTCCTCAATTTTTAAAAATATAAATATATAAATATTATATAATATAAATATTATATAAATATATAATATAATATATATAAATATATAATTGCCAGTGCTCCTTATTCTCCTGGTTCATTTAATTCAATTCAATAAATATTCTTTAAGTGCTAATGACAAAGCACTGAACTAGAAACTGGAATACAACAAGAAAAAGGAAACAACTCCTTCCCTCAAAAAGACATTGTGGGTACACATGTACAAAAGTAAATATAAAATAAAATAATTTTAGTTGAAAGTTCTAATAATCAAGGGAATTAGGGAAAGTTTCATGTAGGAGATGATATGAGTTATGCTTTGAAATAAATCTATACTATACTATACTATACTATAGAAGGGGGAGAGGAAGTGCATTCCGGATATGGGGAACTATTTAGGCAAATGTATGGAGATGAGAGATGGAATACTGAAGGACAGGGAATAGGGTAGAAACAGAGAGTTCATAAAAGGGAGTTACATGAAATAAGACTGTAGAGGTAGGTAGGAATCAAGTTGTGAAAGGCTGTGATAAATGAAAACCTGAGGATTTTGTATTTTATTCTAATGGCAATATAGAGCCTTTGAAGATTGTTGGAAAAAAGAGTACATGGGTAGATTCTCCTTTGGATATTCACATAGTAAACAGAAAGGGTTAATAACAGAGGTCCTTTGGTCAGAAATTCAAGAGATTGGAGGGAAAAGGAGAGAAAGTTTTATTGAGGCTGTTACTTGTTAACACTCAAGCAGGCATGTATATTCTCTAACCTTTGGATAAACAAGATATTTATAAAACAGGGACTACATAATTTCATAATTAAATGTTACAGTGATTTGAGGAAAATACAACGTATCTTCAAATAAACCTTTGAGATCCATTTTGGCTCTCTCTCTCTCTGATTCTGTCTTTGTCTCTGTCTCTGTCTCTCTGTCTCTCTCTGTCTCTCTGTCTCTCTCTGTCTCTCTGTCTCTCTCTGTCTCTGTCTCTCTCTCTCTCTGTCTCTCTCTCCCTCCTTCCTCATTCCTCTCCTCTTCCATTCCTCTCTTCTTCTCTCCTGTTCTGCCTTCTCTTCTGTACCCTCCTGCCCTCTCCTCCCTTTTCCTCTTGTTCCCTCCTTTCCTTTTCCCTTTCCTCTCTTCTCTCTTTATCCCCATCTTGTAAATCTCTCATAATTGCATGTCAAGGACAGAGGGACCAGAAGTTCTACCATCTGACACCTTTCACGTCAATGGAGCCCAGGCTCTGACAAGGCGTCACTCAAAATACTGTTTTACATCGGTTCAAAGTGATTGTCTTCGTAGAGGAAGCATGGTTCAGCTAAAGAAAACACAGGTTTTCTCTCGTCTAATTGCAACCCACCTCCCTGGGTTTCCTTTTCCTTTTAAAAGCTTAGGGGGAAGGTTGTGCACTATGGCATCTGCAGTCAGGACAATTTATGGGCTGTAATTTTCAAACCCTGTCTTGGAGAGTATCTTATTATCATGCAAGCATTCCCTTCACCTGGAAAATTTTCTCTCTTCAAGGCTGATATTTGGTGTCTCTCTGTGAAATCGCAACATGCTGGAACATGATAAGGTTTACACTGAAAGACACATAAATATCCAGGTAGCAGGACTGTCTTGAGTAGCCAAATGAGTATAAAATGAAAATGAGCATCAAAGAAAGGAATCTCAGAGGTCACCTGGACCAACCTCCTCATTTTCCACCAAATGAAACTGAAAGCCAAGGAGGGTAAGTGATTTGCCCAAAGTCCCTTACTGGGAGTTAGAGCCTAAGGCAGAATTTGAGCTCTGGTCTTTTCATTCAAGAACCAGCACTCATTCCACTGTAGTAGCGGGCTAAGTAGGAGAAGTAGCATTCAAATCCCTGTCCTCTGGGTCTTAATGCAGAGCTAGTGTTCTTTCCTCTGTACCACACTTCCCTCAGCCCTAACTTCAAAGGAAATAAAGGAGATGAAAGGAAGAAGCTAAAATTGGGTAGATACATCTATGGAACTCCCTCTCCTGCGTGGGTGAATTTTTACTCTGTCCCTGCTATACTGGGGATCCCTGCCTGAGCAGGCGGTCTCTGCTCCAAACCTTAAGGAGTATATCAAAGGCAATTGAATCAAGATAAGCATCATAGGAAAGTGCAGCTCCATGAGGAAAAGTTTTTACATAATAAAGTTCACAGGAACTTCCTGGAATTTAAAAAGGGAGGTGATGGGGAAAGGAGATTTCTCCAGTCTTTGTCAGCCCCAGATCAAATCCCTCCCAACCAAAAAAAAATTAAAAAAAAAAAAACAAGCAAGCCTGTAACTCCTTAGTTTGGAATCCCAGAACCTCCGCAATAGAGCTTCAACCTACCTTCCAAGGCTTACCTGCCACTCTTTCACTCCAAAATGGCTTCTTCTTTGTCACCAGGCAACCATGAAATTTCTCACTTACTGTACCTTTTCTTCTCCTTCCCTCCCCTCTCTTTTCTTTTCTTCTCCTTCCCACCTCTCCTTTTTACCCTTTCCTTTTCCTCTCTTCTTTTCTCTTTATTCCTATCTTCTAACATCTCTCTGATTCTGATCTCTCTCCTTCCCAATCCAATCCCTTCACAAATGGTCAATTGATTTTCCTAAAACACAGATCTGACCATGCCACTCCCTCTACTCAAATCTTCAATAACCCCATTGTCCCTAGCACAAAATACAAAATTCTCAGCCTATCATTTAAGTCTTTTCACAGCAGGAGAAGAAAGGAAGGTTGTTGACCTTGCACAGTCCTCCCTCACTCAAATCAAAGTCAACTGCATGTCACTCATCATCTTCATGTCATGGTCCTCTGAGAACAAAGGACAAACACAGTCTGGGCCATCCCTTGAGTTGCTACTTAAAGAAGCCTCCTCATTGAATGTGTGTATCTCACTCAAAGTGAGAATGTGATAAGAACTTAACCTGAAAGGGCCAAGGTCCCACATTGCATCCTGGGCCATCTCCAGTCCTCCTGATGAATATCAGGTCACTGTATCCAGATGGCTCAGGAGAAGAAAGTGAGGTTGGCAACCTTGCACAGCCCTCCCTCGCTCAAATCAAAGTCAACTGCAAGTTGATATCATCATCTTGATGTCATGATCCTCTTTGAGAAAAGACAAACACAACCTGTGAGTGAATAACAGCTTCTCTCCTCTCCTCTCCTCTTCTTCTTTCCTCCCCTTTCCTCTCCTTTTTTCCTCTGGGTTTACTGGCTACATTTCTTGTTCAAGTCTTAAATCCAATTCACACTGGAGCTCATAGACCAGACAACAAGTCTCCACCCACCTAGCACAGAGTGGATTTTAATACTAAATAGTAATTGTTTCTCTTTTATCCAGGGACCCTAAGGGTCTTCCCCTCCCAATTTGATTTTTTTTTTTTAATGAAAGGAGCCATCCCTTGAGTAATTACTTAAAGAAGCCTGTTCATTGAATGGGTGTATCTCACTCAGTAGTGTAGGGTGTGTTCAGGGAGATCAGTACCTTTGGTATGATGGCTACTGAGCCCTTTTCAAGGCTCTTTCCACCTTTGGTGTCCAGGTGTTCCACCTAACTCTCACCTGTAGTTCCAAGAAGCTGCAGCATGCACAGCCACATCCTGGTGAACTGTTTCGGCAGATGGGCCAAACCAGGGTGAGGGTCACCAAAGGTTCTCAAACCCACTGGTGAGTTAGGGGGTTGTCTATCCCAAGCATGTGAAGACTTCATCTGGTGGAATGGGCGGGTGAGAACAATTTGTTCCAAGGGCCATGAAGGCAGATGAAGCAGGTGATATGAAGCACTTAGAGCTTGCTTAGACACCAAAGACACTAAGGTCATCCACTGCATCCTGAACCATCGATAGTCGTCTTGACTTTGTCCTGCCATTGGATTATGATGACTCTGGAAAAGAGAGTGAGGCTGACAACTTCGTGCAACTCTACCTCACTTAAATCCAATTTATGCATGAATTAAAAGAAAAAAATATCTCACTCAAAGTGAGACTCTGATAAGACCCTAGCCTAACAGGGCCAGGGTCTCACATTGCATCCTGGGCCATCTCCAACCATCTTGATGAATATCAGGCCACTGGACCCAGATGGCTCAGGAGAAGATAGCAAGGTTGCTGACTTTGCGCAGATCTCCCTCACTCAAATCAAAGTCATCTGCAAGTCATGTCATCATCTTGATGTCATGGTCCTCTTCAGGAATGAAGGACAAACACAAGTCTTTTCACGACATGACTCCCATCTACTTTTCTAACTTATTTCATGCTATTCCTCTTCACAAACTCTGTTCTAGTCAAAATGACCTGATAACCTATTTTTCCATACGTGAAATTCAATTTCCTTTCTCCATCATGGTACAAAAGAGGTCTCTAATGTCTGTAATGTAGATACATAACCTTTCCCTCTGCCAATTAGATGCTTTCTTTAAAATGAATGAAGAAAAGATACATTTATTAACCACCTACTATGTGCTGGGCACTGTGGTAATTACTTTACAAATATTACATCATTTGACCCTCACAACAACCTTTGGGTGATTGATAAGTGTTATTTTATATGTGAAGAAATTGAAGCAAACAGAACTTTGATGATTTCTCTAGGATCCAACAGCTAGTAAGTGTCAGAGGCTAGATTTTTAACTCAGGCCTTCCTGATCCATCTACTATACCACCTAGTTGCCCCAACTACCCAGATGTCACTCCCTCTCACATAAAGGCTTTTCTGATCCTACTAGTTGTTAATGCTCTCTCTTTCCTGAAATTACTTTGTATTTTTTGGCATATGCTTAATATTTACTTTTCTATAAACATAGGGTACCCTACATCTTTCCCCTATACCAAGTATAATGTAAGCCACTTAAAGGCAGAAACTGTTTAGTTTTTGCCCCAAGGTTTTACACATAGCAGATGTTTAATAAAGCATTATTGAGCTTTTTAAAAAAATTCATGACTCCCTTGGCCCACAGGTATTATAACAGAATGACAGGATAACTGGAATTTGGTTTCAGTTTCAGTGTCTCGGAGCAAGTAAGAATCAGAACAGAGACCTAACCATGTCAACATTTTCAAAGTAGGGATAACTATATACAACCTAGTTCAGAGGATTGTTGTATATAAATATAAATTGTGCTTATCTAAGATGCTATGAGCTCCATTAGGGCAGGGACAATGTTTCATTCAAATTTGGTATCTCACCAGCACCTAGAACAGCTACTCACAAGGGGTGGCTTAATAAATTTCAAAGGAATAAAATGTTAAAACATTTAACAAGCAAAAAAAAAATCACCCCTCTCCCTCCTTAGGGCATGCTCAGTCAACATTTCTGGCATGTGAGGAGCCTGGGGGAGGGAAGATAGAGTGCTTCCAGACATTTGTCATGATGTTAGGGCATTTCCCCACCCATTTCTGAGCATGTGCAAGGATCTTCAGGTTGTCTACTGGTAATCATGATGACTCAAGGGGTCATACTTCATGATGATGAAAAGTCTGTTAACTGGCTCCCGAACTCTGTGAATTTAGTAAAGGGGAGATCTCCACCTCAAAGTCTATTTTACTGTGAGTCTTGAAGTGCAAGGAGGACAAGTCTCTTAGCTCTTGGGAGGGTCAGATGTGGTAGGGAGTGCACTTTCCCCTACTGCCAAAACCCATGAGCTCACGGCCTCCTAAGGCAAGTCTGTGCCTAAGATGGGGCCTCTTTCCCTTTGAGTTTCCTCTTCTTTGAAATAGGGTCTTGTCGTGTGAAATCACAAAAGGGAGTTGGTAAATAATGATGAAATGGCATCACTGTGTGCCAGACATTTTACAAATATCTCATTAGAGGCTCACAACAACCCTGGGAGGTAGGTGCTATTATTATATCCATTTTACAGATGAAGAAACTGAGGCAGACAGAGGTTAAATGAGTTGCTCAAACTAGGAAGCAAGTAATAGTGAGTGAGCATCTGAGGGTGGATTTGAACTCAGGTGTTCTTGACTCCAAGCCCAGAGCTCTATGTATTGTGCCACCTAGCTCCTTTTCTTGGGCACCAGAGCAGCAGGGTCATGGTTCCTGAAGTAATTACCTATCATGGCAAGGAAAACTGACAGAAAAGAAAAGAGATGCCTGCAGAAAGAGAGAGAAACAGAAAGAAAAGGGATGTTGAGTTGATGCTGAGTAGACTAAAATGACGACTTAGCAGACCTCCCAGAGAGGCTGTCTCTAAAAGTCTTAATGGGGGTTGAATATTAACCTCTAGATCAGAGGTGTCAAGCTTGGGTAAACTCCTTGTGTGGGATATGAACTAGATTAAAATGTAATTAGGAAATGTTTAGCAAAAAATTAGATAAAAATGATAGTACAATATAACATAGGTAATACTAATCTTCATTTTTCTAAGTCAATATTTGGCCAGAGGGATCCCAGGACTGTAGACCGTAGTCTAGTGATGTCACTAGACTCTGTTCTAATCATCCTGTGATTAAATCTACCCCCTCCGTGACTGATTCATATCGCTTCATGACTCAGAGTAAAAGAGGTTTGGGCTGGGGATCTCCCCTTACTCTATTCACAGAGTTCAGCAGTCAATTAACAGACTTTTCATCATCATGAAGTTTGACTCCCTGAGTCATCATGATTGGCAGAAAGCATATGTTGGACAAAACTCTAGACTGCAGCCCAAAGTGGATTTATTTCTTGAAAATCCTATGTGGAGGGGGAAATGAAGCACTGAGGGATCTAATTCCTCTACTGAGCAGACAGGTCACCACAGAGCAATGAAATGCAGGGCAATCCTGAGGACAGATGAAGAATGGGGATGGGTGCAAGTTACCAGCCCCAGGGATACCTGGCTAGCCACTGTGCTGAATGAGTAATATATTGTATTATTTTGATGTGTGTTTATCTCATTTTCCCAGCTAGAATAGCTCTTGAAGGGGGCAGACCCATCATCTTCACTCCTAATCAAACTCCAAGTGTTTGCTGAGTACCCGCCATTTACAGGGAGCTATGGGAGTTCCAGTTGTATTTCCCAATGTAATTTGGGTTGCTGGTTTCAAATGAGTCATTCATTGGAATGTCCATTCTTTTCAGGAAAAGCCTCCTATCTGGACCCTCTGTGCTACTTTGATGTGCTACTTATTTAGGCTCCCGGGCTGCTTCAATTCTTTGCTGAAGAGTTTCAACCTGGCATCAAAAGTAGAAGGAAGTGGTTTTATTTCCAAGCAAAATGCCAACCGGTTGTGGGAATGCTGATTAAGCCCTATGGGCCACATCACAGAGCAATTCTCTTCCTCTGCTTGTTTCTGACATCATCCCTGTGATTTTCAAATAGCTAGAAGGATCCTAAAACCCCTCATTGTTGGGTCCTCACCACCATTTTTTTTAAGTCTCTATGGTCAAATGCATTTTATTTATAGCAGAGGGCAGGTTAGTTGTAATGGAAAAGTCTTCACTATCAGATAGCTTAACTTGGGGAAGATAAGCCTGGGCTGTATTTTGGAGCTATCACTCAATGTCTCTTCCATAGCTATGCTTGTATAGTCCTACATCTTGGGTTTGAGGGTGATTTAATAAACAAAATAAGAATAATGAAAGGGACCAGAAAGAGCATGCCTGGAATCCATTCTAGATGTACATGAGCTGGCGGCTACTAGAATTAAAAAAAAAAAGTTTTAAAATAAGCCATGAAGAAATCACTTGAACAAAGAGACCTGGGTGACCTAATCCTCAGTCCTTGTAAGGGCTGTCTATGTTTCAGAGCTGCTACTCGGGCTGTCAGCTTTGCATCAGACTCAGGGAGAGAACTACTTTATCCTTCTCTACAAGGTGGTCAGGGCTGCTCAGGTTACCTGCTGGTCCTGCAAGAGACTCAGCACTGTTAAAAACAGGAAGCAGACAAGGAAGGAGGCAGCCCTGAAAGCTCTACAAAACCAGAAAGACATCAGTTCATCTTTATTCTCCTGTAACTATTCCTTAAGACTAAGATCTATCTCATGGGATAGGATATTTTTTTTGGAGGCAATCAAGGTTAAAGGATTTGTCCAAGGTCACACAGTTAGCAAGTGTCTGAGGCTAGATTTGAAGTCAGTTTCTCCTGACTCCAGGGCTAGTGTGCTATCCGTTATTACCTCTTAGCTGCCCTTGGGATGGGATTTTTAAATACCTTCATAATTTAATATTTGTACATGATTGCCTTCTTGGTATGAGTTGGGGGCTGGGGAAAGTAAGGAAGATCTCTTTGTCCAGAATCCCTTCTCCACTATAAGTACTTGGATTTCCACCATTAGAGATATACCTTTTCGTTACACATTGTTCTATTAGACAGGGGTTTAGCTGGAGAAATGCAGAGCAAATAATTTCTTAGTGGCTCTTTGATATACATTCAAGCACCAGGGTAATTTGAATGGTTCTGGTGCTAGAAATTTGGGGCACAATGAGAATTAAAAGGAATTGCTCTTCTCAACCTAAATATTAAGTGATCCTGGGGGATAAGGTTATAAAAAAAAATAATGACTGACTTCAATGAGAAGTGTGGCTGTGGGCCTGACCATCATAAGAGGTAAAAATGTGTGGATTAGCTTTGGTCATGCATTGGCCAGGACAGTCTCACAAAAGAGCAATAACACTCCCTTTGAGGAAAAAGTCCCAGAAGCAATTGTTAACAAGAGCAGCTCAATGAAGAAACAGTCCAGCAGCAGATGACTGAAGCAGGGCTGCATCGAAGTAATAAGAGACAGCTTCAGCAAAGCAGAACAACATTCAAGTACAGGCTGTTGCTGGTATTGGATTGCACAATCCTAGAACGGTGAGCTATCTAGAAATAACAACAACACCTAACATTTATATAGTGCTTACTATGTGCCAGATGCTGTGCTAAACACTTTGCAATTATCATCTCATTTATTATCTCAAAATATTAAAATTAATTACATGGATATGACAACTTTGATATTTTTAGTTTTTATGAGTATTAATTTTTGAAAGATTATTTTATGAGTTTTCTCTGAAAAATGAATTAATTTTATACACTCTCATATTGTTTTTCAGTATATCACCATACAGCTAAATAGTTGAAACATTGTTCATGTTAAATAAAATCAGTATAAGCCTAGGTTAAAAGTATAATGCAAAAAATCTTTAAATATTTTAAAATAGCAAAATTTTAGGAGATGAACAATTTTCAAGAACACGGTATTTTATTTTCTTACAAGCGTTATTATAATAACTCCCTAACAACAACCCTAGAAAGTAGGTATTATTACCATTCCATTTTATAAATGAGGAGACTGAGGCAGTGGTGAAATTACTTGCCCAGGGTCACACAGCTAGGAAGTATCTGAAGCTGATGTAGAACTCAGGTCTTCCTAACTGCAGGCTCAGTGTTGTATCCACTGTGCTACCTAAGAAGTTTTCCCTTTCCCTCTGATAGTATCAGATTTTGTGAAAGTTAGTAAGCCTAAATGAAAAGGGAAAAGACGGAGTTCACCATCTCTGAAGTCAGACACATTTTCTTTTTTCACCAAGTCTTTGGAGAGACTGAAAGATGACTTGGAAACACAGTCCAAGGAGCTATGACTATGACTGCGAGACTAGAGGTTCTAAAAGTCGATATGCACAACTAACCCTGTGTATATCAAAGGTGGCTGCAAAAATAATGGAAGAGGAGCACAAGGGGGTATTGGTATCTTCTGGGGACCAGATCATGATCTAAACATAAGTGGTACACATTCTGGATGACAGACAAACCAAAGAGCATCATTAGAAGCAGCTGCCAAAGGGACTGAGCAAGCAAAGGCCCAAAATAAGGACAGACGTACTATGTACGCAGAAAATCAACTTATCATCAAAGATATGAATGAATGGATTGGCAACTGGAAATAAAATGGCTGGAAAACAAGTAAAAATAAAGACATTGTCAACAAAGACCAATTCATTAATCTGGATAATATGACTCAGGACATGAATGTTACATGTTACATATACACATTACACATGAGTGTAAGTATGTACCTGCCCGTTTGAAAGTTGAAGGCAATGCTGAAGCTCAAAGATTAGCTCCAGAAACAACTAGAAAGCGAGAAGACTCAATCAGTACTTTGCAGATGGTGAAATTTAAAGTGTCACCCTCTTTACCCTGCAATATCATCTCCAAATCAATCTCTTTACCCTTTCCCCCTCCTTGTGTTGTAGCCGTCTTTCATGGATATCTTTGGTCATTTTCTTCATTGGCTTCCTTGGTTTTTCTATGTGCTATTTTAATTTTTCTTCAATAATATAAACAAAATACTATATATTGCACTGAAAAGATACTATAAGTAACTGTAGAAATTGCTCACATTGTACTAATAATAAAAAGAGAAAAGCAAAAAAAAATTAAGTGAAATAATGACTTGTAATTTATTTTGCTACTTTCTTTTAGCTAGATGCCCTTTGCTCTGATTTCACACAGTCTGGATTCACCTGAACAAAAATCAGGATAGAGCCTTAAGTATACCCTCACTCAAAAGGAGCACATTGAACCTGTAAAGACAGATGGGGTCCCAGAGTTATGTGTGAAACCTCCAGAGGACTTAAGCTATATTTACTACTTACCAAGTGCTTTCCATGTAACAACTTAGAAAATTATGTAGTGTTCATAGTACTATCCCATTTTACAGATGAGGAAACTGAATCTCACAAAAGTGAAGTGTTTCGGCTAAAATCACATAGGTATAAAAAAACAGGGCTAGGAATATGCTAGTATATATTTAATGACTAGTTCCCTGGTAGAAAAATGTACACGTGACACACTATGAAATTTAATCTGTACTATTGGCATTTTTTCCATCACTTTCTTAAATCTAGACAATCAATAGAACAATAAAACAAGCTCTACTTGCCAATTGCATTTGCCAATTTCTGAGTCAAAAATACTCACACTGAAAATTTAACAATCAGTTCTTGAGATCTAGTACAAACCAACTCCAAAATACCAAGAAAGCTAATATTTGAATGAAGGGCTCTTGGCCCCAAATTCAATGCTCTTTCTATCATAAGGTACGAGTGAGTTGAACCACCTTTTTATCTCTTTTTTCCAGAGAAAGAGCAGCAGTAAAAGCTGTAAGATGAGGTACATGGTGAGACAAAAAAGAGAGCAGGACGAGTGAAGAGGGATGAAATACAAATCTCACGGCCTCCTCCTGCTCAGGCTCTGCCTCCCAGGAAGAAATCTTGTAAACCTTGATGCTCCTGCATGAAATTTTATAGCCAAATGACAAATTCCTTCAGAGAGAGGTTTATAAGGGCAATATTGGAGCCCTGAACTAACTCAAGATGGTCTATAATTATGGAAAGAGGAATCCTGTAGCAATCAACTTCTAATCCTGAAGCAAATAAATGGTTCTGCACTCCTGAAAAGAGAGGTGTTAAGTGACTTCATTAATGACAATCAGAATTTTATTTCCATCCAACTCAATTCTCTAGGAGTAGTTGACCTTCATAAAGGTTTTCAAAGGCCATTCTCTTCCAGTTTGGCATTAGGGTTTGTTTTATGAACAGCTAGACAACCAACTGTGAGAGGCTATTGCTTGTCTCCTGTTACATACATAGAATCTTGGAAATAGTGTAGGAAGATACAAGACCTTATGGACGGACAGCTAGGTGGCAAAGTGGATAGAGTGCTGAGTCAGGAAGGTTCATCTTTCTGAATTCAAATCTGGCCTCAGACACTTGGTAGCTGTGTAACCCTGGGCAAGCCTCTTAACCCTTTTTGACTCAGTTGCCTCATATGGAAAATGAGCTGGAGAAGGAAATGGCAAACATATCTCTGCCAAGAGAATCCCCCAAATTGAGTCACTAAGAGTCATGACTGAAATGATTGAATGACAACATCGTGGTCACATTTTAATTTTTTTTTCCTAAAAGTTCACATTCTATAACATTTTCATACTTACATAGAGGCAACAAGCAACAGTGGGTTGAGAGCTGACCAAAGAAATCTAGTTTGACTCTGACACCCATTGACTGGGCAAATCACTTAACTCTGTATTCCTCAAGGAACTCTCTAAGTAACTATAAGGTGAACCATAATGTAGGAGTACACTATACAAATGAAATTATTTTGATTTTGATACATAATTAAATATTTTTCAACTAACAAATATTTATTTTCTGTCCCTCTCACTCCACCCAATTCTTCCCCTGTAAGAAAGAAAGAAAACTCTTGTAATGAAAATGCATAACCAACACTACATGTGCGTAGTCAAACAAACAAATCCCCACTTTGGCCGGTCCAAAAAATGTGTGAGGCAGAAAGAGGTTAAATGACTTGCCCAGGGTCACACAACTAGTAGGTGTTTGAGGCTGGATTTGAACTGAGGTTTTCCTTACTCCAAATTCTGTGCTCTACTCAATCAATGCTGTAAATATTCCTGTACATATGGGTACTTTCCTTTCATGAATAGTGTCCAGATTTAACAACCCACCACCCCTTCTCCACTCAGTAACTCTTCTTTCTTCACCATTACATCCTTAATTACTTGTTGCTCCAATTTCCACCCTTGTCCCCTGTCTACCCTGTTGGGATGGCTCTCCCTGGAGGCACCTCCAGCATTGACCAAGTTCTTCAGGAAACGAGGACCAAACGGAGAGAGCTCCGGTCTAACACGTATCTTTCTTCCCCATAGCAGGCACAGCTGGGAAGGCTGACTGTACTTAGAGGTGCCCTGAACATCAAATTTCAGTGAGATAGAAAATATCAAGACTTCACAGAGACTCCCACCAACCCTCTGGCCCTTTGCTTTAAGCTGAGCCAGGCAGCAGCTGCAGAAGCAAAAATGTCAGGGCCTCTAGGGCTGAGCCTGAATTTTCTTTGGAGCCTGCTCCAGAAACCTGATTTTTTTCTAAAGCTTTCTCGTGCAACTCACCATCTCCTCACAGAAGTCTTTTTAACACCCTTCTTGCCCTTAACCCTGACTTGGAAGCATCTCACACTGCTAAGGTAAGAGAGTAAATTCAGCCCCTGATCTTGTCCAGGCCTAATGAGTCCAGGCCTTTTGAGTAAATGCTGCCAAATGTGGCTCTCTGCATGCCTGAGTGGTGGTTTGGAAATCTGATCAGTTGCTTACTAGGCTCTAAGCTGTGATCATTAAACTTGACTAATTCCTGCGGACTCCAAGATCTTTTGAGGTGAAATAAAACAAACTGGGAAGGAAAGAAAAGAACAGTCTATGCCCAGATCTTGGGATCATCAATTTAGATCTGGAAGTCATCAAGTCTAACCCTCTCATTTTACAGATGAGGAAACTGAAGCATAGAGTTTGAAGTCACTTAGCCAGGGACACCCACTGAGTAACGCAAGTTTTGAACTGGGGTTCTCAGGATTCCAAGTTCATTGCCCTGTCCTATACACTCTGCTACCTCTCAAGCCACATGATGTGTTTATTTCCTCCACCTGCCCACTTAAGAAGTGGATCAATGATGAGCTTTGGAGTTGGAATGAACTATCCTGTATATGAAAAAAAACACTAGAAGAGAAATGAGCTTTCACATTTCCTTTCCTTTGGTATGGAATTTAGAGACAAAAGGGAACTTGGAGGTCCTCTAATCCAACCACCTTATTTTATAGTGAGACCGAGAGAAGTTAAGTAATGTGTCTAAGATCAGAGTGGAAAGTAGTAAATTCAGGATTTGAACCCAAATGTCCTCTGATTTCCAATATTGCTTTCTTTCCACTGTCCCACATACTTCCTTTGTATTTTTATTTATTTTTGAAGTTTTAAGGTTTGCAAAATGCTTTCCTCATAACAAGTCAGAGAGGCTGGTGGTACAAGGATCATTGTATCCATTTTACAGATTAGATCACTCTGAGAGGCCAACTTGTATCCATTTTACAGAGGAGGTTTTGAGAACTGTGTTTCATGATCATCTAGACAGTAAGCACCTGAGACAACTCAAATCTGTATCTATTGACTCCAATACCAACCCTTTTCATGCTAGAGCAGTGAAGGGAACTCTGGACCTGAGGTCAAGATTCCTGGGATGTCCCCTGGAATCATCCCCACTTGGGATGAATAATAACCATGATGGAGGTAAAGAGAGCTGATGAATAATACTTTATGCTGGTTTATAATGTAATTATTCATGTAATATTGAGCAGCTACATGGCATAAGTGTTGGAGTACTGAATCAGCAGTCAGACAGTCCTGAGTTCTAATCTAGTGTCAGGTACTTACTAGCTATTTGATACTGGGTGAGTGACTTAACCTCTTCCTCAGTTTTTTCATCTGTAAAATGGGAATCACAACACCACCTACAGTTCAGGGGAGTGCTGAGGATAAAATGATAATTTTAAAGGGCTTGGCAAACCAAAAAGCACTGTGTAAATGGTCACTATTGTTATTATATAATATGCATAATATAGAGATGAATTATATATAATAATACATATATATGATACCTATATATATGAACCTATATGATAACTATATATAAGATACATACATAGACAAATATAATCTCATTGTTTTTATCATTGCGAAGAATCACAAAGGATAAGCTTGCTTGCTTCCATACTTACAGATCACAATGTGCAACTTTTGATGGAACATCACATTTTGGCAAGATTACAGATACATTTGGATAAGCATTTGAATTAATTAATTTAATCAGATGAGCTTCTCAGTACTTGGTTCAGATGAACTGAGGGAGTGGGAGTTGGCACGTCAGGGGCATGGGAGTGGGAGAGGAGGCAAGTCATTTTGGAACCTGGGACATTTAGCAGAAAAGGAGGCCTTGGTAGAATAAGGCAGTAGGGGTAGGTGGACAGCCAGAGGGCAGCAGGAGCACACTCGGACAGGAGCAGGGGCACCTGAAGGGGAGAGGAAAACAGCAAGCAGAGGCTGAGGGGAAGCTAACTTCACAGTTTTGCCTGGGGCCTAGCCCATGAATGCTCCCTTAAACAAATAGTCCAACGAATATTTGAGCACCTATAAGGTACCAGGAGTGCCAGACTGAGATTCAGTGTCAGACTCGTGACCTGGGTCCCCACATTCCCTGTGTACCCTTGGGCAATGTCACTTTCTCTCTCTGGGGCTCAGTTTCTCCCTCAGTAAGATGAAGGGGTTGGGACTAGCTGACCTGTAGGGTTTCACCCAGCTCTAACCTCCTTTGATTCTCTGTTCAGGTTCTGCCTGCAATAAATCCTCACAGAGTTATGTTACATATTGGAAGCCATCGCAATAACTGATATCGTGAAAGGAGGTCAGGCTGCTGTCTGTTCAGCCTTAGAAAACTCTGCGAGTTCCAACAGGTTCAGCCAAGGAATGTGCCGCCCTGCTCTCCAGCTCAGAACAAAGGAGCGAAGCTCCTGTCTTCTTGAGGAAACATTCCACAGGTGGGAAACAGAGGTGGTATTCTTTTTCACCCAGACAGGAGGAAAGTGAAGGCTGCCCTCATTCAAGCAGAGCGAGCATTCAGACTCCCTGAAAATTGAATAGAGGGGCATGGTGGGGTTGGGGGGGTGGGTGGGAGGGAGTGGATCAGGAGAAGGCAAGCAAGGAAGCTTTTTCTTCCATTTAAGAACTGACATCCCTACCCAGAAAGCTAGATGCCAATTTTGATGATTACATAGTTGGGAGGGGCTTTCATGCAGAGGTATTTGTGTTCTCGGATGGGGCAAGCCTAGGGCAAAATAGTGAAGCAGGTGACATCCCCCTACTTTCCCCACCTCCCACACCTGCTATCAATCAGTGATCTGTCTATCTTCCTTCTTCCCTCCTTCCTCCCTCCCTTCTTCCTTCCTTCTTACCTTTCTTCATGTCTTCCTTCTTTTCTTTCTCCTCCCCCTCTCTCTGCTTCATTCCTTCCCTCCTTCCTTTTTTCTTTTCTCCCTTCCTTTTCTCCTTCCCTTCTTTCCTTCCTCCCTTCATTCCTGTCTTTCTTTCTGTCTTCCTTTCTTCTTTCCCTTCCCAATAAACTAACCTTAGATGCATTCTAGGAACTCATGTGGGCACTAATGACTGAGAACAGTTTCATATGTTAGCCCTACCAAAATAAAACTCAAAATATAGTGGATAGAGTCCTGGACATGGAATCAGGAAAATAGGAGTTTGAATCCTCAGTTTTTCTCATCTGAAATGGAAATTAAAATACATCTGCCACATGGGATTACTGTAAAGAGAAAATATACATAAAATATGAAAATGAGAAAATATATATGAAATGCTTTGTAAATCCTAAAGATATATGTGTGTATGGATGCACACACATGCACATACATATACATGTTAGCTATTGTTATAACTTAAACTATATATTCCCATATTACTTAAATGAATCTGTGACTTCCTTTATGTGGATCCTGTATCCCATAATACACATCACAGCCCATCTATGCCAGCCCATCCTATTTCTTCTTGTTCATGTTCTTCCATGAGTTCAACACAAAGTGTTCACCCACAGTTCTGGAGAGCCTTCCTCTTTTTTCATGACATCCAAGGGGTAGGATTACAAAATGGATAATAGAGAAAAGTCAAGCAATAGGAACATCCTGGGTCCCCCTACACAAAATGGGTACAGTAGCCCATAGACTCATACTCCATTAGGGGAAGCTTCAGCAGTCAGTAACCTTGGCATCCCTGGTGATGCTAATATTACCTTAGTGGTTGTAATCTGTGTCTCTTGGTGGTCTCTCATTCTTTAACAATAGAGCCACCTACTTTGGTGCTCACATCATAATCCTGGGTGTGGTCATAGAGAAGGGATAGAATAAAGAAGGGGAAAACAGCTGGACTAGACTATGCATGAATGCATACATATATATAAACACATGTAAATATATATGTGTGTGTATATACGCAGCTAGGTGGCACAGTGGATAGATTGCTGTGCTTGGAATCAAAAAGATTCGTATATGAGTTCAAATCCAACCTCAGACACTAGCTGTGTGACCCTGGGCAAGTCACTTAAACCTATTTGCTTCAGTTTCCTCTTCTGTAAAATAAGCTGGAATAAGAAGGAAATGTCAAATCACTCTAGTACCTTTGCCAAGAAAATCCCAGATGAGGTCACAAAGAGTTGGATTTGACCTGAAATGCCTCAACAACAACAAACATGGGTACATATATATGCACATATATATATATATATATATATATATACACACATATATATATATAAGAGGTATTATCTGGGGGTACAAAAATAGGAAGAGGATTGGGGGTTTGATGTTCAAGGTATCTGAGGGAGGAAAAGATGCCAAAGGCACAAGTTTAAAAAAAGTCTGTAGTTTATTAATATTAAAAAAAAAGCAACCAAGAGAATATCAGCAAGCACTGACCTACATGCCTACTTTCCCATCTATATAAAATTTTTATGAGGATCATCTATTCATGCACAGAGACAATCCTCAATGAAAGCGTTAGTAGGGAATAGTCAGGCTTTCACAAGAGTTATTCTACAGTAGATCAAATCTTTACCACCACACAATTAGCTAAATGATGTAGAAAATACAAGTTGGCTGACTATTTTTTAAAATGCATTTGATTTGATAATTAAAAATGCCATCATAAATGCCTCTTCCAACAAAGCATTTCTCATTCATACTTCAAAATTCCATAAAAGATATAACCACTGAGATAACCTTGTTTTTTAAAAACAACTATGATTATTAATTTGAAGTGAAGCATAAAACACATATATGTGTATGTAAATGTATGTATGTATATGCTAGCCAAAGGTGCTTGCCACTGTGATGGAGATGCAGTACAGAATAATCTAAGATGACAAGGATTCCTTATGGAAGGTAAGAAGATCCTGTATCTGCTCCTGTTTGCTTCAGTCAGTCAACCAGTCAGTCAAGAAGCAATTTGTTAAGTGCTTGCTAGGTGTCAGGAGCTGGACTAAACACTAGGGGTACAAACACAGGTGAGGCAGTCCATGTCCTCAAGAGCTCACATTCTAATGGGGGAAAAGGACAATAGAAAGAAAGTGCAAAGTAGGTGGGGAAGAGTGGAGAGAGGGTATCCAAAGATGAGGAGCATGCTAGAGAAAGTCCAGAGCAAGCCCTGGGAACTTGCCCTGCCCTGGAAGAGATCCGTGTCTTTGACCTAGCCCCCAAACACAGGACAACCTGAGTGGGTGAAAACTGTATATATCCAGGGGATGAGTTAGATGGTTGTTTATCATGGGCAGTACAAATGGACAATGAATGAGGTCCACAACTAAACAGGAGAAAGAGAGAAGGTGAACTTGCCTTTGGGAAATTGCCAAACTCCTTTAAGGACCCCTAATTTCTATTGGTTTCTTGTTTTTTTTTTTCCTAGGGGCAATTAGATAATGGAATACTGGGCCTGAAATCAGGAAAACTCATTTTCTTGAGTTCAAATGCACTCAGTCACTACTATCTGTGTGACCCTGGGCAAGTCACTTAACCCTGTTTGCCTCAGTTTCCTCATCTGTCAAAGGAGTTGAAGTTGGAAATGGCAAACCACTCTAGCATATTTGCCAAGAAAACCCCAAAAGGGGTCATGAGGAGCTGGATACACCTAAAATGAATGAACAGTGGCCCTGTTTTATAATACCAATATTCTACTAGTACTGTCAAGTTGTAGTATTGAGGTCACACATGGCCCTCTAGGTCCTCAAGTACAGCCCTTTGACTGACTCCAACCTTTTTGTTCTATGAAGTTTGGATTCAGTCAAAGGACCACACTTGAGGACCTAAAGGACCGTGTGTGGCCTCAAGGCCACAGGTTCTCCAACCCTCTTCTAGGCAATTCCTCCTTTATTTTGTACTGTAGCCTTCTTAACCCTGCCATTAGCAGCCCCATTGACCTTTGAGTGCTAGTCACTTTTCTACCCTTGGTTTAGAAGAACCAGAGGATGCCAAAGGAAGTAATTGCTAATAATCAGTAACATTTAAAGAAATCAGAATGGAATTATTTTCATTTCATGCCATATCTTTTTCTCATTTATATTCTTCTCTCTTGCTTTGTATTCATTTTGATCTTTGATCCAACAAGTCAATTGCCCAAGTGTAAATGAACGGCCAATTACGGAATGGCTCCAACTTCAGTATAAAAGCATTTGCTAGTTATTCAAATACAATCAATTTCATTCTTCGGAGGTTAGTCAATATCCATTGTGTTCAGTACCTTCTAATTCTTTCTTAAACAAGTTTTTGGTCTCTCATTCCTTATTCTTGCTATATTTACTGATACTTATCTCACTATTCTAACTTTTGTATTGAAAAACTGAGTAACAAAGTATAATTTTGAGGATCCTATCAAGTTTTTCATGGAATTTTTCTACATCTTCATCCTTTGTGGTAGCTGCCAATGCATATGCTGTAATTATTTTTTATCAGTTTTTTTAAAATTGGTATTCCTATCTTCTGCATTTATATGCCCTTTCTCTCCAGATCAATCTCTCTTCCCCTCCCCGCTAGAGATCTATTCCACATAACAAAAGGGAGAGAGAGAGAAGGAAAAGTACTAACCAACATAGCAACTGAGTCCAACAGTATGTCAATGTTTCATATGCACATTCCCCCGATCTCTCCAAGAGAGGAAGGAAGGTGAATTTTCTCACTTCTTTGAGACCAAGCTTGGTTATTTTGATTAGATAATTTTTTAGTTTCACTTTCATGTGTGTTCTTTCCTTTTAGGTTATTGTAGTCATTGGTGTATGTTGCTATCCTTGATTGTACTTCCTTTGCATCAATTTGTAATATTCCATTACATTCACCACAATTGTATTCAGAACCATCTTTTTGTTCTAATGGTTATCGTGAGCACTGAAATATAGAATCACCAAATGTCCAATGAAATGATGCTTCCAAACTGTTGCCTTTGGTCACATGATATGACCGATATTACCAGTTCCTTTATCTACCTTTCCAGGGATTTTTCATTCTTCTGGTTTTATTTATGGCAAGAATTTCAAGATCACTATGATTCATTTCCTTCAACAGCCTGCCCATTCATTGGTTATTGGATAACAATCTCATATGTAGAGTATCATCACAGATTTTGACTACTGTAACCTCTCTCCAGAAGACATTTCCATAGTCATTTGATGAATTGAGGGCAAATGTCTGTAAAAGGCATGCACTCCTTAACGAGGGTGCCCCAGGTATTCTGAAGCTTTGGAACTTGGAAGAGATTTTCTTCTAGAAGAGAAGTTAGGCAATTAAATAGAGAGAAGTCATGTGTCTGAGACAGGGAGGAGGAGGAGGAAAAGCTACACATAGGTCACAATTCCTCTTGCTCAGCAGTCAGGGAAAGGGGACAGTGAGTCATTCCCCTGCCATCAAAACAAGGGAACAGTGCAAATAATCATACTATCAACACAAGTTAAATACTTACTAGAAGAGAGGAGATATAATTGGAAGGACGAACAGGAACAGACTGAAGCAGAAGCTGAACTAGCAGATCAGAGTTGGTGAGACTGAGTTCACTTCATGCAACATTTCTACCTCTCTCTTCCCTGGAGCACTACTTAGGGAAGTAACCCTCTGTTTACCTGTCCTACCACTTTCTTCTGTTTCCTTTTGGACCAGTAAGGAGGAAGGTAATGGATAGAAAAGATGTAACCCCCACCCCCATCTGCAATGCAACTCTCAGATTGCAGTGCTTTACTTTGATGCCAATCTGTATTCTTCTGCTATTTGAAACTGTATTTAAGTCACAGCCATTTATGAAGAATGTGGTCAAGGTTTACATATTTATGGTTAGAAATTGAGTAGAGGGAAAGCTAACTCAAAAGAGAGTAGAAATTTCCTCACCTCAAGATGAGCTGGAGATGAGATGAAAAATGAAAGGATTTCTGTGATTTTAGTAATCTATGTGATTACTAAATATCAGATTGTTTTATGAACCTGGAGAGAGATTTTAAAAGTGTATGAGTCATTAACAGTGAGAAGTGAAAATTGATGTGTTTATTCAGATAATCTCACACACACATACAGAGAACTCAGTCACATACCGCCAGCTACACTACAGATAAGGATATGTGTATATATAAGCTTTTATGTGCGTATATATATATATGCATACATATGTATATATATGTAATTATATGTATACATACACACATAAATAGAGATTCATTGGACAAATGGTAACTCCTTTTTCTCCCCTTCTGCTCTCAAATGATGTCCATAGTAAGATACACATAAAAAATGTATATTTAAAGCATAAATAGTTGTAAATGTCTTTTAATTCTCTTTGCTGGGTCTTTACATTTAAAAACGCAATCTTTTTGTTTTTTAAAGAATAACCCTACGATAAAGGGGAGAGGTATTGTTACTTAGTTGGTATAGGGTCAACCTTAGAACCACAAAAGTTTGGTTCAAGTTGTCCCTTTGAAAGATCTGGTTGTCAGACCACAGGTAAGTCATTTAATGTCTCAGTACCCTCTAATTCCCCATAACTTCTTCAAATGATGACTTTTCAGGCTATATCAGTAGAGGAGATTTCTATACCAAGGAATACTGCTCACCAATGAAAACACAGATTTGGAAAGGAAAATAAAATGCTAAAGGGATGAATCTCCTTTAGTAGAATTTCAGACATCATCTGACAGGTTGGGACATCTGGTGAGTCAATAAGGCATTCCTGGTGCAGATAAATTTGGGCATAAGTGGAATAGGTTATCACTGTAATCATTCATTCATTTATCTGTTCATTCAACAAATATTGATTAAATACCTATAATATATAATATATTTAAATGATTAAATACCTATTTTATATATATATATATATATATATATATATATATATATATATATATATATATATATATATATATATATATATATACACCCTTCTGCTAGGTGCAAGGGAAGGTACTACAAAGCCTCCAACGTTGTCTTATATGTCTGCTTTAGAAATGTACTATGTGAGATCCAAGGGGGTAGGGGCAGCAGAAGGAAGGAAACATGAGAAGGCTTTGTTCAGGTAGTGGCAATTGAATTGGACTTTAAAAGTATGGGAAGGAATTCAGCAGGTGAAGAAGGAGAAGAAAGACATTCCAGGAATATAGCTTAAGCAAAACCAAAGAGGACAGAATTCATGGCATGGTCAGAAGACAGATAATAGAGTCTGGAAAAAGAGACAGTTCAGGGTATGCGGAGCACTGAAACCTAGACTAGGGAATTTAGACTTTGTCTAGTAAGGAGAAAGGAGACTTGGAAGCTTTCTGAATAGAAGAGTCATGTGACCTTGTATAAGAAATATTCTGGAGGAAGATGTGAATTGGTTTAAAAATCTTTGCCTCCAACATTTCTGGTAAGGGTCTGATATCCAAGATATACAGGGAATTAATACAAATATAAAACACCAAGAATAATCCCCCAATAAATAAGTGGTTAAAGGATATGACTTATTCTCAAAAGAAGAACCACAAACTATAAGCAAGAATATGAAAGACTGCTCCAAATTGCTAAAATGTAAATCAAAACAACTTTGTGGCTTCACTTTATACCCAGAGAATTGGCAAAGATGGAAAAAGATGGGAATAGCTCATGTTGGAAGAGTTGCAGAAAGACAGACACGCTAAAACATTATTGGCAGAGCTGTGAACTAGTCTAATAAATCTGGAAAGTAAGCTGAAATTATCCTTTTATTAAAAGGGACTAAAATGTCCAAACTATTTGATTCTGAGATCCCATTGTTAATTGTGTACTCTAAGGAGATCAACGCTAGAAAGAAAGAGAGAGAGAGGGAAAACTTCCATATACATCAAAATATTTGTGGCAACATTATTTTGTAATAGCAAAGAACCAAAAGCAAAAATGACAATCGATTTAGAAATGGCTAAGCAAATTGTGGCACAGGAATGCAATGTAATATTACTGTGCCATAAGAAAAAAATGAATATGATATATACAGAGAAGCATAGGAAGACATATTAACTAATGCAAAGCAAAGTAAGCAGAACCAGAAAAACAGCATCCACAATGACTAGGAAAATATAGGTAAAAAAATAGCAATGTTTTGCTACATTTCAACATCAAGACTTAATGTTGTAAAATTATAATGACCAAGGTCGACCTTGAAGAAGAGATATGAGAATGCGCTTCCCCCTTTTATTTGCAGAGGTGGGGGTCTATGGATGCAGAACATTGCATGTTCAGTTGGACTTGGTTTTGCTAACTTGATTTTTTTCCTTCTTTTTTCATTTTGTTATAAGAAATGGTTCTCTGAGGGAAGAAGGGAGAGAAGAAGGGATACAATGAACAATGAAGGTGACATTAAAATAAAGAAAAGAATAGAAAATTAAAAGAGAAGAGAGATGTTCCTTTGTTTGCAATATGAAGGAACTCCATTACCCTCTGTCAGCTCTACTCTCCCTCCTCACCCGCTTCTTAGAATCGTTAGCTTCCTTCTAAGTTCTCCTACTAAAGGAAGATTTCCTGATCCTCCCAATAATTGCTCCTCAAATTATCTTGTATTCATTCTCCATAGAATGATCCTTGAGGGCAGAGACTTTCACCTGTTCTTTGAATCCCCAGCACATAGTCCAAGAGAGCTTTAGCTAAAGGCTTTCCTGGGAGACAAGAGGTAACAGTTTCCTGGCAGCAATGCCAATCAAGACATGATTTCCAGGGAATTTTTTTCCCCAAATCTAAACACACATACACACACACACACACACACACACACACACACACACACACACACACATACACACACACTAAAATCCATAAGTTTCCCTGGTTTTAACCAAAGTAATTAAAACTCCATTTATGTAAATGTCAAACCAAGAAAAGGGAATCTCTGATTAAGGTGCTTCTCTGTAAATAGCCTTGATTGAACCATGGAATGAAATTTAACGAGCATTTGTCGGGCAACAATTGTGTGAAAGGCATGGTACTGGGTTCTAGGAATATGAAAGCAGGAACAACCCTTGATCTCAAAGAGCTAACACTGCACTGAGGGAAATCTTAATATTGGAAGGGTCTTTAGACTTATCTTAAAGTTCTTTCACTGTAACCCCTCACCTAATGTTGAAATTGAGAGGCAGATCAGTGCAATGGAAACAACACTATAAAGGACCTGGGTTCAAATTATGGTTTTGCTACTTGCTGGCTGTGTGACTGCTATGCATGTCACTTAATTTCTCTGTCTCAGTCTCTCTGTCCCAAAATGAGGGGACCGAATTAAAGGACCTTTAAGGTATGATAACATTCCTGACATGTGTCATCTTGCCATTCTGAATACTTCCAGTGATGAGGAGCTCACTCCCTCACAAGGTAGCCAGTATGATTGCTCAACAGCTCTGTTAGAAAGATGTGTCTCATGTTAAATAATAATCTTTTTCCTTATAACTTATAGGCAAGTTAGTCTAACCCCTTTATTTTTACCTACTAAGAAGGTGAGAAAACTTGTGGATTTTAATGTGTGTGTGTGTGTGTGTGTGTGTGTGTGTGTGTGTGTGTGTGTGTAGATTCGGGGACAGCAATTGTCTCCAAACTACCTCTTGATTGGCATTGCTGCCAGGAAGTCAAGTTGAGCCTTTTAAAAGGCCAAACTTCAAGTTCTCCAACTCTAAAACCAGGGCTCTTTCCACAATTTGGTACCACTCCCCACCCTCTTGGACTGGTTCTGGATCCCAGAGCTACTCCAAAAAAAGGCTACTCCCTTCTTAGAATCTGTTCCTGGCTACCCTTGCTCAGGTTTGTCCCTTTTGGGGAACACTTGTCTCTCTGAGATCCTCTGAAGGTACAAAGAGATTGTACAAGCCAAATCTCTAAAAAGAAAATGCCCTTACATAAACTCTTCATAGAAGGAAGTAAACAATGTTTAGAACTAGCTTCTTAAATTGTCAAATAAAGTAGTTGGATTAGATAATCTCTGATGCCCATAGAAATAAAATGATTGACCTAATACCTCATAGCTCTCCTGTGCCCAAGGAAGCCCCATTCTGCTTTGTGATACCATCGATCCTTTTTAAGTGTGTGCCCTGCCTCTTTAACTAGACTGTAAATCCTTAAGGACAAGGACATGGATCAACTATTTAATAGGCTGTCATGTAGAAGAGACATTAGAACAATTTACTCTGCTTGGCCCCAAAATGTAGAAGCAGGTGTAACGAGAAGGGGTTGCAGAAAGGAAAATTTTGGCTGGAATTAAGGAAACATTTCCCAAGAATTAGTTTTCCCAAAGTGGAATCCACTCTTCTGAAGGTAGTGAGCTCTCCTTCATTAGAAGTCCCCAAGGAACAGGGACTAGACCAGTGATTTCACTGGTAGAGAAAATCCTTTGAGTTCTCCGAAGATCATTGCTGTCTCCTTTATCTTTGTATCTACCTCAGTGCTTCCCACAGTGCCTTTCACTCAGTAGGTGCTCAATGTTTGTTGACTGGAGTGGAAGATTAAGTATTAGAGCAGCAATGCTCTGCCTGAAGATTCACAAGGAAAATAACACACCTCTGAGATGTAATAGTGCAGACTCCTCATTCCTTGAGTTATAAAGACCTTTTTATCATCAACCCAAATCTTGCACAACCTGGAGTAGGGGCCGTGAGCAGGGATACCCACTCAGGAATTTACTGTTTAATTAATTTGACTGTGGTCCAAAAATGCTGCATGCCAGAAATCAATATTGACTGTACTGATTCACCGGATTTAAAATACTGTAAAAACAGAACTGTGTGCAGACCCAGTTTGTCTTGGCCAATAGTAGAAGATGGAGGTCTGTGTTTAAAATACATCATTAAAGTTGCATAATCAGGGAGTGGTACCATCCTGGAGTGCTAACAAATGGGGACCTATACTGAATTGCATGGAGAGAGAGAAAAGATCAGGTTGGTTACTGCTTTTTTGGCACTGGGACAGGAGAAAACAGGTGTGGGTCTCCTGAGGACCAAGCAGATGATTTTAATCAATGCCCACACTGAAAGCATCTCAAAAAAGCCCTATCTTTCTCAAAGAAACCCATAGTTTTTTGCAGACTTTACAATTCCTTGAAGAATAGATGTTCTCCAAAGTTCTGTCCTATGACCTCTACATTTTCTATATTCTTTTCCTTAGAGATCTGATCCACTTATATGTTCAATTATCACTTCTGGGTAAATTTCTTCCAAATCTTTTGTATGGAGCAATGAAAAGAATGCTGGATTTGAATCAGGTGATGGGAGCCTGAACCAAAGAGGCATCCATCAATGGAGAGAAAGAGAGATAGAGGAGAGACACTGAAAAGGAGGAATTTTCAAGATTTGAGAATGGATTAGATATGTAGATTCAACTTGAGTGAAGTGTCTAAGATGATGCCTGGATGAATATGAAGAGTCTTGTACCTTGGAGATATCCGATAGGTAGTTGGTGATGTGAAACTGAAGGTCAGGAGAGAGGTTAGGGCTGGATAAAAAGATCTGAGAATGTATGATGATCAACTCTGATAGACCTAACTCTTCTCAGCAATACAATGATCTAAGACAATTTCAAAAGACTGATGATGGAAAATACTATCCACATCCAGAGAAAGAACTATGGAGTCTGAATGAATGTAGATCAAAGCATTTTTTTTCATTTTTGTGGTTTTCCCCTTTTATTCTGATTTTACTTTCACAACATGACTAATGTGAAAATGTGTTTAGTATGATGGTACGTGTATGGTCCATATCAGAAGGCTTGCCATCTTGTGAAGGAGGGAAGGGAGGGAGAAAAAAATTTGGTACTCAAAATTTTATAAAAGTGAATGTTGAAAACCATCTTTACATGGAATCGGAAAAAATAAAATACTATTAAGTTGGAAAAAGAAGATCTGAGAATCTTCATAGAGATAAGAATTGAACACATGGGAGAAATGAGATCACCAAATGAAATATTGTAAGGGGAGAAGAGGGTCAAGGGGACATCTTTGGAAGATGTCTAAAGTTAGCTAGCACGAATTAAAAGAAAATCCAGCAAAGGAGACTGAGAAGGAGTGATTGGACAGATAGGAAAACCAGGAGAGTGTCCAGAACAGTGATCAACAGTGTTAAAAGCAGATGACAATTGGGAAAAAAACTATAAAATTTGGCACTTAAGAGATTTTTGATGTGCTCAAGACTGGACATAGACATACATTCAGAGTGTATTCAGACAAGAGCAAGTTGTCTTCAGTGATGAGAAATTAGGCTAGATCACAGTTCTCAAATGCAAGGCTAAGAACTTTGGAATTTGTACAGTAAGTCCGAGGAAAGTCACTCACATCTTTGAGTAGGGGAATTGTATGATTGAAATGATTCATTAAGACTGTTAATGTCCCAGCAATGTGAAAAGTAAAAAGCACAAAGCTTGAGGTCAGAAGACCAAATTTAAATGTTTACTATCTACATGACCTTGAGCAAGTCTCTTAAGTAATTGTTTTGCTGTTTTTCCACTGTGTTTGACTCTTCCTGACCCCTTCTGGGGTTTTCCTGGGAAAGATACTGGAGTATTCCTTCTTCAGCTCATTTCGCAGATGAGGTAACTAAGGAAATGGTTAAGTGACTTACCCAGGATAATACAGCTAGCTGATGTCTGGAGCTGGATTTGAACTCAGGTCTTTTTGACTCTAGGCCCAGGACTCTATCTGCTGCACCACTTAGCTGCCCTGACATCCAGGGTGTGAAGCATATAATCCCTGATACTGTGGAGACCGAGGCTAGTGGATTGCTTAAAATCAGGAGTTTTTGAATTTCAGTATCCTAAATCCATCAGACTACAATTAAGACTGGCACCAGTTAGGTGAACTTCCAGTGGAGGTGGGGTAGATGGAACAGATGCCTAGAGAAGAGTGAGCTAGACCAGGTGGAAAGTAGGGCAGGTTATATTTTTCACAGTACTCAATATTGGGATGGGTCCATGAGTGGCCGCTATACTGTTCATGGCCCCATAGACAATCAGTAGTGGCTGCATCTAACACATTCCCTCTCAGCAATCAGGCTGACTCAGTTTTCTAACTGGTCCTTTTCTAATGAATGCTTCTTTAGCATCTGAATTACTTCCTTCACTAAACTCTGGCCAGAAAGTTGTAAAACCTTGAGACGAGTAAAGAGCTCTCCAAATTTGAGGAGTTTTATAACCTGGCTTTTTCTGCTGACAGAAACAGTTCTGTTAAAAATGTTTAAAATACATAGAACTTTAAAAAAAAAGTTTGGCTTCTTTTAAAATTCTTTTGAAAGTTTTTTCAACATAATTACACAATGGTTTCCTCACAGTTCCTAAAGGTGGACATACATTGCCCATAGCTCCTCTTTGGTTAGACAGGCCACAGCCTGACGGTGGAAGAGTTATTGGCAGTTCCAGTCAATGTTTGAAAAAATCCCCTGGTTTGATTCCTAGGGGGTCTGGGCAAGCACCCTGTTTGTATTTGGTTCCTGTGGCTCTACACCTGAGCTCTGAGCTTGGAGCTTGGAGTCCCAAGGCAAGGGAGGAATAGAAGCTAAGCCCAAATCACTACAGAACAAAGGGCTGCATCCAAAGCCATCAATCGCCTTGTATTTGCTCATCTTTTCATATAGTTTGGCCCAAACCTAGGCCACAAAGTGCTCAAGGAAAACTGGAATGGGAACTGGTGAATCTGCCAGCAAATCATGGCAAATGCCAATCTTCTGCCCGGTGTGAGTTGAGGCCAGAGACTCTTTACTTAGACACTGTGAAAAGACTTATCCCTCACGTCAGGACTGAGTGTCCACGGTCAGCTCCTCTTAGGTTGCCACAGGTGAACCAGTTTGATGTTTTGGTATCATTTCCAAGCTGCAAACATATTACTTTCGCACTGGGCACACAGGGTCACCAAGTGGATGCCTGGGAATTTCTCTAAGTTCCCACCTCATTGCCTTTGCCTGGCTATATACTCCATGTTCCAAATGTTCTCTCTCCTAATTTTGCCTCTTGGTAGCCCTAGCTTCCTTCAAGGCTCAAATCAAACACAAAAGGCCTTCCCCTGATTCTCTACTTGTTAGTTCCCTTGCCTCTAAACTTCTTTTTATTTATTTTGTATTTAGGATTCAAACGGAGCTACTTGACTATGTATTTAACCCAAATTACTCTAGCTATGTACTCTAGATTTTCCAATAATAGATCTTGTCCAACCCTCACTTGGTCATTGTTTGGGTTTTGATGGCTCAGAGTAAGTGTAAATAGCAATTGCTCCTGTTCTGGCCAGAAACCCTGAGGGTCTACCCCTCCCAGACTGATTTTTTTTTTTTTTAAGTAGACAAACTAAGCCTGCTTTTGCCTCATTTCTTACCTAGCCTTAAATCACCGAGTCACTAAAAGGGTGTTATCTCAGACAAACTGAAACCTGAGAAAGACCTTAGCTTGAAAAGGTCAAGGTCTCCCCACTGCATCTGGGGTCATCTCCAGTTGTCCTGACCTACATCTTGCCACTGGACTTCACTGACTCTGGAGGAGAGAGTTTTCACAACTTTGCTCCAATTAAATCCAACTTACTTGCAAGTCAAGACATCACCTAATGTCATCAGTCCTCTTTAGAAACAAAAGTTGAACAATAAAAATTTACCTTTCCTTCCATCTAGTTATTCCAATAGAATTAAGACCTGGATTCAAATCTAGAAACAGACCCTTAGTAATTGTGGGATCCTGGGCAAGTCACTTACACTCTCAATCTGCCTCTGTTTCCTCAGCTATAAAATGGGGATCATTATAGCACTTACCTCCCAGGTTTATCATGAAGATTAAACAGGAAAGTCTTCCAATTAATTAATTATTAAATAGTATTATATGTAGATTAATTATTAAGTAGGATAACATTCAAATTAATGGATATTAACTAGAATAATATTAATATGCTGAGCACAGTACCTAGTACTAGGTAGGTACTTAATAAATGTTTTTTCCCTTCCTTTCCTCCAATAGAATTAATAATTTAACTGATCAGTCAACCAGCATTTATTGAGCACTTATTAGATGCTAGACATTAGACATTCAGAGACATAAATGAAACAATCCCTGCCCTCAAGGAGCTCACGTTTCTATAGAGACAGAATGCATACATTTATAAGCATATATGAAAAATATACAAAATAAACACATGGTAATTTGTTGTAGAGGGAGGGAAGACATATAAGCGGCTTGAGGGGACTTTCATTTTTGTCTCTATATTCTCAGGCCTACTATTTTGAGCAGTTTTTCAGTTGTATCTGACTCTTCATTACCCCATTTGGGGTTTTCTTTGCAAAGATACAAGAGTGGTTTGCCATTTCCTTCTTTTAACTCATTTGGCAGAATGAGGAAATTGAGGCAAACAGGGTTAAGTGACTTGTTCAGGATCACACAGCTAGTAAGTATGTGAGGCCAGATTTGAACTCAAGAATGAGTCTTTCCTGACTCTAGACCCCTCTGTGCTATCCCAAGTCTAGCATAGTGCCTGAGCATTAAGTATAGCTTGTTAATTTGAATTGGATTTCAAGAGATGACTAAAAGACATCATTCCCTATTGACATCCTCAATGTTTGTTAGAAACTGCCTGATTCTTGGAATGGAGATGTGTTCTCCCAACGCTTCAAAGAAAAAGAAAGGCTGGATCTACATTCTTAAGGATCATGTCCTGGCTGCCTATCTGAAAGCATCACCTAAATTATTGGCAGAGGTATTTTAGAGGAGTGCCTGTCTTTGAGGTAATATGGAAGAAGTCATAACCTGGTTTAGAAATCACTCTGATTCTTCTGCCAAGCAAAGCAAATAAAACTGAAGCCAAAAAACACCAAACCATTCCATAAGCTCAGCTTCTAGCATGGTTCTCCAGAGATCATATGATGGAGTGAGAAGAGCCCTGGATTTTGAGTTAGAGGTCCTGGATTTGAAACCTGGATCTACTATTTGTTACATTTGTGAATTTATGGAAGTCATTTCCTTCCCTTCCTTGGTTTCTTGATCTATTAAATGAGAGGATTGGACTCAATGAACTTTAAGAGCTATAAGTCTGGAGTTTGGGTTTTTCTCCTCAGGTCAGATACAAGATGATGCCATAATCTGCCCTTTGCTCATCTAAGGAGATGGAAATACCACAAAGGCAGCAGAATAAGAAACAGGTACAAGCAAAAGGAGGTGGCAAGAAGAAAAACAATGGTTGAGTGTCCAGAGGCAAAATCAGAAAGGGAAAGAACATTAGAGAGGGAGTCAGGATGTGCTAGTTTTATCTAGTTCTGGTTCTACTATGAGCTAGTCATATAACTTGGTCATTTTCTCCTTCTGTCAAATGAGAATGGCAAGGTCTAGAGACACTATTAATTCAGTTTACTTCAGTGGACCATGAAAAAAAATGTCAATAGCGACTCAGGCAAGAGCCCAGGTCTCCTAACAGCCCTTCCGTTGCTCTTGCCATTATGCCACATCCTGCCTCACCTTGTCTCCAAGTGACCTTCTAACTTTCTTAGAGTATCCTTGGGATTCATTAAAAAGCAATTGCCTAAGAATTGGAAATTGAGGGCATGCCCATCAATTGGGGAATGGTTGAACAAGCTGCTGTATATGAATGTAAGGAAATATTATTGTGCTATAAAAAATGATGAGCAGGCAGATTTCAGAAAAACCTGAAAAGACTTACATGAACTGATGCTGAGTGAAGTAAGCAGAACCAGGAAAACACTGTACACAGTAACAGTAACATTGTGTGATGATCAACCATGGTAGACTTAACTCTTCTCAGTAACAATGATCCGAGATGGTTCCAAAACACATGCAACAGAAAATGCTATCCACATTCAGAGAAAAAAACTAGAGTCTAAAGGCAGATCAAAGCAGACTATTTTCACCTTTTTTGTTGTTTTTGTTTCCTTTCTCATGGTTTTTCCTTTTTTTTTGGTCCTTTTTTCACAGCACTAGTAATGTAGAAATATAGTTAATATGATTGTACATGTAAACCTCTATCAATCTGCTTGCTGTATTGAGGAAAAAAATTTGGAACTCAAAATCTTATAAACGTGAATGTTGAAAACTATTGTTACATGTAATTGGAAAAAATAAAATACTTTTAAGAAAAAAAAACAGGAAACAAAAAAGAAAGCAATTGCCTATGTCCTGCCAAGGAGACTGAAGACAGGAGGAGATAATATATATTCCAAAATATTAGGATTAGCAGCAACTTTTGTGGTAATAAAAGCCCTGGAAACTGATAAGTATATTCTTATCAAAGCATTTCCACAGATTTAGGGCTGGAAAGTACTTAAGAGGCCATCTCTCATCTAAGCCTTTCATTTTATTGAAGAGGACCTGTGACCCAGAAGGGTTAATGACTTGCCCAGGGTCACACAGGAAGTAAATGACAGTGCCAGAAAGTGAGACCAGTTCCTTTGGTTCTAAATCTAACCTGCCCTCTGCTCTCCACTCTGTCTCTCATTTGTCCCTTTTCACCTAAGTACCTGCTGTATTTATCTCTTCCTCTTGTCTCCACCCTTGTCTCCCTTCCCAGTGAAATTACAAACTCTTTTATCTTGTTGATTCTAACTCTATCCCATCTCTCACATCTGTCCTGTTCTCTGTACTCACACATCCTCTATTCTGGTTTAAGCTCTCATCCTTTCTTGTCTGGATCACTGTGATTGCCTAGAATTGGTCTCCCTATCTGTCCCAGGGGTTATTAATCTGAGCTGAGTGAACTTGTTTAGATAGATAAATTGTTGTTGTTGAGTCATTTCAGTCATGGCTGACTCATTGAGACCCCATTTAGAGTTTTCTTGGCAAAAATACTGGAATAGTTTACCATGTCCTTCTCCAAATCATTTTACAGATGAGGAAAACTGAGGCAAACATGGCTAAGTGACTTGCCCACTAGCTCACACAGCTAGTATCTAAGGCCATATTTAAACACATGAAAATAAGTTTTCCTGATTCCATGCCCAATGCTTTATTCACTGTACCGTCTAAATGCCTAGATAGATATATAGACAGACAGGTAGATAGACAGACAGAACACAGACAGACAGATAGATTTACAGACAGCTATATATACAGACAGATATACAGACACATACACATATACAGACACGTAGACATAGACATATACACATTTATAGACATATAGACACATAAACTATTTCAATAGTATTGGTTTTCTTTGTAATACTACCTATTTTATTTTATGCCTTTAAAAACATTCTTCTGAAAAGAGGCCCATAGGCTTCAATAGACTGTCAAAGATGTCAGTGACACAAAATAAGATTTACAAACTCTTGTTCAAGTTCATCCCTTCTCCAATCCCAACTTCACAAAGCTGCCAAGTGGCTGTTACTGAAACCTGCCTTTGGTAATGTTGGTCCCCTGTCCCTCTGTGGCTCCCTGTTGCCGCCAGGATAAAATGCACCATCTTCTGTCTGTCACTTAGAGTCTTTGTCAGTCTCCTTCCCACCTGTCTTTCCTCCTGTCTTGTGCTATATCACTCCTCTTTGGGCACTCTATATTCCAGTCATTCATATATTTCCCATACGTAACATCCATCTTCCATCTCTGGACAAAACATAGCCTGTTTCCCTGTGTTTGAATCTTCTCCCTGCTCATCTCTGACCTTCACAATTACAACACAATAATAACTAGCATTTTTATAGCACTTTAAGGTTTGCAAAGCACTTCACAAATATTTTTTTCATTTGATACTCATAATCTGGAAGGTAGGTGCTACTATTACCCCCATTTTACAGATGAGGCAACTGAGGTAGACAACAGTTAAGTAATTTGCCTGGATGTCACACAGCTGATAAGTATTTAAACTTGAATTCGGCTCTTCCTGACTCCAGGTACAGCTCTCTATCCACTACAATACCTAGTTCCTTCTTTTGAGATGCTCAGGTGCCACCTTGTCCATGAGCCCTTTTCTAATCTTTGGAGTTAGTGGGGTTTTTTTTTCAATCAGGAAGGAAGGAAGGAAGGGAAGGAAGGAAGGAGAAGTAAAAAAGGAAGAGAGGAAGAAAGGGGGAAGGAAGAAAGGAGAGAATGACAATTGTATTATTTTGTTTTTATTTATGCTATATCTACCCAATAGAATGTAAGCTCTAAGAGGGCAAGGAACTGTTTCATTTTGGTTTTGTATCCCAAAATCCTACAACACTGCCTTTTATATAGTAAGCCTTAATAAAAATTTGAATTTTATTGCATTGAGGATCTGACCTTGTACTTCTCTTTTTAACCGCCACTGCCTAGCAATGTCTTGCACATTGCATGGACCTAGATACTGGTTGATTGTTCATAAAAAGTCTAACGTCATTCAGTAAGCTTTAAGGTAGATATCTGTTTAGGAAAATATTTTCCCCTTGAACTATTTCTCTCAAAAGACTTTGGGGAAAAGACTGCATGCATATTTCACCAAGGTCCTTTAGGAAGTCACAGGGGTCTCTTACATTGGCATTCCTCCCAATTGCCCTAATCTAAGCCCTCTAAGCAATAGAAATGGAGTCATGGCCCAGCAAAGCCTCACCAGAGCACCAGTCCTTTTCATCTGAAATATTTTGGCAGCAGCCCAGAGGGTTATTAACCCTGAGCCCCAGGTTTCACTCACACTGAGTCCATAGTGATTAAGGAAAGAGCCATGTGTGTTGGAAATATCATTACCAAACATCTCGCCCTCCAAGTAACAATGCCACGAGGCTTGAATGTGTTTTGGACGCAGTTGAGATGGGAGCCAATTTAATTTTTTTTAAAGAACAAAAAAACTGGAGGTGTCAGGGTGATCTCAGTCATTCAGTGAAATTCCTCTTGCTGCTCGATGGTGTGGGCTAATTGGTAGAGAAAGATTTTACTGGCAAAAGACTTCAATGAATCTACAGTAAATATGACATAATGAGGGCATCAATTAACTTAAGGCAGGAGGATGATTAATTATAAAATCAGGAGCACTCAGGCATGCCTAACAGCTGGGAAGAAAGATCACAGCAGGGACCATTAGAAGTCCTGCAAGGTCAGAACTATCTTACTTAGAACTCTCTAAAATGGCCCTGACCTGGGAAAATGGGGAAAAAAAATAAGAGAAACCTTGCCTGGGGGAAAAAAGATTTAGACAGGAAGCTGTGTTCTTGATCTCCCCACAGTGAATAACCTGGCTGGGAAATTTCGCTGTTGCAAGTGTTGGTTGATAGCATTTCTTTCACAGCCCTCTCCTCAGTATGAGTGCTGTGTCATGGACATGCTTTCATTGGTTATATAGATGTTTATTGAGCACCTACTGTATGCAGAAACCATGGTACCTGTTGAGGGTACAAAGTTGAATAAGACACAGTTCTCTTGAGTAATTTATATTCATATTGGATACATATTAAACCATAGAGCTGTCCATTGTGCCACTAAAACTAAGTTTTGCAAAATAATATCATAATTTTGTTCAATAATCATCTGTAAAACACTGGTACTTTTTTAGAACAGAGCTATAATTTCCTTGGTATAGGAAGTTCCTGATAAGGAAACATCTTCTACTTATACAGCTGAATGGATAACTTACGGTCTGAAAGAGCTGCCTATAATATACTGAGGGGTTAAATAACTGGTCCAGGGTCACATAGTCAGTATGTCTCAGAACTGGGACTTAAGTTCAGGTCTTTTTGAGGCTAGTTCTACATCCACTAAACAAGTTGCCTCAAGATATATAGAAACAAAAATGAGAAAGTCCTTACCTTCAAAAAGCTTATATTTTCCTGGGGAGGAAGAATAAATAGATACATAGAAACCATATCATGAGGAGAGATTGCGCAATAACAATGAAGGAGATGAGAAAAGGCTTCTTTAGGAAGCGACACCTAAACTGAGACCGGAAGAAGATAGCAATTCTAAGAGGGGTGAGGAAAACTAGCAAACTGGAGAAGCAGCTGGGTAGAATATTAGCCCTGGAATCAAGAAGACCTGAGTTCAAATCAGGTCTTAGACACTTACTAGTTGTGTGACCCTGGGCAAGATATGTAACCTCTGTCTGCCTCAGTTTCCTCATCTGTAAAATGGGAACCTCCCAGGGTTCTTATGAGAACCAAATGAAATATTTGTAAACCACTTTACAAGCCTTCAAGGGCTATGCAAATGCTATTATAATTAAACATCCCAGAAATATTCATTTATTTTTCCTTTTTAAATATCACTCTTTTTTTAATGCTCTCTCCTAATTGTTCCTTAGGCTTGCCAAAGTAACCTAGTAATAATATCCATAAGCATTTGGGTTTTTTTTTAAATGACTGATACCTTTTGTCTTTACATAAGTCATTCTCCACCCTCCTGCAGGTGGAAGCCTCCCTCGTGGCAGAGAAAACAGTGAAGCAAAGACATCTAACATAGAAAACTTGTTTGATGACTTCTACAATATCTTATCCTAACTCCACCTCTCTGCTGTGAGGGAGGAAGGATGTTTTGTCTTCTTTTCCCTGTAACTTTCCTGTGTTTTTCCATTACTTAGTTCAACTTCCTTTTAGGGATCTTTTCATCAAGTCATTGTGTATATTATTCCCTTGGTTCTGTTCATTCTGTTCTACGGTGCTGTCATACACAAGAGCTGAAAGGGACCTCCAAAACCATTTCCTCCAATCTCCTCATGCTACAGAGGGAGAAACAGATTCGTGTGTTTCTTTGAATTTCTCATCTACTTCATTTCTTACTGAAAAATAAAACTTCATTACTTTCACATACCGTAATTGTGAATTTTCTTTTTTCTATCATCCTCCAATGAGTGAGTAATAGCGGGTGTTTCTTAATTCTCCAGAGACTCCCAGAATTAAAGAAACGACTGAACCCCATAACTTTAGGGCTTCGTTGTCTCAGTTGGTGATTTTTTTTTATCAAGAATTTAAACTTATTCCTGACTATAAAAGGGCAAGTGGCCAAAAAACTTTCTGGAGTTCTAGATAGCTTCATATACAAGACTATATCATCTCTTGATATCCCTGAGGTAGGTGCAATATATAATGTTTTCTGCACAAAATTCTATAGATATTCATTGATCTTGATTTTAAAACCAACATATAATGAACAGCAGCTACGTGGCACAGTGGATAGAGCACCAGGCCTGGAGTCAGGGTAGACCTGAGTTCAAATCCAACCTCACACACTTAGTAGCTGTGTGTCCCTGGGCAAGTCACTTTACTTTACCTCAGTTTCCTCATCTGTCTAACAAGCTGGAGAAGGAAATGGCAAATCACTTGATTTTCTTTGCCAAGATGATGGGGATCATGAAGTGTCAAACACAACTAAAAATGACTGAACAGCAATAACGTGACGAGGATACCACTGAGAAGTTAAACTGTGATATTGATAATGAAATGTAAAATATTGGTTTGAGTCTACAACACATTGCTTCCCTTTGCTCTTTCTGTATGATCTAGCCAATCTGTCCTTCTTCCTGCTCCTCACAGATGACACTCTCTGTTCCTTCTCCATTCCTTTGCATTATTTATCCCCAACACCTGGAATTCACCCTCTCTTCACCTCTGCCTCTAAGAAATACTAGTTTCCTAGCATGGATATTACATTCCACGTAAGGCCTTTGATGTTTACCCCCAACTGCTAGTGGTTTATTCCTCCATATTCTTTCATATTTGTGGATTTGTATATATGTATAGTACATGTTCTGAGTTAACTATCCTATGCCCTAATAATACTGACAAATTGGGGAATATCTATTACAACCCTTTGGGGTGCTAAGGTTAGATCTGAGGGGCTAGGATCCCAATTATTTAGGATCCTACATAAATGTGTTTCCACCATGATTATCAATTTATATCAATTAACCAGCCAGACTTAATTAACATTTAGAAAGGGATATTTACTAAAGTAATATAGTTGGTACAAACTACCCCCTCCAAAAAAACTCTCCTGCCACAATAGCAAGAGTTCATGGCAAAGTGGACTTAAGCTTGAAGAATACATGTGGCAAAAGGATAATTCAAAGTTCATAGATGCTGGGAATCCTTTTCTCCCCTTCTTGGGGTACCGAGCACCAATGTGATACTCACAACACCTACCATGGCCATAAATATCCCAAAGTAATTCTGAATCACAAAATGCAACAGCCTCTCCACTTGGAAGACAGAACCAAAACATCTATTCAGACACCAGAAAGCCAAATCCATCATAGTAACAAAAATCTATACATGATAACAATGCAGAGGACAACACCATACCCAAGCCTTTCCCCTGCTAGGCTTCTGACAAACCAGCTCCATTAAACAAATCACAAACAAGCTCTCTCACTCACACTAGCCAGTTGCCTGTTTGCTTGCATCCTTCTAGCTCTGACTGCTCTCATAACTAACTTCCTCTCAGCTCTACTCTAGCTTGCCTCTTCCTGTTTCATCCTTCCTGCTCCACTCCCTCCTCCCACCACAGGCTTCATGTGACTTAGACTTCCATGTGACTTAAGCAGGTCACATAGGCCTACTAATGAATGAGAAAGATCTTCCCATTTAAATTACCATTACAGGTACTCACCAAATTCCTCTTAGGTATGGTGGTATTTTCCTGTTGGGCCCTTTGTGGATCCTTGAATATACCTTTCCTTATTCCATCCAGTCTATTTTTAGCTCCCAATATAGACACACTGCTTCCTGGTTATACTGTCTCAGGGAATGTTTCTAGAACATTCCTTGGACCCTTTAAGTTTGCAAGGTTCTTATCTAGACAAGGCTGAGGAAGGTCAAAGGAGGCCAAGGTGGAAGCTGAGATGTTCTCTTCTTTCCATCAATAATCCCTTCTCAGAGACAGCTTTCTCTTCTCTCCACAATAAGATGCTCAATTAGCTCCTTATGTTGTGGTTCATCCTTCATTTTCATAGGACCAATGACACTACAGAGCGATGACTTATTTGACTTTAGAGTGAATCGGATTCAAGTGAGGCAGAGTTGCACAGAGGCATCAGACTCACTCCCTCTTCCACAATCATCAAAATCCAATGGCAGGACAAAAGTCAAGATGACTGGCAATGACTTGGGGCATGGTGAATGACCTTGGGGCCCTACTCTATTTAGCTTACCTCTTCAGTTCTAACCTAGTTGCCTGCTTTTATATAGGCCCTGCAGATCTTTACCATGTTCACTTAGCCAATAGGAATACTCTTCCTGTGCAACAGTTCATCAAGGAATTTTTTTTTTGCATTTAGTCTAAACTGAGGGTGGTGGTTTGATTCATTTAGATGTGTTCTCACTTGGCTAAGGCATGAGGATGCAGCATTGTATCACTCACTGTAAGTGGGGTAGTATGACTTGATTGATTTAATCTACCCCCCCTTTATATATATTTTGTACATGTTTATATATGTGGATGTTATTTCCCCCATAGAATATAATTTCCTTGAGGAAAGGGGACATTTCTTTTTTGTCATTTTATCAAAGTCATCCACAATCCTTAATCCTGTGGAATTTGTCTGGGACACCTCTAGCAGCTCAGCAGGCAGTCAGAGGCCACAGCTGCTTGAAGGTAGAAAACCATGTCCCTAAGTGCCAGGGGTCATAGAAGGAAAATATTCCAGATGGCATGAGTCTACCTTCCTTTTTCAGAGTTAGGAATCAACACAATGTTTTTAATATAAACAAGAACTCGATGACCCTGCTGTCAGAGATATTGTAGCGAAAATTTGTGACTCAGGCAGGAATTTGAATAATAACAAAAATAACAATAAAATAACATTTACATATTAAGATTTTCAAGTTATTTTACAAATATTTCATTTGATCCTCACAAGAACCCTGTGAGGACTATTTGTTGTTGTTCAGTCATTTCAGTTATATCCAATTCTTTGTGACCCCATTTGGAGTTTTCTTAGCAAAAATATGAGAGTGACTTGCCATTTCCTTCTCTCACTCATTTTATAGATAAGGAAACTGAGGCAAACAGGATTAAATGACTAGCCCAGAGTCATATAACTGCATTGTTAATGTATTTTTAATGGAATAAATGTATTTTTAATAGAATGGGAAGATATTTCCCATCCATTAATAGGCCTATGTAACCTGATTAAGTCACACAGAAGCCTAGGTCACATGAGTTCGAGTCATATGAAACTTATGGTAGAGGAGCTTGCTGAATGGGTAGAACAGGAAGGGGTGGAGCAGGAAGGATTAAACAGGAAGAGGTGGAACTGGAGCAGAGCTGAGAGGAAGTTGGTCAGACTACTCACAACTCGGCAGGACAGAGGAAGCAGATAGCTAGGGCTGTGAGTGTTTGTGATAAGGCCTGATAATATGTATAGACTTCTTAATTACTATGATGGATTTTTTTGTTACTACAATGGAATTGGTTTTCTGGTGTTGGGATTCGGCTTTCTGATGTTTGAATAAATGTTTTGTCTTCCATGTGGAGAGTCTGTTCTATTTTGCAATTCAGAACTATGCTAACATATTCATGGCTGCAATAGGTGCTCTGAATATTACATTGGTGCTATAATAGCTAGTAAATGTCTAAGGTTGGATCTGAACTCAGGTCCTTCAGGCTCCAGGTCTGGCACTGTACCCACTGTACCACCTAGCTGTCTAGAATAGTTGAGATTTTTATCCCCATTTTACAGAAGAAGAAAATGAGGCAGATAGCATCTGAGGGTGAATCTGAACTCAAGACTCTCTGACTCCAGGCCAGCTTTCTACTCACTGTGCCATCTATCTGCCTAGAAGGTATCGGCAACTCCCTTCCCATCCTGAGATTCATGAATCCTTTCTAACGAATGCTTTAGGATCAAGGGAAAACCAAATAATAAGGAGTCAGAGACAAAACCGATTGAAATAAAATCTAAGTTAAATAAGATATACTTAGGTACCACTTTCTTTAAAAAATAATATAAAATAAAATAGGTTTTATCATCTATTCTCCAGATCCAAGAGTAGTTATTAAAGTTATGTGCTGCTTTCTTCTAGCATTATTTTCATCTATATCATCTATAGTATTATGTATATGTATATATATATATATATATATATATATATATATATATAATCATTATAGTCATAGACAGCAAAGTAGCACAATGAATAATGGGCTCAGGATGACCTGAGTTCAAATTTGACCAGACACCTATTAGTTTTGTGACCCTGGACAAGTCCCTTAATCTCTCTATGACTTAATTTCCTCATCTATAAAATGGGGATAGTGTGAGGATCCGATGAGATATTTGCGAAGCGTTTTGCCAACCTTAATGTGCTAAATCATTGGTAGCCATTATTATTGCATTTACATTCTTGCTATGACTACTTCGCTGAATCAATTTACGAATTTTGTCGTTTCTCTCTATTATTTTTCCTCTTTTCTTGTATAGAATTACTTTCAGACACTACAGTGTGTTCAGCCATTCCCCAATCTCTGGGTACCTACTTAGCTTTCAGTTTTTGTTGCCCTAGAAAGTTCCACTATGAATATTTTGGTATATTTTAGCCCTTTTTGTACCAAATGTCCTCTCTGTAGCATCGACCCAGCTAGGCATTCAAGAAGCCATTAGCCTGGCTGTATCTTCCTATAGAACATTTCTTCCCATTTAGAAAGTAAAATTAATGAATGAACCTATGGACTCCTGTGAAATGGCATCATTACTGAGGAGGGTACAGCATTCCATTCAAGGAGGAAGAAATAGGAGGGTAAAAAGGCTTTTAAATTGTACTGTTTCCTAATTCAAAGAGCATTTTGACCTGAAAACTTAGGTGAGTCTTTTATGGAATAGTACAGTGAGTTCTTGAGACATCTGATTACACAGACAGGTCATTGTGTTCTGCTGGGGCAGTTTCTAACCTTTCCTGCCCATGGTAAAAATGTGGTTGGAAAGAGTTATTATTCACATATCTTTCATCTAAATAAATAGTCACCCAATCTTCCCTCCTTTCCCAGGATCAGCCTTTCTTAGGTACTGAAATTTATAAGACCACAGGATCACAGATTCAGAGTTGGAAGGGATCTCAGAGTTCAAAGGTTACTGAGTCTAACCCCACTCATTTTATATGCAGAAAGTGAGGTCAAGAGAAGTTAAATGACTTTCTCATAGTTGTAGCAGTCAGGGTTCAAACTCATTTTTTCTGATTGCAAATCTAGTTACCTGTTCTTACATCATTTCTCTGTCATTTAACAGAGCTCTGGAAAGCATCCCCTCTCCCACCCTGTTCACAGACAGAAAAATAACTTCCCCAGCCAGGCATAACAACACCTGAAATTCCATCACTAGAATATACCCCCATGTTACTTTAACTAGCTTATCAAAGAAGAAATCATCTAATGAAATTTTTAGAGTGACTACACTTCAATCGCATTTCCATAGGATATTGGTATTTTGTTTCCCTTTGGATTAAGCATGGTCCATTTTGTAATACTTGTAAATCTACAGAATTATACGTTTAGAGTTGGACAGAATCTTATAAATCATCTACCCTTCACTGTACAAATGAGGAAACTCAGGTTTAGAAGTCACTCATCTATAAAATGGGGATTGGATCACAGATCCATTATCAAAATCATAGATTCAGAGTTGGAAGGGACAAACCTTAGAAGTCATCAAGTCTCACCCTTTCATTTTCCAGAAAAGGAAACTGAGACACAGCTGTTAAGATACTTGCCCAGGTTCACATGTAATGGAGAAGCCAACAGACAGAATTATTTCCTTGCTTGTAGGGCCTGGCATTGAGTCGAGGAGAGCAACCTACTACTCAGCTCTACTGGTGGATTATGCTCTAGCATGGAGTCCAACTTCCAGATCTCTGATATCTCACCATTTTAGCCATTCAAAACTCACAAGGCTATAGCTATCCCTAATACTCCTTTATCTAAAAGTAGAAACAAGTAATGTAAAGGTCCTCAGATACGGTTTACATGACTGTGGTCACACTGGAGAGATAAAGGCCTAAGACTTCATTCCCACCTACATCTTGCTAAACTTTTTACCTCTCTACAAGACAGCTGGGCAGGAAAGAGAAAAGAAGAGCCCTGCTATAGTTTCCTAGTGCCTTTTGAATTCATGCCCAGTTCTAACTAAGTAGTCAATCTAAAGTTTAACTCAAACACTTGGTTAATGAACTTGAACCACTATATAATGTCTGTATATATTTCAAAGTCCATGTGATGATTGCCTTGAGGGTAACTGACAGGCCTCAAACCCATTGGTGAGTTAGGGGGATGTCTATCCCAAGCTTATGAAGACTTCCCTTGGCAGAATAGGCAGATGAGAACATTTATTCCATTGGCCATGAAGGTGGGTGAAGCAGGTTTCTGTGGAGCACTTAGAGCTTGGTCAGATGTGGAAGATGCCAAGGTCATCTACTGTATCCCAGGTTATTGCCAGTTATTCTGACTTTTGTCCTGCCACTGGACTTGTGATTCTGGAAAAAAAGAATGAGACTAATGGCTTTGTGCAACTCTGCCTCACTTAAATCTAATTTGCACACCAGTCAAGTCATCTCCCTGTGATGTCATTGATCCTCTTTGAAAACGAAGGATGAATGCCCAAAGGGCTATAAAAATGTGCATACCCTTTGACCCATCAATACCACTTCTAGGACTGTATCCCCAAGGGCCCCACAAGTACAAAAATATTTATAGCATCTCTCTTTGTGGTAGCCAAAAATGGAAATCAAAGGGATGCCCATCAATTGGGGAATGGCTGAATAAATTATAGTGTATGAATGTAATGGATACACTATTGTGCCATGAAAAATGATGAACAGGAAGACTTCAGAGAGACCCAGAAAGACTTATATGATCTGATGCTGAGCAAAAGGAGCAGAACCAGGAGAACTTTGTACACACAATGACCACAGTGTGTGAGGAATTTTTGTGGTAGACTTAGAACTTCATTGCAATGAAAGGATTTAAAAAATTCCCAATGGTCTTTTAAGGCAAAATGCCTTCCACATTCAGAGAAAGAACTATGAAATTCAATTGCAGAATGTAGCAGATCATTTTCTTTTGTATTACGTTTTGGTTTGTTACATGATTTCTCCCATTCATACTAATTCTTCTATACAACATGACTATGGTGAAAATGTAAAAAAGAAAAGAGAAAGAAAGAAAGAAAAAGAAGAAGAAAAGAAAAGAAAACAAAGGGTAAGTTACAGTGGCAGCAGCAACAACTGGCCGTATTGGAACCTTCCTGACTCCAGGTCTAGGACTTGCTTCCCTTCCTCACCCCTGCTCTAGATCTATAGTCCTATGACCCTATAACTTGTACAAAAGAGTTAATACTTGGTGGGAAGGGAAAAAAGAATGCATATTCTTAGACAAGGTAACAAGAATTCATTCTGAGTTGCTTAATTTGATGCATACTGTGTGATCCTGGGTGATTTACTTAACCTCTAAATTTCTAAACAATTCTTTCAGACTATACTTTGCAGAGAAAATATTGACATATATAAGTAGAGGGAATTTCCCCACCATGGCAGTCCCTATACCAATAAAATCACAGGTCCAGTCTCTATCTCTAGTAATAATATATTTATATAGTGTTTTAAGGTTTGCAAAGCAGAGGATAGAAATGAGGAGAGAATGTATTCTTCATATGGAAGACAGATTGTACATAAACAGAGAGGGAAGAAGAAGCCTGCAATACTAGACTGGGGAACTACTGGTAGGCTAGTATAATTGTAACATAAATGAGTAGAATGGAGAAATGTTAATAAAGACAGGAAAATTAGGTTGGAAACAGATTATGAGGGTTATTAAACACCAGCTAAAGAATTTTCATGTTATAGTACATATATATATATATATATATATATATATATATATATATATATATACATATACATATACTATATTCAGCAAGAGCCAGTATGAAATAATAGTCTTCTGGTTGCATTACTTAGGTACATAGCTTTGGGCTGAAGTCTGTATCCCAGGAGGGACTCACAAAAAGGTAGCTTAAGGGATATCATACAAAATGCACAATCAGGAAAATGAAATGGGCTAGTTACATAGGAGAAAGGGATATATACCATAGAGATATTCTGAGTGTTGGTCTGGTATGTACAAAATAAAAAGTTACTTGCAAAGTCTCTAACACACAGGGTAGATTTTCCATGGAAGTTCTTTGATGGCTGAGAATACTCCAAAGTAAGAAAGTGTGGATGGATTGTGATTTCCAAGAATGGAAAAAATATCTGTACCAGTGAAATCACAGCCTTCAGGCAAGATATTTCACTTCTTAAGATCTCAGAATTCATCTAATCTAGTCATTCTCAAACTTTTTGCTTTCAGGTCTCCTTTATGCTCTTAAAAACTATCAAGCCTTTGTTTATGTGGATTATATCTATCGATAGATACTGTATTAGAAATTAAATCAAAGGTTAAGATGTTTATTAATATTAAATGTCTATAAATGTTTATTCATTTGAGTTATACAATTTAATTTAATTCCTAAAATAGCCATAATAGATTTATTAAATGTTAAAATCAATAACATTTTATGAAAATAACTATTTCTCAAAACAAAAAATAGTGAGGAGATTAACATTGTTTTACATATTTTTGTAAATCTGATGCCTGGCTTAATAGAAGATAAGCTGGATTCTTGTTTCAGCTTCTACATTCAACCTGCTGTGCTATGTTGTTTTGAGTGAAGTACAGGAAGAAAGTTTCATCTCACACAGACATGCAGTTGGAAAAGGGAAGAGGATTTTAATGGGCAAATAACATCTCAGCAGTATTAAGAAAATAGTTTTGACTTCAAGGACACCTTTAAAGAGAGGTGAGACTGTGGACCACACTTTGAAAATTGCTAGTTTAATTTAATCTTTCCTTTTAGCTGAGAAATCTGGGATCACAAGATGAGGCTTAGAGTCAACAAACCTTTATTAAGTACTTACTGTGTTCCAAGCAATGGGAATATAAAAAAAGAGCAAAAACATGATTCTTGTCCTCAAGAAACTAATACTTTGATGGGAGAGACAACACATGAATAACTACATACACACAAGACATAGTGTAGAAGAAAGATCATCTTAGAGGGAAAACACTAGCCTCTGGAGAGCCAAGATTATCATAAATCTAGACCCTGGTTTTTTTCTATCCTTCCTGTTTAAAGGCTAAGCCCCACACCTGCACAAGAGGGACCCTCTTCCCAAGCCATGATGTGAGTGTAAGACTCACAGTTCCCTTTGATGTTCAGCCTGTAAATGTGGTACCTGGAATTAGACCTGGAGAATTCACTGGAAGCTCAAGGCTCCTGCAGGTCTCCAAGTGGTTTCCATATTCTCTGTAGAGAGTATTTTGAAATCTTCAAGAAAAGGCACCATTTTGCCTTTCCATATAAAAGGCATACTGACTGTGTGACCCTAGAGAAGTCACTTAAACTTTTCATGCACCAGGAAACTCTTTGAATACTATAAATTGCAGAGAAGTTATATATCTGCAAGAAGAGTAATTTAAAAATCATAGTCTTAATCTAAAAAGAAACCCAAACATCAAAATGAAACCTAATCTTTTATAAAGCTTTGAATTCTTTGAGGGCCAGATCAGAAAAAAAAAAAAAAGTCTTCTTTTCCTGCAATATTCACCAAAGGAAATGCCCTACTTCCTGCAAAAACAAGAGATGGGTATGGGCCATGCAGACAGCAGAGGAGTAGACCCACGGAATGTGGCCATCCTCCTTGTCTGGCTTGCAGAGGGTGGGAGATAGGGCTAATTGTCTGGTTCAATCTCATGCTGTTTGTGCAAGTAGACACTTAATCTACGTCTAGCCTCACAGATGCAGACTTTGTCCGTTCTGAAGTCATGATGAGTCATCCAGGGCTGGGCTAAAGGTTACCTTTTCATTATTAATTTGCTTCTCTAGCCTTTCCCCTAGTCCCCACCATAGAGAATACACTTGAGATCACAGAGGGGCAAGTTTAGCCTACCCTATCCATTGAGCGCATTTAATAAATAGACTGTGCTAAAGTATTTACAGGGTATTTCGAGACTTCAGATCCTCAGTGTGGAAGCTTTCTCTTCTAATTCAGATTCAAACTTCTCTATGAATTAATATCATAGCATTTACTAGCTATGTGACCCCAGACAATAACAATAGCACGCACTTCATAGCGTTCTGGGGAGGACTAAATGAGATAATATATATAAAGTGTTTTGCACATCTTGAAGGTTAGCTTAAATGCTAACTACCCTTATTAATAGATTTAAAGCTAGAAAGGATGTGAGAGGTCAATAAGTCCAACCCCACTACTTTCATAAATGAGGAAATGGAGCCCCAGAGAGGTTTGGTACCTTGTCTAGGGTTATTACAGCTGATCAGTATCTGAGATAGGATTCAAACACAGGTGTTCCTTACTCCAGATCTCGTAGTTTATACAATTAAATCACACTGTCCCTCAGTTGATGATTTTTGAGAGTTATACCTGGCAGATCCACCAGACAAGTCAGTGATCAGACATTGACAATATGCTTTGGGTGACTACTTACTTGTTACAATGGAGACCTTCTATAGTGGGAGGAGTGTGAAGTGACAGAAAGGAAGGAAGGAAGGAAGGGAGGGAGGGGGGGAGGGAGGGAGGAAGGAAGGAAGGAAGGAAGGAAAAAGAAGCAAAGAAAAGAGGGAAGAGAAAGAAGAGAAGGAAAGGAAGAAGAGAAGAAGGAAGGAAGGAGGGAAGACAAAAGAAAAGAACATCAATAAAATATTATTTAAAAAAACAGACAAGAAATTCAGAAAGGGATATAGCAGGACAATTTTATTACTACCTTATTAAACTCAATGGATCCTCTTTAAAAAACAAGATGCTTATAACAGGAGCTCCATTTCATATATAATACTCTTTTGTGATTTTTCTCTGGAAATTGGAATGTTAAGATTTGAGGATGATGATTAAATTAATAATGAAAAAGAATTTTTTTTTAAATTAATCAACTTTTGGACAGAATAGCAAGGAGGTTCAGTCAACTTAATTGGGAGAGTCCTCATGTAAAATTATTGGATCCAAACTAAAAGCCTTTTCACTGCGGCAGCACTTGTCAGAGTCTGATTTTCCAGAAACCAAGATTATCTACACCTCACATAGTGCACTGGAGAAGCACTACAAAGAGCACAATCCCTACCTTCAAAGAGCTTATAATCAAACATGGAGATGAGATAAGTAGCACCTTCTTGGTCTATGACACTCACTGTTGGGTCCCAAATGACTGTTCTCTCAGGTTCAAAGGTACTCTGTGGGTCTCCACTTCTAAAACTACAGCTGAAGTCCTTATCTATAAAATGATGAAATTAAACCACATGATAGATTTAGACCTGGGAGAGACCTTCAAGATCAACAAGTACAACTTCTTACTGTACAGATGAGGGAACAAAGGTATAGAGAAATTAAGTGACTTGCCTAGGGTCACACAGCTACTCTGTGTCTGAGGTAGGATAGGAATCCAAGTCTTCTCGACCCCAAGCCCCATCCTCCATCTACTATGCTATGCTGTCTCTCAAAGAAACTAACTGTACCTAAAATGGAGCACTCACAATCTTGAGGTTAAGTCCCATGCTAGGCAGGCCATTCTTGAGTATGCCTTAGTTTTCTACCTCCGTTGGTTCACTCACATTTTTCCCCTTACCTAGAATACCCATCCTCTTTCTCCTCATATTGATATTCAACCATTTTTAGGTGCTACTGAAATTCCACCTCTTCATGAAGCCCTCCCTGATTTTCTACCACCATCACTCAGAAAGATCTCCCTCCTCTGAATTTTCCAAGTACTTTGTTCACCTTCTACCACAGTCTGGTTTTTCAGGTGCATACTTGTTTTCTCCTGTTTGGTTGTAAGCACCTTAATGGCAGGGACTATCTACCAACACCTAGCACAATGCCTTTTATTTAGTAGGTTCTCTACAGTACAGGCTAGTCTGTATTGAATCAGAATTGGGATAAGCATATTAATAGGATAGATGTAAGCGCAGGTTCTGCCTTGTAATGAAATGTGATGGCCTTGGTAGGTCCATATCACTATCTTTATCCATTTAGTCAGGAAGATCTAAGGTTTTTTATCCACTAGAGTTGAGGAATTTTGTTGATAAAACCATACTTTCTCCTCATCTACCCCCTCATCCATCACCAGTGGAACCCATTTTCAAGGTAACCAGGTTAATATGGTTGTGATCAAGGAAAAAACAAAAACAAAAAGAGGAATCAAACCTTATCTTCACCTTACACGGGCCTGTCCATAGTTTATTGTTGGCTATTGCAATTCACCAGTGATCGGTCACTGACCTTCCATTAGCTGCATATACTTTGAGTTGTCTTTTAGTGGGAAGGGGAGAGGGTGCTGTTGAACTATCCACACTCCTAATTCTTCTTCGTAAGCACTGCTTGGTTTTGACTGATGCTATTGGGAGAATAAATATCAATCAGATTGCATACTGCATACTGCTATCAAAGTTCAAGTGTTAAGTCTGACATCTTTCAGTTGTTCCTTTTACTGGTAATAAATAATATTTCTTCATCTCTGCATGGAATTCTGTAGCTTACCAAGCATTTTCATGTCCAATATTCCATTTGATTCTCACCATAATTCTCTGAGGTAGATAAGGCAGGAATCAATCTCTTAAAAAAATTTTTTTTGATGTATCAAAAAATTGATCAATAAGAATCAAGCCATTAAGAACACATACAGTAGGGATTATTTTTTTTTATATTTGCCTTCATTGCAAAATATATCAATACACATGGCCTTCCCAGTGAACCATTCCTTATAACAAAAAAGTGGGAGGAAAAGTGAGAAGGAAAAAGTTCAATACAAACTAACCAACTAACCAATATGTCTAATAAGTAATTGTGTATGTTCCTTACCCACTGAAAGGTGGGTTTTCTATAAAGAAGGAATAGTGATAAAGTATTTCATCTATTCTTCAAGGACTAGCTTGATCATGGTACTTACATGGAATTAACTTTCAAGTTTGTTGTTCTGCCCATTTATATTATTTTAGTCATTTTGTATATATTTTCCTCGTTCTTTTATCACCTTATATCAGTTGGGTGAACTCTTCTGATGCTTCTTTGAATTCTTCAATATTCCTAATTTCTTACAGTTTAGTAATATTCAATTATACTTACATATGACAACGTATTTAGCTATTCCTATTTCTTTGCTAACAATTATTTATCTTAAAGGTGTAATATTATATAAGCTCCTTGAGGTCAAGGACTGGGTACTTTTTTTCTACATATCCAAGCCTAACACAGTTCCTTATTCATAGACAACACAATCAGTGTTGAACTGAATTAAACTGAGTGGAAGAAAATTGAATTAAAAGTGGCTTATTAGCTGGTATACCAATAGAACTTCAGAAATTGTTCAAACCTTCATGGAACCAGCAGTAGCCCAAGAGATCCAGCTGAAGCATAAGGGATATTTAATTATTTGTTGAATTGAATTTGTTTGCAGTCTAACAGATGATAATTCCAGTGAAGAAAGGAAGCTCTATTGCAGTACAAAGAGCTTTAGCTTTGAAGTCAGAGGACTGGTGTTGCATCCTGTTTCTGCAACTCATGACTTGTATGACTTTAGGCAAGTCATTTTACTTCTGAGGACATTTTTCTCCTCTCCAAAATGAGGTTAGATAAGGGAACTTCTAAGGTCTTTTTCCAGCACTCAATCTATGATCCTATATTTAGCCTAAAAAAGAGAATTATTAGAGGCTGAGGTGGATTGGAGCCAACTTTTACAAGCTCTGAGAGCTGATTATAAAATTTTCAAAAATGAACATTTAAACCTCAGAACTGGGCAAACCCAATCAAGGCTTGATTTATTGTTCTGTTGATTGTCTTCTGAAAGTGAAGGAGAAAATGTTAATAACAGGGATTAAACTTAAAAGTATGTCTTGCATATATTTCCCATCCCCCAAACTCCCAACTAGAGAGCCAGTTGTTAAACATTTACCAACATATTACTATTAAAAGAGTAAGAAAGTAGACTTCAGATAGTTGAAAGTTTGTTTGGAAGAGAGATTAGACTTGTCTTTCTTGACCCTAGATGCCAGAATAAGGATCATTCAGAAGAAATTACAAGGAAAGCAGTTAGACCAACATGAGGAAACTACCTAAAAATAAGAACCAGCCAAAATGGAAGAGTTTGCTTTGAGGGGTGAGGAGTCCCAAGAGGTCTTCAGTTATTGGGGATACTATAGATAGGATGCATGACTTGGATGAGGTTGGCTTCCACGGTTCTTCCTATGTTAGATTCTAGGAGTCATGGATAAAATAACACCAAAAAATCCTCTAGATTCATTCCTATCTAGAAAAAACCCCAGGAGTAGATGATTAGAGAGAGGGGAGATAATCACCTCATCTTTATTTCATTTACTAAATAGCTAAGAAACTGATGGCTTTCCCTCAACTTGAGGATTAAGATAGATTTTAAGCCTTTAATTGAATGAATGAAAAAGGCATTTATAAAGCTCTCACTCTAAGTCAGATACTGGGCTAAGCTCTGGAGTTACACAAACAAGTAAGCTAAACAGTCCCTCTCCTCAAAGGGCTTATATTCCAATACAGGAAGCCAACTCAGAGAGTGGGGAGCTAGAGGTAAATTTTGGAGAAAGTATTGGAGGAAGGGACCATGATTTGGAAATGTCTAGGAAGCACATTTATGATTATTTATTACATTATTATTTATTATTATTGTTTGGCTGGGTCAGACCCAGCTAGAAAAGTTGAGAGCTCATTAATCAGAGCCCAGGTGCCCAGGGTTTAGAGTCTGAGTTCCAAAGCAAGGAGGAGGCTAGGGGATACCCAGAGTGTAGGCTACACTAGAAATAGGAAAAGAAGGTGCGGAGCCAAGATGGCGGAGTAGAAAGACTCACCTATGCTAGGTCCAAATCCAGAGCCCATAGATTTCCTGTAAAAAGAACTCCTGACAAATTCCGGAACAGTGGAAGCCGTGCGGCAACACAGTGAAGGAGATTTCCGTTGCAGAGAGCCCTGAAAAACCCACCACAAAGGTACCCCGGAGGAGAGCAGAGCCCTGTACTGCGGAGCACTCCCCTCCCCCAGCCCCGGCCACGGAGCTCTGCCCAGACACACGGCACTGAGAGGAGCCAGCAGAGCCCAGCAGGCGTCAGGGACCTGAATCTCTGGCAGCCTCGAAGGTCCCTCCACCCACAGACGCACAGGTCAGTGAGAGAGACGGGCTGAGAGGGGAGCGGGGGATCTCCGGGACTCGGACCCCCTCAGGAGGCGGCGGCCGCGGTAGAGGCTGCTTGGCCAGAGGCCCGCAGAGCAGGCAGGAGCTCCACCACAACTCCACTACAAAAGATCTCTGCACAAACCCCCTGAGGGAACTGAGCCTGGGAGGCGGCCCTGCCCCCACCTGAGAACCAGCAGATAAGCTCCCATTGAAGAGCACTCAGGCCTGCCGCCAAAAGCCCTGAGGCTGGGGAGCAGCATTTGAATCTCAGACCCCAAGCACTAGCTGGGCAGATCTAGGCCAGGGGGTGGAGAGGACTCTCAGAAATCAAGGAACTGGCTGGGAAAATGCCCAGAAAAGGGAAAAAAACTAAGACCATAGATGGTTATTTTCTTGAGAAGATGATTCCTCCATTTGTCTCTGACGACGAAGAGGTCTGCTTGCCATCAGGTAGAGACATGGGAGTCAAG
>CM053772.1:80709240-80823537 GCA_028658325.1 Potorous gilbertii | reverse complement strand
TTTAATTCTTAGTAATACTGTGGAGACAATTAGGTCAAGAGCTTGTGAAGTTAGCAAACGTAAATATTATTTGTGTCTCAGTTGGTTAATGTTTAAAAAAAAATCTTTTGTGGTCCATACTGTAAATGCTTTAAAAAGAAGTATCACTTGACCAAAAGTTTGAATTGTTTTATCTGTTATAAATTGTGTTAAAAATGAAAAATAAAATTAAAAAAAAAGATAGGGTTAAGTGACTTGTCCAGGGTCACATAGCTAGTTAGAGTCAAATGTCTGAGTTCATATTTGAACCCAGATCATCCTGACTCCAGGGCCAGAACTCTATCCTCTGAGTTACTTAGCGGCCCTTTGGAATTGATTTCTTATTACATGTTTGCAAAAACAACAACAACAAAAAAGTCTTTAAAATGTCTTATTAATTCATTTTAAATTTAAATACAAAATAAAAAAAGAAGAAAAAGCATTGTCCTGTATAGAGCAGAATGAAGAGAGGATTCAAATTATACAAAAAATAAATTTCCATTTCAAGAAAGTCTATGTAATAATACTATACATTGTGTTCTGAGCTATTTTTGCCTCCTTGTAAGTTTTGTTGCTGTGCACTTTTTATTTTGTTATTTTTTCCCTTTCTTTTCTGTCAAGAAGGCTACAATTGATCATGGATATATTTGTCTGTTTGTGTTGTATGTGTATATACATATATATACACATACACACATAATACTCATACATACATACACACATATAGGTACATAAAATGGATATACACATATATTTACATGCACATACATATATTTAGATATCTATACTCATATAAGACTGTACTATACTTGTCTATACAGGTCCAAGTCTTGTCCATTTTTCTAAGTCCACCAGCTCATCATTTCCTATACTACAGCAATATTCTAACCTTATACTGTCTAGTTGTTTTAAATAGTTTACAACTAAACTGATTAATATGACTAACATATTGTGTAGTTTCCTTATTTTTCTCTTCTGACTGAATCAATTTTAGCTTTAACCTTGTCCGAAACCATGATTGCCACCCCTGCTTTTTTTTCCATAATAAATTCTACTTCTGATCTTTATTGCATGTATCTCCTATTTCCTATCCCTCCTGACTCCTCTACCTTACTTTACTTTTACCTACTACCTTGCCCTCCTATTACTTAACCTATCCCCTATCAAATATCCCTCAGTTTTCCTCTCTCTTCCACCTAAAATCTTTCCCTAATTCTTTTCCCTTCCTTGTCCTTTAAGCCTTTTATTTCTTTCTGAATTTAGAAGACTTTCATGCCCTTCTAGACATATGTGTTGTTCCCTGTATAATCCATTCCTGATGAGAGCATGTTTCCAGAACTACCAGCCCTCGTTCACCACCTAATTCCTCTGTGTCAGCTCTTCCTTTTCCCTTAAAATTTTTTAAAAGGTCTTTAGAGTTCTCTTGTCTAGTGCTTTTGATCAATTATTCGTTGCTTATAAAAATTTCAAGATGCTGCCAACACAAAATCCTATCTTTTTAAAACAGAAATTCTCCCAGTGGTGCTATCAATCATGGCACCCCATTATTTAAGGACCCTTCCTCTGTGATGCCAGGCTCTGATAAAGCTTTGACTTTATCTTGCTTGGAACCAAGCTTCTGTGACACTTTTAGTTCATCTCCATACCTTGCTGCCTGTATGCTAACTATCATTCTCACTGGAATCCTGGACGCCATCCCTCAGACACTGGAACTCAGAAAGGGGAACTTTTACTTTATTCTGCTGGGAATGACATAACTTTCTTTTTCAGTTCACTTTTCCCTCATTAGAATGTAAGTGCCCTGAGGACAGGGACTGTTTCATTTGTTGTATGGGTATCTCCATTGTTACTGTACTATATCAACGTACAGTGCATGTTATGTAGTAAGTGCTTAATAAATGCACTATCAATCTATCATTAACAAGATTCAAAATTGTGGTGATTTCATTGGTACTAGAGGGATAACTTGTTGGGCTGTAGCAGATTGCTAAACATATCTTATGTATAAGAAATGGTCTCAAAGGTAATAAGGACCTGTTTGATTAAAAAAGGAAATGGCTAGTCTTATATGGAAACTGAGGGATAGACATCTCAAGAGCTACCCTCCAAAATTAAGAGAACTAGAGGAAGACCTCTGGTACATAGAATAGATTCTCTGGAGAGTTTATGAGAGAAGATGGATGTGAAGGAATTGCACTGGATAAGACAATGTGGATGGATTGCAATCTGTACTAAAGAAGGGAATGCCTACACTGATGATATTATGAATCTAAAGTGTGCAGAAAGAGGAAGGCCTATTTGGGATTCCTCTTTTGATGATAAAGTCTTTCTATTATGAGATTGTAAGAATTTTCCAAAGTGGTAATATGATTTGTAAATTACCTTATTCCAGGTATTATGCATTGGGATAGGGAATAGACCCATGATTTCATTGGTATCAGAAACACTTTTATCAATGCAAGTCAGCACATCCTCTGCCACTTAAAGTCTCAGAAATCTGTCAAGAGCAGTGAGAGATCAGGTGACTTACAGACAGGTCACACAGCCAGTCAATATTAGAGATGGGATTTGAACCTGGGCCATCCTTGCTCTGAGGCTGCCTCTGTATCCACTATCCCAGGTGGCCTCTTATAGATATTATATATCACTATACTTCCTCCACACTTATATGTGAAGTGGATTTATGCCCATATATACATTTGTTGTAATTGTTGAGTCATTTCAGTTGTGTCCAACTTTTTGTAACGCCGTTTTGGAGTTTTCTTGGCAAAGACACTGGAGTGGTTTTCCAGCTTATCTTACAGACAAGGAACTGAGGCACACAGGGTAAAATAACTTGCTCAAGCTCACACAGCTAGTAAGTATCTGAGTTTGGATTTGAACTCATGAAAATGAGTCTTTCTGATTCCAAGCCCGGGGCTCTTTCCAATTAAAATGGTTATCCATCCAAATGCATGTCAAAATCTTGGCAATATGAGCTCTTCTTTCACTTTTTCATTCTTCTATATATTATTAGGCCAATCTTTTATTGAGTGGTTGTGGATTTCACTGAAGAAGCCCTTAAGCAACACAATGTCATTTAAAAGCAAGAGCATCTGGAAGACTTAAAGATTTATGGGGAAGCCCTATTCAATTTGGACTACATAGGACATCCTCCCTGACAGCTTTGGTAAACATCTATGTCCCTATACCTTCCTTTACTTAATATGGAAAATCAAAGGTTCATTGAACAAAATCACCTCTGTGGTTGCATTTATAAAGAAATCTTGCATAATTTTATACACACAGACTTTACACTTGTTTTTCTTTACACCTTTTGTTGGAGAAGAGTCTTAAAGGCTACATTTTGCCCTCTTATGTGAAATGCTTTGAAAAAATTATTTGACAATAAACACAGAAGTGTATTGTATTCATTATACATTATACTGTATTTACATACTTTATATCATATGCTACATCCTCTATGTACATTATATACTGTATTCTATATACTTTATGGGAAACATTAATTAACAATAAACACAATAGAATGCTATATTCTCTATACATTATACTATATTCTATATACTTTATGCCATATGCTACCATAGCATCAATGTGACATTAACAACAGCCAAGGAAATCATGAATATGCAATTCTGAATCACGAAATACAGCAGACTCTCCACATGGAAGACTGAACTGAAACATTTATTCAGACACCAGAAAGCCAAATCCCAACACCAGAAAGCCAAATCCGTCATAGTAACAAAGAAATATATACACAATAAACAATACAGAGGGTGACACCACCCCCAAGCCTTCCCTCTGTTAAGCTTCTCACAAACCAGCTCCCTTAAACAAATCACAAACTCTCTCACCTATGCTAGCCAACTGCTTGCTTTTCTCTTTCCCTCAAATCTGACTGCTCTGGCCAAATTTGCTCCCAGTTTTGCTCTATCTCTGCCTCTTCCTATTCTACCTGTTCAGCAAGCTCCTCCCATCACAGACTCATGTGACTCAGGCTTCCATGTGACCCAGGCAGGTCACATAGACCTATTAAGGAATGGGAAAGATTTTCCCATTTAAATCACCATTACAGCTACATACTATATATACTATACACTGTATTCTATATACTTTGTAATATACATGCACATATATGTAACTATAGGAATACTGTCTATTATAGAAAATTATCAACAAGACCTTGCTTCTCATATTTTCATTGAGTACTCTCTTTCTCTTTCTCTCTTCACATGCACACACACACACACACACACACACACACACACATACACACACATATATGTCAGTTATTATTTCTCCCTCAGTAGAATGGAAGCTTTATTAAACACTTTTATTTTTATTCTTATTCTTTTATCTTTCCGTAGAATGTAAGTTCCTTGAAGGTAGAAATTTTTTTCTTTTTCAGATTATATCTTTAGAACTTTGCCTTGTGCATAGCTAATATCTAAGAAATATTTATGGAATTGATCTGGTTGAGTTACCCCTCTTTCCTCACTTTGTGCAATATCTATTCTCCCTTCACTGGCCTTTGCTATTTTGTGAACCATTATTGCTAGTAAGGTTCTGAAGTTGTTCTCCTTGCCTACTTTGCAAAGTGGTTTATGATTATAAAACCGATATTGTCCTTGACTACCATTGTCTTTGCTTAACAAGTAAAATAAGGGTTTACTACCTACAGTTGTTTCTTGGCTCTTTTGGCTTTATTGTGATTTTATATTCATTAAAATTCTTTAAGATAATGATAGTTAATGGAATGATTTTGTTGATTTTTCTTTCCCATTTTTTAGAATTAAGACTTTGTTAAAATAAGTTCAGCATGGTGATTTCATGCAGTATCTTCTCATCATCTTTATCCTTTCTTCTAGTTTTAGGTTAATGCTGACCTTTGCTATAACCAGTTGATGGGCTGATTATACACAAATGACATATAAGGAAATGACTTATTTCTGCATAATTGTGGTTTAATGGGAATTTTGCCCCTGCCCCCAACATGTTTCCTCTAGAATTTCATCATGGCTTTTTACCCTGACCAGTAGTCACTAAGGAGTTTTTCCCACAGCAGTAAAGTATGACCAGAATGCACTATTTATAGAGAAAATGTTTTCCCCTAAAATTGATTTTATAGGTGAATTACTGTAACCACAAAAATGAGAATGAGAATCAAAAGATGCCTAAAAAGAAAGACAAACTAGAAGGTCTGAATGAACTCTTCCTGAACTTCCCTTTAAGAATAGGGGATGACATTATGAAGTAGGAAATTATCCTCAATTCAGTGACCTTCAGTGTGTTCATGTTTCCTGTGCCACCAAAAAAGGTCATTCGGCAAAAGAAAGTAACATCTACAAGGTGATAAGTTATTACCTCTCCCACTCAAGAGTCAGTCAAAAAATTTATTAAATGCCTACTCTATGCCAGGCACTGTGCTAAGCACTGGAGACACAAATATGAAAAAGAAAAACAGTCCCTGTCCTCAAGGAGCTTACAATTTAATTGGAAAGGAAAATAACCAAAAGAAGCTAGAAAGAGGCAAGGGGAGGGCAAGTACTCAATGGAGTTCTGTAGATAATCCTTTTATTCCCTCCCTATCAAACCACTATCACACATCACAGTGGCTATTCCAAACCTTTTCATCCTTCCTCACACCTCCCATGACACTCCCTCACTTTACTCTTTTAACTAAAAAAAAACTTGCCTGGACCTTTATTGAAAAAATTAAGACAGTTCATCAATAGATCCCTCTTCATCTTACATCACTTAGAAGGGGCAGCTAGATGATGCTGTGGATATAGCACCAGTACAAGAGTCAGGAGGACCTGAGTTCAAATCTCACCTCAGACACTTGACACTCACTAGCTGTGTGACCTTGGGCAAGTCACTTAACCCCAACTGCTTCATCCTGGGTCATCTCCCATCATCCTGATAAATATCTGGTCACTGGCTTCAGATGGCTCTGGAGGAGAAGTGAGGCTGGTGACCTGTACAGCCTTCCCTCACTCCAAACAAAGTCAAGTGCAAGTCATGTCACCATTTCTCTGATGGCATGGTCTTCTTCAGCAACAAAGGACAAACACACACATCACTTAGGTATTTTACTCTATGTAACAGTAAGCACCCCAACACACAGGGGGGCCTAGTATTACAGATTCTTAGGTCTACATTCATAAAAGAAAAGGAACTTTCAAGGGGTTAACGATCACTTTATCAATCACATGTATCATTCCTTTAACCAAGCACATATACCATTCACCTAGTTCAGGGGAGTCAGCACCTTGAATTTCAAAGAAAATACAGCAAAATCAAAGATCAACAGACATGGGTCCCTCTGCCTGAATTCAACAGACAGCCCAACTGTCTGACCATAGTTATCAGAGAGGGAAGCACTGACATCTGGGTTTTCAAAGTGGCGGAGGGGTGGGGGAAGTAGGGAACTCCTACTCCTTAAAGTGGCTTCTTGCAAAAAGTAAGCCCTAAAGTAAAACCTCACCCTCAGAGTCTTTATACACTTTTTATAGCCAAAGGGCATAACCCTCTCACCCAGTGCCTCAATAGAAAAAAAAAGGTACTTGGGATCCTCCTATAAAACAACTCCCCTAATCAAGCTTCCCACAATGGACAGGTGCATCAATGGATGGGAAAGATCTTCCTTAATCACATTATTCAATCAGATGCACTTTTAGTAGAAGAAAAACAGCAAAAGATATTAATTTAATTGCTATCACACTGTTTCCATCTTCATCTGTCTCACATGAAGAGATGACTCTTCTCTTTCCCAAAGATCACCCTTTTACATGCATTTTAAATACCATTTTATCCTTTCTTCCTTAGCAGATGTCCTCTATCATCCCCCACTCTTTCATTAGCCATTAACCTTTCCTCATTTACTGACTGCTTCCCATTGCCTACAAATATGATCAAGGCTCCCCATTCTTAGAAAAACTCTCATTTATTTATACCATCCTGACTAGCTATCATCCTTCATTTCTGCCCTCTTTTCTGGCTAAACAGCTTGAGAAAATCCTCTACTCTGACTCTTCTGAATTTTTTTCACTGTTGACTTTCAGCTGACAGAGTTCACTAAAAAATAACCAATGATTTATTAATTGCCAAATCTAACGACCTTTTCTCAATCCCCGTTCTTCTTGACTTCATTGGAGCTTTTGACACTGTTAATCATCCTGTTTTCTTTTTTTTAGGTTTTCATGATACTGTTTTCTTCTGCTTCTCCTTCTACCTGTATGATGACTCCTTCTTAGTTTCTTGCTGGAACTTTATTCAGGTCATATCTACAAATCATGAGTGTCTCTCCAACTTTGTTCTGGGTCTTCTCCTTATATACTAGTTCATGTGGTGAACATGTAAGCCCCAATTCAATTATGGTTCAATTATCACCTCTATAGAAATTATTCTCAGAATTTCTTATTCTTAGAACTTCTTATCCATCTCCAACATCTCCTAACCTTAAGTCTCACATTACCAACTGTCTACTGGACATCTTGAATTGGATGTCTGTCCCATGGACATCTCATATTGAAATCAGAACAAATTAAACCCTTCTCTCTTCTTATCTTCCTTATTATTGTCTAAGATATCATTGCCCTAGTTGGCCCAGTGCACAGAGTGCCAGGGCCTAGAGTCAGGAAGATTAATCTTCATGAGTTCAAATCTGGCCTCAGATACCTACTAACTATGTGATCCTGGGCAAGTCACTTAATTCTGTTTGCCTAAATTTCTTCATCCGTAAAATAAGCTGGAGAAGGAAATGGCAGACCACAGGCTCAAAATCTAGGTATCATCCTTGACTTCTCACTGGCAATCACTCCACATTTCCAAAATATTGCTAAGCCTTGCTGATTCTACTTTCACAATAGTTTTCAAATACCTGTCCTCTCCATTCACATTACCCTGGTACAGGCCTTTGTTATCTCACATCTGGATTACTGTAATAGCCTCAGGTTTGGCCTCCCTTCCATGAGCATGTTTGGTCTCTCCTCATCCTGCTTCATTCTCCATTTCTCAGCCAAAATGATTTTCCTACAGTATAGGTCTGAACATGTCATTCATATACATGACTCAGTAAATGTCTGTGGCTCCCTATGCCCTCCAGGATTGAAAATAAAATGCTGTGTAGATTTTAAAGAACTTCATGATCTGGTCCCTCCCTCCCTTTATAATCCTCTTAAATTCTTTATGTGTTTTATTATCTAGAGACATTGGTCTCCCTGCTGTTCCTCAAGCATGAATCTCCATCTCCTAACTCAGTGAACTTTCATATGACTCTCCCCCATATCTGGGATGCTTCCCCTCCTCATCTCTGCCTGATGGTTTCTCTGGCCTATATGAAGACTAAACTTAATTCCTGTTTTCTACTAGAGGTCTTCCTCACTTCTCAGTTATAAGTGAAGGTATGTGTATGTAGATGTTTTCAAAATGCCACTTTAAATTATATGGTACCTTTTATTTGAGATTTCTAAGTATTGACTCATCAGCCCTCATAGCTTCCCTGTGATAGGTGATATTTCCATTTCACAGATTGTAATGACGATATCTAGCCTTTATATAACACTTCAGAGTTTCCAAGGTGCCTTGTATATGCTGTCTTAGTTGATCCTCACAGCAAAGCTAGGAGTTTTTGTTATTCAGTCATTTCAGTCGTGTCTGACTTTTTGTGACCCCCATTTGGGGTTTCCTTGGCAAAGATGCTAGAGGGGTTTGCCATTTCCTTCTCCAGCTTATTTTACAGATGGTGAAACCGAGGGAAACAAGGTGAAGCAACTTGACCAGAGTCACCCAGCTAGTAAATGTCTGAAGCTAGATGTGAACTCATGAAGATAAGTCTTACTGATTCCAACCCAGGTTCTACTATTATCTCCATTTTACAGAAGAGGAAATGGATGCAAACAGAGGTTAAGTAACTTTCTTTGGATCACACAGCTAGTAAAAGTTTGAAGTCATATTTGAACTTGAGTTGTCCTGATTCCAAGCCCAGTACTTTATCCACCTAGCTGTTTTAGATTAAGAAACTGAGGTGTATGCATGTATGTCCATATGTGCTCATGACCACCCATCTATGCACACAGACAAATGCATACAGATACAGAAACACTTAAATAAACTTTTTGCTCAGAGCCATCCACAAACGTCTAGAGACAAAACTTCTGGAAGCACCTCAAACACTTGAAGGAGAAAAGCCTGACTACTCTCTGGTGATCTGCATTTTTCTTGTCAGTTTCAGGGTTCACAGCATGATCTTGAAAACAAAGGACCTTCACTGTATTCATTTAATAGTATTTGGTCAGCACTGAGGGCTGTTGATGTGTTACTGGCTCATTTCCTTTTTAAAAATACATCAGGGGACTGACATGCAATGTTGAGTCAGGGAGTTTGCTTGGAAGAGATGAGGAGGAATTTATTTTTGGCTTTTACTGAAACATTTGCAGGAAAAAATGGGGACGGTCTATAATAATAATATGTACCCATATAATCCACATATGTTACTGTGGTTATTCTCTGCATATTGATTGAACTGAATTTCTTTAGCCTGGTGGATGTTCTATCTCTTGAAAATAGAAAATTTACTTAAATATGTAAGTGCCTTCCTTCTAAGATCATATCCAATTTATCCTGTATATAGTTTATATTTTTGTTTGCATGTTGTCTCTTTCATTGGAATATAAGCTCTTTGAGGTCAGGGTGGGCCCCCGAAAAAGCAATGACTAAGCACTTGAGACACAAAGAAAGGCAAAAGACAACTCCTGCCCTCAGAGAGCTTACAGTCTAATGAGAGAAACAGCATGCAAACCATTATGAAGAGACAAGACAGGATGAATTGGAAATAAACAACAGAGAAAAGGCACCAGAATTAAGGGGCACCAGGAAAAGTTTCCCATAAAAGGTGAGGTTTTAGCTGGAACATGAAGAAAGCCAGGGAAACCAGGAGGCTGATATAAGGAAGGAGAGCATTTCAGGTATGTGGGATAGGTAGTGAAGATGGAGTTTCTTATTAGAGTGACAACAAGGAGGTCAGTATCACTGGATTAAGGAGTATGTGGGAATGAGTAAGGTATAAAAGGACTGAAAACGTGGTGGAAAAGAAGGTTGTGAGAGTATTGATTGTCAAACGGAGGATTTTATATTTGATGCTGAAGGTGATAGGGAGCCACTGGAGTTTATTGAGGAGAAGAATGACCTCGTGAGACTTGTGCTTTAAGAACACATTGACAGCTGAGTGGAGGATGGCTTAGAAAGGGAAGAGACTTGTATTGGGTACACGAACCAGAAGGTTATGGGCAAGAATCTGGGCGTGAGGTGATAAGTACCTATACTGGAGTTGTTGTGTTCACCCTTCACTGCTGAAGAAGACCATGTCATCAGAGAAATAATGACATGATTTGCACCTGACTTTGAGTGAGGGAGGTCTGTGCAGGTCACCAGCCTCACTTCTCCTCCAGAGCCATCTGAATCCAGTGACCAGATATTCATCAGGATGACTGGAGATGACCCAGGATGAAGCAATTGGGGTTAAGTGACTTGCCCAAGGTCACACAACTATTGAGTGTCAAGTGTCTGAGGTGAAATTTGAACTCAGGTCCTTCTGACTCCTGCACTGGTGCTCTATCCACTGTACTACCTAGCTGCCCCTCTATAACAGAGTAGTTTCAGTGTTAGAGGAGACAAGGTGTTGTGTGCAATCATTTTATCTAACCCATTCATTTTAACATTTAGAAAACTCAGATCTAGACAGTTGAAGTGACTTGCCCAACCAGATAAGGTTTGATCTCAACTAGGGGAGTTAGAACTAAAAACCTTAGGAAGAATCTGGAATCCTGAAGCTAAAGAATACAGAAGAAGGGGAACCAATTAAACAATCCAGCATTTTGAAAGAAATTTTGAAAAATCCTGAGGACCTAGAGAAAAATGAAGTAGCCTTTTCCTTCTATGGAGCAGTCCTGGGCAAATGCAAAGGGATAGTCCAGATGACCTCAAGGTCCTTTCTAGTCTTAAGATTCTTTTCAACTTCAGTTGCTCAGACTCTGACCTTGGCTTGTGCAAAGAGCTGAAATCTTTTAGAGCTGGCAAAGCTCAGCTAATGTAAAGGAACTAAGAGGAAGTCCTTATATTTAGCAATGTTAAGGTTCTGTATAAATGGTCAGTCTGTGAAGTTAATGATCCATTGAGGATGGGAGGGTGAAGAAAAGGTGTGTGTACACACACACACACACACACACACACACACACACTCCCTCCTTGTTTAGTTACCTCTCCCTTCCTCCTGTGAGTTCAATTTGAAGACTCTTGTAATTGTCATCCCCTAGTAACATGTTTGGAAGGAAAAGCAATCAAATCAACAGCACAATGAAGCAAAACTGGTTCCAAATATGCCTTAATCTACAGACATTCTGCTCATCTATAGATTCTGGGCATTGGTCAAAGATCTTTCTTTGGGGGTTGCCAAAGGGCTTTTTCCTCATTTAATGGCAGAAAGACTAGGTTCCCTGTAACATAGCATGAAATTCAATCAGGGGAAATGATCATCCTGAATATTTTGTGTGGGGGTGGAAGATAGGAGGAGGGATTGAATAGGTTTATTTCACCAAAAGCCTTAAGGAAAAGTCTTTGAGATACCTTGTCTTCTCAGGTCTTGGGATACTGTCCCTCCTCATTGTTTCTTGGAATGAATCCCTAGCTCCTTTCCCTTCAGCCCAAGTTGTAAGTTCTTCCTGAGGCTCTTCCTGTTATTTCAGTTCTTCAAGCCAACCTGCCCCCAAACTGCTGTGTGTATATATTTTATATTTATCTGTATACATGTGATTTCCCCATAGTAGAAGTTAAGTTCCTTGAAGGCAGGCATTTTTTTCCCCATTTTTATCTTTGAATTCTCAGAATCTAGTACTGTGTTTAGAATAACAGATGTCAATACAGAAGGGATGTTAGAAGCCATCTTAGTACAGCCTCCTTATTTTACAGATGATACAGCTAAGGTTCTGAGAAGTTACATGACTTACCCAAAGTCACACATATAATAAGTGACAGAGCTGGCATTTGAGCTGAGGTCTTCTGACTGCAGCACCAGTGTGTGTTGTACTATAACACACAATAGGTGAGCTATTTTTTAAAAAAAGAGATCCAGGATGCCTCCTGCCTCTGGCACATCCTGCCTTAATGGACCTGGGCAGTCATTTAACTTCTAGGTTCCCCCCACCTCCATAAAGCAGATGCCCATCTGTATTAGGAGGCATTTCTTCATCTGCTTGAAAACTCCCACACCAATCAAATACAAAGTCAGATCCAAAAATACTTAATAAATACTTGTTGAATTGAAGTGTCTGAAAAAGACATGTTTTCTCTAGGAATAAACTCCAGCAAATGTCAGAATGTGTTTTCTTTGTAATTTGTTAAGGAAACTGAAGTTTAGAGAATTAGAGAGACTCGCTGAACAACTTAATTGTCAGATAGGATTTAAATCTAGGTCTCTTCTGACTGACAATTCAGCTCTATAACACTGCCTAATTTGTGACACTTGGTCCATGTCAAATAAGTTTCAGAACCAGGAATGCCTGGGTTCAAGTCATACTTCTGACCCATTGGTTATGTGATCGTGGACAAGTCATTTAATCTAGTTTCTAAGCCTAGACTTGCCCTTATCCTGCTCTGGTAGGGTATTCCTTATTCAGGAATTCCCCTCTGCGAAAGAAACAGTGCCAAACACCAAAGTAGGTCTGAAAGTACTCTCAAGAGGTAGATAGAAGAGGAATTATTCCCCTCTTGGTAATAGGCATCAACACTCAATATCTTTTTGGAATAAAAAGACTGCTTCTGGACAAAATGAAAGGAATAAGCCCTGGTCATTCTGTGGTGACTGAATTGTATATCTATATTTTTTTCCAGTTGTACTCATTTCACTGAACTTACTGAAACCAGGGCATCTCCTTTGTCCAGAATTGTTTGTTTTTTTGTCGTTTGTGCTTTGATTTTAAGAGAAGATAATCGCTCACTTTAATGGGTATTTCGTTCAAAGCTAGGCAAATTAATAGCGCATTTTCCTGTTTGGAAAACTGGAATTTGAGGCTTTGTCTGTGGCAGGGGTGGTGGCAACTCCCTCTCGCCCTTCCCCACCAAACAAAAACTGGCCCAGTGCATTTCCATTCTGGTTGGAGGCTCCCACGGGGTCCAAGGAAAGAAAAGCATTTAGGTTAGTGGTGGGGGAGTGGGGGTGGGGAGGAACATTCTGCACAACTCTGGGACTTTCATGATGTCATTTCTTGCCAAGGACAGGGGAAAAGAATCCCAGAGTTAAGATTTGAGTATTCTAACAAAGGATTCAGAGTCATAAACCATCTGAGCTGGAATAGACCCTTAGAAACAGTTCAATCCAACCGCTTCATTTTTTGTAGATGAGTAAACTGAAGTCCAGGGCTAATTCATTAGTTCAGCCCTCTCTTTGTCCTCTTTAGTCAAAGCCCAGTTTGTTAATCAACGATTTCTTCCTTCAAAAAGGTGCTTTGGTCAAGTGAGGATCCCTTATCAGTCTATTGGGTGTGCAAGGTCACAGAGATATTCTTTCATCAGCATCACGAAGCTGCCTGGACCATGGAACTGACCCATTCTTTATCTTTTCCTGAAGCAGCTGATGTCTGAGTCAGCAGCTCAGCCAGGATTGGCTTCAGCTGAGTCCCAGAGGCAGCGCTTGTGGGGGCCTGAATGACATCTACCGGAAGAAGAGCCAGAGAAGTCAGACTGTGTGCCAGGATGGAAAAGGGTAGTCCTGGGTTTCTGGGAAAAACCAAGCAAGCCACATGCAACTCCAATTCAGGACCCCCAGTTGGCCTCCTTAGGACCTTTGTCTGGAGGGCTTTGTAAGTCTTCTACAGCAAAGTACAAATGTGAGTTAGCAGCAGCATCTGTGGCTCAACCTACCGAGCCAACAGGCCTGGTATAAATTTTTCTTTGCATCCTCCCTCCATCCAAGCAAGTCAATAAAACAATTTTTACTAGAGGCATTGATTGAGTGGTGGTGGAAGGAAGAGGGGATATGGCAACCGAAACTCTTGGTGTGAATCCCCACCAGACCTCTGTGACCTCAGGTGTGTCACCAACCTCTTTGGGGCTTTGTTTCCTCATCTGTAAAATGAGGGGGTTATTTAGATTTCTAAATTTCTGTTCTGCTTTAAATGCTACAATCCCACTGATGTAGGTGGAAGAAGGGATCCAAGGTGAAATGAGTTGCCCAGTAGTAAGAAAAACTTAAGGAACTGACACCCCATTCCCCAAGCGTTCCAGAAAAATCTTAGGAAGTCTGGTCTGGAGGGAGCATGTTGAATGAAAGACAGGCAAAACAGAGAAAAATCGATCCTTAAGCATTTATTAAATATTTCACTATGTGCCAGACCCTGGGAACTGAGTTTTCAGTGTGAAAGGAAAGGGAGTAAAGAGAATGTGCCTTTACTGAATACCTACTATATATCAGGCTCTTTGCAAAACATTTTACAAATATCTCATCTGATCCAAACCACAACCCAATTGTAATACCCACTTTACAGTCAATAAAATTAAGGCAACTTAAGTATCTTGTCCAAGGTCACACAGCTACTAAGGATCTGTAGCTAGATTTAAACTCATCTTTTTTCCTGATTCTAGGCTCATTGCACTATTCAGCTGCCTTTAAGCAGTGGTGAGCATTTACACTTCTGAAACTGAGCTACAAAGCAGGCCTTGAGTTATTATTTTGTTACTTGGCTAGACTTAAGAAAGTGATGGAGAAAATATTAACAATGCAGATTAAATTTAAAAGTGTGTTCTGCTTCCCTTTTGTTTGTCAGAGACCTGAGTCATTAATCATTTACTATCACATCCCTAGATAATCAATATGGTGTTGCGACTGGGACTGCAACATTGGTCTGGGGCCATGATCAAGTAGAAATGGGAACCATTAATCCCTACATAAGAATCCCTGCCTGCTGTTGTGTTTTTTGATAATTATTTTCCAGTTACATTTTAATCAGAGATTGTTGGCCCTGGGTACTTGAAACTTCTGTTCTGGGGGACACTGCTACTCCCAGGGCTCTTGAGTTTACCTGCTAATCAACAGCCTTTGGCCAACCCATAACTCTTGCTGACTACCCCAAGGAGTTTATAGTCTAGGAGAAGCACAACTCTGCCTGATCTTTGTCCTTTGCTTCAGATTCCTTTTAGAGTTCAGTCAGGTTGAGTACTGCTTGTACTTAGAGATCTAGACATTACTGTTCTGTCATTCAGTCACGTTTGACTCTTCGTGACTATAGACCATAGCACGCCATTGGGTTTTCTTGGAAAAGATATTGGAGTGATTTGCCATTTCCTTCTCCAGTGGATTAAGGCAAACAGATTAGGTGATTCACCCAGGGTCATAAAGCTAATAAGTGTCTGAGCTCAAATTTGCACTCAGGTCTTCCTGACTCAAAGTTCAGGGCTGTATCCACTGAGCCACATGGCTTCCCCCAGAGAGTAAGATGCTGGTGTTGCTTTTCAATTGGGTCTGACTCTTCATGACCCCATCTGGAGTTTCTTGGCAAAGATACTGTAGTGGTTTGCCTTTTCCTTTTCCAACGCATTTTACAGATGAGGAAACTGAGCAAATAGGGTTAAGCAACTTGCCTAGGGTCTCACAGCTAGTAAGTTCTGAGGTCAGATTTGAACTGATGAAGATGAGTCTTCCTGGCTCCTTGACACTCTATTCACTGCCCAACCTAGCTGCTTCCAAGAGCAAAAGTAGTCACCTTGAGGAGGTCCTGATGGTTCGTGGGAAAGGAATTTGCATAGTCCTCTGAAGAAATAGATAACACTGAAATATGAAACACTCAATGTGGGGAGTTGGGGGATACACAGGTGGAGTGACAGAGATATAGGGTGAGAATGAGAGAAAGAAAGAGGTGGGAAAATGGAGATAGAGGTAGAGAAAAGGAGAAAGAGACTATATCAGAGAGGGAGGAAGGGAGGGATGGTATGAATTTTTTCATTTGGGATTTTTAACATTAAGTTATATGTCAGAGGGCTCTGAGAAAGTCCATTCTCAGGCCAGACCTTTGTTGTCACAACTTTCCAGTGGAAAGAATTTCAATGAAACTTTAAGGACCATCAAGATCCTTGTTTCTCAAGTCCTTGGCTCCAGCCTTGAAGATTTTTTTTTTAATACAGTGTCCAGCCCTTTCCATGCTCCTTTGGTCTCTGGGCACAGCTCTGATGAGAGGAAAAAGGACTCAAGGACCCAGAGAGAAGGCTCTGTGGGACAGTGTCCCTGTTTGCTGCCCTGATGATCTCATGGAGTATGAATGTTTAGTCCCTGGCAGGCCAAACCAAGCTTCCTCATCACTCCCCACCCAACACTCCACTGACCTGCACACCAAAAAGCCAACATTCACGAGGCGAGAGCATTGTGTAAGAAGGCCGGCAACTCGGAAACAGGGGAATTACCCTCCTCATACAAAAGAAATGCTTATGAAGGAATTATGAAGTGAAGAAATCTGACATAACCCACATTTTTGAATCAGGTTCTTGGCAGGCAAGACATTAAGTAACAAGGTAGAGACCTGTTCAGTAACGATTCCTGCTTCACAAGGGGCTCATTCTTTTCTTAGAGTGCTGCTTTTAACCAATTCGCTCCTGCTTTGTTACCTTAACAGTATGAGGTCCTCAGGGCCCAGAATGAGAAAACTGGATTGTGACAAATTTGCTTTTTAGGGCAGACCCAGAGAGCCCAGGATTAAAGCACCAGGGCCTTCTGCTATAGTTGCAGCCTCTTGAGCTGTGCATGTAACCTGAATTGCCAGCTCTGGTAATTTAGATCTCTCTCTCCCCATCATCTTCCTGGTAAGTAACTTGACTCAGTGGCCTAGAGTTAGGAAGACTTGAGTTCGGGTTCTGCCTCCAATACATATTAGCTGTATGATCCTGGGCAAGTCATTTAACTTCTCTTGGTTTCAGTTTCTTCTGCAGCAAAATGGAGGTAACAAGTACATCTACCTCACAGGGTTGTGGTTTTTTTTTTTGGATCATATATATATTTGTATATATATATATATATTAAGGGTATGTATATAAAGGTATGTATGTATATAAAATATAATAGACATATGTGTGCCTATATGTATATACATCTGTGCATCAACATATACACACATAACTTACATATATGTATACATATAACATACATACACAAATATAGACTCATACATACATATGTCTCTCTCTCTCTCTCTCTCTCTCTCTCTCTCTCTCTATATATATATATATATATATATATATACATATATATGTATATATATATGCACTTTGCAAAACTTTAAGCCCTGTGTAAATTCTAGCTACTGATGGTTATCAGTCCTCTGAGTCTCAGTTTCCTTACCTATAAAAATGAAACAGTTGGACAAGAAGTCTTTTCCAGTTTCAAGTCTATGATCTTATGATCCCATATCCCCTAGAACTCCTGTCCTTTACTTTGGACATCCACCTTTTGACTTAGCTCACTTCACATATTGCTGGCAGCCAGTCAGCAATGGTTGCACCCATGGAGCGTGGGTACATTCTCTTTCTTATGTGAAGCAGTGGGCTGTAGTGGAAAGAGATTGTATAGCAGGAGTCAGATAGTCTAGGTGATAACCCAATTCTACCCCTAGCTTTCTGTGTAGCCTTGGGCCAGTCACTTTCCTTTGTTGAGGCTCAATTTTCTGACCTTTCAGATCAGGATACCTGCCTCACCTACCTTGCAGGGTTATGGAAAGGTCATAGTGTAGGGTCAAGAGACACAGACAACTGAATTTCAAAACCTGGTTCTCTGTAACCTTGTACAAGTCACTTAAAATTACTGGGCCTCAGTTTCTTCATCTGTAAAATAATGGTGTTGGACTAGAGAAGTCCCTTTCAGCTGTAAATCAATTACTTTATAATCTTATGCTTGCATGTATGAAAGTACTTTGAAATGGAAGAAGCATCATGCAATAGGATTGCCGAAGAATGAATCAACTCAAGTCTTTTGAGACAATTCCCAAAGCTTGTGTAATTACCATCAACACTGGAAAGACCCAGTGGGTATATTATGCTAGAGACGTGTAGGATTCTGGCTCTATGCAAAGGCAGAGTAGAAAACTACCTAAGTGTTATGATTTAGGAGGTGCTGAAAGGCCTTCTTCTCCCCCGAACGTTTACCCTCCTCACTACCTTTCCAGTCTTCTTACACTATGTTCCCCTCAATGTACTCAGTAATTTAGTGACCCTAGTCTCCTTGCAGATCCTCAAACAAACACATTCCATCTCTGGACACTATTCATTTTTACGGACTGTCCCTCATGTCTAGAATCCTCTCCCTTATCATCTCTGCCTCTTGGCTTCTCTGGCTTCCTGCAAGCTTCATCTTGAATCCCCCTTAATGATAATACTTTCCTTCTCAGATTATTTTCATTTTAATACTGCATATATTTCATTTGTACTTAACCATATTTGCCTCAGTTTCTTCCTCTGTAAATGAGCAGGAGAAGGAAATGGCAAACCACTCCAATATCTTTGCCAAGAAGATATTGAAGACCCCCAATGGGGTCACAAAGAGACAGAACTGACTGAAAATGACTTAACAATAACAACAAAAACATAGCTGTTGGCATGTTTTCGCTCCCTGAGGGCAAGGAATGCTTTTTGCCTTTCTTTGTATCTCCACCACTTAGCCCAGTGCCTTGTACATAGTAAGCATTTAAGAAATGCTTGGTGACTGGACAACTCCCATTTGCCTTTCACTGGACTAGAAGTTCTTATTATAACTTTTTTGCGGTCAAACCTTTAACAGAAGGTTCTGTTAAAATGCATTAAGTACTTAAAACTCATTCAAAACCATTCTCACATTGGCATAGTTGAGTTTATCAGTTAAGTTCGCCAGTATTAACAGAGAGGGACCCTAGGTTGATGGAAGTCAGGACAGGTCAATTATAATTTGGGTCAGAGATGGTGAGATCAGGAAGGAAGAGATAGAATATATATAGCATATGTTGAGGGCAAAAGGTGTGAATGGAGAAAGGGTGGGGGGAACAAAATGAAATTATTTTAAAGGGAGGAAAGGGTGGTGGTAGGGAATTTCTAGGGCTTCAACATTTTCAAGTTGAAAGAGGCACCAAGGACCTTCTAGTCCAATGCATAATTAAAGAGTTTCCTCTACTATGTACCTGACAAGTGTTATCTCACCTATACATTTGTTAGTTGTGTGAACTTGGCAAATGTTAACTTCTCTGTGCCTCAGTTTCCTCATCTGATTTTGTTTTGTTTTAGTTTGGAGACTAGGTTTTCTAGACTGGAACAGGGGTCACTGGTGGACAGATCACTATTGATTGACACAAGAGCTTTGACCAACTTTATTTCTGACTTCTGCCAGTTTGCCTCCTCATCTCCCCTACTTGTGGAAGCTCACCATATTGAAACTTGTTCAGGGAAGACACTGGATAGCTTTAGTTTGGCACAGTATGTGTTTGTCCTTTGTTGCCGAAGAAGATCATGCCATCAGAGAAATAATGACATGACTTGCACTTGACTTTGTTTTGAGTGAGGGAGGGCTGTGCAGGTCACCGGCCTCACTTCTCCTCCAGAGCCACTGAATCCAGTGACTGGAGATGGCCCAGGATGAGGCAGTTGGGGTTAAGTAACTTGCCCAAGGTCACAGAGCTAGTGAGTGTCGAGTGTCTGAGGTGAGATTTGAACTCAGGTCCTCCTGACTCCTGCACTGGTGCTCTATCCACTGCACTGCCTAGCTGCCCCTAGCTTTACTTTACTGTAGCTCAGGGTTCACCTAGGTCTTACAGTGGATAGAGTACCAGGTCTGTAGTTGAGAAGAGAAGAGTTCTGATCTGGCCTCAGACTTTACTAGCTGTGTGACTCTGGGCAATTCATTTAAGCCTATTTGCCTCAGTTTCCTCATTTGTAAAGTGAGCTAGAGAAAGAAATAGCAAACCACTCCAGTACCTTTGCCAGGAAAATCCCAAATGGGGTTGTGGGGAGTTGGGCATGACTGAAAGGACTGAACAAGACTGTAGCTCTGAAGTCCCAAGTTTTAGAGATCCACTAGTCTCATCCTTACAGGAATTATAGCTGGGTACCCCACTGTACCCAATTCCACAATTGTAAATGGCCAGCTCTAATCTATGATATTATTGCTATCCAACCATTACTTGGAGACCTCCAGTGAGGGGTATCCCCAATGACAGCCTGTTCCATTTAATCTTCTCATTTCTGTCTGATCCACACTTACTCCCAGATGGCTAGGAAACCCTCTGCTGCAATTTTTCCTCAATGTTCCCTGCATTTCATTTTGTTAAGCATGAATTTTTTAAAACTTAAATCTACTTCATCCAGAAGCTTTGTTTCCACAGCGGGGAGAAATGCCCAGGAAAGGGGATTTCTGTCTTTTGACAGAATTATGGTCAGGCTGAGAGGTGTGTACACTCTTCAGGCTTGATTAGGTCTCAATCTTGAAAATGAGATCCAAGGCTCCCTTGAGTGGACTCCACAAAAGTCTGATAAGCTGTGGAAGTTTTTAACAAGAGTCTGGCTTAGGTGTGTTAGAAGCCTACATCAGAACGGTAATTGAATAAAGTAATCGTGCTCCTGCTCTTGGCCTCCCAACTCATGAGTAACACCATAGGCAGGGAGCGTAATGAATGGAAAGAATTTCACTGGAGAACATGTCAGGCTGTGGAGTTTGCAGGTTTCAAAGTGCTTTCACTTGTGGGCAGCTTGCCAGGAGCAAGAAAAATACCTGGATAATTAGATGTTGGATTATCAGCCAAATATCCCTTTCCCTCCCCTTCCCCCACCTCCCCACATGACACAATCCTGAAGCCCAAATTTGTCTCCAAGTTGTCAATTTCGGACCATGGAATTTCAGAGAAAGTCTTTGAGGAAGTGGGGTGGGGGTGGGGGGGAGGAAAATCCCAATAATAGCCTTTCTCATTGAGTCTCTTCCTGCTGCTTTGTTTCTTCAAACCACCTTGTCCCTGAGGATACGGAAGACCTAGATGAGGAGCTCTGATGGGAGAAGGGGGAGAGTGGACATCAGAGAACTCCTCTCAGAACCTTTATTTAAGAAGGGAGCCCAGGATGAAAACCTCGTCCTTCCCCACCTGACTGCAGGACCTTAGCTTGTCCCCATGCTGAGTGCCTTCCTTTTCCCCCTCCCTTTTCAGCTTCTTTGAATGAGTTCTCTCCTCCATTAGATCATGAGCTTTTGAAGGTAGGGACTGATTTTGTCTTTTTGGTGCCCCCAGTGTTTAGCACAGCTCTGGCACATAGTAGGAACATAATGTTTACTGACTGACTGAACACTTCTTATCTTCTACTGGCTTATACTCTGGAGTAACTTGTCAAGGAACCCCAAATAGATTGGAGATCTTCAGGTTGGCTTACTTTTTGTGGAAAAGGCATGGGGGTCTCTCTCCTTCCCTCCCTCCATCCCTCCCTCCCTTCCTTCCTTCCTTCCTTCCTTTCTTTACATATCTTGGGAAGTACAGAATTTGAAAAGTGAAAGAATTGCTTCATGCTGACTTAATAGTAAATAAATGCATTTTGGAAGCATGAATATGACTTAGTTCTATAGAATAGTATTGCCCCCAAACACCTGTAATTTCTTATTGATACAAAAGTAGGATCATAGATCTAGAAGGAACCCCAGAAGCCATCTAGTCCATTACAATATGAGGAAACTAAGGCTCAGGGGAGTTAAGTAGTTTGCCTGATAGCAATGGTGGGATCTGAACTCAGAAGTATCTTTGTTCCCTGAGTCCTTCTATGCTCTTCTGCCTCCCAAATTCAGACCCCTTACTCTTTTTTGCCTTCACCCCTTTCCAAAGGATAAAGGTTTTTTTCTGGGTAAACATATAACATTTGGGCAGAATTCTTCTTGGGAGAGGGAAATAGAATGGAAACTAAAATTTGTATAAGTTCTCTTGAAGATAGGCTCCCTATGTCTCTATTTCTCCCCTCTCTCTGTCACTCCTTTTCTGTCACTCTTTTCCTCCTCTCTCTGATTCTCTGTCATCTTCTGTTTCTCTCTGTCTCTCTCCCTCCTCTCTCCTCTTTCACTCTGTTTCTCCCTGTTTTTCTCTCTATATTTCTCCTCTGTCTTTATCTCTCTCTGTCTCTGTCTCTGTTTTTTTTTTTTTTTATTTTGGTTTTGTCCATATAGCTTCAATGCCCTGCTCATTGAATTGCATTGACTCCCCCTAGGGACTGCTGCTGGTGTTACACATTGCTGTGCATGTATTCAGTAATATAGACAGGGCTGGACTTGTGCCTTTCTTGAGGGTAGGGAATTCCAGGTGTGGAAAGCCCCTCTACCACTGCAGTGGGCGGGGAGGGACACATTCTCTGCATCTTGGAGTCTTAGAGAAAGATGACTTTCCAGAGTTACCCAAACAGTACGCAGGAGGGGTGAGACTCCAGGTTATACTCACCTAAATTCAGGGCTCCAGTCTGCTGATAGATTCCAGTTAGCAAAGGAATAAAATAAGCTTGGCAAGACATGCCAGAGCTTGCAATCCACTGGCAACTTTTGCAGAATCTAGGGAATGGCAGAAAATTCTGGAACTTTGTGGCTTTGGTAGAGCTAAAATCATAGCCATTCCCAAGAGGTACATTGGGAGGCTGAAACATGGTATGAAGGATAATTTGTACACAAAAATGACATGAAAGTGTCTGGCCTTCCCAAAGCTACTAGAGCTCTTGTTTATCCATCTATAAGCCTTTAAGCTTATCTTCCATATATATTCTGTAACTGTCTCGTATATACCCATTTGTTTACAAGTTTGTCTCTGCCATTAGGACAGAGGCTGCCCTTAAGAAGTAAAGCATTGGGCACATGGTAAACCCTTAATAAATGTTTCTTGGAGGATAGATGGATTGATTGATAAAGAATATCCAGAACATCGATATAGGTATGATGAACTAGTTATGTAGCAAAAAGAAGATATAACATAGGCTCATTAAAATTTTACAGTGCTACTCTCCAAGTGGTAAGAGAATCAGAAGAGGGCTACTGTTGCATTAGGTACATCTACTATCAAAAATTTATAGAAGGCATGAAAAGGACTTATCTGAAGGGCTGGGGAGGATGGAGCACTATAGGAGATACATATTAACAAAAACAATGATTTCAAAGAATTTATAGGACATCACAGATGAGAATAGCACAGAGCAGAAAGTCATGGAGACTGAAACTGCACGAAAGACAGATCCACAACTAATGAGAAATATATAGGGATAGATAATCATGATGAAAACCCAGCAACAATAATAACTTTACATTTATGTACTGCTTTAAGGTTGCAAAGTTTGCTCAACTGGAAGCAAACTAGTGACACAGAGGATACAATACTGGGCCTGGCAGAACCACGAAGACTTGGGTTAAAATCTGGCCCCAAACTCTTACTAGTGGTGTAACCCTGGGAAAGCCATTTAACTTCTTTTCCCCCTCAGTTTCTTTAACTGTAAACAATAGCACCTACTCTTGGGGTTGTTTTGAGTGTCAAATGAGATTATTTTGCGGGGGGGAATATTTGGCACAGTGCCTTACACACAGTAGGCACTATATAAATGCTTGTTTTCTTCCCCTTCTGTTTTCAACTCCAAGATCTTGGCAACCTGTGGAACTCGGATAGCATAATGGCAACTTCTGATTTTTTCAATTCACTCAACATGTAGTCAATTTTTCCCCCATCCCCTTAATTTTATTTTGTGTATGTCTTTGTTTTTTGTAAGTTTGTTTCTTGTAAGCAACAGATCTTACGGTTTCTTTTTTAAATCCAATCTGTCATTCTTTTTCACTTTGTTGGATTGTTTACTCCATTCACATTTAAAATTATAAGAGGTAGTTATCTTTTCCTCCATTTGTCTCTATAATTGTTTTTTCCCATGTCAACCCTCTTTTTTTTCTGTAAACACATAGTATTTTGTTCCTTCAGTAACTTTAATTTTTTTAAAAGCGTCTGCTGTTGTCATTGACTCTCTTTCTTGTACTACTGATCCCCTTTCATCATGTTACCCTCTCTTTTTAAAGTTTTGTTTATTAGTTCCTCTTTTCTGCTTTTATCTGACAATATATTTCCAGAGGTTCTTGGGTTTTTCTTGGCAAAGATACTGGAATAGTGTGCCGTTTCCTTCTCCTATAGCAAACAAAGGTTAAGTGACTTGCCCAAGGTTACAGAGCTAGGAAGTTTCTGAGGTTGTATTTGAACTCAGGTCTTTCTGACTCCAAGTACTCTATCCACTACTTTCTGGCTCTAGTACTCTATCCACTATGCCATCAGGCTGCCTATAGCACAATAGTATCCCATGACACTTCTATACTCCAACTTGTTTAACAATTACTCAGTTAATGGGATTCCCTTCAATTTCCAATTCTTTGCCACTAAAAAAAATTTTTTGCACATATAGGTCCTTCTCCTTCTTTCTTTGATCTCTTTGGGATACCTAGCATATCATATTGCAGTGTATTGCTGTGTCAAAGTACATGCGTAGTTTTATAGGCCTTTGGACATAGTCCAAATTGTTCTCAAGAATGGTTAGAACACTTCACAACTCTACCAACTGTTCATTAATGTACCTATCTTCCCACATCTCCTCTGGCATTTGTAGGAATCCTCTGGTAGGAATGAGGTGATACCTCAGAGTTGCTTTAATTTGCATTTCTCTAATCAAAATTTTTAGAAATTTTGTCACAGTGGATAGAATGCTAGGCCTGGAGTCAGGAAGACTTATTTTCTTGAGTTCAAATCTGGCTTCAGACACTTTCTAACTGTATGACCCTGGGCAAATAACTTAACCTTGTTTGCCTCAGTTTCCTTATCTGTAAAATGAGTTGGAGAAATAAATGGCAAACCACTCCAGTAGCTTTGCCAAGAAAATTCCAAATGGGGTCAGGAAGAGTTGAAAAAGACTGGAAAAGGATGAAACAACATCAATAATCAATAGTGATTTAGAGAATGTTTTCATATAACTATAGATAACTTTGATTTCTTCTTCTGAAAACTACTTGTTCATATTCTTTGAAAATTTATCATTGGGGAAATGACTCTTGGTTTTATAAATTTTACTCAGTTCCCTATATATTTGAGAAATGAGGCCTCTATCAGAGAAACTTGCTGTAAAAATTTTTGTTATCACTTCATTGTCTATGGTATCTTTTAGTAAACTGTAGTTTTCCTTATTATCTCTTTTAATTAGATCTATTTTTGCTTTTGCTTTGTCCGAGATCACAATTTCTATCCTTGCCTTTTTTTAAACTTTAGCTGAAGTTTATGGGTGAGTTCATCCTATTCATAATCACAGTTATGGTTTTCAACTGTTTATTTACCTTCATCCTATTTTCTTCTATTTATTCTTCTCTCTCTCTTTTTAATCTATCCCTCCTTGAAAGTTTGTTTTACTTCTGACCACTGTTTCCCTTGATCTACCTCCCTTTTCTTTATCATTCCCCTCTCCTTTCTCTTATATTCTTCCCCTTCTACTTCCCTGTTGAGTAAGACAGATTTCTGTACTCATTTCATCATATGTACATACAAAAACATACATACATATACACACACATATGTGTGTGTGTGTAGATGTATGTATTCTTCCCTGTTTGAGCCATTTCCAATGAGAATGAAGTTCAAACATTGCCCCCCAGTGGGGGATGGGGGAATTGCAAAAGCTCTTCTTTGCCTTTTTAATGTTAAATAATTTCCTCATTCCTCCTCTCCCTTCCCCCTTCTCCCAGTGCATTCCTCTTTTTCACTCCTTCATTTAAAAACAAATCATTGTAATATAATTAATTCATATTCTCTTGTCTACATAGACTCTTTCTAACTGCCTTAATAATGATAATGTTCTTTGGAGTTAACTTGTATGATCTTCCCATGTAGAAATACGAAACTGAGTCTCTTATGATATCTCCTTCATGTTAACCTTTTTATACTTCTTTTGAATCTTGTTTCTGAATGTCAGATTTTCTATTCAGCTCTGTCTTTTCATCAGAAATACTCGAAATTCCTCTATTTCATTCAATATCCATATTTTCCCTTGATGGATTATACTCAGTTTTCCTGGGTAGGACATGTTTGGTTGTAATCCTAGCTTTTTTGCCTTCCAGAATATCATATTCTAAACCCTCCTCTCCTTTAATGTGGAAGCCTCTAAATCTTATGTGATCTTGATGGTTGCTCCACAATATTTGAATAGTTTCTTTCTGGCTGCTTGACATATTTTCTCTTTGACCTAGAAGTTCTGGAATTTGGCTATAATATTCCCAGGAGTTTTCAGTTTCAGAAGATGATTGATGGATTGTTTCAATTTCTATTTTACCCTCTGGATCTAAGATATTGGAGCAGTTTTCTTTGATAATTTTTTGAAATATGAAATATTTTTGAAATATGAATTTTTAATATTGGCTTTCAGGTACTCTAATAATTTTTAAATTATTGGTCCTCAGTTTATTTTCCAGATTGTTTTCCCAATGAGATATTTAACTCCTTTTTCCTATTTTTAAAATTCTGTTGACTTTGTTTTATTGTTTATTTAATATGTCATGGAGTCATTAGTTTCCTCTTGCCCAATTGTTATTTTTAAGGAAGTATTTTCTTCAGGGAACTTTTGTATCTCTTTTTCCATTTGAGCAATTCTACCTTTTAAGGAGTTCTTTTCTTTAGTAAATTTTTGTGCTTCTTTTACCATTTGGACAATTCTATTCATTAAGATATTATTTTCTTCAGTAATACCAAGTGATTAATTCTCTTTTCATAATTTTCTTGTGTCATGCTCATTTCTTTTCCCAAATTTTTCTCTACTATACTTATTTCTTTTTTAAACTCTTCTTGAAATTCTTATTCGGCTTGTGTCCAATTTGCAGGTTTTTTCTTTGAGGCTTTGCCTATAGCTGTTTATACATTGTTATCTTCTTCTGAGTTTGCATCTTGGTTTCCCTTTCATTGTAATATCTTTGTATGATCAAGTTCTTTTGTTCTTGTTATTTGCTTATTATGACTTGGAAAATTATGTTAAATTTGGGCTCTGCTGACTTGGATGTAGGGAGGCATGATTTGAAGGTTCAGGCTCTTTTGTGCTGCTGTTTTCAGAGATAGTTCTGGGAGAGTTTGCAAATTTTAGGTGCTTCTAAGGTGCTATAAATAAGTTCTTTTCCAGGAAGGAGTCATGGTCTCCTGCAGCCATAAATATTAACTCTGCTTTTGATTAGGGAAATATGACCAGGTTGCCTGGTTTCCTGAAGCCATAAGTATTGGTACTTTTTTCTGACTTAGAACTCTGACTAGAGCCCCTGCTCCCTTGTGATCAACCATAAGTGCTCCTTTATGACCCAGAATTGAGACTCAGAACTGCTCATAAGCAACAGAGCTGTCAAACAGCATCAGGTCCTGTACCCAGTTCCAGTAAAGTGTCCCTTGTCATCTCTTTCTGATCAGTTGTCTGACCTCCTTACTATCTCAGAGCTAAGAGCTGTTGAAGCTGCTGTTGCCACTGTCATAGTCACCTCCAAGGGCCACAGCTGATGTTGCTAATGCAGGCAATCGGAATTGACCTCCTCCTCAGTGTCACGGACCTCTCCTGCTGACCTCTTACATAGTCTTAGAATGGAAAAATGTCTAACCTTGACCTTTTGTTGGCTCTGCTGCTCCAGAATTCAATTTAGGGTATTATTTTAAGGTTGTTTAGAGATTTATAGAAGTTACCTTCTCATTACTAGCCCTTGATTTGACCCGGAACCATCATTTACTCCTCTTTATCTCCATGCTCCTCCCCTCCCCTACATACACTCTTCAGGAAGACTTTCATATGATAATGTAGTCCCAGAAAAGAAGCATTCCCCTATAGGCTAGGAGTCTCCAGGTTATATCCATAATGCCTCTTGCTCATCTCTTCACTGCTATAGCTACTAGATTTCTGCCTTTGCTCCTGTCTCCTTGTGTACATTTAGAAAAACTCTTACTGGTCTTTCTGTTTCCATTACTGTCTGCGTTTATTCATGGCTCCTGCATTTCTATTGCTTAGAGTGTTTAAGAGGGAAACAATCTTTTCAGTTCTGGTTTTCTTTCTCAAAATGTTTCAAACTTTTTTTATTACTCAATGTCCATCTTTTGTCCTCTATGGTTAAATTTAGATTTGCAAGACAGGTCACCCTGGGCTGCATTCAGAGCTCCAGTGTTCTTTGAAAAACATTATTCCTTTCCTCTTACTTTTTTTAGTGGATCTGGAATAGTCTTGTGTTATTCAAATGTTCTTCCCTCAGTATTTGAAGATCTCTCTCCTTATGGCTTGCATAACTTATTTCTGAAATGAATTACTAAATTCAACTACTGCATGTCTTGGAGTTTGCAGTCTTATTTTGCTTTTGTTGTTGTTTTTCCTGGAGGCTATATGTGAATTTGTTCAATTAGAATTTTATTTTCTTGTTCAGAAATGATGGGAAGTTCTCATCTATCATTTCTTTCATTATGGTGTTAAGATTTTGTATCCTGTTTTTTTCTTCAGGGAAATCAATGGTTCTTAGGTTGACTCTCTGCATCCTGTCTTTGAGATCTATATGTTTTGCCTGCAAAGTAAGCATATTTTCTTTTAATGTATGGTTTTTTTGCTTCTTTTCTTCTAGGTTGTCACATTTGTGAGTTTGCATTCCTGATCTATTGTTTTTTCTTTTGCGGTTTTTTTGTTTGTTTGTTTGTTTTTTGATGTGGGTTGCCATTACAAGTTCAAGTTTTTCTATTCTACTCATTAAGTTTGTTGTACAGAAAATAAATTCTCCCCTAATAATTCTCATTTCTCTTTAAAATCACTAAGCAACAGCATATTGTGGTTCTATGTTCTCATAAAATTTCACAGGATTCTCTTTTTTCTTTTTGTTTCTTTGCATCAAGTATTAGATCATTTTCCTTCATTTTTCAGTATTTATTCATTGATGTCTAATCCCATTTACTAGACCTGGAGGCCTTTTTTCTTTCTGTTGCTACTGTTGTGCCTGTTGATTTATCTGTTGTATTCTAGGTCTTTGAGATTTCTTCTTCCTGAAACCTTTGACACTTTCAGTGTTCTCCCCCTACCCTTATTTTCCTTACTATTCACTTCCTGACTACCCTCTAACTGTGGTTTCCTTAGGAGATGAATCTCAAAGCATCTCAGCCTCCTCCCATACTGGGCAATTCATGGTTCATCAGCCTAGATTTCTGCTCCAACTGACTTTTGGGTGGTCAGAATTGACCCTAACTATATGCTGTGTTTTTTCCCTCAGGCTTGGTAGAGGAGCTGCACTGCTCCTCACATGCATTATGTCCTTCTTGGTGACCTCTCCTACTCCCTCTATTCCTTAGTTCTCTGGCCTGCCACCAGAAATTTAGAGCTTGCTTTCCCTGGCATTGGCAGTTCAGAGTTTTGCAGCACTGGTGTTTCCAGGTTGCAATCCCCAGCAGGCTTTTTGTTCTGAAGGATTGTGGCCAAGCTGGCTGTCAAGGCCCAAGCAAATTCCCACAGACTGAGGCTGGGGTCTGTATGGCACCAGAAAGAGAGAAGGGGGAACAAGGAATAGTGGAGGATTTTAATGTAAGCCTATATTGTGACCTTGGGTTTGCTGGTGTAGCCTCATTGCCAATAACATGAAAAGTAGAGGAGGGGTACGGAGTAGGCTCAGGGTTAGTGAACATCAATTCCTGGGTTTGGTGGTTTCTTTTCTTCTCCTTTGTTTTGATTCTGCATGTCCTACAAAGTAGAGGTAGTTGAAGCGGCTTTAAGTTCAGTGCATAATGTTTGTTTTGAAGAGGTCTGAGCAGTTGTAAGAATCAAAGAAAGTGTCTAGTCTACTATCTTGTTACCCATGTCACCCAGAACCTGTGGGACTCTCAAGTCAATTCAATAGGCATTTGGTAAGTACTTACTGTGTTCCATATCCAGTGCTAACTCCCTAGGGATACAAAGAGAGACCAAAAAATAATCCATTTTCAAGGAGCTCACAACTAACGGGAACCTCAGACAACATCTCACATCAAACTATTCTCATCTGAGACATGGACCACTCTTCTTTCCACAAACACTCAGAACCTTAAGACATCTGTAACTTTTAACTTCCCAACATGTTTGAGCATGGGAAAGTGACAACCTTTCTCAGTTTCATTTTCCCCATCTAGAAAATGAAGGGGTTGCCTTGAGAGTCTTGGAAGTCTCTGACTTTGTGATACTACATCTAGTGTTCAAAGAGACCACAGAGGCTATCTGGTCCAGCTCATCTCTTTTTACAGTTGAGGAAACTGAGGTAGCCAAAAGTTAGTGACTTCCTCAATTCATACAGGTAATAAATATCGGAGAAGGAATTTGATCCTCTGAGTACAGTCAATGCTTTTCCTATTGTACCACATTCTTTCTCTAAAAATAATAAAAGCAACTAGCATTTATATAGCACATTAAGGTTTGCAAAGTGCTTTACCTCTGATATCTGATGCTATCCTCACAATAAACCTATGAGGTAGGTGTTATCATTATTTTCATTTACCAATAAGAAAACTAGGCTAAGAATGTACAAGTGACTTGTCCAGGTTCATATATCTAGTAAATGCTTGAGGCAGGAAACAGGATCTGGCTCATTTGGGTCGTACCTCTTTTTCAATGGTTAATTTAGTTTGTTACGATAATATCCCAGTTGATACCAACAGTACTTTTTACAGTAGCTTTGGTAATTGCTTACAGGAAGCAACAGAATTTGTCTTGCAAGCCCTTGGGAAAATAGTAACATTAGAATGATTGCATGGTTGGGCTTTAAATGAAAAAAGTTGGTGATCATTCTCAGAAAGCATTGTCTAAAAACTACTTGTTTACAAACATAGTTTTAGCTGTTATGATATTGTCACTGAATGATAGGGGTTGGTTGTTCTGTTTCAGATTTTTATTTGGTACTATGTAATGGTACTATGTAAATGGTACTTGAGTACCAAATAGTACTGGAATGGACAGAGTGCCAGATCCTAGAGTAAGGAAGACTCTTCTTCCTGAGTTCAAATTTGGCCTCAGATACTTGCTAACTGTGTGACCCTGAGCAAGTCACTTGACCCTGTTTGCCTCAGTTTCCTCACCGGAAAAATGTGCTGGAGAAGAAAGCAACAAACCACTCTAATATCTTTGCCAAGAAAATCCCAAATGGGGTCACAAAGAATAGGATGTGACTGAGAACAAGTCAATATCAGTATCTACTGTGCAGATACTTTGCTTCTGCAGCCTCCAAGCTCATCAATTACAGAATCAATTACAGTACATGTAATCCAACCTACACCTGAGGAGGATTCCCCATTCCTCAAGAAATGTTCACCCACCTTCTATTCAAGGACCACTAATGCTAAGAAACTCATCACCTCCTGAGGCAACTCATTCCATTTTTGGACAGCTCTTGTTGTTGAGAAATTTTCCTCATATTGAGCCAAAATCCATCTTTTTGTTGTTCAGTCATTCTTCCACCAAATTTAGTTCTGCCCTCTGGGACCAAGTAGAGCAAATTTAATTCTTCTCCCATAGGACAGCCCTTCCAATATTTGAAGACAGTTATCATGCCCTCCACCCTCCAACTTTTTTCTTTTTCAGGTTGAACATAGTCAACTCTTTCAACCAACCCTTATATAATTACAATACATATTTCTAATTCAAGTGGATGATGAGGGAAAAGCAATGTGATGTGGTGGCTAGATTTCTGGGGATATGAACTGAGTTGGAAACTTATTAGCTTTGATGTTGGGCAACTCACTTAAATTCATAGAGTCTCATGTTCCTCATCAGTAAAATGGGGACAATATGATGATGATGATAGCTGGATAGATAGACAGGTAGAGAGATAGATAGATGATAGATACCATTTACATAGAACTGAGGCTTGTGCTTTACAAATATTACCCCATATTATGCTCATGACAACCTTGAAGGGTAGCTGCTACTATTACCCCCATTTTACAGATGAAGAAACTAAGGCAAAGTAACTTAACCAGAGTGACACAAGTAGTAAATACGAGACAGCATTTGAATTCAGGTCTTCCTGACTCTATATCCAACATTATCCATGGTGCCATCTTGTTGCCTCCCCAATCTCACCCAGTTGTGGGTCAAAAGTGTTTCGCAAAACTTAACATGCTTTATGAATGTGATAATCACCCTCTTTTCCTTAATACTTTCTTTTTCCTAGGTTTCTGTGATGGTACTCCCTCTTGACTCTCTGCCTATGTATCTGACAGCCCCTTTTCTTTCTCCTTTGTTGGATCTTTCTCCAGGTCATACCCATTAACTGGGTATATATATATATATATATATATATATATATATATATATATATATATATATATATGTATATGTATATGTAAGGCTCAATCCTAGAACCTCTTTTCTTCGCCCTGTATATAACTTCACTTGCTGATCTCATCAACTCTCATGGACTTTGTTAACATCTTTATGCTAATGATTGTCATATCTGCTTATCCTGTCTCAAACTTTCTGCTGACCTACAATCTCACATCTCTAACTTGCCTTTCAGACATCTCAAACTGGACGTCCAGTAGATATCTTAACCTCAATATACCCCAAAAGAAATTTATTGTCTTTCCCCCAATCTTTCCCCATCCTCCACCTTTCCTTTTACGTTAGAGGGCAGCACCATTCTCCCAGTCTTTCAGGTTCGAAATCTAGGAGTCATCTTGGACTCCTTACTACCGTTTACCTCCCAAGTTGTTACTGAGGTCTGTCGATTTTACATCATTGTGTTACATTTATAGCATCTCTTGAATATATCTCCTTTTCTCCTCTGACACTGCCGTTACTCTAGCGTAGGACCCCATCATCATACACTTAGATTACTGCAAAGCCTGCTGGTGGGTCTGCCTGCCTCAAGTCTCTCTCCACTCTAATCCACCCTCCATTCAGCCACTAAAGTGGTTAACCTAAAGTACATAACCCCTCTTCTCAATAAGTTTCAGTGTCTCCCTAAAGCTTGTAGGATCAAATAAAAAAAAAATGCTCTGTTTGGTATTCAAAGCCCCCATGACCTAGGCTCTTCCTACTTTTCCAGTCTTTTTACACTTGACTCTTGTATACATGTTTTCTTTGATCCAGGGACACTGGCCTTCTGGTTGTTCTCTATACAAGACCTCCATCTCTTAGCTGCAGGCATTTTCTCTGTCTGTCCTCCATGCCTAGAAAAGAAATTCTCCTTTCTCCATTCTGACTACTGACCTCTCTGGCTTCCCTTAAGTCCCAACTAAAATTTCATCTTTTACTAGAAGCCTTTCCCAATCCCTCTTAATTCTAGTGCTTTCTCTCTGCTAATAGTTTCCATTTATCTTTATGTATATACTGCATATATTTATTTTCATGCTTTCTTCCCCATTAAATTGTAAATTTTTGAGAGCAAGATGTCTTTTGCCTCTTTTTGTATCCCAAGCTCTTAGGACAGTGTCTGACATACAGGAGGTGCTTAATAAATGCATATATCCTTTCTTCAACCTCCAAATTACTTTATACTATAATTATTTTGTGTTCACTTTTTTATGTGTAAATTGTTTTCCTCAGTTGTTTTCCTGTTCAGTCGTTCAGTCATGTTCAACTCTTCATGACCCCATGGATGATAGTACACCATTCTGATGTCACATCTTTTAGCATTCTAATATGGTTCATGGGGTTTTCTAGGCAAAGAAACTGGAGTGGTTTGCTATTTCCTTCTCCAGTGGATCACCTTTTGCCGGAGCTGTGAACTGTGAAATGTCCATGTTGGGTAACCCTGCACAGCATAGCTCATAGTTTCATTGAGTTACAGAAACCCTTGTGCTTTCACAAAGCAGTGATGCTGGACGGGTTTCCCTCAGTAAGCTGTAACAACAACAACCACAACAACGTAGTGCCTTAAGCTTGACAAGGAACCTTTGTACATAGGATCTCATTTGAGTTTTACAAGAACCTGTAAGACAAATGCTGTTATTACCCCAACTTTATTGATGAGAAAACTAAGGCAAACAAGTTTCTTGACTTGCCCAGGTTCACGTAAGTGCTAAGTGTCTAAGGTGGGATGTAAATTCACATCTTCTTGACCTCAAGTCTAACCTTCTACCCATTCCATCACTGGCTTCCTATTTGAATTCCTCCAGGGCAGGACAGTTTCTTATTGGTATTTGTATCTCTAGGGCATGGGGCCTTGAACACAGCAGGTGCTTAATGAGGGCTTTTCAAGGGAATGTAGTAGCCCCATCCCTCTCTTACTGTATTTGTACAAGTTGTGTGAAATCAAGTATAAGACTTTACTTTTATCAGTAACAAATTTTATGTCATTAGATTTGAATCACTATTCTAGACTTTCAAGATTTGTTTTTGGAAGATCCTTGTTACGCAATCCAACATGTTAGCTCTAGCTCCATGATGAATGTCATTCACAAACCTGATTTTTTTTAATGGTGATTAGACCAAGACCAAACACAGAAGCCTACAGATTTCCATTAGGGAACTGTTCCTGGCTCCCCTACTCCTATCTCTCCAATCAGGATCAATTCAGATACATCATTGGACCTAATCTTTCCCAAATTTTCCTTCTTATCATTTTTCTGCCCAAACCTCTCAGATTTAGCTGTATAGCTATTCTGAAAGAGGCACAAATACCTTGGTAGAAGATGTGGCCTGTTGGTGTCCTTTGTAGTTCCAGTTCAGAAGACAGGTAAAAGACTTTTTGCCATCTTTTAATAAGCTGATAGGAAATAGTTATAGAATACAGATACATTCTCTGCATTGGGGAGTGGGCACACACTTCTTGAAGAAGACTTGCCAAGCATTCATATTCTTAGGTGTAGGCCCTTACTATCCAGTCCCCCATTTTGTCCATTATACCTTTTTTCAATTGTGGCTCACTGTTGAAGATATCAATCCATTAGGGAAGTATTGAGGATAGAAGTGGCCCGGTGTAATATAAATTTCCCTGCATCCCAAATCATGTAGTCTAATTCTACAACCTACCTCCTAATGGTCATTCTCCTTCTCATTTGACCTATCATATTATCTGTGGCTCCATATCTCTCCACTCAGAATATGACTGCTTTGAGAAGCCCATTGAGCAGAAAAGCTGAGGTTGGGATCTCATCCAATTGTAGCAGGAACAGAGTGGGGGAGTATTATACTTGGAGACAAGTCAGAGAGGATGGGATGCAATCTATCTTCAGACCCTCTGATTGGCTGGTCATATATTTTTGGAGTCATGCCCCTGCAGGAGGTTCCCAGCTCCTACTTTGGTGACTAATAATCTAATGCAATCTCCCCATTTCACAGACTGTAAAACCAAAGAATTTTGCCAGAAAGGGAAGTGAAGTAATCCAGCAAATAATTAAAAGAATTCACCTTCTTCTCTTTTCAAAAAAATGAAGGCATTTTGCTCATTTTCAGTCCTGAGGTCACTTGATAAAGACTCACAGAGGTTGGGTTTACATTTCTTTTCAATTAATTTTTCTCCATATTTCTTAGTGTGAAGTGTATTCTCTTTGGGAAAGAAAACAGGATCCAAGTAAGATTTAGGCAGTGTTTACCTTCTTTCCATTTTGTCAGCTATCATCAGACTTGCATGACTGCATAGAAAATTCATCAAGCAATTTGAATTTTTAAAAGACAGGTATGGAAGAAGGAAGCAAGGGTAGGTTACTGTGGATGAATACAAAAGAGTAGCGAGAATCTGTAAGAATGTTAGGAATGTTTAAAGCCCTGAACGAGCTGAGGCTTGTGATGAATGCTAAGGACAATAAAAAAAAAGATCTTTTCTTTAGCTATGTTGGGGGAAAGGGGTAGATTAAAGAAGAGAGGGCTATTTGTCTGCCCTTGAGGGGAAAACTCATGAGCTTGTAGTGAACCTTGCCTTGGATGGCCGGCCCCACACACTGGGCCATGCAGCACATAGCAACAGAGGTCAGCAAGTTGCTCTTCTGCCTCTACTGTGGTCACAAGAGCCTCCAGTGGAGCCTCGGGAATGAAGGTCTGTGGACAGACCTACAGGATGAGAAGCTTGTTGACAGTTCTGCTATCTGAAAGAATCAGAACCCTTAAACAATTTGTGAAGATGGTCCATTATCCGTTCTCTGAGGTCATGGTGGATTCCTCCTGTCCTGGATTTCAGTGCTGGTATCTATAATCCACAAATGAACTCTGAATACCACATGGTTTTGAAATTCAGATTTTTTCCCCTTTTCAATGGAAAAGTATTATGGAATTTTGGTAGTGGAGGGAACAATGGTTCTGTCCCTATCTGCATCTCGATGTTCTTTACCTACATTTTCTTACCTAAATGTTCTTAAATGTTTACCTAAATGTTCTTAAAAATTAAGGAAAAGGAATGGGGCTGCCTAGGGGCTTGTATTTTCTTTAGCCTTTAAGAATAGGATTTTGAAAATACAAATATGTATGGGTACATATGAGCCCAAAGGCGGAGAGATATATTCAATGAGCTCCAGAAGCCCCTTCAGTATCAGTCTTTAACTACAAACCCACCTTGCTGTCCTGGTTTTGTAAAAGACATCAGCAAGACCTTGCATGTCTTCAGGTGTGTGGGAGCCCCAGGGACAGTCTTTAGCATAATCTGATAGCTATAAAATAACTGCTCCACAAAACTGGTGGCATTCAAGGCCTTGCTGTGAGCAAAGGAGCAAATATTAACCCTGCAGCTTGTGCTGTCATGAGGGTAGATGGTACAGCTTGTGATCCAGGAAAGGTGCTCAGCTGTATTCATTCTGAGCATGGGCCCACAGCCCAACACATTTCCAACATTCATTCTCAAGTGTGGCTGCTCTGGTGGATTAAGAATTTAGAGGCACCAAGCTGGCAGCCCTGGGGATAGAGCTAGATGGCCTCTAAAGTCCTTTCCAACTCCAAATTTATTATCCTAAAGGTGCACTTGAATTTTCAGGGCAGCCATGGCTAAGAAGCCTTTTCCAGCCTGGTGGCTATGTTCTGGGTTCTTATCAAATGTCTAGAATTGATGTGTGGGGCTTCAAACTCCTTTCCTGAACTTCTCTTGAACCAGAATTCCAGCAGAGATCACATTGATGAGGTCTGAAGCTCCCAACACTTAACCACCATTGTTTGGAGGAGGTAGCCCAAGTGGCCTCAAGCCAAGAAACACAACAAAGTGACATCCATTTTAAGACATGCCTCCTGGCACTACCCTCTCAGTGGCCATCAGAAATGATGGTTGTATGTGTTATTGCCATCCTGGCCTTCAGCTCATGGTTTTTATTTGGCAAAGCTTATCTCCAGGGCTCTTGCCTCCCTGCTTCCTGATTGCTCAGGGTCCCTCCTCCTTCAGGTCTTCCATCATTTTGGCGCACTTTGATGTTTGGGTGGCCTCGTGATTACTCTTATTTAGTGTCTCTATTAAGCTGCCTCAAGCATAGGAACTGTAGAAAATGTATAGAAAGTATTCCTTCCTAACCTTTGCCTCTCAGGATTCCTAGTTTCCTTCACTGCTGGTGCCCTCACTCCCAAACTATTTTATATATATTTGTACTGATTAACTTTAAGCTGTTTGTCTTTTTATACTTACTTGTTATCTCCCCTGATAAAATATGAGCTCATTGTGAGTTGCTGTTGACTTGTTTCAGTTATGTTTGGCTCTTTGTGACCCCATCTGGGGTTTTCTTTTATGATTTGCCATTTCCTTCTCCAGCTCATTTTACAGATGAGGAAACTGAGGCAAACAGGGTTAACTGACTTGCCCAGGGTCATACAACTAGCAAGTGTCTGAGGTCAGATTTGAACTCAGGAAGATGAGTCTTCCTGATTGCAGATGCACTCCACCTGCTACATCACCTAGCTGTCCCTACTCATTGTGAGTTGGGATTATTTTATTCTTTGTACTTGCATCCCCACAAAACCTTTTTCAGAGGGGGTTCATGATCAAGGATGATTTGGACCTTTTCTTTACACTGATAAAGCTACCAACCTGTTATTTCCTCTTGCCTAAAATTACTGCAACTGCTTCCTAGTTGAGTTCCCTGCCTTAAATTTCTCCCCACTCCAATCTAGTCTACATATCTATATAATCTACATATCGCTGACCAGTAATTTCCCTTACACTCAGAATGGGAGTCATCTGCTTAGCTTTTAATGCCCTTCATGTTCTGGTTCCAACCTATTCTTGCAGCTTCTCTGGACTTTTTTCTCCTTTTCACACCCCAGGATGTAACCCGACTGGTCTTCCCTGTGTTCCTTGTGCAGAACACTCCATCTCCCAACACTTTACCCTTTGCACTGGCTGTCTCCCTTGTCTGGAATGCTCCATCACCTTACCTTTGCCTATAAAGTCACTTTCTTCCTTTAAGATGCAGCTCAAGTATCATCTTCTGCATGACACCTTTCTTGGCCCCCCAGTTTTTAGCTCCCTCTCTACCAAATATTTTGTGGTTAACTTGTTTGTATATATTTACTTTACCTTGTATTTATTTACTTTATATTTATGCTTCCTATATATTTACATGGGCATCTAAGTGGTGCAGTGGATAGGGTGCTGGGCCTGGAGTCAGGAAGGTTCATCTTCATGAATTCAAATCTGGCTTCAGACAATTATTAACTGTGTGACCCTGGACAAGTCACTTAACCTTGTTTGCCCCAGTTTCCTCATCTGTAAAATGAACTGGAGAAGGAAATGGTAAACCATTAATGTATCTTTGCCAAGAAAATCTAAATGGGATCATGAAGAATTGAACATGACCGCAATGCCTAAACAAAAATGTATGTTTATATGTATTTAATACTCCCTCCACTCTCCCAAGTGTGTAAGCTCCCTGCTGGTAGGGATTGTTTCCTTCTACTTAGATTCCATAGTACCTAACACAGAGTAGACACAGTAAACTTTTTCTTGATTGAATGATCCAAAGATCAGCTCAAATATGACCTCCCACATTAGATCTTTTCTTGGTCACGCCCCCTACATTTATCCTGCATTTATTTTGTCTATATTTTTTATCTATTTTGTAACTGTCTCCTCCAATAGAATGTACACTCCTTGAAGTCAAGGATTGCTTTCTTTTTGCCTTTGTATCCTCATCACCAATAGAGGACCTGGAACATAGTAGACAATAATATTTATTTATTAATTGTCCTGTAGAAGAAATTGCCCTGGATTTGAAGTCCTAGGCTCTGGACGTGAACGCAAGCTCTTTCACCTATTTCTTCTGTGACCTTGAGCAAATCACCTCACAAGAGTTTCACCCTTGCGCGACTAGCCTGACTGCAGGGCACCACTGACCCATGGCTTGATAGGAGGTCAGGATGAGGAATTCGACATCTGCCTTGCCTCCACATTCTCCCTCTCCCCCTCCACTTTCTAACTCCTGTTTAGGCAGCAATGATCAAATCAATGCTACTTTTGCGACTGGAAGGACACGATACCCTCTTGTCCTATGTCCCTATGTGGAATCCATGGGATTTGGCAACAGGATCCATGTGATTCTGAATGAAGCCATAGAGCAGTAAGTTGTCTCAGTTTTAGGTTGGATAGGTCAAAGTTCCCCTCTCTGACTACCACTTTTTGCTCCTATATACATATATATGTGTGTGTTTATGTAAGGATGTATAAACATATAAATGTATGTAGGCATGTGTGCATGCACATATACATGTATGTATGTGTATATGCATGTGGGTATGCATGCATGTTTACATACATATGTGTATATATGCATGTGGCTATGTATGCATATTTACATACATGTGTGTATATGTATATATAAGTTAGCCCCATCCATCATATATCCCTATACAACTTTCCCCTCTGTTGTTGTATCCTCTGGAATCCCTGTTCTATTGTTAACAAACTTCCCTTCCTATTAGGACTCCTCCAATGTTGTTTCCCCTAAGAGAATGTGAGTTCCTTGAGTGAAGGTTTTGGTCTTACTTTTATGTGCCATCAGCACTTAACATAGTGCTTGGCACACAGTAGGCATTTAATAAATGCTCATAATATTACGTCTACAACCAGAGTGACTTGGAATCAATAGTTGCTTTGTTGTTTAATCATTTTCAGTCTTGTCTGACTTTTCATGATGCATTTTGGGGTTTTCTTGGCAAAGATACCAGAATGGTTTACCATTTGCTTCTCAGGCACATTTTACAGATGAGGAAACTGAGGCAAACAGGGTGAAGTGACTTTCCCAGGATCACAAGGCCAGTAAGTGTCTGAGGCCAAATCTGAAACCAGGTTTTTCTGACTCTAGATCCAGTACTCCATCCACTGCACCACTTAACTGACCCTGGAACCAATAGTCCTGAGTTCAAAACCTGTGTGACCCTGGGTAAGTCACAACTTCTCAGCTTCAGTTTCCACATCCATAAATGGGGGTAATTATGGTGCCTACCTCCCAGAGGTGTGAGAATTAAATGAAATAACATACATAAAATACTTTGTAAGCTTTCATGTACTATAGAAATGCTAGCTATTTATTACAGTGATTATAACTTGGATTGATTATATACTATATTTATTATTATAATAATATTATTATTTTTATTTGAATTGATCTCAACTTCTCTGTATCTTGGTTTCATCATCTTTAATAAGAGCTAAATGACCTCTAAAGTGCCTTCTAGCTCCAAATCTCTTTTCCTATTTCTTCTACTCCTTTATCATAGAAACTCATGGGGAGAACATGCCAGAGAAACAGATTTTGGCTAAATGTAGAAGTATAAATTTAATGTAGACTCCAGAGATCACTGAGTCCAACCCACTCATTTTACTGTTGAGCTATTGGAGGCCCAGAAGAAGATATATGACTTGCCCAAGGTCTCTCAGGAATAATATTGATGTTCATAATGAAAACAATAGCTAGTATATTACATTTTAAGGTGTGTATGTTGCTTTACAAATAATATCTCATTTTGTCCTCACCATGGCTCTGGGAGGTAGGTGTTATTATTTTTCCCATTTTTATAGATGAGGAAACTGAGGCAGTCAGAGGTGCAGTTGTTTGTCCAGGGTCACATAGCTAGAAAATGTCTGAGGCTGGATTTGAATTCAGGTCCTCTTGACTGTAGCTTATGAGTTCTATCCACTATGCTATCTAGCTGCAGCTTGGGTCCTCCAAGTCTAAATCTAGTCTTCATTCTAAATTCTATTTTGTAATGACTTTTTCATTGAACTGTCCAACATGGTAATTAACTGTTGTTTTGTGAGAAATCTAGTGCTCTGATACAGGAGATATTTAGGTAAAGGTTATATAAGCCATCTTTTAGGGTTACCCCAGCAAGGAATCCTGCTTTGAATAAAGGGTTGGTCTAACAAACTTCTGGGCAGCTACGTGGTGCAGTGGATAGAGCATTGGACCTGGAGTCAGGAAGATGTCATCTCGAGTTCAAATCCTTACCAGTTGTGTTAACCTGGAAAGTCACTTAACCCTCTTTGCCTCCATTTCCTCATCTGTAAGCTAGAAAAGGAAATGGCAAATGACTGGTAATTTGCCAAGAAACCCCCAAAATGGATCAAGGAAGAGTAAGACATGACTGAAACAAATGAGCAACAACCAACTTCTAGAGGCTCTTCCTACTAAGATACTATAGAAAATGTCCAAAGCTTCTTGTCATTGCTTTGTGGTACATACAAAAGGTAAATCAGTCAGACTCCTTAAATGCCACATCTTCAGTAGGGTTGAGCAAACTCTTAAAACTAGGTTGGACAATTTATCATGTTGCCAAAAAAACGAGTTAGGACAAGTATTTTAACTTCTTACTCCATCCCAAATCCCAAGAAAAGACTAGAGGAGAAAAAGAATGAAAGAAAAAGAGGAGAGGATGCATAACCTGAATCAAGGGGATGTATGGAGCCAAAATTGGTCCAGACACTTGGGAATATTTTCACCTACTCAGATGAATGCAATGAATTACTATCAACACCATAATTCATATTTACATAGCATTTAAAGGATATAATGCTCTTTGCTTGCAACAACCCTAAAAGGCGCTGTTAAGTATGATTAATGAAAAAAACTGAAGCATACAGAGTAAATAATTTACTCAGGGTAACATACTAGCTAAGTGTCTGAGGTAGAATTTGAACCCAGATCTCCTGACTCGCTTCCACTACAGTCTCCTATGCCATACTTCTATCATTAAGCTAAGAAGGGACTTTGGAGATTAAAAAGTTGACCAAATGAAGTACCTGAAACTTCCAGAAATAAAGTGACCTGCCCAAAGTCACATCAATCAACATTTATTAAGTGCCCACTACGTGCTAGGCACTGTGGTAAGGATTGGGTCACCAGACTTCCAGTCCAATGCTCTTTCTTTTAAAACATAAGTTTTAAATTGAAACCAGACAGAAGTAGATTTTCATTCATGCTGCCTCACTTTGCTGCTTCCTCTCTCCTACCAAGAAAATTGCAGGCTCCCTCACCAACCACCAACCACCATTGCCCCTAGGGCTAGACCATTCTTAGGAGGGAACCTTGGAACTGTAACCCTGCAGCAGAGCCAAAACCAGATGCTTCACTGGGGCTGGAATGAAGCCATTTGTTTCTGTGGTTTCTCCCCTAAGTCATCTTTGCTATCCTCTTAGGGGAGCAGATACGTTCTCATACAGGACAGCTAAAACCAGATCTTGCATCCAATCAATTTATTTTTCTTTTCCATTATTCTTAATATTCCCTTATAGGAAGTAAAGGAACAAGCATTTATTGTCTATGTTCAAATATTGCCTCATTTGATCCTCACAAGGATCCCAGTAAGGGTAGAATTAGTGTTTTCTAAATTTTATAGTTGAGGACACTGAGGGAGAAAGAGATTAAGTATCTTGCCTAGGGTCACACAGCTAGTAAGAGACTGAGGCTGAATTTGAACTCAGATCCTTCTGACTCCATCATCTCTACACTGACTTTATTGCCTTTTGCTATGTCCTGAGAAGCTACCAATTACAAAACAGAATTCATTAAGATGAATACTCTATAGCATAATTGTCCTGGAACCAAAAAGACTTCAGTGCAAATTCTGCCTCTGATGCATGGAAAAAGCACAAAGATACATTTAATGTGTAACAACTATGGATCTCCCACCTCCATGACGGAGTGGGTTGGGTGCATCCTCCCTTAATCTCTTCATTTGAAACCTGTTGGATCTTTGTACTTTCATAACATTTACTTTTGATTTTTCTTTGATGCGCCATCATGCTTTCCATTGACTTTGTTGCAATTACTGTGTATGTTGTTTTCTTGGTTCCTCTTACTTCACTCTGTATCAGTTCATACTTAGCTTTCTATGTTTCTCTATATCACATAAATTTCTTATAGCACCATAAAATTCCACTGTATTTATGTACCACAATTTGTTTAGTCATTCCTCAGTTGATGGACGTCATTTTGTTTGTAAAAATTAGCTAGCACAAAAAGTACTGCCATAAATATTTTGGAACTTATGGAGCTTTTCTTACGGATGTCTTCCTAGGAGTATAAGCCCACTAAAAGTCTCTGATTCCAAGGGTATGGACATTGTAGTCATTTTATTTTCATGATTCCAAATTGCTTTCCAAAATGGAATATGGTGTAAGGTGTTATTGAAAATCTAATTTCTGCCAGCCTTCTTTCTAGCTTTCCCAGCAACTTTTAAAATTAAATAAGGAGAGTTTTTTTCCTATGTAACTTATGTTCTCTACTTACTGAGTTCCACTGATTCTGGTTCTTTCTTGTCTGCTCTATTGCATTGATTTATTTCTCTATTTTTTAACCATTGTTGTTCAGTCATGCTCTACTTTGCATGGCCCTGTTTGGGATTTTCTTGGCAGAGATACTGGAGTGGTTTACCATTTCCTTCTCCAATTCATTTTACAGATCAAGAACTGAGGCAAACAGGGTTAACTGACTTGTCCAGGATGTCATAGCTAGCTAGTAAGTGTCTCAGGCCAGATTTGAACTGAAGAAGATGAGTATTCCTGACTCTAGGACCCTTACGCCCTCGGCTGCACCACTTAGCTTCCCTTCTTAATCAATACCAGATAGTTTGGATCACTGCTGCATTATATTACAGTTTGAGGTCTAGAAGTGCTATTCCTCCATTCTCCCTACTTTTTTTTGTGATTTCTCCTGTACAAGGTCATTTTAAATGATTTTTACCAACCCTGGGGAGGTCAGGAAAGCTTTATCCAAGAGGTGGTGCCTGAGGGAAGTTTTGAAGGAAGCTAAAGATTCAAAGAACTGGAAAAAAGGAAGGAGTGAGTTCCAGGAATGAGGAACAATCTGTGCAGAGAGGCCTGGAAATGGAGGCTGGAATGTCATGTGTGGGGATGGGCAAGAAAGACAGACTGGACTGAAGAAGGTGTGAAGAGTTCAGTGTGTAAGGCAGCTGTGGACAGGTTGTAAGGGCTTTAAATGACCAACAGAGAAGTTTGTAGTTGATCATGGGGACCTACTTCCTACTATTCCTACTGTCTCCCACCTCTGCCTATCCAATATGGCTGGAGAGCTTTCTCTCCTTGTCTCTGGCTCCCAGCTTTCCCAGATTCCTTCAAGACAGCTCATATTCAGCTTTCTGCAGGCCTTACCTAATCAACCCTGCTCCTAGCACCTTCCCTCTGAGATCACTTTCCATTTATTTATCTTGTATGTACAAGGTTACTTATGTGTTGTTTCTCCCATTAGAATTGGATCTCTTTGAGGGCAGGAAATGTGTTTGTGCCCTTTTCTGTATCCTAAGCATTGTGCCTAACACATAGTAAGCATTTAGTGAATGTTTGTTGACTGCTTTCCAGAGGAAAGGGAGGCAGTGGAGAATGGTGAACATGAGTATGTGGCATGGTCAGACCTATGCTTGAGATCATAAAGAGCTAGAAAGAATTTCAGAGGGCAGCTTGTTCCCCCATCCTTTTATTTTAAAGATGGGGAAACTAAGCCCCAGGGGGGTTAAATTTGTCCAAATCATAGAGAAAATAAACACCAGAGCTGAGATTCAAACCCAGGTCCTCTGGATCCAAAGCCAACTCACTTTCCACTGTTACATGCTGCCACCCTATCACTTTGGCAGTTGTATGGAAAGGACATTTTCTTGAGGATCAGCTACTTCTATTGGTAGAATTGCCACCTGGGACATATGTATGTGTTATATGTGAGTGTGTGTGTGTGTGTGTGTGTGTGGGGGTGAGAGTGGTGGTGTGTTGGTATACAGAGAGTACTAGTGCAAACTACTGGCAGGGACAGTGTTGTGAGGTGAGGAATGTGTTGGCAAATATTTAAGAATCAATTCTCTCTCTTTTTTAATGTGCACACCTTTAAGTTTATAATGCATTTTCATTATTTTCTCCAATGCTCTCTTAAGTTCAGAAAATCAGCAAAATAATAAATCAAGTCCTGATTTATAGTGTTTGTTGATTTCAGAGGTATAAAAGCTCAAGCTGAAAATTTAACAATCAGCCCTCTTAGACTGGCAGGAGTGACCTCCTAAATGCTTCAGTAGGCCGTGCTGCAGGTAGCAGCCACCTCTGAGATTGAACAGGAAAGGTTTTAAGATAGATAGGCTCATCTTTATCTATTGACTAAGTAGCCCTGCCCATACCTAAGGAGACCAATACACCCATAGCTGGTTAACCCTGAAAAGTGTGCTTGGCCAGGAATTTTTCTTTGGGACTCATCTTTACTCCTTTTGGCCTGCAATTTCATGTCTACTGGAGGGCTGGTCTCAAAGACTTCTGGTTTGAAAAGATAAGATCAAATCTGTCTCAAGCCCTGGAAAAAGGATGATTTTCCTCCCCTTCCTTGGCCCCTGGTAGCTTTAGAAAATAGTACTCTTGCTACATACTAGTTGCCAGGGAGCATACAAAGGCTATGTTAGAAAGATCCCACGATCTCTGATCTCATCTTTTTTGCTACATGCATTAGGGAGGGAGATTGGAGGCCCCAGGGAGCATGAGATTGGGAGATAGGAAAGTAGGAAAATTGCATTCCAGGAAGTGAAGGGAATTGAGGACCCTGAGGCCTATGTGACAGAGCTCTCTCTGAGAGAAGAGGAGGAGGCTGAATGAGAGAATAAGCCAATCCAGTTGGTATGTATTGAGTGTGCCATGTGAGTATGGTGGGCTAGGTTCCATGGAAGTCAGGAACCCCAAACTTGTCTGTTACTCTTTGTCATCTAATCCCTGTTGCTGATGAAAGGAGGTGGTGGAGTTGGGGGTGTTTGTGCAAGTAAGGAACCATCCCTGGTTGTTTGCTTACCATGAGACACAGGATGAACACCTGAGTTATTAATCAATTCATGTTAAATTAAAAAGGGATGATGTGATGGTGGACCTAAGTTCTCCACAAGTAGCAATGCAAGAAAATTGGTGAGAGGGAGAGAGGGAGGTGGGGGTAGGGAGTGAAAGAGAGAGGATGAGGGGAGATGTTTATGTGATGTCCTTTCTTTCCTCACATCCAGAAGCTGTGACTTGGTCCCTAAGGGGAAAGGAAAGCCACAGCAAACTCTAAATAAACAGCTTCCACAGCCTGAGTTTTCTCCCAGACCCCCTGATGAAAGGAGCCGAGTTGGAACAGAGGCTGGGAGGAGCCCAGTTAATATATGACAGTCATTATCAGAGGTGAGCAGGTCATTTTTAATTTCAGGAAGCAGTAGGGAACAGGGTCTCCCCCCGAGCTGCTAGTGATTTATTGATGTACACGGAGGCTGCCCACACATGAGAAGCTAGGCTGCAGGAAGGAGGTTTTGTTTTGTTTTGTTTTGTTTCTCAGGGATTTTGGTGCTGCTGGACAGCTATAGTTCAGTGAATGACACTCAGAAAATGGACAGAAGGAAAAATTAGTAGCCTGAAGTGGGCCTAGCTCATCTTCTCTCTTGGTGCATCCATACCATTCCTGGTAACATCTCCTATGGAAAAACCTTTAGTCATGGTCTAGAACAGGTTCTTAAGCTGAGCTCCAAGCCCTCCTTAAGGGATCCATGGATAGGTTTCAAGGGAGTTTATGAATTTGGATGGGAAAAAGTACATCTTTATTTCAGTATATAAGTTTCTTCCATAATCTTATATATTTTAATTTAATTTGGGGAGGGGATGATAGTAGGCTGGCAACAAGCACTTTTTAAAAAAATAAAAACTATTGATTTTCACAACAAACCCTGCAACTTATATATTTTATTTTAAGCATTAAAACATTCATCTGAGAAGAAGGCCATCGGTTTCACCAGATGGACAAAGAGGTCCGAGACACCAAAAGAGGTTAAGAATGCCTGGTCAAGAGGTCCTGTCATCCCTAGGATGATGCTATCACACATTACACAGGAAATGCATAATGGTTTGTTCTTCTGAGTTCCCAGGGCCTGGAGTATGCTCACTAATAAAACAAACAGAATTAAAATGTTTCATTCTGATAAACAAGGTCATCATATAAAGGACAGTGTGGTGTAGTAGAAACCACACACTTTCAGCATTTTAGAGGCTTGGGCTCTTATCTTAACTCTGTCATTAACTAGTTTTGTAAGCTTGGGCAAATCATATTCCCCCCTCTCAGCCACAGTTTCTTCATCTGTAAAATGAGGAGTTTAGGCTAGACAGCCTCTGGACTCCTTACAGTCCTAAAATTCTATATTCTAGAATGAGCAAAAATGATATAGGGAGGACAATTTCTCAGAGCCCTGAGATAAATAATGTTTTATCTTAAAATTTCAAACTTATTTTTTTTTTTGGTGGGATGAGGCAATTAGGGTTAAGTGACTTGCCCCAAATTCAGGTCCTCCTGATTCCAGGGCCAATGCTCTCTATTCACTAGGCCACTTAGCTTCCCCTCAAACTTAAATGTTATAAACTTAAAATCTGCCAACAGTTTTTAATCCCCTGACCTCTAGAAGTTCAGCCAACCATTGAGAGACCACAGTAGCATGGACAAAGGAGGAACCAGTTAGATGAGCTTTGGAAGTAGGGGTATGCAGCAGCTGACTCTACTGGCTCCTGGGAGCCAATTGTTAAATTTTCATTGTGAGCAGTAATGCATCAGAAATTGACAAATGTTCCAAATTAGGGCTTGATTTAATTTTTTGTTGATTTCTAGACTTTTGAGCAGATAGAGTGCCAGGCCTGGAGTCACGAAGACTCATCTTTCTGAGTTCAAATCTGGTCTTAGAAACTTACTCGCTATGAGATCGTTGGCAAGTTACTTCACCCTGTTTGCCTCAGTTTCTTCATCTTCAAAATGCGCTAGATAAGGAAATGGCAGACCACTCCAGTGTCTTTGCCTAGAAAACCCCATATGGGACCCTGAAGAATTGGATACAACTGAAAACAACAGAACAACGATAGACTTATGAAAGTGAGGAGGAAAATGCTAATAATAGACTTTAAGGGATGTTCTATGTACATTTTCTCCCTAGAAAGCAAGATGTTAAACATTTATCAACACATCCCTACATCAAAGTTTGTGGAAGCAGCATGAGACAGTGGATACCATACTGCCCACCATAAGTGATGGATTTGGTATCAAAAGAATCAAGTACAAATTCTGGCTTTCCAACCTAGTACCTGTTTGACCTTAAGCCTTGGAACTGTTTCTTTGTAAAATTAGAAGATTGCATTAAATGACCTCAAAAGTTCCTTCCAAATCCAAACCCGTGATTCATATTCTTTCCAAGTAATCATCTTATGGCTAAGCCCCAGGTCCAAGTTGTTAAAACAAAACCAATATACAACCTTTCTTCAGAGAGCCAGGCTCGAGGAGCCAATGTTCTAACATATATATATATATATAAAACATATATATCATACCTACTGGGAACAGGAAAGAAAGGTAAACCATATTCTGGTTTACGTACACTAGACAAATCGCTGTATTGAAAGCAAGCAAAATTCCCACATCCCATTAGAGGAGAATGAGGATTATTACTGGTGAGTTGTGTCCTTTCTTTTTCTCATATCAGGATTCAGTCTTGGATGGCAGCTCATAACCTAATAGGATACAGCAGAAAGAATGATTGATTTGGATTCATAGCATCTGGATTCTAATCTTGATTCTTCCACTTTGATGTAACCTTGGGTAAGTCACTTAACACCTTTGGCTTTCAGTTTCCTCATCTGTAAAATGAGAGGGGTGAACTACATGACCTCAAATGTCCCTTCCAACTCTAAATCTATGATCCTTTCATCTTTGACCTGTGGTCAGCTCCCCAGTATACTAATCTCCCTTATTGAATTCATTAAAATTTAAGTTCTTTGAAGACGGGCTGTTTTTGCTTTTTCTTTGTATCCTAGAACAGTGCCTAAAGGCTTAAGGGCTGATTGACTGATAGGTGGGGACTTGACTTTAGCCTCACTTTACTTATACTTCTCCAATCCCTGTACCCTAATTCAAGACACCAAACCCATCTCCCTTTCTCTGCCTCCGTAACAAATCCAGGTATCACTATCTAGCAACTAACTATCCCCCCTCTTTCCTTTTTCTCCTTCTATCCTAACTCTACACACTCCAGACCACAAACACATAGGTTTTATTCACAAAGGGCAATTTATTTCAATTTGGTAAGCATTAGATACCTTAAGATGTACAAGGTTTTGTTCTAAGTACTAGAGAGATGTGTGTATATGTATGTATATATGTATGTGACACACACCTACATATGCAAATCTCTATATACATATGACACATTTATATGGATATGATACACATACACATGTATATCTCTATATGTATGACATCTACATATCTCTATATACGCATGATACACATGTATATATGTATGAATACATACAGATGTTTCTTTATATCTATATTACAGGCCCTGCTAAGAACTTACCATTTAAGGTGGATGGGAAGACAAATGCACAAATAATTGTGGTACAAGAGAGAATGGATCCACATAGAGAATACCAGCTAAAGTATGGGGACAAATCTGAGAAAGGAGAAGCTCACTTTCACCTGAAGTTAGGGCAGGGCAGGAGGAAGTCAGAGCAGAGAAGGCTTCATGGAGGAGGTGTCTATTGTGTAAGCATGATCATAAGTTGTGGGCTCATAACTTTTAGACCCAGAGGGGACCTTAGAGGTCATTATAGTCAACTCCCTCATTTTACAGATGAAGAAACTGAAACACTGAGTGAAATGACTTGCCTGTGGCCACCATGCTTATATTCATCCTAGGGAGCATCAGAACTCAGGCTGTTTTTGACTCTGGGTCCATCAGTCCCCCCTACTTTCCCATGGTTGGGGCTTGAAAGAAACAAGGCATATCAACAGAAATGGAAAAATAAGAAGATATAGTCTGTTCCCCACATGGGAGCCAGGCAACAGCATGAGCAAAGGCACTGAGGGGTGAAAAGTAAACTTTCCTACCAACCCCCAGCACTCAGCTCACAAGAGATGTAGTTATTCTTTATATCAATAAAGGCAGGGAAGTGATTTCCTAAAGCCAACACAGACAGCCCCGTAATCAGCTACACCAGCAACCCTCATTGAAGCGAGGCTGGTGCCTTCCTGGGTCAGGCAGGCATCTCTAACTGCCGTTGCCTTTCCGCAATGATCCAACTAAGATTGAACAGATATTGCCTGTTTCCAAGTAGATTGTTGATCTCCTGTCATCCCAGCAAGCATTTTATGGGTCTTTTTCTAAGTGGATGAAGAAGGTGCCGATTTTTAGAAGCCCCTGCCAGAAAATGAGTCATTGTTCCATGTCCTTCCAGAGAAAAACCCTGCACCAGCAAGCTCAGACAGAGGGTGCAGTCGGGGACATGCAGGGATTTGCCCCAGGCTCTGTGCACTGAACCTGCCCTGTTGGTTACACAGCCAGCGGGAAGCCAAGGGGAAGACCCTTGGAGTCAAGCCACTCATTCCTCTGAGATGCTCCATTTTCTTTTAAAATGAAAAATCATAGGAGGAACTTCAGAGTTGGAAGGAACCATCTTGGGGGTCACCTAGAACATCCCCCCACCCACCCTGGACATTCTCTACAGCCTCCCTGAATGACAACCAACTAACTTCGTAGGGAGGCTGCTGTTGGCTTTAGGAGAGTTTTCTAGGGCATCTGAGCTCTGGCCCAGGTCGTGAGTCCTCTACAAAGCTGCCTCTAACTTAACCTGTCCTGCCTTATTCTACATCACTCCCCTTCACGTACTCTTTGGTTTAGCCAAACTGTATTTCTTGGGGGTCCTTCCACACACCTTTCTGCCTCCCATCTCCATACCTTGTGTTCAGGATATCTGTCCCTCATGCTAAAATGCACTCCCTCCTCCTCTCCTCTTATTACTTCCTTCAAAGCTCAGTCCAAAGACCCCCTCCTGTAGGATGCCTTTCCTGATCCCCTGGGCTAATGAGTCTCCCTACCCCCAGTACTTTGCGTTTACTTTGTTTCTATTTTACATATCACCGTACTGAGTTGTAGGCTCCTTGAGGACCAGAAAGACTTGGATTGTTCTTTTGTGACCTCCTGTCTCAGGATCCTCGCTTCTCCCGAATGCCTACCCAGGGTTATGCTGAAAATAGATTCTTAATAAATGGTTGTGGAATGAATACATGAAGTCTAATGGCTCTTTTGGGTGTGATCGGTCATCATAGTGCAAAGCCATTTGTAGGGAATGATATCTAAGTCCTTTGACAGAACTTACCTTATTATCTCCATTTTCCAGAGGGGGCAGATGAGGCTCCGGGAGAGGACTTGACTTGCTTGTGTTCCTGCAACAAGGATGGTCTTTGCCTTTCTTAGGATGCCCAGTGCTTAGCTCTGTGCCTGGCACATAGTAATAAATAATAAAAAATAAATATGTATTATTAATAATCAACATTGACATTTTTACAGCACCTACTATGTGTCAGGCACTGTGTGCCAGTGCTATTATCTCATTTCATCCTCACAGCAACCCTGAGAGGTACATGCTGTTATAATCTCCATTTTACAGGTGAGTAAACTGAGGTAAACAGAGATAAAGGAACTTCTCAAGGGTCACACAGCTAGTAATATCTGAGATCAGATTGGAACCTGGTGGCTCAGGGTCACCTAACTGCCCCAAATTGACTGGCACTGAACATTTAACAGTTGGCTCTCACGAGCTGGTATGACATGACTGCAGCATGCCTTTCCTGAAAGGTGATTGTTCCCAAACAGTAAAAACATTACTACTTATTTGATGAGTTTGTGGTAGAGATTCTATAGAAAAAGGCATAGAATGCTCTCAAGGCCATGAACTCCCTCAAGTTCTGATTCATACCAATTATCTAAAAATAATCATAGCTAGCATTCATGTGGTGCTTTTAATTTTGTAAAGCATTTTGTGTTACTTCCTTTGATCTCACAGCATCACAAAATGCTAGTGCTAGAATTACTTTTTAAATTCTAGAAATCAGCAAAATTGTACATCAGGCCCTGATTTGCAATATTAGAATATTTCAGAGGAATAAATGCTGAATATTTAATCCTACTTGGGAGCTAGTACAAGCTGGCTCTAGCTCACCCTTGAAGTCTAGGTAAGGCACTTAATCTCTTTCACCCTCAGTTTCTGCATCTGTAAAATGGGAAGCATAATAACACCCACCTCCCAGGACTGAGAAAATCTAATTAGGTAACAGAGGTGGCAAACATTAAAATGTTTTATAAATGCCAACTTATTATTACCATAGGATTTTAGAACTGGAAGGGACCTCGGAGATCTAGTGCAGTCCTCTCACTTTAAAAGGGGCTTGTCTTTTTTTTTCACATGACTTTGGGATAAAGGGAAGAAAACTCCAGTGCAAAGCACTGGGAGTTCAAGTAGCTTTTGTTTCAGGCAGTGTGTGCTGCTGTGTCTTACAGTGATGAGCTTTGGAACTCCGGCTATTTGCTTTTCCCATGCAGCCTACAAGTCATTTGGAAGAGGGATGTGGCATAAAAAGTGCAGAGTGAACCTGAGGAGCTTGCATGGTCCACTGGCCATGTTGAAAGCTGGGAAATGGATCACTCACTTTGCAGTTTGGATGGATTTTTGGCTGTATGGACAGAGCCTGCAAAAAGTCTATGTAATGCAACATATATACGCTTGTGTAATATATAGCTGAAATTTAGCCTGTAAAGTCTATACAATGCACATTGCATATATATAATATATGAAATACATATGTATTACATAAAACAGTCTGCAAGTCCATGTACTATCTGTGTGTATATACACACATATATACATATACATATGTACATACATATATACATACACACACAGGCACACATATACTCCCCACCTCCCTCTCTTCACCTGAGGGTGCTCTGCCCAAAAGAAGATACATTTTGTTGGCTGAAAGCTGCCTCATTAACTTGGGGTTTACTGGCTGGATTTCTTTCTAAGAACAAAACCTAAACCCAATTCACGACTGACACATAGATTGGACAACAACAGGTCCCTGCCTTCCTAGAACTGAGTGAATGTACATAGTAAATGGTAACTGTTTCTCTTGGCCTCGGGATTAGGACTCTGGGGGTCTGTCTTCCCCTCCTAGTTAGATTTTTTTTTAAAGGGGCCTCACTTCTTAAAGAGGCCTATTCACTGAAAGGACTAAGTTACCTCACTCAAAATGAGAACCTGAAAAGACTTTAGCTTAAAAGGATGAGGGATTCCCATTGCATCCCAGGCCATCTCCACTCGTCCTGAAGAATATCTGGCCACTGGACCCACATGGCTCTGGAGGAGAAAGTGAGGCTGGAGAATTTGCCCAGCCTTCCCTCGCTCAAATCTAAGTCAATGATAAGTCATGTCATCGTTCCCTGATATCATGGTTCTCTTTGAGAACCAATGACAAACAAAACTATCTATCTGTACATACGTCTGTATATGTGTGTATATGTATATAGCCTGCAAAAGTCTGTGTAATGTATGCAGTTATACACATATGAAATATATCAAAAACAGTCTGCAAAGTATATATGTCTATATACACATATGTAATGTACCTAAAACTTGCCTGAAAAGGTTTATGTAAGGTATGCAGGTAAAGACACGTATGCAATATAAGTAAAAGTTAGCCTGCAAAGTCTATGTATACACACATCTATAACTTAGCCTGTAAAAGTATGTGTATCATATATGTATATATGTATATTTTATAGACTTTATAAAATAGTTTCAAACCTGTGTATAATGTATGCATATACATTATACAATAATATGCATATTTTATAGACTTTATAAAATAGTTTCAAACCTGTGTATAATGTATAAATGTATTTTATATTATATATTTACATTATACATAACTTACAAAAGTATATAATACAATATGAATGTATTTATACTTATATTTATATATTCCTATTTAAATTATATATAAAACAACATGCAAATGGATACATGATTTATGTATATATATATATATACACATAGTAGTACTATATATCATACAATATGTTATATATACTATATGTTGTACATACAGTAATGTATATATTACAACATTTAATAGATACTTAAATGTGTATATGCACATATACAGACACAGGCACATATACATTTGTATTTGTACATGTGTCTATACACTATATATACACATATTATCTATGTAAAATCTTAAATGCTACAATAATTCAGAAATCACCCTCCCTGAACATGTCAAATGTACCAAGATAGGAATTTCATGCTATGCAGGTTTGTGGAATTTATTGATTTTTTTTCTAAGTGAGTCTTGACTGTAGGTAGAAGCCCCAGTCAGTTATGTGAACTCTTGTTCTCAGCTGAGGGCAATTGTCTAATTCTTCCTCCTCAGGTTTCTTCTTGTTTCCTGCCTGATTTCAAGCCAGGCCTTGTCAGGCAGGCCAGGGTGAGGCTTTGTCCAACTCATTCCTTTGCTTAGAGGCCTAATAAACATTAACATTTGATTTGGGTGGAAAGCTCACAGAAAAAGTTACATCTCTCATCTAAGGGAATACATTTCTTGTAAGTTTGGACCCTTTTCCAGTTCCTATATTGGAACAAACTGACAGGATCATAGACCTTGAGGAAGAGGGGACCTCACAGGTCATCTAGTCCACCCCCATTTTACAGATGAAGAAACCAAGAACCAGGTCACTCAAGCGATGTGCCCAAAGTGACACAGGCAGTTAATGTCAGAGGGAATCCTTTGATACTACAGCTTGCCCTTCTGAACCATCCTGCCTACCCTTCGGAGTTTTTCTTATGGAATTAGAAGTCACAAACTGATGTGAAACCTCAGGATAAAAACTCAATTGAGCTGAGACTTATGTTGTCATGTTTTATTTGTTGATATTAACTAATTTAAATATAAAGATCTACAAATGAAGTTTAGTTTTATTATATATATGTATATATAGAGAGATAGATATATAGATAGATAGTGTGAAGTTTTTAATAAAAAAACTTTCTTTAAAGTTGACTTGGAATGGTCATAAAAGATTTGCTGGTACTTGATAAGTGGTTCATGGATGCCCAGGTTAGGATCACACTAATTTCTTTAATTATTTTTTGTTTTTGTACCATCCTTATTTCTGAATATAGCCCTCTTCTTTCCTCTACCCTCCCCAGTGAGCCATCCTTTGTAACAAAGAAGAAAAAAAGAAAGAAGCAATTCAGCAAAACCAACAAATCCATCAATTGCGTCTGACAGTGTAATGTAGTGATCCATATCAATTGTCCCCCCACCTCTGCAAAGAAGGGAAGGAAATATGTTATCTCAAATTTTTTCAAAGGTGATGCTTGCAGACCAGCTCATTTCTGCAGAGCCTCTCTCTCATAGACTGAGACATCATAAGGAGGGATGTTTTTGTCCTAGAGCATTTCCTCTGGTTATCATTAATATCTCTCCTTCCTTCTCATGAATGGCACACTGACCAGCAAGAATACATTTTTCCCACTTGCCAAGAATTCTGTCTCCAGTAAGAGGGTAAAGATTTGGGGGTTAAGGACCGTAACTCATATAGTACTTTGCAAAAAGAGAAGTGTTTTTTTGACATTATCCCTTAAATTACAGCTTTTTTATGAAAAAAAATAAGATGTACAGCCAAACAGTACTAATATTCTTCTTTTACAAAGGGGAACTGAGGCTCAAGGAGTGTAAATGGTTTGTACAAGGTCACACAATTAGCAAGTATCTGATCAGGGATTCAAACTGAATTTAACTCCAAATTCCAAATTCTTTTCACTAGAGCAGGTGTCCTTTCCTAAGTAGGTGATCAATATACCCAGTATTATTGATTGGGTAAGTGTGAACATGCTTCTCTCACAAACAGCATTGCGTAATGGAAATCATAATGAACCCAGAGGCTCAGTTGCCTCCTTTGACACTAGTTATGTGACCATGAGCCTCAGTTTCCTCCACTGTTAGCAACAGTGTAGTGTCCCTTTCATGAGAACTGGGAAAGTGAGAAGATCTAAGTTGAACTCTTGGTTCTGACATATGCTCTCTTGGCTAATTTTTATATTTTATATGACTCTTTGAGGTTATACCTTCCTCATCAGTAAAATAAAGGGGTTGTATTTCTAAGATTTATTCCAGCTCTCACAGTATAAACATAGAAAGTAACACAACGAGAAGTCAGAAGACCTAAGCTCAAGACCCAGCTCTCCTGTTGGCTTTTTCTAACTCCTTTGGCAAGTTATAGTAGGATGTGAGCTGTAATGTGATAGTGAATGTTTAATAAAAGGCTCTCCAAGGGAAAATGTACATAAAATACTTTTTAAAAATTGGAGGCAATCAGGGTTAAGTGACTTGTGCAGGGTCACACAGCCAGTAAGTATCTGAGGCCAAATTTGAATTCAAGTCCTCGTGACTCCAGGGCTGGTGTTCTATCTACTGTGCCACCTAGCTGTCCCACAACATACTTTTAAGTTTTATCTACACTACTAACATTTTCTCCATAATTTTTCTAAAATCCAGGACTCAACCAAACAATAAATCAAGCCCTGATTTGTAGTGTTTGCCAATTTATGAAACAAATGTTCACACTAAAAATTTAACAACCAGCTCTCCAGAGCCAATATGAGCTGGCTCCAACACTCCTTTAGATGTGAGTAGGATTCAAACCTATGTCTCCCTAGTCCAAACCCAGTCCTCTTGCCATTATCTCACTTTAATTCTAGAGTGGAGAAATCATTTCTTTGAATGACAATTGTTTAACGAAACAATTGCATCAGACAGGCACTTCAATTAAAGTCCAGAGACCTAAGCCCCAGAATAAAAGAATATCAGAGAGCTTCGTTTGAATGACAGGATTTCACACTCCCCAGAAAGCTGAGTTCCCAACTGTGGCAGCCTCCTTTTTATAGTCTCTGGCTCCACCCTAATGAGCAATTAATTCCAGCTGAGTCCCACTCTGGTAATCATGCCTCCCAGAGAAGACACCTGCTCAGAGTTTTCTCTTGAAGCAGAGGCTAGACTCCTTTCTGATGCCAACTACAGGGTGGGTCTCACTATCTCCTTCCCTCATCACTGGGTGGGGTAGCTCTTCAAGTCTTATCAATGAGAGAAATGAAACAATCCCCAAGCAAAGGAGCACAGGTTTTCCTTTCAGAAAATTCATTCTAAGCCTATGGAGGAAAAGAGTCTTGTGTTAGAGTTAAAAGGGTAAGATGGTGGTCATTGCCCACAGTCATTTTCAATATAATTGCAAGTTTCATATCAGAAGTATTCTTATATATATGAAGGAGCTGCGAATAGTTCAAGGAACTTCTCATTTCTCTAGCTCATTAGCCCCACTCAAGGTAATTTGGGAACTTCAGTATCTGACATTACCACCACCACCCCAGGATATGGTAACCAGCTCCCCTTATAAGCACACAGGTTGGCAAGGCATGAATGGGTTTATCTGTTGGTTAAGTGAAACAAATAAAACTTGCATCAGAGCCCATTAAAAATAATATCACCCATTTGTGAGAAACCTTCTCTAGAGGCCTGTATCACATAAAGTATTTCCCTGGGTAGATCTCCAGCTGGGCATTCCTATTAGGTTGCTTTATCATGCCAGTGGTTTTCTTCCTAGCCCTCCTATCTGCTTGTGAAATATTTTCCTTCTTCTAGTCTTTGCCTCTAGCAGCTCTGAGTAGATGTTTCTGGTCACTGCTCTGCTTAATGACTACCTGTTTAAAGCCTTAACTAAAGCAAGACAATTAGAACTTTTCCCCAAAGGAACTGAAATTTAGAGGGCATGGCATTTCATATGTGTATTCCTCCAAAAGCATAGGAAAAACAGAGCTTAAAACCTAGTTATCAAAATTAATTAGCTAAAATAAAAAGATACCAGATGGTGCACATTGTTAATAACATCTGTCTCTGAACCACTCTAGTCACTAATCTCCTCTCCCACTCAACAAAGTTTGCCTTAATTCTTGTATTACAGTATTTTCGTATCATGGGATCATAGATTGAGAGCTGGAAGGGGCACGTTGGAGGGCATCAAATCCAATTCCCCCATTTTTTCAGATAGGGAAACTGAGAGATGAAATGACTAGTTCATACAAGTAGTAAAAGGCAGAGCTAGCATCCCTTTCCCTTTGCTGTACAGGTGCTTGTCATGAATTATGAAGTTGATTTTAGAGTGTTTTGTACAGGTTGCCATGAGTGTTCTATATGACTCTAGTTACTGAAATACCTGGTTATATAGATTTACTTCTGTTGTGCTCCTTTCTACCATCCTTCATTAGTTTTGCAAGTCTTTCCAGCAGTTTCCCACAAATTCCATCAGATGGCAGTCATTCCCTTTCTCAGGGGACCAGGTCTCCATTGTTGGGAAGCCTTGGCTTTCTGCAGAACAGCTCAAAAGCATAGCTCCATGCACTATTCTTTCTGAAATATTCTATTAGATATAGCAGTGCAGTAGATAGAATGCTGAACCTGAAGTCAAGAAAAGCAGAGTACAAATCCAGCTAACAATACTTGCTAGTTGTGTGACCCTGGGCAAGTCACTTAACTTCTCTCAGTTTCAGTTTCCTCATTTGTAAAATGGAGGCACCTCCCTTCCAGGATTATTGAGCATAAAATGCGATAATATGTGTAAAACACTTTGCAAACTATGCATGTTATTTGTTAATGTAGCTAGTTATATTATGTTACTAATTAGCTACATATACTACTATGCTAGCTACAATATATTACTAGCTACATCAATACTAGTTACATTTATTACTCAATAAATAGATTATGTATGAATGTATGACCAATACCAATTTGTACAGGAAAAAAGTAAGAAGTACAAAAATAATTCGACAGTTCGGTGAATGCTACATGTTTATATATTACCTAGTTAATAAGGGATAGATTTTGAAAGTATTTAATCACTTGTGTCCTGGCAAATGTTTAACAATTGACTCTTCAGAAAAAAGTATGCATAATACGCTTTTAGATTTAACCTTAATTATTAACACATTCTCTATCACTTTCTTAAGTCTGAACAATCCACAAAACAAAATGGACCCAGATTTGTAGCATTGTCCAATATCTGAGTATAAATTCTCATACTGAAAATTTAACAATTGGCTTGCTGGGTAGTCTTAGCTCAATACATCTATATGTTCAGTCCTCTTTGAATCACCCTATGTTGTGATCCCCATGGTCCCATGCCTCACCCACAGAACTCTACATAACCCAACAGAACATAATTCTACATAACCCAAAATAAAAATCAGTTTGTTGGATCAAAACATCATATTAAGAAAGACGTTACAAAATAAACCCACATATATCATCTGCATTTCTATGTATTACTAATGAAGCCCAACAGCAAGAGAGAGAAAGAGAAATTCTACTTAAAGCTTGGGTAGACAGCTATGGTAGACACTATAAAATATCTGGGAGTCAATCTGCCAAAACAAACCCAGGCTCTATATGAGCACAATTACAAAACACTTTTCACATAAATTAAGTCAGATCTAAATAAGTGGAAAAATATCAGTTGCTTGTGGGTAGGTCAACCTGATATAATAAAAATGACAATTCTACCTAAATGAATTTGCTTATTCAGTGCCATATCAATCAAACTACCAGATAATCATTTTCTAGAGCTAGATAAAATAATATCAAAATTCATCCGGAAGAACAAAAGGTCCAGAATATCAAGGGAACTAATGAAAAGAAATGCTAGGGAAGGTGGTCTAGCCCTATCAGATCTCAAATTGTGCTATAAAGCAGCAATCATCAAAACTACTTGTTACTGGCTGAGAAATAGAGGGGTAGACCACTGGAATAGGTTAGGTACTCAAGACACAGTAGTCAATGAATATAACAATCTATTGTTGGATAAACTCAAGGACCCCAGCTTCTGGGATAAGATCTCATTGTTTGACAAAAATTGCTGGGAAAACTGGATAGCAGTGTGGCAGAAACTGAGCACAGACCAATGCCTGACAAGAATACAGTCCAAATGGATACATGATCTCGGTATACTGATAACTATAAACAAATTAGGGGAGCAAGGAATAGTGTATTTGTCAAATTTATGGAGAATGGAGAAATACTTGACCAAATAAGAGATAGAGAACATTATGAAATGCAAAATGGATAATTTTGATTACATTAAACTGAAAAGTTTTTGCACAAACAAACCCAATGCAACCAAGATTAGGAGGGAAGCAAAAAACTGGGAAAGAATTTTTGCAACTAGTGACTGTGATAAAGGCCTCATTTAAAAAATATATAGAGAACTGAGTCAAATGTATAAGAATACAAGTTATTCCCCAATTGATAAATGGTCAAAGGATATGAACAGGCAGTTCTCAGAGGAAAAAATTAAAGCTACCTATAGTCATATGAAAAAATGCTCTGAATCACTATTGATTAGAGAGATGCAAATCAAAACCATTCTGAGATACTACATCACACATATCGGATTGGCTAACATGAAAAAACAGTAAGATGACAAATGTAGGAAAAGATGTGGGAGAGTTGGAACACTAATTCATTATTGGTGGAGCTGTGAGCTGATCCAATCATTCTGGAGAGCAATTTGGAACTATGTCCAAAGGTCTACAAAACTGTGCATACCCTTTGACCAGAAATACTGCTTCTAGGACTATATCCCAAAGAGATCATAAAAATGGGAAAGGGTCCCACATGTATAAAAACATTTATAGCAGCTCTCTTTGCAGTGGCCAAGAAATCAAGGGAATGTCCATCAACTGAGAAATGACTGAACAAGTTGTGGTATATGAATGTAATGGAATATTATTGTGCTATAAGAAATGATGAACAGAAAGACTTCATGGAGGCCTGGAAAGACTTATATGAACTGATGTTGAGTGAAAGGAGTAGAAACAGGAGAACTTTGTACACAGCGACAATCACAGTGCATAAGGAATTTTTCTGGTAGACTTAGACCTCCACAGCAATGCAAGGACCTAAAAAATTTCCAATGGAGTCTTGAGGCAAAATACCATCCACATCCAGAGACAGAACTATGGAATTGGATCACAGAATGAAGCAGACCATTTTCTCTTGTGTTATGTTTTGTTTTCATGGTTTCTCCCATTCATTTTAATTCTTCTATGCGACATGACTAAGGGAAAAATGTATTTAATAAAAGTATATATGTAGAACCTATATAAGATTGCATGCATGCCATCTCAGGGAGGGAGTGAGGAAAATCTAAGATATATGGAAGTGATTGTAGAAAACTGAAAACAATTTAATAAATAAAAAATTATAATCTTGCCCTGGAGGAAGAAAAGACATTATTAAATGTAAATTTGTTATTGTTGTTGATTTGTTTCTGACTCTTCCTTACCCAATTTGGAGTTTTCCTGGCAAAGATACTAGAACTGGTTCACCATTTCCTTCTTCAGCTCATTCTACAGATGAGTAAACTGAGGCAAATGAGGTTAAGGGACTTGCCCAGGGTCACACAACTAGTAAGTGACTGAGACCAAATTTGAACCCAGGTCTTCCTGACTCTTGACCTGTGGTGCGCTATCCACTGTGCCACTTAGTTACTAAATATGTTATTTCAATTTGATTCAATTTAAAAAGCATTTAAAGAACCTATTGTGTGCAAGGCATCATAAGTTCTGAGGATATAAAAAGAAAAACAAAAATTAGCTCTTATCTTCAAGGAGATTAAATTCTATCATGAGGTATAATATATAAACAGATAAGCAAATCAGAGCTAAGAAGGACCTAAGAGATCATCTAGTCTGGGGTTCTTAATTTGGGGAAACATGCACAAATTTCAAAGGGGTCTGTAAACTTGAGTGGGAAAAATTTGCATCTTTATTTCAATATAATTAGTTTCCTTTGAAATCCCATGTATTTCATTGTATACATTGAAAAACATTATTCTGAGGAGTCCCTAGGCTTCACAAAGACTGCCAAAGGGATCCATGATATACACAAAAAAGGTTCAGACCCCTGGCTCTAGTCTAACCTCTTTTATTGCAGACCAGGAAACTAAGGCAGTGGAATTCGCAATTATTCAAAGTCAGACAGTCAGCTAGTGGCAGAGATGAGATTATTTGACCCAGATGTCCTGTATCTCAGTGTACTATGTGTGCCCATTGGGCTCTGATGTTCATTTATGTCTTTGGCAGGAAAACCCAGCATCACAGAAGTGTCATAGAACTTTAGTTTCCTTATTAGGAAAACAAGGTTTGGGACTCCATACTCTAGCTCTAAAGCCTATCAGTGTAGGTATCCAGTATTGAAGGACATGATATTCAGACTTGCATTTCCTGTTTTTACTTGACCTTTCTGAGATCATTCTTCACCTGATGGGTGGATTCTTGTACATTCTGAATTTTTAACTTTTGAGGTGTCATCACCAGCTTTGGCTGCCTGGTGAAGCCAATCCAATCCAATCAACATTCAGTAATCAAAAACTAAGTGCCATACGCTGTGCTAAACCAATGGATTTCTTAGAATAAGGTTTCAAAATGCATAATATAAAATAAATAGCATCACAAAGAAAAACAATTATGCTAAAACACGTAGTATAAATTTTTAAAAAAGATTCATGGATCTCAGATAAACAATCCTTGAGTCAGTGCTCTAGTTTCAAGCCCTGCTGTGAAAATTTGCTTGCTGCTTGCATAGACCTAAGTCACCTTAGCCAGAGTACAAAGCCACCGAGATTCAGTGATACTAATCTCCTTGCTGTTTTTCCAACACAGTACTCCACTTCATTTCTCCAGGCATTTTTTCCTGGCTGTCTTCCACATCTAGATTTCTGTCCTTCCTATCTTCTAGCTTCCCTGGCTTCCTGTAGGTCTTAGACAAGTCCTGCCTTCTGCCAGAAGTACTTCTGCAGACCTTTTTATTCTTCATGCCTTCCCTCTGAGACTACTTCCAATTTATCCTGTCTAGTCTTACTTGTACATAGTCATTTGAATGTCTCCTGTATTGATTATGAACTCCTTGAGAGTAGACACTGGTATTTTTGACTATCTTCTTATCTCCAGTACTCTGTTGGGGGTACAGAATAGTTGCTTAATGAATCTTTACTGGTTTGAATTAGATAGGATTGGCTTCACCAGACAACTAAAGGAGGTGATCACTTTATAGAGGTTAATAATCCCGAATGTAGAAGAATCCACCCATCAGCCTTCACTATTTCATACCAAAGAGACAAAGGAAGAATGCCAGAGCTCAGTGACAAGCACAGTGAAAACAAGACACCTGGGCTATATAGTTCCATCTCTGCCACTAGCTTACTGTATGAGTTTTGAATAAACTCTTTCAAATTCCAATGCCTTTATTTCCTTATCTGCACAATATAAGGAGTTGCTGACCAGCTGATTAGTAGGGAGAGAGGTAAGAGCAGGGGCTTAAATCTATTAGGAATAGCAGAAAATCCATTTACAAAGCACTTGATTGTCAAGGGCCAGGAATCAAGAACAATTTTGGAGCACAGAGTGGAAGATCCAATATATCTGAGAACAGGAGGCCTTTTTTCCCTCTAATTTTTGACTTTATTCTTTAAAATTTTATCATCTATTTATGTGCCTTTATCTACAAAATGGCCATGAAATTCCCATGTTATCAACAGATCTGCTGTGAGGAAAGTGCTTTGCAAACCTTAAAGTCTAGAGAAATATGAGTTATGATTATAATTTATTATGAAGAAAGATTGACTGAGATCTTTTAAAAAGCAGGTTTGGATCCAGGTCTAAGATAGTAGTTCAGTAGTATAATTTGAAGGGGACTGGAAATCCTCTCCTCCCTGTTCCTTTCTTCTCCATCGTTTCCGAAATGTGCAACATAAAAATCAGTTTCTTGGGTCATGACACTATATTAAGAAAGACATTATTAAATGTAAATATGTCACTTTAATTGGATTAAATTCAGCAAGCATTTAAAGGACCGACTGTGTGCAAGGCAACATAGGTTGTGATGATATAAACGAAAAACAAAACATTTTCTCCCTTGACTTCAAGGAGATTACATTTTGCAAGGTTAATCCTATAGAAATAGATAAGTAAATTCAAGAGTATTTGAGGAAGAAGAGAATACTAAAAATTAGGAGAAATAGGAAAGGCTTTCTGTGGGAGGTGGTATCTGTAAGAGGTGCATTAAAGGAGATTAAGTATTCTCAGAGGTGAATGTAAGAACAGAGAGTTTGGACAGCCTGTGCAAAAGCATAGAGATGGAGACAAAATATTGAGTTCGAGGAGCAGCAACTTAGTCTGTTGGGCTAGAATATAAAGAATGTGTAGGAGAATGTTATGAAATAAGTTTGAAAAGGGAGTATAAAATGAGCTTATGAAATACTTTTCATGCCAAGCTGAGAAGCATATATTTTACCTGAGAAGCATTAGGGAACCATTACAAGTTCTTGAGCAGAGAAGACCTGTGTTTTCAGAATTTTATTTTGGAAATGTGTGTAGAATGGAAAAGTGAAAGACTAGAAGCAAAGAACCCAACTGAGAAGCCATTGCCATAGTTCAGGAAAGATGGCGATGAGGGCTTGAGCCAGATTAGTGGACACATGAGTGGAGAGAAGGGGATGGAGTCAAGGGATATTGAGAAGGAAGGGCAGGGATATTTGGGTTCATAGTTATTTATTTACTTTAGAAAATACTTTAGAAGTTTTGGAAAGGAATAGTATTTCATTGAAAAGATGTAGCTTAGAAAGGAATCAAGTTATACTGATTGAACAAAGACCAGGAAGCGGGAGATGTAAGTTTTGGTCCTAACTTTACCACCAGCTAGTTCTGTAATACTGACACATCACTCCATATCTGTGGGTCTCAGTTTCCTTACCTGTCAGATGAAAGATAGACTAGATTGATAGTTCTCAATCTTCTTTGATATAAGGATTCTTTTCAACATTAAAAAAAGTTTTTTTTGTTCTCCCATGTGACAGTTGTCATATTTTTAGTATCTGTTAATGGAAAAAAATGTGTTGACAAAAAAACTACTGTGAACTCAGTAATTTTTTAAAAAAGAATTTGTATGTTAAAATTCAAAACAGTATCTATTTGAAAAATAAAAATGTATATATGTGTGAGACATGTTATTTATTCAGTCAACAGGAAGCATGTTTGCTTATTTATTGTGAATTACACTGAATATTTTGTTGGCTCTAAATAAAGGCTAAAATGAGAATGCTTGTTGTACATATAGATTTTATGGACCTCTTGCAATAACTCCTCAGCCCATAGTATAAGAATGAAAGATGTGACACAGCAGGGTATGGTGGAAAGTATACAAGCCACAAGGAGTCAGATTACTCAAATTCAAATCTCCCTTGATTCTTAGTGAATCCGTGAATTTGATCTAATCACTTAAAATACCTTGGCCACTAGATGGCACAGTGTACAGAGCACTGATTCTATCTTTGGGAAGACCTAAGAACAGTTCAGTGGATGGAGCACAGGGCAAGGAATCTTCCAGAGTTCAAATCCAGCCTCAGACACTTACTAGCTATGTGACCCTGGGCAAGTCACTTAACTCTGTTTATCTCAGTTTCTACATTTGAATTGGAGAAGGAAATGGTATACCACTCCAGTGTCCTTGCCAAGAAAACCTCAAATTGGGTCATGAGGTAATGGACATGACGGAAGCAAATGAACGACCAAAGTTTCACTATGTGACTCTGGGCAAGTCATTTAACCTCTATCTGCCTCAGCTTCCTCATGTGAAAAATGGAGACAATTATAGCATCTACCTCTTAGTGTTGTGAGGATTAAATGAGAAAATAATTCTAAAGTGCTTTGCAAGTCTTTGTGTGCTGTCATTGTTTTAATCTATATTATGTGTGGTTGGACTAGATGGCTTTTGAGTTGACTTCTAGCGCTAGAATTAGGTGACTATAAGATCTGCAAGGTCCCTTCCACCTCTAATTCTATATTTGCATAATGTCTCTTAAGAGCTAGGAGAAGGAAGGTGATTTGTAATTGTCTCTGAGTGACTATAAGTCATCATAATCATTAAAGGTCTTTGTAAAGTGATTCACAATTTACAAAACATTTTTTGTCACAACAATACTATAACCCAGATAGTGCAGTTAACATTGTTCCCCATCCAAAGATGAGGGAAAAAAGAGAGGAGAACTGATTCGTCAAAGGTCACAGAGTAACAAATGACAGAGATTTGAATCTGGTTCTTTGGACTCCAAGTGAGATGCTTTTTCCATTGCATTACACTGTTTCTTAGTGCCATTGCTATTTTACTAGTAGAACTTGGAAAGAGCAGGACTCTGGGAAGTCCAATTGTAACCTAAAGAGTTGGGGGAGGGAGAGAACTACTGATTTATTTTTTAAAAACACTTTGATAAAAGAAAAACTTGACAGTCGTTAACAAAAACTAGCATTTCCATTCAATACAATTCAATCAGTAAGTATTAAGTATTTACTATGTTTCAGATACTGTTCTAAGCACTGGGGATCCAAAAAAAAAAAAACAAGAAAAAAGAAAGAAAATCCCTGCCCTCAAGGAGTTTATAATCTAACGAACTTATATTTTGCTTATTATATCTTTATTATATACATATATTTAATAATGAATCCTATATCTTCCACATAGAAAGGTCGGAGAAAGAGGTTTGCATGTAAAGTCACAAAACTACTGTATACAGTTTGCTTTGCTCTGTTCGTCTTAAACCTTAATCAACCTCAATCAACATTTTTTGTATCTGCTTCTGGACCTCCTTTTGTTCTCCTCTGTGTATTTTTACATGTTTCCTTGATAATATCGTCTAACTTTTCTTCTTTTTTACCATCTTAGTTAGTACGTTGCTATGTCACCTTGAATTTAAGTATAAGATTTTTCTCTCTTGTGCCCCTTCTCTCCCTCAAGACATGCCATCTCACAGCTCTATTCATTTTCAATGTCTGCAATTTCAATGCCTGGAACTCTTGTTCCCTTTACTTCTGCCTCCTGACTTCCCTGACTTCCAGCTTCAGCTAAAGCCTCCCCTTCTACAATCCCCCTTAATGCTCATGCCTTCTCTCTGTTATTGTCTCCAATTTATCCTGTATATATCTTGTTGGTGCCTAGTCACTTGACTATGACCTCCTCAAGAGCAGGGACTACCTATTGCCTTTTTTTCTCCCCAGAACTTAACATAGTGTCTGGCATATAGTAAGTACTTAATAAATGTTTGCTGACCAACTGACTTCATTTTCTGATGTTTTTTATGTTCATGGTAAGGAGTTCCCTGGATCCTGGCCACAAGTTTCTTCATTCTATCTTGTAGATGGAGGCACATTCCTAGCTTTAAAAAATCAAATAAAGCCCTCATCTGAGTATCATATCTATCTCAAATTTAATGATGCTGTGCTGTGCTCCTGGAATTATAGGACCTAATAAAATTACCCACCCATCTCTGTTTTTGAATTTTTCGGGGGAGATACAAAATTAGGACTTCAAAACTTCCCTAGGTGCCACTAGGAACCCAGGAATCTCTCTTTACTATGAGGTGAGGAATTAAGAACTATGGAACATGCAAAGACATCCTTTGATTTTCTCCTCCACAAGAAAATGAACATGTGAGAATTGAAAAAATAAATATTTTATTAATATATTTTGTTTTCACATTATAACTATTACTTTCAATATCTGACCTATCACTTTTCCTCTCATTCAGGAATTAAATGTTACAAGAAACATGTTGTTTCCTTTCCTGGTCTACTAGGCATTTTATAGAGAAGTCACTGAGGCCCAGAGAAGGAAAGTAAGTTGTCAGAGGTCACGCTGGTAAAAGAACCAAGACCTCAGTCTCCTAAGCCTGGACTCTTCCACTTTATTTCCTTGCCTTCTTTTATGATAACTGTAGTAGTAGAGATGCTCTCCCTTCCTGGATTCTAGGGCCAAGCCAAAGAATTTTTTCTTTTTTATGAAAACCACAATTTGGTGATACACCGAAATGTTGAACAGACAATATGAGCTATTGAAACCCAAGTTTGCTAAGTAGGGGGTGGGAGAGACATATTGAACTTGACCATCAGTTTCTTTAATTTCAAGTTTTGGCTGCTACAGCTAAAGCAGGTGTGTTTAAAACCCATTTTTCAGAATGCTGAATAACTTGAATTTAGTTTTGGGGAAAATTCCCATCTTTTCAGCTTTTCTTAGAAAAACATAAAACAGGATGTTTGGTTGTAAGTGGCCTAAATGGCAAATAGTGATAATTGGGCTAACTGTTGTATTTAAACTAGATTTGGCAACTAAGCTTTCTGCCTAATTTTTTGTTTCATTGCAAAATTTCCTTTTTGTTTCTTTTTTAGGAAAAAAAACCCCAGGAGAACTTTTTGAAAGTAAGTTTAATATCAAGCTTATCTGATTCCAATCCCCAATATAAAATAATAACTGACATTTTCATAGTGCTTTAAAGTTTTCTCAAAGTGTTTTGTGTACATTATCTCATCTGATCCTCACAATAACTCTGGGAGTTATTCATTGTAGGTGTTATTATGTCCATTTTACAGATGAGAAAACTCAGACTAAGGAGTAAGAACAACATTATGAGTCCTAGATTTGGATTCAAGAAAAGGATTTCAATTCCTACCAGAGACTTAGAGCCCTTGTGTGACCTAGGGCAAATCAGCTAACCTTTTTGGGAGTGTAAACAGCAATTTCTGGCCCCAAACTCTGAGGGTCTTCCCTTCCCAGATTGATATCTTTGGGATGATAAATTGGGCCATCTTTTGCCTTAATTCTTTTTGGGGGAGGGCAACAGGAAGCAATTGGGATTAAGTGATTTGCCCAGGGTCACTAAGATAATGTCTGAGATCAGATTTGAACTCAGGTCCTCCTGACTTCAGGGCCAGTTGCTCTGTCCACAGCCATCTATCTGCCCCTTTTGTCTCAATTATGTAGCGTTTAGTCATTGGATGAGGATGGCCTCAAACAAGTGAGAACATAGAAAATTTGTTAATTTAGAAAAGTCAAGGTTGACCTCAAAATCCTGGGCCATCTCCAGTTGTCTTGACCTTTGTTTTTCCATGGAACTCTGATGTCTCTGGAAGAGATATGGAGGCTAATGTGTAGCTCTCCCTCGCTCAAATCCAATTAAGGGCAAGTTGAGATATCATCCTTGTGATGTCATTGACCCTCTTTGAGAAAGAGGGACAAACAAAACACAACAATTTCATCATCTGTGAAATGACAAGCTTGAAGTACAGAACCTAAAAAGTACTTTTTATCATTAAATTTTACGATCTTATAAATCAAAGGATTCCCAGTTCAAGTTCAGTACTCAAGATACTGTTTGAGAGTTCCGTGTTTTGCAGAAAGCATAACGGTTAATTTTTTTGAATAATACTATTTGAATAAGGCATCCATTCCTCCCAACATTGTATCACAGTCTTTTCATTTTAGAGCTAGTTGGATTCAGGTACTACCTGGATTTGGTTTCCCCATATTACTTTATCAAACCTAGGTTTGATTCTATTTCCATTAAGAGCCGATCACCCGACCAGATGTGCACTTCTTAATTAGCAAGTATACTGCCTGTATATTGGCAAATTATTTACCTTTTATTACAATTAGCTCTCTAACTTTGGTTAGACCCAGAACTTCATCTGGATCCTTGAAAACTGATCCAGGTTCTGATGGAAGTTGGAGAGGCAATGATCAATGGACTTTGAAGAGTTAAGCAATTTTTGCTGGGGGAGAAGTGATGTCACCCTTAAACTGGGCCTATTTCTGGACCTGAGCTGTGAAAACACATGACCTATATTTATACATAAACGTTGCCAAGTAAAACTGATAAAATATAATTGTTCATAGGGGCCCCAGATGAGTGCTATTCTGATAAGGAGTTAAACTGTCGTATATTGGTTAGTATTTGCAGAACTCATAGCACCTACCGCTTTCATGATTTCCTTGGCCTGGGGTGCATTTCCTATCCTGCTCAAATAAAGAGTCAGCATCAGTGAGTACCCCGGCAGAACAATGAGCTGTTTTAATGGCCTTATGGAACTTATCTTGAGTCAATAGAAAAGTTTTGTCGTTACTAAGGATATTGTCAAGGGCAGCTGAAACAAGGGCTGCATTCAAGAAAATAGTCATTTGCTTTTTAATGACCTAATAAGCATCAGAGCTTCATGTTTTGGGTTCCCTCAAAGCCATTTGCTTCTCTGCGGGGCTCATTTTCCATAATTGTGTGTGTACGGAGGGGGAGCACCAAGTCGGTTAGAAAATGGGAAATGATATCACACCTAATTTACTTTAGATAGCGATAATACAGAAAGTACTTCCTCATCTGTTTGCCATGAAAATGGAGTCTAATTCAGTGCAAACCAATGGAACCCTACAGATTGCATGAGAGCTTCCAAATACCTTAAGTTAATGCTTTGCAGCCTTTGAGGACATCGCTCTGAAGCTAAGCATTGAAATAGAATGAGAGCTGGAAAGGAACTCTACTGACTGTTGAATCTGACCTCTTCATTTACAGATGAGGAAGCTGATCATTCTCTCAAAATTTCAACGGCAATAGTGTCAGAGATGAAAGGGGAAGATTCCTGGATATCCCAGCTACCCTTCTAGGGTCTTCTCACACCTTATTCCTCCCTGGGTACTCTGGCCATTGGCCTTCTTGCTGTTCCACAGCACTAGACATGCCACCTCCCTGTTCTGGCCTTTTTCACTGGATGTCTCCCATGCCTGAAATTTTCTTCCTTCTTATCTCCTGACTTCCTTCAAGTAACAACTAAAATCTGCTTTTCTCAGAAAGTCTGTTCCAGTTCCCCCCATGTTAGTGTCTTCTCTCTGTGATTATTGTCAATTTAGAATAAGCAATAAAGAACAAGAGTACTCTCAATTCATCACATATGTGTGTATATAGACATACATGTTTGTGCATCTCTGTGTGTACATGCATATGTACACACATGTGTACATATGCACATCGAACACACAATACATGCATATGTACCACATATGCACACATATATACCATGTACATACATACATACATACATATGCTTTGTATGGAGCTGCTTGATTTTCTTTTCCTCCAGTAGACTGTGAGCTCTTTGAGAACAGGGTCTGTTACTCATCTTTCTTTGTACGCTCAGGGCCTAACACAAAAGCCAAAATTAGTGTTATTAGTAGCACTTAATAAATACTTACTGAACAACTATGTCATACCAGAAGGGAGAAATGAAGAATTAGAGCAGAGATTCTTGGCAGTTTTGTGCCACAAACCCTTCTGACAGTCTGGTGAAACCTACAAACTCTTTCTCAGAGTAATGTTTTTAAATGAGTAAAATAAAAAACATAGGATCATAAAAGAAACAAATTATAATGCTGTCTGTTTATCTATCATCTATTTTCCTTCCTTCCTTCCTTTCTTCCTTTTCTTCTTTCCACCTATATCTCTCTAGTATAGGAATATTGGGTAAAATATTTTTGTTTTGTTTGTATTTGAATAGAATTTTAACACTGGTCATATAGAATCATAGCTCTGGAGGTTTAGCCACTAGTTAGCCTCTGCTTGAAGATATTCAGTGAGTGGGAATCCACTCCTCCCTTAGGCAGTCCATTGTCCTTTTGGTTAGTTCTAATTATTGAAAGGTTTTATTTTCTTCACATCAGGCTGGATTATGGCTTCCTGTGGCTTCCACCCATTGCTCCAGGTTTTGATCTCTATGACTAAGCATGTTAGAATAGCACTTCAGATTCTTAGAACTTTACATATAATAGATCTTCAAGTTCTTGGAAACTTCCATGTGATAACTCTTCAGGTTCTTGGGAATAGCAATTATGTCCCCCACCTGGTCTTCTCTATGTTAATCATCTTAGATTGATAGTATTTAATTAACACCAAAATGTAACAGGAATTTAATAAATACTTGTTTGATGAATATAATTAAGTTACAAATTATATGTACTGCTGTAACAGCTTACTTTATAAAGCAATTGTTTTTTTTATTTGTTCTGTTTTTAGAAGGTTTTTCTTTTTTTAAGAGAGAACATGGGTTGGGGGGAGGGAAAAAATTGTTCCAATGAATAGAAGGTATGTTTTTTTTCAGGCTGAATAGAAGGTATGTTTTTTTTTTCAGGATTAAAAAGGGTGAGAAAAATTTCTGTGGATTCCCTTCTTAAAAAATCACAGAGTCCTGTAGTTGGAAGCAAACTCAGAGGCCATCTAGTCTAGCCCATGTTGGATCAAGAATTCTACACAGCATGACCTCCAATGAGAGTGAATGCATCATCTCCTAGGACAACCTCTTGCACTTGTGAAGAACTCTAGTTGTTGGAAAGTTTTTCTTTATATCAAGCCTAAATCAGTCTCCACAGCTTCTAGCTTTTGCTCCAAGATTTACCTTCTGGGGTTAAGCAGATTGTGGCACCCTTCCTTTTTCCACGAGCCTATCCTTCACATACTTCAAGATAGTGATGAAGACCCTTCTCCTTTCTAGGGTGAATAGCCCAGGTTTCTTCATCTGATTCTCTTATGGCATGATTTTGTCCTCTCTAATGTCAGTAAACTTTCCCATTTTTTCTATATTATCTACCTTTTAATAATTCCAAGTCTAATGAATGTAACCCCAATCCCAAAGCCCATTAGTATAAAGACTCTCTCCTCATTCATGGAGATTAATTCCCTGCACCTGTGTAAGGGGTGAGGCAGAATTGACAAGAGCAGGAGAGAGGAGAATTTTTCAGTTCTCATTGAGTTTTTGAGATCTTTATAAGAAAACTGTCTGTAAAAGCAGGCTGGAGCTTGGATTTGGTGGCCGGCTCCACTCCAACAGCTTGATGCCTTGGGGTGCCAATAAACTCCTTTTTGTCTTATTTCCTGAGTTTGCCTTTAATTGACCAGGATTTTTCTTTTAACACTAACCTTCTGAGCCGGGATCCTTAATCTGAACTAGAACAATTCTCTCTATCTCTCTTTCTTGATAGGTAGGTAGGTAGATAGATAAATCTATTTCAATATAACTGATTTCCTTTAAAGTCCTCTGCACTTTATTTTATGCATTTCAAAACACCATACCCAGAAGGGGTCCTTAAACTTTACCAGACTGTTAAAGGGGTATAGGACACATGAAAAGTGTTAACAACCCTTGGCTTAGACTCAGTTTTCCCATACTGGAATGGACAGCGTCTGCCTCTTGAAGTTGTTAATTCCCTGTCACTGGTGGTGTTCACATAGATGCTGGCTGGCCAATACTTTTTGGCAGTTTTTGAGAGGAAAGATTGGAGAAACGAATGACTAATAGCAGAGAGAACAGTAGACTATGAAAATAGCCCAAGTCAAAAGGAATGAGGGCCTGAACTAGAAGAGTGAAATGATGAAAAATGCAGCCATTTCTATTAACACTAAATATTTCTCCAACTGTTGGTTTCTTTCCATATTTCCCTAGAAATGGTTGCATATATTAGAAAATTTCAAAGTGTACATAGGTTAACTCTAAGATTTTTAATCTTGTTAGAAGATATTTAATCTATGTTGTTATTTTAAGTTAAAATTTTTCTTATTTTTGTTGGTGATATTTTATCAGAAAGGTGACTAAGACTTGTGAGATACCCTGTATGCTTTTGGAACTCTATGACTTGAACTCCTTAAAGCACACTGGATATACCCTCACTACTCCCTATTTACCTTATGAATCAGTTTCCTGGTTTTCATTTTTGTTATATCTCTTTTTAGTCCAAAGATCCTTCTTGGCAGAGAAAACAGAAGCAAATTCCGATCTACCTTCTCTCTATATCATTGGTTATTATCAACCTTCTCACCACAAGTAATACTCATATCCCTTCTTTGATCATTTACTTTTTGCCACTAATATATACGTACACATACATGAGCACACATACACATTCATGCACACACATACCTACAAACACACACGCACGCACTTAAACACACACATTCCTTTTCTCGGCCTTAGCTTTGCTTGCCAGCTTCATGACATTTTGAAATTTAGCACTCTTGCAATTGTTGTTGGTGGTACTGAGTCATTTCAGTGATGTCCAACTCTTTTGATCCCCTTTGGCAGTTCTGGTTTGCCACTTCCTTTTCCAGCTGATTTTACAGATGATGAAACTGAGGCAAGCAAGTTTAAGTGACTTGCCCAAGGTGACAGCTAGTAAGTATCTGAGGCTAGATTTTAATTCAGGTCTTCCTGACTCTAGACTCAGTGCTTTATCCAGTATGCCACTGGATATATTTCCTTAAATTCTGTTATCAACTTTTCTACTTCTGCCTCTGGCTCATCTGTAAAATGAGCTGGAGAAGGAAATAGCCAGCCACTCCAGTATCTTTGCCAAGAAAATTGGGGTCACAAAGAGTCAATCATAACTGATAAAATTGAATGACATCAACAATTTTCCTTTTCTCAGATAAAGGATAAAGCTGAAAGGGAACTAAGACGATTGGAGTTGAGATTTAAGGTGGTGGTTATGAGGTGAAGGAAATAAATAGAGTTGAAATTACAAGCAAAAAAGACAACATTTATAATGCCCCTTACCCCCTCTCTCCCCCCACACACAGTGTAAGCTCTTTGCTGGTAGGAAGTGTTTCCTTTTTGTCTTTGTTACTCTAGCACCTAGGTCAGCATACTAAATGCTTCGTGTTTGGTTTAGTGACTCACTTATTCAGAGTATTTTCATTCTGTTGGATCGTAGATGAAATAAGACTATTGATCGGATGTTATTTTTTTTCAGAAATACATTTTAATTGATTTCTTTTGTTTTCAAGACATCCCTCCCAGAGAGGTATCATTAAAGATAAAAAAAAAGCAAAAAAAACCCAACCAAACAAAAAAAAAACCCACAAAAAACCCAACCCAGCAGAACTTATCAATATATTGAAAAAATCCTGAAAATATGTGCAATACATCAGTCAGGAAGCTCCCAGCTCTACAAAGGATTGGGGTGGAGGTGTCTTTACATTTCTTATTTAGAGTCACACTTATTCTCTGTATCATGCATTTTTAAAATTTTTGGTATATTTTCCTTATACGGCATATATTGTTTTCTTAGCTTTGCTTACTTGGTTTTTTATCAGTTCACGTAGATCTTTCCATGTAACTTCTCTGTATTCATCACATGTATTGTGATGAATTTATATGTATATATTTATGTCATATTCATATATGTATATTCCATCATATTCATGTACCACAATTTTTAGCCATTCCCCAATTAATGGATACCTACTTTGTTTCCAGTTCTTTGGTAATGGGAACAAACATTTATTGTATCTATCCTATGTGATAGGCACTGGGCTAAACCTCTAGAAATAGCATCTCCCACAAAGTGCTGATCTATATATTTGTTATAAATGGACACTTTCTTCTTAGCAATGGCTTCCTTGGAGTAAAAAGCTCATAGTGGAATCTTGAGTCACTTTAATGGCATAATTACAAATTGCCTTCTAAAATGATTGTGTTGATTCACAGTTCCACCACCAATTCATTATTGTAGCCATCTTTCCACCGTACCTCCAACATGGACCATTCCTATTTTTTATCCCCTTTGTGGATTTGCAGGGTGTGATCTAAAACTACAGGGGTGTTTTGATTTGCATTTCTTATATTATTAGTGACTTAGAACATTATGGTTATTAATAGTTTGTAATTCTTTTGAGAATTGTCTACTCACATCCTTTGACTACTAGATCAGTGCTTCTTAACATGTTGGTATCTGATTGTGGAACTCAGACTTTAGATAAAGGTCCCTGAAGCAGGAATTTGAGCAGCAAGGGGTGTGGCTTAGAGGAGTGAAAGGCTGGGGTGACAGAATTTGACAAAGAGAGGATGTATGACAGTAAGAAGATAAAGAAAGAAGGCAACGGGTAGAAATTTGGGATGTAAAGAGAAGGTGAAAAATGGGAGCTGAGGCAACATGAAGATAAATGATAGATAGGGAAGGAAGGCTTTCAGATGAAATCACAGGCAGGCAGATTTTGGGAGGCAAAAATAAAATGAGATGAGAAGAAGAAAAGGTGCTCCTAAGGAACATAAACTATTTGGCTCTTAGAGGTTATGAGGGTTTCTGTTAGTACTGGCTAAAATCAGACAATAGGATGTCAGTTTTTGATAAAACCCAGTATGCTTTCAATTTATCTTTCTCAATAAGCAATAAACATGGTTGATTTCATCAACCCACCTGAGTTTCACAATAATTTTTCAGGGAGGTATTCAGGGAGGTTGAATTTACAAAGTAGAAAGCTGTAGCTTAGATAGTTGAAGTGACTCTCCCCAAAACACACACAAAGAAATAGCTTGTCTGTATGTTTCCTGAAATTTGGTGCTTTGTTTTTCCCACTATTTTCCATCATCTCCCTGGTACCTGTCTCTGATACACATTCCAGCTTACTTAGTTTCTTTCTGCTTTTATTAGAATAAAATACATAATTTCATCAGGAAAATATCTATGGAAAAAGAGGCAAATGGAGAAAATGGAGGAGAAGAAAGAGGAAGAAATAAGAAATAAAGAAAGAGAAGAGAGAGAAGAAAAAGATTGGGGGTGAGGGGGAGAGACCCACTTTAGTTTTTCCTTCCTTGTTAGAATCAAAAGCTTCACTTAATCATTCTGGGTGAGAAATGTCAGCTACGGTTTCCCCTTAAACTAAAAGATCTGTTACTATTTCAGGTGACTAATAATTTTGGCCACTTCTTAACAAAGACTCAATACCCAATATGTCACACTCTTCTTAAAAAAAAAGATCTAAAGAAAATAATATCATTTCCTACTTACTGACCCACCATAAAAATGGCATATGTGGTATTTTAACTCAGTTCAACATATATTTAAATATGTCTGCTGTGTCCAGGACACCTAGACACACACAAAAAATGAAAAACAGCTTCTACCTTTAAGGACCTTACATTGAATGAAGTTTATATGGTCAGAAAAACAACAGCTAATCATTCAAGAGTGACATTACGAATCAGATCATTTAACTTCACATAAAGTTTCCATAGATTCCCTCTTTCCTTTGTTTTCAGCCAGCTAGGAACAAATATATGTCATTGGTGACTTCTGGATCTAGCTGAGAAAGCATGAATTATACCTGGGTGTAACCTATCCTTCCTGCTAGAAAAACCTCTCTGATATGTAGGAATACAGATTTAGAGCTGGAACTTAGATGTCATTCTAGTTCCAGACTTTTTGCTTTTCGTAGATATAGAAACTGAGATACATAGGTTAAATGATTTTCCCATAGTTATAAAGCTGGCTCTCTTTCTACTATATGTTGCTGTAATAAGTCTTGAATTGTCTTTACCCGTATAGCCACGTGGGATCCCCCCCTTCCTTTAACATGGAGGAAGTAAATTAGAATTATTTCCTTTTTGGTCCTATATGAACTGAAGGGGAAAGTGGAGAAAACCAAAACATGGCATTTGGAAGGGTGGGCTTAGAAGAATATTAAAAACAAGAAAGACTGGTTTTGTATTTTTTAGATAAGGTGAAATTACACGTTGCTTTCTAAAAACAAACTCAGATAGGAAGAAAAAATCCTACCATTTTGAGGTTCAGGAAATCATGGCACATATTTATGCAGAGATGAAGATGAAGCAGCATGGCACAGTAGATAAAGTCTTGAATTAGACTCAGGAAGAACTGAGTTTGAATCTGGACTCAAATACTTCCTAGCTCTGTGACACGGACAAGTCAAATTAAGTTGTCTGCCTCAGTTTCCCCTACTGCAAAATAGGTCCAATAATAGGACACTTCACAATGTTGTTGTGATAATCAAATAAACAAAATATTAAAGGACTATACAAACATTTGCTATTAAATTAGCTGTTATAAAAGGGACAAAAACCTTCCTATCACCATTGTTAATGTAGAAATACTCCCTTTCATCAAGCCTAGGATAATCATATTGGTGACTCAATCCACAGTAAATGAAGATTCTGACATTTATTCATTCATTCTATGAAATATTTGTTTTGTACCTACTACAAAGAAACATTGATGAATTGTATCCTTGTCCCTGCCATCCAAACAACTTTTAAACTAGGAGGATAAGGTCAGTGCAACAGTAACCTTAATAGAAATTAAAACGTGATAAATGCTATAAAGGAGGTTTTATGGCAGGTCAGAGGAGGGAGGTAACACATCTGTTTGGAGGACAAAGAGGAAATCTTCATGGAGATGGTGTCATCTGAACTGTGCTGGGAAAGGAGGGTATTATTTTGGCAGGTAGAGATAGGGGTGGTAAGGAGGAGGGTATTCCAAATATAGAAAGAAGAGCAGGAATAAAACTGCACAATAGAAAGACTGTCATGTGTATTTGGAGAACAGCCATTAGCCTGCTTTGGCTCAAATGTTGGGTATGCATGGAGGACAAGTAGCAGATAAGGCTGGAAGGAGAGGTTGATTTCTGATGAAAGGAGGAGGAGTTTGAATATTAGACTATGAAAAATTCAGCATTTATCCAACAAAATGGAGCCACTGAAGGGTTTTGAGAAGGGGAATGACAGAGCTATCACTGTGCATTGGGGGAGCATAAGATAGGGGAGGCCTGATGGACAATCGTCACCGATGTCATAGAAGGGATTTCTTTTCACAAATAAGGGATCTCTTCCCACTCTGAGATCTCTCTATTGTGTGCAGATTCCAGATTAGCTTGAAAACTGTGTAGAGGATGTGTTGGAAAGGTCTGGGTTTGGAAATAAAGAGGACAATCTATGAGGTGACAGAGGCATTACAAAGCATAGACCTCACTATGACAGATATTGAGGTAGACATGACTCTAGATTGGATATGACGCATGAGTGAGAGGTGGAAACCAAAGATGACTTCAGAAGTCTTGGGCCCGGTGGATTAAGAGGGTGCTTGAGATCATTAAAAGAAATGGAGAATTCTGGTAGAACACCTCTTCACCTTCTCCCCATGATAGAAAGAATCAAAAGAGCCAAATGTTTTCTCCTTTTGATTTACATCTAGTACCCTCCATGGTACCAAATTCTACTCATTCAAATCTTGGTGATGCTGAGTAAAACTTCATTTATGTGACTTTCTTAGAGAGTCAGCAATAGTGCCATAGATAGAGTAGCAGGTCTCTAATCAGGAGGACTAGGTTCAAATCCTGTCTCTCCAATTCACCAGTTTTGTGGCCCTGGCAGAGCAAATCACTTCACTATGTCAAGTAATCCCGTAGAGTTTCTTCTAAGTCCCAGAGTCCCAGATGATGTTACTTTGCTAGTTTTTGCTTTTGCTTTTTAATTTCAGCTCTCTCTGCCAGGCCTGCACCTTGTAGCTGCTGTTGGGGTCCACTTCCATCCCTCTCCCAATACCTTGTTTCTGCTCTCCAGATAGCCAAGTTTGTTTAGATTGCATAACAGACTTGGACTGAGGGCCTGAGTGTCTTTCCTTCAGAACAAAGCCTCTAAGAAAGTTAGTTGAACTACTTAAAGGACTTTTCTGATTGTTTCAGATTCTTGGCTATCTTTAGATGGTTGAGATTTCCAAGAAGCCTGTGTGTGTGTGTTCATCTTTCGTTGCCAAAGAAGACCATGTCATCAGAGAAATAATGACATGACTTGCACTTGACTTTGTTTTGAGTGAGGGAGGGCTGTCCAGGTCACCAGCCTTACTTCTCCTGAAGAGCCATTTGAATTCAGCGACCAGATATTCATCAGAATGACTGGAGATGACTCAGGATGAGGCAATTGGGGTTAAGTGACTTGCCCAAGGTCACACATCTAGTGAGTGTCAAGTGTCTGAAGTGAGATTTGAACTGAGGTCCTCCTGCCTCCTGCTCTTTCCACTGCACCACCTAGCTGCCCCTTCCAAGAAGTCTAATAATCTGATAAGTGGATGTGGCCTGATTGTACTGCTGTTTAAAGACTGTATGTATGTATCTATATGTGTATATATAATGCCTATAGGTACAATGTATATATACATAAATACATATATATAATATATACATAAATGTCAACACACACATGTAGATATATGCATAATGTACAATACACATGTACATATGTGTGCATACCATACAATGTACACATGTATGTATGTATGTGTGGGTGTATGTACACATTAACACTCTCTCCCATAATCTTTGGCATTCCTACCTCAAGAAATACCAATGGTTATTTATCTCATCCTGACATTTCAGGCCTCATGTTTCTCAAATGGTCTTGCTGCATCTTGGATTAGATCTTTTTGTATCCCAGTCTAAGGCACCTAGTGGGGAATAGTGGAAAAAGTACTAGATTTATAGCATCTGTTCTGGTTTCTAATACAAGCTCCTCTGCTTACTAACTGGATGACTGTACAATTCCCTAGTTTTCCATAGGTTTTAGTTTCTCTTTTCATAAAATGAGATGGGAGAGGTCTAGAAAGTCTCTTTGGAGTCTAGATTCTATGATACTAAAATTGGCTGAGGATGGAATAACCTCCACAAATCCACTCTTCACCATCCTTCCTTGGTGAGGGTAGTTTATCTCCTTAAACTACTGGCAAGTACCTCTGGGGAAGCCTGAAAATTAAATATAACTCAATTAAAGACTTCATATAAGGAGTTTTTAGGGGTAGAGAGGTCATGTAGTGGACAGACTACTAGACCTGGAGACAGGAATATGAGTCTTCTTTAGTTCACACCTACACTCAGACCCTTACTAGATGTGTGACCCTTGGCAAATCACTTTACCTGGTTTACCTCAGTTTCCTTACCTATAAAATGGGCTGGAGAAGGAAATAGTAAACTCCTCCAGTATCTTTGCCAAGAAAACCCTGAAGAGTCAGAAATGACTGAAAAACAACTGAACAAGGAAGCATTGTAATACTTACAAAGCACTTTATGCATTTTTTTCTCACTTGACCCTCACAAAAACCCCATGATGTTGGTGACCTTATTATCCTGATTTTATAGATAGAGAAGTACATAATTTGAGCAACTAATACCTGGAGTTGAGGGTGGTGGTAGAAAGGGAAGAGCAGTGAGGGCTTCTTGTAGGAAATAGACCTTGAAGGAAGCTAGACTTTCTACAAGGCATTTTTGAGAGGAGGGAATGTCTTCCAGGCATGGGGGACAGACAGTCTGTGCGGAGATAAGATGTAGAATATGATGGTGGTGAGAGTGGAGGAAAGGGACTGGAGTACATCTAACGGACTAGTTTGACTGGAATGGAAAACACATGAAAGAGAATAATGTGAAATAAGCCTGAGAAGGTAGATAGGAACCAGCCAATGGAAGGCTTTAAATGCCTGGATGAGAAATTTCTATTTAGAGGCAGCTAGGTGGTGCAATAGTTGGAGTACAGAGCCTGGAATCAGGAAGACTTGAATTCAAATGTGGTTTCGGATACTGCTAGCTGTGTGACACTGGTTAAGTCATTTTACTTTTACTCTGACTCAGTTTCCTCAACTGTAAAATGGAGATAAAAAGCACCTAACTCCTTGGATTGCTGCGAGAATCAAATGGGATGATATTTGTCAAGTGCCTGGCATATAGTAGGTATTTAATAATGCTTGTTTCCTTCCTTCCTTTCTTTATCCTAAGGGCAATAAGGAGGCCCTGGTGCTGAAATGCCTCAAGCTTGACATTTCTGTGGCTATTTTACTGCCTTGAATTCTTTCCTCCTGAGGTCTGGATAAACTTGGGCAGAGCTAATATCATCAGAAGCAGCTCCCCTGGATGAGCACCTGTCAAGACTTGGAAGCTGTCATCCAAAGAACAGGGAACCCAAGATCTCAAAGTGTGGCACAAGGAAGTGTGGCCCTGAAACTCTTTCAGGGGGTCCAAAAAGTCCAAACTATTTTCTTATAGTAATACCAGAGCATTTCAATTTCTAATGCATAAATGTTGACAGATATAGTCTACATAAACAAATAGTCTTGGTGGAAGCTGCAGGGAGGGGTTCCTCAGTAATTTTTAAGAGGGTAAAAAAGGTCCCGAGACCCACAGGTTTGAAAAACACAGTCATGAACATTGTCTTATTGTCAATGCCATCACCTCCCACCACCCTTGGCAACTGTTTGGCCTATCTTGGGAAATGACACGAAACCTTAGAACTGTTCCTATCCAGATAATCTGAATGCCAAAGACAATACTTTTCTCAATAAGACAACGGGAGATCTGGGGAGGTCAAAATAAAGCTTTACCTATTTTAACTCTAAGATCCTTCTTCCTGGGAGTCCTTTTCTCTTATCACCGTTCTATTTCTTGAACTAGTTATTAACTGAGGACTGTGATTTCCCTGTTTTGATGTTGAGAATTCTTCCTTTCCTCACTGTCATCAAACAACTAATGGAAAGGATCAGTTTTAATCATTTAATCATGCTTCTGTAAACACAAGTCAGTTCTTGCTACAAGCTTCATTTCTAATTACTTAATTTGCACTAATTCTCTATGCTATTAATTAACATTGCCTAAAAATAACAGTGTCTAGAAAACAAACTTGTCTGCAACACTTTATATCATTTGATTTTTTTTGAAAAAGAGGAATCTTCAGCATTTCCAGCTGTTTCACATTTCCCCCTTTTATTTGCTTAGCATTTTGTGCTAAGCTTATACATATGTAGTGTATGAGAACTTTAAAGAGGATTCTGTAAAATAATTATTTATAGTCTTAAGATTTTTTTTTTTTGCCTTCACGCCATTTGTGATATCTCTTTTCCTTAGGCATTTGAAATATTCCCCCTCTTGGTTAACATTAATCTTTTTTCATAAGAGGTGTTTTTTTCCCTTTTGATTCATGAAATACATGGCAGGTAAGCTAAGGCACACCATCAATAGGTCAGAGAAGAGCCTGACCTTTTACCCCTACTACAGTCAGCTCAATGGAAGCCACATGTGTGTGAGAGGCTCAGGTCTAGGTTCCCCTGAAGAGGAAGGATGGCAAACACACTTGCTAATTATAAGTAATTGCAAATGTGTGTGCCCACATGCAGCTGAACATAGCCCCTCCAGATGATGAGGACGTAACTGAGGGAGACAGCTGGCTCATTATATAGCCCATCAGCTTTAGCCCGTGGAATCATGAATGAATGGAGCCAAACGTTCGCCAGCATTTTGATGAGTGTTCCAGGAATAGATTCTTCATTCAGTTGTAAGACATGGTGTTCTCTCCTTTTCCAGATGGAACCCTTTCCAGATTTGCCCAGAAGGCTCACATGGTGACTAATGAAGGATGGAACGGAAAATCAGTCCCTTGAGACAAGGGGACTTTATTCAAAAGAGAACTCCCTTCATTTTTAATGTTCCATCCCTGCTTTCTTCAGCTGCACTTTTTCAAATCTACTTCTAGTGGGTACAGTAAACATTCTATTTGTCTGAAAAACAAAAATAAGAAAAGCTGAAATGACTGGATTTTTTTCACATTCTACACTTTTTTTTTTAAAGAGACAAATGGTACATAATTAGATTAGTGTCAGGAAGAATTGGAAAAGACGAACTCCAGAGATGCTGCAAGCTAGCAGAGATCTGCTCTGATGTCCCATGCTACCAATCAATAATCTTGTACAGAAACTGAGATTCATAGTGAAGAACCTGAGACCTCAATGGATCTTGAAATGCCCTCTGAGTCATCAAAATAGGTTCGATTATAGGAGGCTGCATGATATATGGAAAATATTCTGAACTGAAGTCAGACGACATGGGTTTGAATCCAGAGTCTAGCATTTATTGCCTGGGGTTTCTTTGGGGCAGTGGGAGGCTGCCTCTTGGGCCACATTTACTCATCTGTAAAATGTGGAATTGGACTAAATTGTCTCTGAGGTTCATTCCATTTTAATCCTATAATTAGCCAATTAATCAACAAATATTTATTAGGCACCTACTACAAGACAGTGTACTAAGTGCTGGGATACCAAGACATGGGACACAATAGATATATAGCATAGGATTACTGATTTAGAGTTGGAAGAGGCCTTAGAAATCATCTATCCCAAACACCTCATTTTACAGATAAGTAAACTGAGTCTCTGAGAGGTTCAATGTAACATAGGAAATGTCACAGTCAGGATTTGAACCAAGGTCCTCGGACTCCAATATATAGTAGTACTAACAATTAAATATAAAATTCCCTAAGTAATGTCACCAGACTGGGAATCAGTTTCCTCATCTGCTAAATGCAGAATTTGGGTTAGTTCATCTCTAAGCTTCCCCTCAGACCTCAATATGCTCCCATGTTCACTTCAGATTTAGATAGCTGTATTTGCTATATGCTAATTCTTTGAGAATGGGTGATTCATGAATAGCATACATGGTGACCCGAACACTGCATTCTATAACCATTCTATTTAAAAAGGCATTTTTTGTTTTTTAGTATACAGTGTCCCAAGAGTCTTAGTGCAGGTTTAGACTTGCACTAAGACTTTTGGGACACCCGGTATAACACTTGTAGACATCCACATTTCCCAGGCTCTGACTGCTCAGGGATGTCAAGTCCCTCAGTATATTTTAGACTGATTTTGTGTTCCCTTCTTAGGAAGTTTAATTTGCTGCTGACACATGCATTTCATAAACATTACCCTGAAGAAATTTCATGTTTTAATTCAATGGGAGTAGAGTGGGGTGGGTGGGAAGGGGTTCTACTAATGAGAGACAGAAGACAGGGCTAGACACAACCCTTCTGGGCATGGGAATAACTACAGTGTAGGGTGTGACTCTCTTATTTTCTTGTAACAATTGCATCTCCCTCCCCATAATCCCTCTCTCTTCTCCATGCCTCTCACCCCTAAAAAAAATCGTATAACTCAGTATAAAAGATAATGAATTACCTCTGTTCAGAATACTCATGCAAAGGAGGTGTAGTTGAGGAAAAGAGGGTGGGACAAACCTCAAAGAGTTCCATTTGTGTCCATGATTGAGTTGATATGTCCCCAGAGTTGAGGTTATAAACTGAACTTCAGAAGGAAAAGAATTATATTAATAGGAGGCAAGAAAGTTAATATGGAAAATATTGTTCCACTATGACATAAAGTGAATACATACCAGAAAAGAAACTGAATTTTCATCACCTTGTCTTTTAAAGGGAAATAATTAGATAGAAATAGGAATGGTCTTGAAAAGACTCTCAATTATACCTTGTATTTGTACTATATTTTACAGTTTCCAGAATTTGTAGATATTCCAGAATGCCTCTTGTCCAAACTATGACCTACGGTTGAATGGGTAGCCCATTGAGTTAGTAGATATAGGCAATCAGGTGGTTTATTAGAATGCTGAACCTGGAGTTAGGAGTTCAGATTCTGCCTCAAATACTTATTAGCTGGGCAAGTTATTTCAAAGCTGTATAAGCCTCAGTTTCTTCATCTGTGAAACGGCAATAATAATGAAGATTCCTATTTCATGGTGTTGTAAGGAATGATATCTACATAACATATCTATATCTCTATATCTATATCTATATATATAAAACTTTTCGAATCTGAAGGTAAAAATAAATACGACGCTATTGTTACTATTTTCCTCATGCATTATCTTGAGAAGAAAGGTGGTAAAGTAGATAGCGGTTGGGACTCATGGTTAGGAAGACCTGGATTTAGATCCTCCTTTTGCCACTTATTAGTTGTGAGATCCCTTGGCAGCTCATTTCAACTCTCTGAGCGTCAGTTTTCTCTTCTGTAAAATGGAGATAATCAGAGCTGTAGCATCTACTTACAAGGATCAAATGAAATGGTGGGTTTAAAGCTCTTTGCAAATATAAAGTTGCTAGCTAGATAAAAAGCAGTGATGATTTTTATTGATCTTAAAATCCCTGTTCAGCAGATGAAGGGAGGCACCTTCACCTTAAAATAAAGAAACTGATGCTGTGAGGTGACACAGCAAGTAAGTGAAGGAGACTGGACTCAAATGCAGGTTTTCTGTCTCCGACTCTATCTAAATATTTTAATAAAAACACGTAACTTCAGCTAAAATTTGGGGAGAAATTTAATCTATCTTCCTTTGCATGCTTAACTGTAATGCAATGTACCAATGATGTTTCCATATGTAGTAAACCACATCCTATTCACCAATCAATCAAAAAAAGGTATTTATTAAAGACATTAAATACATGCTGGAGACAGAAAGATAAAAATGAAAACAGATGAGGAATGCCCCAACTGGCAAACAATTTATGCTATCAAGGAGCTTATCACCATGATACTTTTAGGCGTCATTCCTCCCTCATTCTTTCCTTCAGTGATTTTCTGATTATCTTTCAACAGTTTTCAAATAATGGTAAGGGGATTCATTGAGATCCCCAATATTCTTCCAGGGCATCTAAAAAACTATTTCAAAATAATACTAAGATGTTTTGATTTCTAACATGGTAAATATCAATAGATAGAATGATAAATGAAACAAGAAAAACTCATAAACAAAAACTCTTTGGTGTCCTTAATAAATTTTTTTTATAGTATAAAGGAGTTCTGAGAACAAAAAAAAATCTGAGAACCACTGACCTGTATCAAACAAAGCATAAAACATATATACTCCCAACAGCAGTTGTTCACTCTTGTGGAGGATGCTGTGTAAAGAACCCAAATAGAAGAGTTTCCTTTTAGACAGTGGATGCCCCAGGTGTTTGTGGATAACATTTTGCTGATTTCATTAAACCTCAGTAGGCTGGACTCAACAGGGCTTCTTAAACTTTTTCCACTCATGACCCCTTTTCATGTTTTGGTAGTGTTTGTGGGTGTTGCATGACCTGAGGGGATGCACAGTGCCAAGTGTTCATGCTTTGTGTTTACAAGGTTGCAGGGAAGTTGCATGATGCAACACTGGCAAGTGCTTCCAGAAACATCTCAGATTCATATGCATTTGATTTTTTAAATGAATTTTTGTTGTTGCATTCAGAAACCTTTTACTGTTGCCAAATTTTCATGACCCCATATGGGTTTACAACCCACAATTTAAGAAGTGCTGGCTAAAGAGCCTCCTAAAAGAGCTCTACAGCAGTTCTTAAGGAATTAGCCTAACAATGTACACAGGAAAAGCCAAATGGATGAACAATAGCCATTGTTCAATTATATGGGCAGCCCATTGGATTACATACCAGTTCTTCTATATTGGATAGAAATTATAGATGGAAAATAAGCTGGATCCACAAATGAGAAATAGAAGAAAAAGAATTTCAGTTGGGAAACTAAAGAGCACTTTCAATGACCCCAAGATATTCTCTGACACAAAGGCAAACTTCTTTAAAAAATACTAAGGGACTTTTAATGATGCAATATGCCTGCAGATCATGGAACACCATGATCACTGGAATCAAAATTCTAGGTGACCCCAAGGGCAATGAGAGGTGAATGTAGGTCATAGGATATAAAAAATGACTTTTACACAAGAAAGGCAGAAAAAGTATCATCTCGAAAATGTATGATCCAAATACAAGCAAAAGTAAGAGAAAACAGATGTATAGTGGGGTAGTGTAGTGAATGTTAAAAGTCCTAGAGGAAGGTCTCTAGACCATAAATTCTTTATGGATGCCTTCATCTTGGTCTTTTAGCATTCTGTGGGTACTTCTATGAAGGATTTAGAAAGGATGTGGATAAAAATAGTACAGAATGCATTAAAGTCTATGTATAATGCACTATGTTGGCTCTGGGAACATATAAGATGAACTGAGACAGTCTCTGTTGTTAATGAGCTCACAACTTAGATGGTGGAAGTGGAGATGAATAAATGGAGATGAATAAACCAAATACATAAATTGAAGGTATAGAATCTTAGAGTTGGAAGAAACCACTAACATCATCTAGTCAGATCCAAACTTGAACAATAGTTATTGTGATGACATCCTTGAAAAGTAGTCACCTAGTTTGTTTTAGTTTCATCACACTAATTTGTTGTTAGGAAAGACTTCAAAAGTTGGGAGGAAAAAGCTATCGGATAGTGATAGTGATGTAAAAACAAAGAAGTAAAAGAGCATCAATGAAATATTTAAGAATATATAGAGGAGAGAAGGAAATTCAGAAAGAGATGCAGATAAGTAAAGCAAATATGTTATTGGCATATAAATTTATTAGACAAAAATTTTTACATGATTCAAGTTCCTCATTTCATATAGCATGCTCTTTTTTATTTTTTTACATATTGAAATGTTTGTGTTTGTTAATCTTTGTTCATAGTGAAAAAAATTTAAATCTAAAGAAAAAATTATTCAAACTCTATCTACTTCAAGACTTCAAGTGGTGGAGAACAACTACTTTTCAAGGCAGCCCATCCTGCTTCGGGATAGCTCTAATTATTAGTTATTCAATCATTAAGCATTTTAAAAGCAATTACTATGTGTCTGCCATTGTGCCAATCTTGGGATATAAAGAAAGCCAAAAACCAGATTCCCTTCTCTAAAGCATCTCAAATGGGAGAGACAACTAGGGAGTTTTTCCTTAGTTTGAGCTAAAATCTTCTCTGCAACCTCCATCCATTGTTCTTAATTATACCTTCTAGAAAACCAAGGAGAAAAATCCGGATCTTTCTTTTCTCTAGGATTCCTTTACATATCAGAAGACAGCTAATGTATTAGGTAGGTAGTTGATACAGTGGATAGGCCAAGTGTGGTTAAAAAAGAACAAAGCCAAAAACAAACAAACAAATGAAAAACCCACCCCCAAAAAACAAACAAACAAACCTGAATTCAAATTCATCCTTGGATACTTAAGTAGCTGTGTTACTCTGGATAAGACACTTAAGTAGCTGTTACTCTGTCTCCCTTAATTTCCTCATATATGAAATGAGGATATAACACTTACCTCAAAAGGTTGTTGTGAGAATAAAGCATTACACAAATGTTAGTTATGACTATTATTTCTTCTATGTCTTCAGTTCTCTAGGTTAAACATTCCAGGTTTCTTTAACTGATTAACATATGACATGGTTACAAATGCCTGACACATCCTAGTTGTCCTCTTATGAGTGTGTTTCAGCTCGTCAGTATCTTTCCTAAAGTGTGGTACCCCAAATTCAATTAAATTCATAGAACTTGATTAAAAAAACATAGTCTCCAGGTGATTTGACTAAGCAGAGCCCAAGATTATACCTGAATTCTGATATTTTGATGTATCTGGAACCTCATTCCTGTGGATACCTTTACAACCACTCTCACTGTTTTTTTCCTATGAAGCTCTTTCTTGTTCATGGTCTTCTAAAATTCCTCCATAGAGTAGACATGAGTATTTTTAGTATTTTACATGTGAAAATTGAGGCTAAGAGAGAGGAAGTGACTTACCTAGACTTACACAGATAGTAAATGTCTGACTCGACATTGGAACCTAGGTCTTCCTAACTTCCCTTACCACATTTGTTTTCTTCCTTGTAGGGACATATCATTCATGAAGGAATATTTGAGATTTAATCAAAGGTCTACTTCAACTCCCAGTTATCTATTTTCTATTATCTATGTTTTACTCTGTGATGTTTTAAATTTCAGGCTGACTTTTCCTCTGCCACCTAATATGTATTGATTCCCTTGACATAAGTTATTGAGCTTTCAAAATCTAAAATTACTATTGACCTAAGCAAAATATAATTAGAAAGGTAAATCTTCAGTGCATCATGGATCACAAAACTGAATAGAAATAATGTTGGGATTTCTGTAGTAAAAAGAACACTGGACCAGAAATGAGGAGAACTGCTATTTACAATTCACAAATGCTGGGCAATTCAATTCAATTCAACCAAACATTACTGAGTCTTATCTTGTGTAAGATTTCTGCAGATAAAATAATAGCTTTTGTTGTAGTGGCATAGGTCTGGAAACTAAGGGAGTTGCCTCAATTCAGAATGGCTGAAAAAATGACAGTATATAAATGCAAAGGAAGACTATTGTTCCTTAAGAAATTATACAAAGTATGGTTTTTGAGAAATCAGGAAGACATATGAACTGATGCAGAGTAAAGTGAGAAGAACCAGGAAAACAATTTATAAAACATCTAGGTTGTAGAGACCAATAACTTCAAAAGACTTAAGAACCTCAAACAGTGGAATGACCAGACTAATGCCAAAGGACTGATAATGAAACATGTTACCCTCCTTTGAGTAGAGAGATGATGGACTCAGGAGTCAGAATGAGACGTACATTTTTGGATATGGCCAATGTGGGAATTTGTTTTGCTTGACCAAGCATATTTTAAAAATGTATTTATTTTAAAATTTAATTCAATTTCAGTTACAGATTCTCTTGCAACCCCTATTTCTCTTCCACTTACTGAGAAGGCATGAAAATACAAAACCCAATACAGATGTGAAGTCACGCAAAACAACCATGTGCATTAGCCATGATCCAGAAAGGAAAAAAAAATAAGAAAAAGGAAAAAAATATGCTTCAGCCTATTCTCTGAATTTGTCAGTTCTCTGTCTGGATGTGGATAGCATTTTTCATCATGAGTCCTTTGGAAATGTGATATCATTGTGTTCATAAGAGTTTCTAAGTCTTTGACATTTGATTATCTTTATAATATTGCTGTTACTATGTAAACTATTCTCTTGGTTCTTTTTACTTTACTTTGCATCAGTTCATACAAGTCTTCTCAAGTCTTTCCAAAACCATTCCTTTTGTAATTTCTTATAGCACAAATTTATTCCATCACATTCATATACAACAACTTATTCAGCCATTTCCCCACTTGATGAGCATCCTCTCAGTTTCCAATTCTTGGTCACCACAAAAAGATTTATTATAAACATTTTTGTACATATAGATTCTTTTCCTCTTTCTTTGATCTCTTTGGAGTATAGACTAGTACTGATAGTGTTGTGTCAAAATATGCATGCTTGTTAAAAAAGAGCTTTGTTTTTGTTGTCATTTGGAAGGCAGGTAGGTGGGAAGATGAGAAAACAAATTTTTTTAAATGAGAAGAACTAAGACAAAAAATTAAACAAGATGTCCCAAAAGACTTGTTGCTATTTCAAACTATTAGAGCTATTATATATGTACATAAAATTTGCTTGTTAAATAAATTCATTACTTACTTAAATTTATTTCTTATAATCATTTGAGCTATTCAGTTATTAAAGTTTAAAACTGCACTTTTTGGGACATGCTGTATTTCTTTTTAAAAGATAAATATAAAAAAAATTCTATGATAACACAATGACAAAAAGAAAAAGGTCCTGACCTAAAAGAGATTTGTCCCCTGAGGAATTCAACAGTATGCAGATAATTGAGATATAAAGTAATTTGAAAGGAGAAAGTCTTATTAGCTACTGAGGGATTAAGGAGGCTCTATTCTGGCAACTGAGCTGATCTTTGAAGGAAGATAAGGATCTAGAGAGCTAATATTGAAGAGCTAACACATCCCAGGCATCTGGAAGGGCAAAGTGGTGGTGGGGGGGGGGGGGAAGGGTGGCATGAGCAAAATGTGTGAAGTGGAAGATAGAATGCCAATTTTGTAGAATAGTCAGTAGTCTAATTCAGCATACATAATAGGGAGTACTATAAAATAAGTCTGGAAAAGGACTTTAGGACCTCAAGTGGTAGGCTGAAGGATTTGCATTTTATCCTAGAGGCATAAAGAACTGCCAACATCACCATGCCTCAGTTTCTTCATTTGTAAAATAATGAGATTGGAATAGATTATCTCTAGCTCAAAAAACCTTTGATCCCATTTTCTCCTGTTTTTGCCATTTCTCTCTCATCTCTAATTAGGGTGGATCATGGCGAGTTGGCTGTCTAGAATTTTCCTGGGATCTGGACAATTCCAACTCAGGTTTTACAGTCTGAGTTCTTCCTCATAATGCCTGAAGTTTTCAGCACCTACTCTTACCTTGACATAAGAGTTTTTACCTCAGCAGCTTTTGTGGCTAAGCTCCAAATAGCACTGGGAAACTCATTAATTCACTGTATGACTATTCTATTGAATCTATTTTTGGTCAGCCCAAAGATCTCTGAATTTACCATCAGCTGACGTTCGGTTGAATTCTGGTACAGTTCCTTACTGATTTTACCTTAGGCAAATCCCTTCACCTCTGGGGTCTCTGTTTCTTCAATTGTACAGTAAAGGGATGGGATCAGATTACTAAGATTTCTTCTGGCTCTAAATTCTCTGTGTGCTTCTCAGTTCCTTCCTAGCTAGTAGAATAACCTTTACAGGATTTAATTTTCATTTATTCAATAAATATTTATTGCTTTTTATGTGTTAGGCCTGGGGTAGGAAATATGAAGGTTGCCTGCACAGAGCTTATAGTCTAGAAGAGGAAAGAGGATAGCCATGCACATAAATGTGCAAAATTATACGATAAGCATACAATAATTACAACAGCCATAATACAGAATAGAAGCCCAGAAAAATAATAGTGACATTCCACGAAATACCTAAAGAAAGGGAGACAATTTCTGATTTGCCGTTTTCATCCATTTTTATTGGTATTCTTCTTTTCTCCTTCCTCTCATTTTTGTTTGCTTTTAAAAATGGAAGGCTGGCATGGCTTTACCTGTGAGTAGAAAAACTGTCCTTTCCTTTCTCAGGAAAATTGCCACTGTTATTATTAAAAGTCAACTGTGAGTCATGGAAGCACAAAAAAAAAAGTTATACAGAATGAGATACACATTTTTGGACATAGTCAAAGAGAGAATTTGTTTTTCAGAACTATTTGTTGTCACTGAGTTGTTTTAGTTGAGTCTGATTCTTTGTGACCCCATCTGTGGTTTTTTTTGGGGCAGAGATACTGGAGTGGTTTGCCATTTCCTTCTCTAGCTCATTTTACAGATGAGGAAACTGAGGCAAACAGGATGAAGTGACTTGCCCAGGGTCACTCAGCTAGTAATTGTCTGAAGTCAGATTCTCAAGGCCCAGTGCTCTACCCACTGTGCCACCTAGCTGCCCAGAACCATGCATATTTGTAATGAAGGTCTTTTTTTTAAAATTGTCAATGGAGTGTGGCTGTGGAGCGGGTGGGGCGAGGGGTTTCGGGAAGCAGTGTGAGAGAAAGAAAATCAATACCTTCGAAATGAATGAAGCTTTAAACGTAAACAAAACAACAGCAATGAGAAGAAAAGCACTGGCAGCTGTTTTTCCTTTCTTCCTCCTTTCCCACTTATATCATATGAGATAACAGTTGTAAAATGCTTCGCGTAGTGCTTGGCGCATAGTCAGTGCTATATAAATGTTAGCCATTATGATTCTACTCATCATTAAATTATTCTATTCACACTAAATTGGCAGCAGAGGAAGTTGCAGAAGCCAATTAACACAAAATGTGGAATTATTCCTCAAATTAGGGATTTTATTGCCATTTTTTCCTCCTGCATCTAAATACAGAAACTGGTCTGATAAGCAAAAAATGGGGACAGCCATCCTCTACAATCTAGTCATCTGTCAAGGGAATGATTAACACTGGCCAAGTCCTGCAAACATTTAGGGGAGAAGGATGATGCTTTTGAATAGCAAATGCTTCATGTTATAATAGGCCATGGAACATACCTAAATCTACCTGTCACATATAGACATCAGCCAGAATTTTCTGTGTACGAATATACACTTTGGATTATGTTCATTGCCTAGGTCTATTCGTTCAAGCTCATTAGTTCATGAGAGCAGCTGCTTAAGCAGCAGGCTGGGGGAAAGACCAGCTGCCTGTCTCCTACAGCTGTTGACAGCTGAGATGGGTAGAGAGTGCTTAGCAGCTGGAAACCTGAGCTTATGTCCACTGCAATTTGGGGAAATATTTTTTAACCTTAAAAAGCTGATTTCTGTGCCATGATACACAGTATTCATAATAGACAACTTTGTAGGAATTGGCCTCCATGAGCCATATCTCCAAATAGAACAGCAAAACTCAGAGCTAGAGGAAGCTAGGTGGTTGATAGGAAGTGGATAGAGCACTGGACCTGGAGTCAGGAAAGACCTGAATTCAAATCTGGCCTCAGACACCAACTACTAGCTGTGTGACCTTGGGTAAGTGACTATCTGTTTCACTTCCCCTCACCTGCACCTACCTCTCTCTACTGGTTGCTATAAGAATCAAATGAAACAATATTTGTAAAGTGCTTACTATAGGTGTTGGCATATAGTAGACATTTAATAACTGTTTCTTTCCTTCCTAGTAATACTTTAGAGATTATTGATTCTAACCTCCATATATTTTATAGATGAGATCAATGGTTGCAGGAAAGTGGAAATGACCTTACCTATGACATACTAATTTAACAAATTTAGCTCAATAAATATTAATTAAGCACCAAGTGTTTTACAGGAACTAGGGATACAAATATATGACACAAGCCCTGCTTTCACCGGGCTTATAGTCTAGTAGGGGAAAGGACAAGTGTAAAAGTAATCCTGAAGGAATGAGAGTGAGGTGAATGAAAAGAAGGGGGCTGAACAAAGAGCTAAGAGAAATTTGAGTAGGAAGAGATGATATTGTCTGGGAAGATTTCATGGAGGGAATAGTAGCTTAGTTGGGCATTGAAGAAGGTAAGGGCATCTACAGTTGATCTGAGTATGTAAAAAAAATTATCAGTGGCTCCTTATTCCCTCTTGGTCACGTATGTCTTCCTCCCTGGGCTACTCACTTGTCCTCCGTGGCTGGATCTCCAGAGGGTAGCTGCTGCTTCCAAGTTCTAACTCTAGTTCACCAGCTTCTGCTGGTATGATTCCCACACCAGCTGATTAATAATCAGTCACTCATCACAATTAACTCATAGGAAAGGCAATTACTAAGACAGCACAGTTAAGAATAGTAGTGACAAAATATTGCCCCTACAAATCTAGGACATGGTCTCCTATAAGCACTTATAGTATCTGTGAGATAGGTGGTCTCAAACCTAGGTAGCGAGGATGGAGATTCAAGGAGCATAAGTGGTAAACACAACTCAAAACTCAGATGTTGTAGGCCCCCAATGTCCTTTCTTTCCTTCGACATCCCTGTAAAGTTCCTTTCTGGGAGCATCTCTGCTGAGTGGGTCATTCCCTTTGCAGTCTCATAATCTGCTCCCTCTACAACTCACCTTTCAATTTCCAGGGCTAGCTCTCTTGAGTCCAAAGCTATCACTCCTCTTTACTTACAGAAGTCATGCTCCTTGAAACTACTTCCCACCTCATGACTGATGCTCCAAATATATGTTTGTCTGTCCCTCCTTTCTCAGCTGCTCCCTGAATACTCTTAAACTGACTTCGACTCATGGAAAATTTTTCCTTCTGGGACAGTAAGCGTACTACTGGATGTCATGGTGGATGAACGATGGAGAAAAAAAGAGAAAATATTCTCCTTCCCCAAGAAGTATTCTCCTGTCTACATTTCAAATCTTCCTCCACTGCTAGAACACTGGATTTCAACACGTATTCCTGAGATCCTTTCAGTGGGTCCACAAGATAATAAAAGGAAGATATCATTATTCTATTAAAATATTTCTCCCTTTCCCAACTACATATCTGTGTAAGGTTGGATTTTCTTCATATATTTCAAATAGAACAACATATCACAACAGATTGAATGCAGAAGCAGACATGAGAATTCAGCTGTCTTCTATTAAGTCAGACATTAAAGAGAATTGCAAAAATATGTAAAATAATGCCACTCTTCTATATTCGCTGTTTTAGGAATTATAGTTTTGTTTCATAAAAATGTTATTTCCATTGACATGTAATGGATTTGTTATTGTTTGTAAATGAATCAATAAATATTTTTTAAATTAATCAATTTAATTTCTAATATGATAAACATCAATAGAATAAACCACATAGACTAAAGCTCTTTGGGGTCCTCAATCATTTTTAAGAGTTATAAAGGCTCCTAAGACCAAAATGTTTGAGAAATACTGCCCTGGAACTGTCTGACTGCAAGCATAATTATTTAAATGCCTCCAGCGGTATGACCAACTGTCTGCCCAGATACTGGGCTGTCCCTTCTGATTCAGAGAAAGTTTTCATATATAAAAAAGGTGCAAAAAACTCCATAATTGGGTGTTAATCATCTGTGATTAAATCCAGTTCCTAAAAAAGCTTGGGGTGTGTGTGTGTGTGTGTGTGTGTGTGTGTGTGTGTGTGTGTGTGTGTGTGTGTATTAGGGGCAAGGAGTGGGAGAAAGGTACCAGATCTGCTCTCTTTTACACATAGAATGCAAATTCTGTAGTCTGGCTTTAAAAACCTTTCAAAACCTTCTGGCAGGCTGTCTTTCTGAGCATTGTTCTCAGTGTATTTTCCATTTCAACCAAACTTGCTGTTTCCAAACTCAGCATTCCATTTATGTCTTTATGCTCTACCTCACTTCTGCCTCTTCAAATCCTTCCCTTCCTTCAGAGGTCTGATCCAATTCCTTTTCTTCTGAGAAGCCTTCCTCCACCTGTGGATGGTCAGTACTCAAAAGTTCTTAGAACAACAAAGAGGTAGCTTCCAAATCTGAGAGGCTGTGATTATCTATTTCTGTCAGTGATACACCTATCCTCCTAGGCTCACAGGGTAGGAACATCACTGACATAAATAAATTGGGCAGAAGGGCAAGATTAGAAGGGGGAAGGAAAGTCAGATTTAGACATGTTGAATCTGAGTTTCTGGCAGATGATCCAGATGTATATATCTATATCTAGCAGATAATTGGAAAGGAAGGGCTAGAACCCTGGACAGAGGTTTGGAGAGGACATACAGAGTGAGAGCTAGAGGGGACATTAGGAATTATCTAATCCAGTCCTATTCATTTTACACAGGAGGAAAGTGATGCCCAGTGAGGCTAAATTATTTGCCCAAGATCAGATAGGTAGTAAATGGAAGAGGTGGAATTGGAACCCAAGTCCCTTGACTCCAAATCCAGTACTCTTTCCATTACCTCTAAGTAAATTCAGAAACATGTTCAGGCAATAGAGTCCCTTCATTCTAAATACTTAGCATTGATACCCAGTGACTGGTGACCTATAGAGGTACCCAAAGTTAGTGTTGAGCTCTATCTCAAAATACTGATGGTCTCTTGGTAACAGTCTTCTCCCTTTCATCAAGACATACATCTTGTAAGTATGGCCTTTTCAGCTTCCCAATAATAAAGCTATTTTGCCCATATTGGTTGATAACCTGTTCTATTAAGTCTGAAAAACTCACCGACAGATTAGGGAGGTAATAAACCATAGGATCATAGGTTTAGCCCAATAAGAAATCATAGAGACTATAAGTTTCTAGAGACATTGTTAGTATATGTGTATGTATATGTATTAACATATATAATGGATAATATAATATGTAGTATAATATATCAGATAATTATGTTTATTATATTTATATTTAATATGATTATATTATATAATATATAATTGATACATATACATATACATAGAAATTTAATTTAATACATATACATAGAAAGAGACATAGAGTCTAACCTCCTCATTTTACAAATGAACAAACTGAGGGAAGAGAGGTTAGGAGACTGGCTCAGGGTCACATAGCTATTAAGTTTCTGAGGCATCTTCTTGTGGTTGTTCAGTTATTTCAGTCATGTCCAATTCTTTGTGATCCCATTTGAGGTTTCCTTGGCAAAGATACTGGAGTGGTTTGCCATTTCCTTCTCCAGCTCATTTTACAGATGAGGAAAGAGAGACAAACAGGGTTAAGTGACTTTTTCAGGGTCACACAACTAGTCAGTATGTGATCTGAACTCAGGCCTTCCTGAATACAAGTCCCAGCACTCTTTCCACTAGCTTTCTGGTATCCTCTAAGGAAACAGGAAGATTTCTACCAGCCAAGCCATTGTGTGGGATGGCAACAGATGCATCCATCTGGATCTCCTAATGTAAGAGATTTTATGCTTATGGAGGCTGTGAGTGGGTTGAGTTTAACTGTCACCATATCTTGAAGTGGGAAAAGATGAGGAGAGAGGCTTTCCTAACTCCTATAATGAATGCATGAAAGTAGGTGACTATTTTTCTTAACCTATGGGATCAACAAGGCTTTAGAACTAAAAAACTAAATCTTTTTTTTTTTTTTTTTAGTATTGCTGTGCCAAGGACAGAGGACCATATTGGGAAGCAGAAGGCTGGATCTAGTTTTAGATCTACCACTAACCCACTTTGTAATCTGGGGTAAATCATTTCTCACCTTGGGAGGCCTCAGCTTCTGCTAAAAGAGTGGGTTGGACAGGGTGACCAGGGAGATCCCATCCAAGTCTAATATTCTATGATGTACAGATTCCATTCCTCTTCCTTATTTCTCTGACCTGGTGATTGGTAAGTTAAGTCAGCAAATATTTGTTAAATGCCTATTGTGTGCCAAATACTGTACTAAATGCTGGTAATACAAAGAAAGACAAGAACATCACCTTCAAGGAGCCCACAATATAATGGGGAGAAGTGGAGACAAAAAAACCTATGTACAAACAAGGTAAGTGTAGGCTATGTTGGTTATAATCTCAAGGGGAAGGCTCTAGCATTAAGGAGGTCCAGGAAAGCTTTCTTGCAGAAAGTGGGATTTTTGCTGACTTGAACAAAGCCCAGAAAACCAGGAGGCAGAGGTGAAGCAGAGCTTTCCACATATAGAGACAATCAATCAAGAAAATGTCTAGAGGGAGAAAGCAATAAATTCTTATATAGAACCTACTATGTGCCAGGATCTGTGTTATTTTTTTCTCAACTATTATCTCAGTTGATCACAGTAACCTTACAAGGTAGGTGATATCATAATATTTATTTGACATATGAGGAAACTGAGGTAAAAGGAAGTTAAGTGATTTGCCCAGGGTCACATAGCTAGTAATTGTCTGAGGCTGGATTTGAACTCAGATTTTCCTGACTCCAGGTCCAACACTCTATCCATTGCAAGACCAGTTTCCTCTGTACTCTGGAGAGGGAGCATTCTGTACAGGAAATGACAAGAATAATAAATGTATAGTAGATCATGTGGAGGGTGGGGGTAGGGGTGGATAAGGAAGAAAGAAGGATAAAGCACCAGACTTGGAGTTGGGAAGATCTAGATTCTAGGTATTTTAACCTGCCCTTCCCTTTTCTTTCCCCTCTCCCATCCTACTGCCTGTAGGGCAAGTTAGATTTCCATACTTAACTGAGTATGATTTTCCCTCCTTGAACCAAATCCAATGAGAGTAAAACTCAAACAATGCTCATCTCCCTCCCTTCTTTCCTTCTACTATAATATGTTTTTGTGCCTCTTCATGTGATAAAATTTACCTTTCTGGCCTCTTCCTTTTCTCTTTTGTCTTCACACCCTTATATAGATTTTTTTATCATCACATCAGTTAATTTGTATCCACTCCCTCTATGTATATCCATTTTAAATGTTGTAATAAATATACAATTCTCAAGATTAACAAGTATTATGCTCCCCTATAGGTATGTAAATAGTTTGCTCATATTAAATAGCAAGTGTTTTTTTCCCTGCTTAGCTTTTTATGCCTCTCTTGAGTCTTGTATTTGAAGATCATATTTTCTATTGAGCTCTCCAGGAAGTTCTGGAGATCCCTTATTTCACTGATTGTCTATGTCTTTACCCAAAAGTTTATGATCAGCTTTGCTGAGTAACTGAGTCTTGTTTGTAGTCCAAGCTCCTTTGCCTAATGGAATATCATATTCCAATCCATTTGATCCTTTAATGTAGAAGCTGCAAGATCCTGTGTGATCCTGACTGTAGTTCTTCAATATTTGAACTGTTTCTTCCTGAGTGCTTGCAGTATTTTCTCCTTGACTTGATAGTTCTGGAACTTGCACCAATATTCCTTGGCATTTCCAATTTGGGATCTCTTTCAGGAGGTAATGGGTGGATTCTTTCAATTAACTGCAGGGGCTCCTTCTGGACTTCAGGATTAGACGTTTAGCATTTTATTTAGCACTTTAGCATTTTAATCCTTCATAATGCAATCCCTTTCTGCCTTTCCAATCTTCTTACACTTTAATCACCTTCCCTCCCCCACCCTCACATTATCTACACTGGCTTACTTACTGTTCTTCCAACAGTATCCTTGGCTTCCCTACTTTTTTTTTTCATATTGTTGTTCTTTCATAACTCAGCTAAAATTCCTCCTTTCTTCTCCTCTCCTCTCCTTTCCCAAAACCTTAAACCTACTGCACTTTGAAGCCCATAGATTGCACAACACTAGATCCCTGCCCAATCTCCACTTAAGGGTTGTTTTCTGGACCCTCATGGCTTAAGAGTGATTATCAATAGTAACTGTTGCTGTTTCCCTCCCAACCTGATATAGTTAGTTTTCTCTGCTTCATTAAAGGGTCCATGCACTGACTACTTCTTAAACGGGCCTATTCACTGAATGGGCTTTACTCACCCTAAGTGAGTACCTGAATAGACCTTGGCCTAAAGAGGCCAAGGTCTCCCATTGCATCCTGGGCCATCTCCAATCATCCTGATGAATATCTGATCACTGGATTCAGATGACTCTGGAGGAGAAATGAGGTTGGTGACCTTGCATGGCCCTCACTCACTGAAAACAAAGTCAAGTGCAAATCATGTCATCATTTCTCTAATGGCACAGTCTTCTTCAGCAGCAAAGGATAAACACAACGACAACTTTGCCCTCTGGATCTAGGACCACAGGGAAATTTTCCTTCATGATTTCTTGGAAGATATTGTTCAGGCTCTTTTTTTCATCTTGACTTTCCAGTAGACCAGTAATTCTTAGATTATCTCTCCTGGATTTATTTTCTAGGTCGGTTATTTTTCCTATGAGATATTTTACATTTTCTTTCATTTTTTTATTCTTTAGATTTTTTTTTGACTGATTCTTGATCTCTCATAGAGTCATTAACTTCTGCTTGCCCAATTCTAAATTTTAACAAATTGTTCTCTTCAGTTAACTTTTGTACCTCCTTTTCCATTTGTCCAATTTTCCCTTTCAGGCAGTTATTTTCTCCCATTAGGTTTTGTACCTCCTTATCCATTTAGCCCATTTTACTTTTTATGGAGCTGTTTTCTTCAGTGAATTCTTTCTTCATTTTGTCAATTGTATTTTTGAAATCATCAGTTAATTTTTCTTCTACTTCTCCTTTTGAGCTCTTCCAAGAATGCTTTTGGGGCTTAAGACGAGTTCATATTCCATTTTGAGGTTTCAGATGTGGCTATACTATCAGTGCTGTCCTCTTCTGAATTTGTATTTTGGTCTTCTCTGTCCCCATAGTAAGATTCCATGGTCTATACTTTTTCTGATTTGCTTCTTATTCATGTTGATTGACTTTTTTCTGGCTTTTAAAGTGGATCTCAGCTTCTGGGGCAAGGGGGCTCTGTCCTAAGTTTCTTGTGCAGAGAGCTTGGGTCCTGGTTACTGGCTTTGTGTGTTGTGCTCTGTGGTTCTTTCAGCTATAAGTTATATAACATTGCAGCTTACCTGACACTGAGCTAGCTGGTGTGTGCCAAGGCTGAGGTGATCTGAAGTCATTCTGAATTTCCCTGGGGTTACACTGAAGCTCATGGCATGAGGTGTGGGGGAGGAGCGATATCCTCCTCTCCTAGGACAGCACTAGGGCACAGATGGACCCCCCTCCACTCTGGTATCTACCCAATTCCCTTGGCTGTGCTAAGGCATGCCTGGGGTTCTGGTGTTGGCGCTTACTGGCTCCACCCCCTGGGCTCAGGATCTCTTGCTTGTCTGCTGAGGTGGGGCTTCCTGGGACACTTCCAGTCCTGCACTGATCTCCTTCAGCCACAGCAAGAGGGACTCTTCCCATTGATCTCCCTAGCCTCTAGAGCTGAAAGACAGCTGTACCCTTTTGTTGGATCCATTGTTCCAGAATTTTTCCTGGGGCAATATTCTCTGGGTTTTTCAAGGTCAATAATGGCTGAGTGAAAGCACTTACAGCTTATTCTGCCACCTTGACACCTGGAAGTTCAAGTGATGACTTTAAAATATTTAGTCTGTGGGCTGATAGTCCCTGGAATGGCTGCTGCTGCTTTGAGGGTCCTGTGTTTCTCTCTCACTCAGTTCCACCAGATTCCCATCCTGTGCTGAGAGGTTTGGGAATTTTCACTGCCATTTCTGATTCAGTCTGTCCGAGGCCATTCTTCTCCACTATGGCTGAGCCTGCACTGATGCAGCCCCATGTGCTCTGTGCTCCTCCAGTCCTGCATAATAGATCCTTCCTGTCAACCTTCAGAGCTGTCCAGGGCTGGAAATTGCCACACTGTATCTCCTAGTGGATCTTGATGCTCTAAAATTTGTTCAGATACACTTTTTAGAGATATTTGAAGGAGTTTGTGAAAGAGTTTAGGTGAGTCTCTGCTTTCACTCTGTCTTGACTCTGCCCACCCCTACAACAGACCTAATTGGGAAATAATTAACAAAATAAATAAAGCTGCAAAAAACCATAATATTCACAATGTGGTTTTCTAAGTCAATATGCAGCCCACAGGGATCTTTTTCACATGATTTAGTGGCCCCCATTTTGAAATGAGTTTGACTGCACTGTTCCACACTATACTAAGAAGGTATAGTCTCTGATTCTGTGAGGGATAAGGGAGAAAGGCAAGTTTCCAGTCTCAGTGAAACTAATCACCTAGAGTATTCCACAAATAAGCCTTGCTGTACATTTAGTTAACTACAGTCTTGGGACTGGAGAAAACCAATGTTATGAGACTTACTTGGGAAAGATCCTGTGAGTTTGGGGACTGGAAGACCATCTTCTCCATCACTGCTTGAATATTCGTTTGTGAGTTCTCTTCCCCTATTACTGTCATGTAAGTTCCTTGAGGGCAGGTTGTCTTGCTTTTTCCTTGTATCTCTAGCACTTAACATAGTGTTACATAGTAAACTCTTAATAATTCTCTCTCTCTCTTTCCCTTTCTCTCTCTCTCTCTCTCTCTCTCTCTCTCTCTCTCTCTCTCTCTCTCTCTCTCCATGACTATATAACTGCTTTGTGACTTGTGTATATTCATTGCAAATGGGGAAAGCCATTGTATGGTATGCAACAGAGGTAAAACTATACAGAGGTTCAAATCTTTGTCCAAAACACCAAGATTGTTTGGTTTTTTTCCCCTCTAACTGGACAATGCCCCAAATAGAGAGAAGCTTGTGGTTTTGATTTATTGGTAAGTTTTATACATTTTCCAATACTATAGGAGATTAAACCATTAATTTCTCCATTTTATTTTCCCCTAGGCTAAAACTACAAGCCATGATAGATTGTTTTTTCCATTGCTTTCTCTTTCAACAGGTTCAGTGAGTGATAGGAGAGGAAGACTAGGTCCACCGAGTGAGAAAATGGAAAAAGTGGTTGTGCTGACCTTCCAAAGTTGAGGTCAAAGGAGAAAGTGAGCACCTCTTCCTTTCATTGTTGTCTTTTACCTTAGACCTACAAACCCTTCCAGACAATGCTCATTTCTTGTTATAATTGCTTTATTCATTAATACAGATACTAAATGCATTAAGTCAAAAATATTAAAATATCTACCATGTGGTCTATGTTTTCACAGTTCCTTCAAGACCCAGACAATCCTTAATCTCTGCATAAGCATAACCCAAACTCAGGAATTCTAGGAATACAGTTTAGTTGTTTAGACTCAGATATCCCTTCAGCTATTCTCACTGAATATTACTAAGTGTTTGCAGTGTGGGGTTTAGCAAGAGCTTCCATTGTTGCTCTTCTCGTGGTCTTCCATTAGAGAAAGTCAATATCCAGTCAGTTGAAAGGTCTCAAGACCTAGGGAACTGACTTTCCTTCTGGTTGCTTTTCCTGTGGATCATTCTGTTGCTTACTGGTATTTCTGATCTTGCCCTCTAATTGCTTCCTGGAATGGCTAACTCAACCACACAGGATATTGATTATTTCTTGTAATGTGTTCATTTCTAGTAAAGCAATGGAATAGAGGCAATGGTAGACCCAGAAATGGAGGAAGACTTCTCCCACATCCATAATTCTTCTCTCTATTCTTTAATTTCTTAAATATCCCCTGCTACTTCCATCCTATTTTTCATCCTAGGTCCCAAGGCTTGGTTAGTATTACCAACTTTCTCTCAGGTTTGTTTGCTTGATTCTTCCTCTTTTGCCTTCTTCTTCTGCTTCATGGCCTCACAGAAAGAAGGAAGGGGTTGGGGTAAAGAGTGAGGAATTTCACACTGAATATTTTAGAAACGAATATATTACTAGCACATCAGTTTTCTCACCCCTGTTCACATTACATTGCATACTAAGAGATGATGGAACATGGTGGAGTATTCTGTCATGGTCCAAATTTCTCATTTTACATGTGACAAAGCTAAGGTCCATCCTCCTCTTGTGTTCTCACAGGCTGGAGAAAATATAGTTATCCCTTCCACTTTGTGACTTTCCCCATTGTTGTTTTGATATGTCATGGGTCCCCATAAGAAATTAAATGGGAATTTTTGGTAGTTTTGCAGAAGCCATAGACAACACACAAAGGCTAGTAGACCACACAGAAAAATTTAGATACTCAGAAATACAAAATACATGTATAGTATTGTATAGTATCAACCCAAATTTTATGACAAGGTACTGTCAACACCCCATAAAAAAGAAAAAGAAAAAAATTCAGACTTTTTCTCTGGTAGGAAGGGAGGATCAAAATATTTTATGTGGATTTTCCAGATTGTGAGGGGCACCATGCATCATGAATCCATGAGGTTTCAACTTGACTCCAAGAAAGGGGCTTCTCCCTTTTCTTAATTAAAAAAAAAAACATCTCACTCATGGTATTCCAATAGAGTGTGGAGCTTTATGATTTTTCCCTGCCCTCTATTGGCTGTAGAGATTGCAGATTTTGTCAAGTGCTTTGTCTTCCTGAACTCCTTTACTTGTCTGCTTCCCTCCCTTCCATTCTCTGAAACTAACTCTTCCATATTTCCACAATGACTGATGAAGAACTTTTCAGTGTGGTAAATCTGTTTGGAACAATCCCAACAAGTCTAGATTGCTCCTTTACTATACTTTCCAGGGACTCTCCAGCTTATTAATTTCATTTCTTTGGAGAGAACAATCTTTCCTTCCCTTGTGATAGATAGATAGATGGATAGATAGATATGATAATATATGATGATATGCTATTTATTAAATGATTTCTATTTGTCATACATTGTGCTAAGAACTAGGAACATAAGTGCAAGCAAAAAGAAAATTATAGTTTTTATCTTTCCTACCCTAAAAGACCTTAAATTCTAATAGAGGAAGTAAAAAGATGAAATGGTACTAGGAATCAATCCTTCCTTGAGTGTCAAATAGAACAGTTGCTGGTAATCTGAAGACCTTGGTTGTAGTTCCATGAAGGAATGAATGAAATGAATGAATATTGAATAAATAGAAAAACATTTATTAAGTACTTAATCATGTGCCAGTCATTGTGCCAAGCTATAGAGATACAAATATTAGCAAAAAAGACTGTAACAAACTTTGAGAATTATGTCATAGATAATGTTAATTTTAAGAGTTCCTGAATTTCCAGGTATCTATGTTGTCTCCAGATTCTTAGATATTCTGTGTTCCTCAGAGAAGGAAGAAGACAGTCCAGATGGTTCCTGTGCCATGTTCTACTTGGAACACAAAACTACTGAGGAATTCTAACTGAGCCAGAAGCTGGAAATGGTGGACACTATAGCCAAACAGTGTTCAGCAGTAGCTGTTGGGAGAGAATTTAACTCTCACACATTCATATGTATATACTTGGAAAATTATTCTAAACATACTTCTATTGATCAGGTTTTTCTCTGGATGCACATAGCATCTTTCTTCATATGTCCTTTATAGATAATTTGGATATTTATAATAGTCAAAATGACCTATTTGCTCAAAGTTGTCCTTCAAACAGTATTGCTATTACCGTATACAGTGTTCTCTTGGTTGTGCTCATTTCACTCTTTATTATTTTGTGTCTTTCCATGTTTTTTTAAGATGATTGAGCTCATCATTTCTTATAGTACACAATCATATACCACAACTTATTCAGTCATTCCCCAATTGACGGACAGCCCTGTGGTTTCTAGTTCCTTACCACCTCAAAGAGAACTGCTACATACATTTTAGAACATATAGGGTCTTTTCCTTTTTCCTTAATCATCTTTGAAAATAGATCTAGTAGTGGTTTTGCCAGGTCAAATAAATTTGGAAACATGTCCAAACAATAAAATCCTTCCATCATCAATCCTTAGAATCCTTAGGACAATGTCCTTTCCAGGAGTAGAAGTGTTGATTTGATAGCTGCTTTCATATTTGGAAGTGGAGTGAGGTGGGAGTGAGGGAAGAGTAGGGAAGGAGTAGGGGGGGAAGAGGCCAGTTTATTTGAGTAAGGATCACCCTTACCCAGAAAGTACTGTAGGAATCAACCGATCTGCTTGTTCTTCTTTAGCAAGCAATTAAGGCAACTGGTTGTCTTATTCACTCTGCCCTATCCTATCCTTCATATTATGGATCATGATATTTTTACCTCTAAGGATGTTCCTGGATCCACCAGTCAAATGTTCTAGTTCTAGGTCCTACTACTTATTTACTTAATCTTTTCAAAGTGGGTATCAGAAGTATGTGGTCCAAGTGTTTGGACCTCCAAAGCCAGCTCTCTATTCATCACTCAACCACACTGCTTTTATTTCTAAAGGGAAGTGGCTTATTAATATCAGAGCTTCTACCATTCACATCATTAACCACAACATCATTTAGTCTCCTTTCAATTCCCCCAAATAGCACTGAGGACAAAGTTTTGGAAGTTCAATTCTTGGTAGCTGGGGGTGGGGGGGTCAATGGAGTTGAGCAAACACAAAAAACTCATAATGGGTATAATTATTTAGACTGCAGTGATTAAACAACAAGCATTTATTAAACACCTACTTTGTTCCAGGCACCCTTCTAGATCCTGAGGATACAAATACAAAAAATAGAACAATCCCTACTCCTGAGGTACTTACATTCTAGCTGATGAATAGAAGAAAACTAGATCACTTTAACACCTACGGTCAGGTCCCCATGAGCCATTTCTCTGGCTCTAAGTTGTTTGCTCCCTAACTTTAGATTAGGTGTATAAATTGATCTACCTTAGTTTCTTTGGTGTTATAACCAAACCTGTTGAGTTTTTCCAAAGGGAAATATTTTTGTCCATCAATGTCTTTCCAAAGGCAAAGGGAAGAAAAGGAAAATGTAAATTTTCTCCTGCCCAACCTCTATAGCCCACTTCCTCTCAACATTCTCACTTTCAAAATCCCTTTACCCTGATTGTCACTCCTTGTTGACACTTTCATGCTTATTATTACCGGACATACTCACCAGTACTGGTTAGTAGCATTTAAATTCTCTGAATATCAGTCTCCTCATCTGGAAAATGAAAATAACATTTTCTGTGTGTGTGTGTGTGTGTGTGTGTGCGCGCGCGCGTCTGTGCGTGCATATGTGCATGTGCATTTATAGGGTGAGGAATTTCCCAAGATAGGAGCTTTTGACAAGTTAGAAGGATGTTTTTGTTGTTAAGGCAACTTAATATTTTTTCTTCTATATATTTGATATGAGATGACAAAATATTGTGAGTGGAAGCACTTTGTCACCTTATAAGGCATGACATAAATGGACATTCTCTGTAGAATTTTTGCCCAAGAGAAATGCCCCATTGCTTCACTGGTCCACATGGGCTTTGCCAAGACTGCAGAATCCTTTGTTCTGAGATGTTTCCACCAGCCAAGAAAAAAAAAACCAGGATCCCTCCTGCCCTCATCTCCATTTAACAAATGTCACTTTGGGACCATTCTCAGGAACTATTTGTGAATCATCACTTTCCGTGGTGCAACAGTGCTTAGCAAGGAACCGTCTGGGCAAGACGTAGGGCTGAATATCCTAGTGGTAAATAAAATAGCTACAACCTCTACTCTTGGGGTTTCATGCTCTCTGGACAATAATGACCTTGGATCATTTTCAGAGCACTGCTGAGTTGTATATTTAAAGAACTTCTTTGGGGAATTGTTGCAGTCTCTTTATTTTAGAAAAAAAAAATCCCAGCCACGAGGATTGTTGTAGAGCTATTTTAATTCCCTCCATATTATTTTTGGATTCTGTCTGATGTACTGTGTCGTATGTTTTTCTTTCTTTTTCCACTTTTGCCCCCTTGGTTGAATCCGGAATTCCAGACCAGTGCAGAGAACTATTTCTTTGATGTCTCCTAGGAAAGATCTGAATGTCCCTCAGGTCTCTTTTCCCAGTGAGTCCCGTGACTGCATTAGGCCTCTGTATATGTGTGCATTTGGGGGGCGAGGAATTTCCCAGGAGAAAGCCATTTGACAAGTCGGCAGGGTGTTTTAATTGTCATGTCAACCAAATGTTTTCTTCCTCCATGCCCCAAGGACCTTGGGAGCTTGCAGCATCTTCACAGACTTGCAAAATGTGGACAGATTCTCAAACCACCAGCCGAATTCTCTTATTCCCCTTTTTTAGCTGCATAATGAAAAAGTAAGCAAACAAAAATCTGCTGATCCTTAAGTTTACTTGATTTTCTGAAGCAATTTAATTTCTGGGCTTTGATCAGATACCAGAACCCAAAGGACTTGCTATTTCTAAATAATGAATCTAATGTTTATGCTCTGAGCCTGAACTTTGCTGGTTTTGGAAAAAATGTGACTTGACATAAAAGTCCTTTGATGAACAGATCTGCAGTCAGAGGGGTTTTCAATACAATAATGAAAAGGCCTTTCACACTATAGGCTTGAATACAGCTCAGCATGATCATCCTCAAGAAGTGAGGAACTTTTTGGGACTGTGACACTAATAGTGTTCTCTCTGCCCCTTGTCCTGTTCTTGGTGGAATGTTGGCCACAGGGGAAAAAGAGGTGTTGCCACTTGGTATATGAGAAGGGCTGGGCCCTATCCAGAGTGGTCCTGAAGATTGAACTCATTTCTGTTTCATTGATTCTTTGCCCTGTTCTCTCATTCTGAAGAGGAAGGAGTTGTGATGCTGCCTTGATAGGTTGTTATTTCAAACACAAACTGTATCTATTACTTGACTTGTAGGACCCGATTTCTAAAACATCTCATTATGAGATATTATAAGGTTTCTCTTCATCCAGCCCAAAGTAGATCTTTTCAAAGGTTGCTAAGAGGACAATGGGGAGTTAAGGAATGGTGTGTAGTTCATAGACCACAACCAGATCAAATCTAGAATATTATTTATAGTCCTAAGTGCCACCTTTCAAAAGCAGGAGAGAATCCAAGAAATGATGAACAGGAAGGTAAGGTATCTTAAGGTCATGTCATATGAAGATCATTTGAATGAGCTGGGTGGTTATTGAAAAAGCTTATATGGGAGCAAGATATAGGTCTTTAAGTATTTAAAGTGCTACCATACTGAAGTAAAATTAGACTTGTTTTGATAGGCTCCCTCCCAGTGGTAGAACAAGAATCAATGGCTGAAAGTAGCAAAGAGACAGATTTTGACTTGATGCAAGGAAAATCTTCTTAACTATTGGACATGTCCTAAAACAGAGGTAGTTGGTTGCCCCTCCCTAGAAGGGGTCTTCAAAAACACCCTTTGAAAAAATTAAACTGTCAGCACCTGGAAGGGCTATACTTTGCTTTTTCTTTGCTTGGGGATAAGCACTTAGGCCAATGTCTGACATATAATAGGTGTTTAATAAATGATTGTTGACTTGGATGACCATTTATTGGGTATGTTAGAGAGAAGATTCTTATTCAGGTTCTGGTTGGACTAGATAGCCTCTGAGATGATATCCAGCTCTAAAATTCTATGATTCTTTAATTTTGATTGTATTTCTTTTACTTGCTCATAACCTGCCCTCCCTGCTCAACTCACTTTCTGTAATTCTCTAGGTCTTCACTATCAGCCTTCCCATTGTGGACAAGCCTCTACTAAGTCCTGGACCTCCTGATTGGCATACCTGCAGCCAAGATCACTAGTTCAGGATGCATGCTGTCATGCTCATATTATTCCTAGCTTGACTCACTCTTTAGACTTCTTCCCTTTAGAGTACCTTTCCTCCTTCTCTATTTTTAACTTCTCTTCATGTGTTGTCTTCTCCCATTTGACTATAAACTTATGAGCTGAGAATGTTTTACTTGCTTATATTTGTACTCTCAGCACATAGCCTGGTACGGAGTGTTTAATAAATGCCCTATGTATGTATGTATGTGTGTTTATCTTTCTATTAATCAAACTATCTCTATATTATCTTTCTCTCAATTTTTTCCTTTCCTTTCCTTTCCTTTCTCTGTCTTTCTTTGGTAGATCTGTCTCCTTATCTCCATTTGTTTTTCTCTGTGTCTTGTAAGTGTTACTGGATATAGAATACTATTCTGGGTGCTGAATAGTAGAGAGAAATGAAATAAAAATTAATAAAAAGGATCCTTTTCCTACCTTTAGGGAGCTTTCAGGAGAGTGTCGTAGTAGAGCACTGAAGGGGGCATAGTGAAAAGAGGACGGAACTTGGATAGAGGAGACCATCTGGGGGTAATAGTACTTATCCTGTCTTCCTCAGAGGGATGCTGTAAAGATTAAATGAGATAATGGATGTTAGGGTCCTTTGTAAACTGCAAAGTACTATAAAAATAAAGCATATAGCTCATGTTGTTACAAAGAGCTAAGAGGCACAGGAAACTCACTTTTCCTGCTACTCAGCCACATTCAGAGCCACAGCAAAATTAAGACAGAAGAGGGTTGTCTTTGAAAACCTCTGTACTCTCCTCCTCCCTCTTCATTTCACCTTTTCCTTATTCCTTCCTCCTTCTCTGGCCTCCATCCTCTTCTTTCTCCTCCTCCTCCCTTCTCATCCTCACTTTTTCCCCCTTCCTCTCCTCCTCGTTCTCCTCTTCCCCCTCCTTCTCCTCCCCTATCCTCCTCTTCTCTCCTCCTCCTCCTTCTACTTGTCCTCCCCCTACTTCTGCTCCTCCTCTCTTTCCTCCTCCCTTCTTTCTCCTTCTTTCTCCTCTCCCACTCCTCCTTCTCACTCTTCCTTTTCCTTCCTCCCTTTCCTTCCTCCCCTCCTCTCCTTCCTCCTTCTCTTCCCTCATCTTCCTTCCTTTACAGTACATTTGCTAATGTCTATTTCTGTTTATTCAACTGAGTGACATGTTGCACTTGAACGTTGCACTTGAAAGTCAAGCTAACCAGGAGCAAATCCTGCCTCTTATATAGGGGTAGACTGGTAAATATTTAACAACTATCTGTCTGGAAAACAAAGAATGAATTTTTAAGTTTAATCTGCATTATTAACACTTTCTTAAGTCTAGATAATCAACAAAACTATAAATTGAGCCTTGATTGAAAATTTAACAATTGGGGAGAGCTGGTTACAGTACCACCCTGCCAGGTAGTTGCTAACTGTGTGATCCTGATCAAATCTCTTAATCCCTCGGATACTTAATTTTCTCAGCCATGAAATAGTAACACAATTCAGTTCATCTTGCCTTGCAGGTGTTGTGAAGATTAAAACGGAACATATCAAGTGTTTCAAAAATGAGACCTATTTTTGTTTTCATGTGTGAGGTATGGTGCTAGCCAGTGGGAACTTACATTTATGTATTCACACTCTTCACGTCTCTATTGTAACCCATAAGTGCCCAACATTTGGCTAGCCATGATACCCCACTCAAGCTTCCCAGGTAGAACCCTATGATCCAAACTGTATTTTCTTTCTTTCCCACTACCAAAATTTCTTGTACTGGATCCCAGGTGAACTGCTTTCTTAACCTCTAAATAAATTAATTTCTGCTAAGATGTTAATGTCTGGCAATGTTCTTTGCCAGGGATCTTTTCATTTTAAACAGGGCACTTAAGCCAAAAGAAGGAATTTCTTCAAATATTGACACAAGCACCAAACATGACTGTAGGAAACTTATTTTTTGTTCAGAAGAACAAAAATTATATTAGTATTGGGCAAGTACTGTCTTTCTACCAATGCATGTCAACACCTTCTATGAAACTTCTAGAAATCTTCCAGATACCAAATCATGAAATTGTGGCTGTGGTCATCCATGGAAAGGTCCGAAGTATGAAACTGTAACCCCAAAATAATGATGTAGAGTAAGTCAAGAGTGCTGTTGTTCAGTCATTTTTCATGTCCAATTCTTTGAGACCTCATTTGGGGTTTTCTTGGCAAAGGTACTGGAGTGGTTTGCCATTTCCTTTTCCAGCTCATTTTACAGATGAGGAAACTGAGACAAACAGGGTTAAGTGACTTGCCCAGGTTTGCCAAGTTAACAAGTGTCTAAGGCTGGATTTGAACTTGGGTCTTCCTGACTCTACATACTGTGTCACCTAGCATTGTGTGAAGAATTAAAAAATCCCTAATCCAACCAATAACTGCAATTCAAGTGCTGGTATTCATAATATGTAATGAATAATGAGATGGCATGCTAATGCAGAGATAGAACCATATGTAGATTGTCATTCTTCCTATAAATGAAACTGTAAGAAGTCATGTTATAAGAAGTCATCAAGGAAATATATGATTAGAAAAGAAGATAGGTGGTCATGTAGTGAAAAGGAAAGATGATTGATCTTCATTAGTTTTGGTCCAACATCCTAATCCATCTTGTTCCTTTTAGATCCTGACTATGTCATCAAACATGTTAATTATCCATCCTCATTTATGTCATCTGAAAATTTTATAAACATGCCATACTCCTAGCCAAACCATTGATAAAAAAAAATTAAGCAGCCTGGACATGGTGGCATGTTCCTGTAGTCCTGGTTGCTGGGGAGGCTGAGGTTGTTTGATTGAGAGAATTGAGGAGTTCTGAACTGTAGAAAGACTAAAATTGATCAAATACCAACAGTAAGTCTGGCATAAATATAATGAGCTCTCAGAGTAAGAGGACCACCAGGCTGCCCAAGGAGGGGTATACTCACTCAGAAAAACAGAGCAGGTTAAAGCTTCTAAGCTGATCAGTTTTGGAACTGGGTCCACCAGTGGTCACTGCATTTCCAACTGGGGTGAGATAAGATGACTAGTCTCCAGTTTAAAAAAACATATGTTAAGCAACACAAAGCCAAAGACAAATATTTGGAGCACATAAAACTGATGACCTCTTCCCAATCTGATATTGAACACTGAAAGAATATGATTTAATTTGTCATATCAAACAGTTCTGAATCTATCTACTTATATTATTAGCTCACCAAAGTCTCTTCATCATGCACACAGAAGTAACACGAGGGTCTCTGTGAAATTTTTTTAATGAATTATTTATTTTCTCCCACTCCTTTCTTTCCCCCTCCCCAAAATGACATGCAATCTTATATAGGTTTTACATACACATTCATGTTAAACCTTATTTTAACATTAGTCATGTTGTCAAGAAGAATTAGAACCAATAGGAGGAGCCATGAGAAAGAATCAAATCAAAAAAAGGGAGCAAATAGTGTGCTTTAATCTTCATTCAGACTCCATAGTTTTTTCTTTGGATGTGGATAGCATTTTACATCATGAGTCTTCTGGCATTATCTTAGATCCTTGTATTGCTGAGAAGAGCCAAGTCTATCAAAGTTAGTCATTGCACAATGTGGTTGTTACTATGTACAATGTTCTCCTGGTTCTGCTCAATTCAATTAGCATCAGTTCACATAAGATTTTTCTGAAGTTCACCTGTCCATCATTTCTTATAGAACAATAGCATTACATTGCCTTCACATATGACGATTTGTTCAATCATTCCCCAATTGATGGGTATCTTCTCAATTTCCAATACTCTGCCAATACAAAAGGAGCTGCTATAAATATTTTTGTACAAATCAGTCCTTTTCCCTTTAAAAAACATCTCTTTGGAATATAAAACTAGTAATCGTATAGCTGGTTCAAAGAGTATGCTGCAGTTTGCTTGCCCTTTGGGCACAGTTCCAAATTATTCTCTAGAATCGTTGGATCAGTTCGCCACTCCACCAATAGTGCATTAGTGTTCCAATTTTCTCACATCTTTTCCAATATTTATCACTCTCTTGTTTTGTCATATTAGCCAATCTGATAGGTGATGTGGTACCTTAGGGTCATTTGGATTTGCATTTCTCTAATCAATAATTATTTAGAGCATTTTTTCATGTGAATATAAATAGCTTTAATTTCTTCCTCTGAAAATTGTATGTTCATATCCTTTGATCATTTATTAGTTGGAGAATGACTTGAATTCTTTTTTTTTAATTTTTATTTTATTTATTTATAAATGTTCTACAATCACTTCCTTAAAATTAAGATTTT
>CM053772.1:80663537-80708740 GCA_028658325.1 Potorous gilbertii | reverse complement strand
CATACATATATGGATGGTTGGATGGATGGGTAGATATATACATAGGTAAGACATTATGACTCTGGAGAGATGATAGATACATACATACATATATGGATGGTTGGATGGATGGGTAGATATATACATAGGTAAGACATTATGAATTACTTTTTAAAATTTATTATTAAGTATTACTATGTGACCAACACTATACTTAAAAGTAGAGATACAAATACAATCAAACAAATCAGTTTTTGCCCTCAAGGAGCTTATATTCTAACATGAGATGACATTATGAAGAAAAGACACACAGAAAGACAGCATATAAAGGAGAATCACAATGCAGAAGGGTCTTTATGGAATTGGTGGTACTGGTAGCCAGGAAGTAAGATAAAGGCCTGGTTCTGGGTAAGACTTGGCAAAACCTCACCTATCAGACCCCAGGATGGTTCCAGGGTTGGAGTAGAAGTTTCTAGTGAGGAGGAGGTGGTGACTATGGCCCATTATTTTGTAGCCAGTGACTAGGAAGTGACATTAGCCCATAGACACTTGGGTTTTGTCCCAAGGTGCCAACATTGGCCAAAAGGAATATTTCCTTCATGAGAGAGCAGTGCTTCTGGTGAGCAGGAAGTATATTAGCTTCCTGAAGTAGGTATTCTGTGTCCATTGCCCAGTGCTAAACCTGTATATCCAGGACTCTGTTGCCATATTTTTCTCCTGAGGCTCATCTCCAGGCTTCCCCATGACACAAATTGTTTCACTGTCCTCTGTGCTTTTCATTCCTTCCCCTCCCCAACTACTTTTGGAGCAGACAAAATAATTCTAAGTTATATTCCTGAAGACACATTTTTTTCTTTTAATATCAGTTCTATACTAAATAGCTATGTGATAAAGGGCTTCCTTTACCTCTGTGTGTGTTTCTTCATTAAAAGAGAAAGGACTGGACTGTGAATTTAGGAGGTGATTGTAATTGATAATATATATAAACAGAATCCAAATTAATGTCTTTGTTCAATTAGTGTAATTAAGTACACAGAAGCTGAGTGCCAGTAAGTTGGCCAACAGGTGATGAGTTCTTTGTCCATGGGGACATATAAACCTTTCCCATTAATGCAAGTTCAAACTTTCTGGCAGATGCATTTGATCTAGTCCTGTCTTAGCCCATAGATTCTTGGGATTGAATTGTTTCATTTAAAGCAAAGAGGTAGAAGGAATGTTGCTTGAAAAATGTGAAGATGTCACATTTTCATCTTATTATGTCCCTAGCACATAGCACAGTGCCTGATACATAATAAACAATCATCCTTATTGATTGACTGGTAACTTCAAACTTTTCCTCATACTACCCTGTATAACATGAAATGGGTCCACATCTGTGATTTCAATAGCACAAAATTATGTAAAAGCATAATTTACAGAGCAGGTACAATTTGCATTAGTAGAGAAAATTTTCTCCTCAAAAATTCCCTCAACCAATAAATCACAAATCTTATCCAAAAGGAAAACAAACAAACATGTTCTTTCCCATTAATATAGTAAGCTCATTGAGGACAAGGGATATTTTCTGTTGTTGTTTTTTTTAGGGGGGGGTTGCCCTTATATTCTCAGTGCCTAGTACAGTGTTTGGCACATAACAGGTGTTTAATGCATGCTTTTTGAATGAATTAATTAATGGAGTAACATAAGAAGACATCCATGAAAGTTCTGATTTCATATTTCTCCTTTTTCATTTGGAAAATGGGGTATATGGTATTAAAATAGGGTTTCCTGAAATTTTTCTCCATTTTCATTCTTTCCTCATCAGGATATCACCAAAATGCTGCAGCCCAGCTGGAGTCCTAGAAATCAGAGAATATATAAAGCAATGGGAAATTTTGGAGACAAAAGAAATTCCAAAGTAAAGATGCTTTACTCAGAATGCCCCTCCATGAATGATGACTGTCTGGGCAGCAGTAATGGCACCACTGGCAATCAGCTGTTAGTCGTCCTGAAGGATGTGTAGTTTTGCTAAGAACTTCCCCCCAAAAAAGAACAGAAAGAGGTTGATTGATGGCAGGCAATAGTTGTGTGAAGGTGTGTTTAAGATTGTTATTTACAGTGTACTTGGGGTCTACACAAATTCTCGACTTTGTACTGATACTGATTGTGTAGCTGCCTGTGTATTCATGCTGGTTCAAGGACATTCCGTTTGATTAGATATTCAAGTTTCTTCATTATGTTACAGTGGTGGCAGTTTCCATATTTAGTTAGCTGGTAGGTGTAGTTGCAAGAGCACTGGATTTGAAACTGGAAAGGTTCGTGTTCAAATCTCGTCTCAGACACTTAGTTCCTCAAAAGGATAAAATGATTTGCCCCTCGTGAGATAGCTGGTATGTGTCAAGGTCTCCCATCCTCAGGCCTTATTCTGAACATTGCCTTCACATTCTGATTCCTTTGTTTAGCCACTGAAAGGGAAACAAAGGCAGAGGAGAGAAAATAAGGGGGGAGGGCCAATTTCTAATGCTTAGAATATTGGGTTGAAAATCACGAAACATAAGTGTTAGTGCTGACTTTGATCAACATCTTCATGATCTGTGTCATGAATATGCAGAGAAAAATTTAATACAGTAGCTCTGTAGAAGCTTTATGACACAGGGAAAGACACAACCTCTGTTTACCTCAGTTTCCCCATCTGTAAAATGGGGATAATATCAGCACCTCCCTTCCAGGGATCTTGGGAGGTTCCAATGAGATGATATTTGTAAATTGCTTGGCAAACCTTGTGACCCTGTATAAATGCTAGTTATCGTCATCATTTTTATACCCCCGGGACAAAATGTCTACTTCTAATTTTCAACTGAATTGAATCCAGACATAAATCAAGGTGAAGTAAGAAAGGCAAAGTTTTAAGCTCCTTAAATGTTACATTGGAGGATGTATTCCCAGGAACAGGGATAAGGACCAGACCTGTGCTTTCATTGCCATAGGGAATTCCCAACTTCCTGAAGCTAGTGGCTGAAATGAAGGCCTTTAAATGAAAACTAGATAATCACTGAACAGGGATGTCATAGGGAAGAGTTATGTATCCAGTAAGAGTTGTTCTTGATAATTCCTAAGGTCCCATTCAACTCTGAGATTCTTTGATTCCAATGCTTTAGATACTGATTTCCATTGGTATAATCACTTCCTAAGACACTTTTAGCCCTACCAATGATGAACAGAAGCATCTATCTCTGTGTATATTCACAGTACAGATCTTGACCTGATGTTTGCAGAGCATTACTAAAAATTCAGGTCTCTTGATTTGAATCTAATGTTCTAATTGGTTGGCAGTTAGGTGGTACAGTGGATAGAGAGCACCAGTGCAGGAGTCAGAAGGACCTGAGTTCAGATCTCACCACAGACACTCGACAGTCACTAGCTATATGTCCTTGGGCAAGCCACTTAATCCAATGGCCTCATCCTGGGTCATCTACAGTCATCCTGATGAATATCTGGTCACTGGATTCAGATGGCTCTGGAGGAGAAGTGAGGCTGGTGACCTGCCCAGCCCTCCCTCACTCAAAACAAAGTCAACTGCAAGTCATGTCATCATTTCTCTGATGGCATGGTCTTCTTCGGCAACAAAGGACAAACACACAATGTTCTAACCAATAGAGATTGGTACTCCCTTCCCTCTCTTTTCACTCCTCCTGCTTCTTTTCCCTTTTATTGGCAAAATCAAGGAATCAGGCAATGTGTGGAACAAGGATTGGGGGGAAGAGAACTGGGTGAAAGTCTTGACCTTGAGACGCATGCTAGCTGCTTCATGTTGGCCAAGTCATTTTACAACTTTGAGCGTAGACTTCATCTTCTACAGAATGAGCACAGTCATCCTTGTACTACTCTACTTTGCCCAGTTCTTATAAGGGAAGCTCTTTGGAAAATCTAAAGAGTATACAAATGTGAGCTATTGTTATTCCCAGCAATGGGAGGGAGGCTTTTACTTGGGGCCTCTTCTGAAAACCATCATCTCATCACAGGAAGAATCCCAGGATTCTTGTTTCATCCTTCCTTTAGAAAAGAGAAAGCAGATTCAGTTTTACCCACTCACATTGGTTTCCATAGCTGCCCTCCAGAAAGCAGTGGATCTGGGGGTTTCTCTCCCCAAGCAGCACCTATATCACCTGCAGCAGATTCTTCTTGCCTCAAATTCAGAGAAGGAGAAGAACTTTAGCAAGAAAAGATGTATATAAAACGTTCCCAGCAGCAAATTATTTGGTGGGGGAGGGAGAAGTGAGTCAGAGGGACTAATTTTATCCTGGTTTTTCCTCCCATTAATTTTTGCCAAGTCTCAATTTCAAAAGCAAAGTCAATTCCTTTCCTCCATTCCGTGACTAAGAGTCATGGTGAGAATTAGCCCTAAAGGACTTCTTCCCTCTCTTCTCTAGTTAATAGAGCCATTAAAACATAAAAAACAAGAGATATTTATCTACTTTCATGAAATAGAGGCTCTAAAGTAAGATGGACATCCCATTAACCCTGCCACCCAGTCAGGCAGGGAAGACGTTGAGTTGTAGGGTGACTCAGCACTTGGGACTTTGGAGAGTTTGCTGTTTCTTCTTGCGGTTACCCATCGCTGTGGATGCCAGGCTCCATGTTTGGCCCGTTGGATGATGATACATTTGGTATGTCAGGCCTTAAGGGCAACATTTCACATCTGTTTTGTGCACAAAAGGGAGGATTGTTGATGAAGACATAGGCTGAGAGATCTTTCTATGCTTAGGGACCAGATGTAGTTTCATCTAGTGCCTCCTGGAGGATGAGAAAGCAGAGAGATGCTTAGATTCCTGGAATTATAGATGGTCAGAGATGGAAGAGGCCCATCCATTTTGTTTTCAAGAGTTCCTGGAGCCATCCCACTGCCTTTTAATATGCTTATTCTATTTTTTATTGTACTTATTTCTGTCTAATTAAATATCTAATAAATAAAAATAAATACCTAATTCATTCTGTACCTGAGGATAAACCACTATATTGCTCTTTATCCAAATGATTTGGTATAGAAATTACGCCACTCTCTCATTTGTCCAACTGACACCATGAACAACCCTTCCTTCCTTCTTTTTTCCTTCCTTGTTCCTTCCTTTCCTTTTTTTGTATGTTATTTCTAACATTATCATGCCTCTTTTATCTCCAGGCTCAGTGTCACACTTGGTAACAACTCTGAAATGCATGTTATTTTGTAGAAACAAATTGAATCCATTCTCAGACCCCTAACCTGAGCTTCTCTACCTTGAGCCTCATACCTAGGCAGCTAGGTAGTAAAATGGATAGAGCACTGGGCCATGAGTCAGGAAGAGTTGAGTTAAAGCTGGCCTCAGATGCTCATTAGCTGAGGAACATCTCTCTTAGTTTTCAGTTTGGGTTAAGCTAATCTCTCTTGCTTTATTTGTTGTCTGTTTCCTATATGATCATAGGGTCATGGATTTATCCCTGGAGCTCCCAGTTAGCTGATGGTCCTTTAGGATCTTTGAGCTGCTGTGTCTTTCTCCATTTGGGGGAAAGAGGGCAGAGGTTGAGGGGAAAAGGGTGGAAGAGTTTTGCTTACTTACCCTTATCGGGAGACCTGAAACCTGACTCTGTCTTTTACAACCTGTGGAAGTGATGCAACAGTGCCAAAGAGTCCTAGTTTTCTGCCCTCAGTTAGTCAATCAACAAACATTTATTATATGCCAGGTACTGTGCTAAGTATTTTAACTTTAAAATGGGAAGAAAAATAACTTTCATAATTAATATATTTTATAAAGTAATGAGGATTAAATGAGATAATATTTATAAAAGATTCAAAAAATTTAAATTTTTATTTACATGAAAGTCCTTTAAAGTTTTCAATTAATAGGCATTATTTTCTCTTCTCATTGGAAAGGGAAAAAAACCCATGTAAAGTATTAAAATGATCAGACATAATAAATTCTCACATTCGTCATGTCCAAAAATATGTGTTTTGTCTGATATCTTGATTCTGGGAGTGTAGAGCATTGGTCATTCCTGGTCCTCTAAAATCATGGTTGGTCATTGCATCGATCAAAGTTCTTAAGTTTTTCCAAGTTGTTTATCTTCACAATGTTGTTTTAATTGTATAATTTGTTCTTGTTCTGCTCACTTCATTCTGTATCAGTTCATGAAAGTCTTCTCAGATTTCTTTTAAATAATTCCTATCATTATTTCCTAAAATATTCCATCACATTCACATACTGTAGTTCTTTCATCCATTACCCAGTGGATAAGCATCCCCTTAGTTTATAAAAATTACAAACAAATTATTTTAAAAAGTTATAAAAAATCATCATATGTACACACACATACACATGCATGTATATGTATATATATGTTTTTCTTAATTAGTTTGAAATGTTTAGCCTGAAGAAAAGAAAACTCGAAGCAGAGAAGAGGATTTAATAGCTTTTTTCTAATGTTAAAGAACTGAGAGTTTTTCTGTTTGGGCTCAAAAAAAAAGAATCAAAAGCAATGGGTTAAAGTTAAAAAAAGAAAAAAGAAAAAAATTAGATGATATAAAGAAAAACTTGCTAATGATTACAGTTTTCCAGAAGTAGAATGAATAACTTTGGAGGTAGTAGGTTCCCTATTTAATTAAAGATCTTCAGAAAAATGCTGAATGAATGCTTGTTGGCTAAAATTGAATAAGGATCCTGGTTCAGGTATGGATTAGACCAGGAAAGCTCTGAAGTTCCTTCCTCTTGTAAAATCCTGTGACATCAGTAATAGCTTGCTCAACACAGATATATAACAGATAGCAGACACTTTGCTGCAATCACTAAAGGGTGTACGCAGTATGCTGTATCATTCACCATATCATCAATTAAAGATCAAGCATCTCAGAAATTGCACTGTGAAGTAATGGGAAAAAAGGGTGGGATATGACCAAATTTGATTTGCACACATTTTTTTGAGGAACACAGCTGTTGCATAAAAGGAGGTCCACTTCCCCTAGTCAGTTAGAGAAAAGCATTTTCTTTACCCTTCTTTTCAGTTTTATAAAAAAAATACTTGATAGATTTCCAGGTGACAAGAAAAGTTCTAGAGAAGCTCAGCTGTCCTATAAACACCTAAGTAATGATATGTTTTAATAGTCCATTATTTTTTGTTTTTAAGTAATAACTATTTTTATAATTTATTTGCTTTCAGTTTTCAACAATCACTTCCATAAGTTTTAAATTTTCTCCCTTTCTCTCCCCAAGATGGCATTATATCTTATATGGGTTCTACACATACATTCATATTAAACACATTTTCACATTAGTCATGGTGTATAGAAGAATTAAAACAAATGAGAGAAACCATGAGAAAAATAAAAACAAAACAATATCATGTGAATGATATTTTGCATCATGAGTCCTTTGGAAGTGTTTTAGGTCCTTGCATTGCTGGGAAGGGATTTTTATCAGATATAATCCTCACACACTGTGGCTCTTCGTGTGTATAATGTTCCTCTGGCTCTGCTCAGCTCACTCAGCATCAGTTCATATAAATCTTTCTGATTTTTCTGAAGTCCTCCTGTTTGTCATCTCTTACAGCACAATAGTATTCCATTATGTTCACATACCACAATTTGTTCAGCCATTCCCCAGTTGATAGGCATCCCCTCAATTTCAAGTTTTTGGCTATGACAAAAAAGACTGCTATAAATATTTTTGTACATGTGGGTCCTTTTCCCATTTTTATGATCTTTTTGGGATACAGTCCTAGAAGCAGTATTTCTGGTCAAAGGGTATGCACAGTTTTGTAGACCTTTGGACATAGTTCCAAATTGCTCTCCAGAATGGTTGAATCAGCTCACAATTCCACCAACAATGAATTAGTATTCCAGTTCTCCCATATCTTCTCCAACATGCATCATTTTCCTGTTTTGTCATGTTAGCCAATCTGATAGGTGATGTGGTACCTCAGAAATGTTGTGATTTGCATCTCTCTAATCAATAGTGATTTACAGCATTTTTTTCATATGATTATAGACAGCTTTAATTTATTCCTCTGAAAACTGCCTGTTCATATCTTTTGACCATTTATCAGTTGGGGAATGACGTCTTCTTGTAAATTTGACTCAGTTCTCTTTATATTTTAGAAATGAGGCCTTTATCACAGACACTAGTTGTAAAGATTCTTTCCTAGTTTTCTGTTTCCCTCCTAATCTTGGTTGCATTGACATGGTTTGGGCAAAAACCTGCTCTCTATCTCTTGTTTGATCATAAATTCCTCCATTTTCTATAAATCTGACAAATAAACTATTCCTTGACCTTCTAATTTGTTTATAGCATCAGCCTTTACACCTAGATCATGTACCCATTTGGACTTTTCTCTGTTATATGGTGACAGGCATTGGTCCATGCCCAGTTTCTGCCATACTATTTTCCAGTTTTTCCAGCGGTTTTTGTCAAACAATGACTTCTTATCCCAGAAGCTGGGGTCCTTGAAAATCCCAGTAAAACAATAGACTGCTATAATCATTGACCACTATGTCTTGAATATCTAACATATTCTACTCATCTACCCCTCTATTTCTTAACCAATACCAAGTGGTTTAGATAATTGCTGCTTTATAATAGGATTTAAGATCTGATATGGTTAGGCTACCTTCCTTAGCATTTCTTTTCAGGAATTCACTTGATATTCTGGACCTCATTTTTTCTAGCTCTATAAAATAATTTTTTGGTAGTTTGATTGGTATGTCACTGAATAAGTAAATTAATTTAGTTAGAATTGTCATTTTTATTATATTAGCTTGACTTTCCCATAAGCAACTGATGTTTTTCCAATTATTTAGATCTGATTTATTTATGTGAAAGTGATTTGTAATTGTTTTTATATAGTCCCTGAATTTGCTTTTGGGAGGTAAATTCCCAAATATTTTATAGTGTCTACAGTAGCTTTAAATGAGATTTCTCCTTCTATCTCTTGCTGTTGGACTTTGTTAGTAATATAAAGAAATGCGTATAATTTATGTGAATTTATTTTGTATTCTGCAACTTTACTTAAGTTGTTTATTATTTCAAGTAGTTTTTTACTTGATTCTCTAGGATTCTCTAAGTATATCATCATATCATTTGCAAAGAGTGATAATTTAATTTCTCTTTTGCCTATTTTAATTCCTTCTATTTCTCTTCTCTTATTGTTAAAGCTAATATTTCTAGTACCATATTGAATAACAGTGGTGATAATGCATATTCTTGTTTGACCCCTGATCTTACTGGAAATGCATCTAACTTGTCGCCATTACATATAATGCTTACTGATGGTTTTAGGCAGATACTACTAACTATTTTAAGGAAGGCTCCATTTATTCCTATGGTCTCCAGTGTTTTCAATAGGGATGGGTGTTGTATTTTGTCAAAAGCTTTTTCTGCATCTATTGAAACAATCATATGAGTTCTGTTAGTTTTGTTGTTAATAGGATCAATTATTGCTGATAATTTTCCTAATATTGAGCCAGTCCTATATTGCTGGTATAAATTATCATGATAAGTTGCTGTAATCTTTTTGCTAATATCTTATTTAAAATTTTTGTGTCTATATTCATTAGGGCAATTTGTCTATTATTTTCTTTCTCTGTTTTGGCTCTTCCTGGTTTAAATATCAGCACTGTATTTGTATCATAAAAAGAATTTTGTAGGAGTCTTTCTCCAATTTCCTCATATAGTCTATGGAGATGTTTTCCTAGGTAGTTCCTTGATGACTTGTTCAATTTCTTTTTTCTGAGATAGGATTAAGTGTTTTACTTCCTCTTCTGTTAATCTAGGGAACTTATATTTTTGTAAATATTCATCCATTTCACCAAGGCAATTAAATTTATGGTCATAAGTTGGGTAAAATAATTTCTAATTATCGTGTTAATTTCCTCTTCATTGGAGGTGAGCTCATCCTTTTCATTTTTGATATTGGTAATTTAGTTTCCTTTCTCTTTTAAAAATCAAATTGACCAATGGTTTATCAATTTTTTGTTTTTCTTAAAACAAGCTCTTAGTTATGGTTATTACTTTGATAGTTTCCTTAATTTAAATTTTATTAATCTCTCCTTTAGTTGCCAGTATTCCTAATTTGGTATTTAATTGGGGATTTTTCATTTGTTCTTTTTCTAGCTTTTTTAGTTGCATGCCCAATTCATTGATCTCCTCTTTATTTTATTCGTGTAAGTATTGCGAGATATAAAACTTCCCCTAAGAACTGTTCTCACTCTATCCCATAAGTTTTGGTAGAGTGTCTCATTATTGTCATTCTCTTGAATGAAGTTAATAATTGTTTCTATTATTTGTGTTTAACCCACTCATTCTTTAGCATTAGATTATTTAGTTTCCAATTAATTTTTGGTTAATTCTTGCATGATCTTGTATCACATATAATTTTGATGGCATCATGATCTGTAAAGGATTAATTAACTATTTCTGCCTTTCTGCACTATATTGTAAGGCTTTTATGTCTTAGAATATGGTCAGTTTTTGTGTATGTGCCATGAACCACTGAGAAAAAGGTCTGTTCCTTTTTATCCCCATTCAATTTTCTCGAGGTCTGTCATATTCACCATTTTTTTTGAGGAACACTGTTGTTGCATAAAAGGAGGTCCACCTCCCTTCGACAATTATAGAATAGCATTTTTTCTACTCTTCTTTCTAGGTTTATCAAAAACCATCATTGATGGACTTCCAAGTGGCAAGAAAAGTCCTAGCACAGCTACAGTCTCTCATAAACACTCAATTAATGATATATTTTAATAGTTCATTTTTATTTTAAGTAATAATTATTTTTTGAAAAGTTAAACTGTCTTTCCTTCTTGCCTCCTCCCCCACATTGAACAAATTAAACAGAAAGTTCCTTAAAACAAAAGCATCAATGCATAATATCTAAATAAAATATAGGACCTATATCCTCAGGAGACCCTTGAATCCTAATTCAGATACTTACTAGCTAAGTGACTTTAAGCAAGTCACTTTCTCTCTCAGCCTTGGTTTTCTCATCTGTAAAATGGTGGTAACAATAGTACCTTTCTCAGGTTTGTTGTGAGGAATAAATGAATTATCATATGTATAGCACATGTCAAATTTTATAATATTTGAAATATATGAAACAAATAATAAATGTCATTGTATAGTCTGGTAAAACAAATACCTACATTAGCCATGTTAAAAACACAGGTTTATGCATTTTAAGTTCATTTTCACTCTTTTGGATTCATGATTTATCATTGTGTTGATCAGAGTTCTGAAGTCTTTCAGAATTGTTTTTCTCTATAATGTTGCTATTGTGTAAATAACTCTCTTTTTGCTCACTTTTCTCTGCATCAGTAGATAGGGCAGTTTCCTCTAAAACTGTACGTTTTGTCAATTTTTAAAATCACACCATAATTTTCTGTTATAGTCATTCTTGGGGGGAAGGAGTATAGTTCCAAGTTGTTTTTCCAGAATGATTGGAATATTCACAGCTTCATCAACACTGCATTAATATGCCTGTTTTCCCTTTGACTTGCCAACATTATTGCTTTTTTTTGGCCATTTTTTCCAGTCTCATGAGTAGGTATGAAGTGGCATCTCAGAATTGCCTTAATTTGAATTTCTGTAATTATTAGTGATTTGGTGCACTTTTCATATGCCTATTGGTAGCTTGGACTACTCTCCTTGAAAATGACCTGTTCATATATTTTAATCATCTATATTAAGGAATGATTTATTTTTGTGAAATTTATTCAGTTTTTTATATTTTGAAAATGATGTATTCATCAGAAAAACTTTGTACAAAGGTTTATTCCTTTAACAGCTTTCCTTCTAATTTTAATTACAAGTGGTACTTTTTGTCAAAAACTTTTTAATCTTATTAATTAAGATCTCCATTTATATCTTTTGTTATCATCTACTCCTAATTTGATCATGAACTCTCTCTTAATCTATAGATAGTAAAAGTAATTTCTTCTCTACTCCTCTAGTTTGTCTATGATATGATCTTTTATGGCTAAGCCATATTTGAAAGCATATTTGGAAGATGCCTTGGTATTTGATGAGAGGTATTGGTCTAAGTATATTTTTGGCAAGACTCCTTTCTAGTTTTCCCAGCACATTTTGAGCAGTAGTGAATGAAACTCAGCTAAAATAATTGGGTTAGTTGGATTTATTAAGCTACCAAGGGCTACTGTTTGTTTGCTTTCTGTATAGTGAACATATAATCTGTTCCACTTATCAACTGTTTTTTTATAATTTAGTATTTACTTTTTCCCCAGTTACATGTAAAACAATTTTAACATTCCTTTTTAAAACTTTGAGTTCCAAAGTCTCTCCTTACCTCTCTCCCCACCCCACCTCATTGAGAAGGCAAGCAATTTGATGCAGGTTATACATGTGTAGTCATGCAAAACATATTCATAATAGTCATGCGGTAAAAGAAAACATAGAGTAGGAAAAAACTCAATAAAAATGAAAAAGTTACAAAAAATCTGCTTCAATCTCTATTCAGGCACCATTGGTTCTTTCTCTGGGGATGGTAGCATTTTTCATCATAAGTACTGCACAGTTGTCTTGGATCATTGTATTGTTGAGAATAGCTAAGTCATTCACAGCTGATCGTCTTACAATACTGCTGCTACTTTGTACACAGTACATTTCACTTTGCATCAGCCCACACAAGTCTTTCCAGGTTTTTCTGAGAGCATCCTGCTCATAGTTTCTTATAATATAATAGTATTCCTTCATAATCACATAACACAACTTGTTCAACCATTTCCCAATTGATGGGCATCCTTTCAACATCTAATTTTTTGCCCCAGAAAAGGGCTGCTATTAATATTTTTGTACATATAGACCCTTTGTCTTTTTGTTTTTTTTCTCTGGGGATACAGACCTAGTAGTGATATTGCTAGGTCAAAGGGTATGCATGGTTTTAAAGCCCTTTGGGCATAGTTCCAATTTGCTCTACAGAATGGTTGAGTCAGTTCATAACTCACTGACAGTGTATTAAAATCTCACTTTCCCCATATCCCCTCAAATATTTGTCATTTACTTTTCCTGTCCCATTAGCCAATCTAATAGGTATGAGATAGTACATCAGAATTGTTTTAATTTTCATTTCTCCAACCAATAGTGTGTTAGTATATTTTTTCATGAGAATATGGATAACTTTGATTACTTCCATCTGAAAACTAATCATATCTTTTCACCATCTATCAATTAGGTAATGACTCTTATTTTTATAAATTTGACTCAGTTCTCTATATATTTGAGAAATGAGACCTTTATCAGAGAAACTTGGTTCAACTTTTCTTCGCAGTTACTATTGCTAACTGTATTTCCCTCCATCCTATCCCTCCCATATATTCTTTCTCTCCTTTCACCCTGTCCCTCTTCAAAATTGTTTTGCTTCTGACTACCTCCTCCCCCAATCTGCCCTCTCTTCTGTCACGCCTCTCTTTCTCTTATACCCTTGCCCTCCTACTTTCCTGTAGGGTATTTCTATACGCAGTTGAATACTATGATATTCCCTCTTTGACCCAGTTGTAATAAGAGTAAGAGTCACTCCCTTTCACCTTCCCCTGCTTTCCCTCCACTGTAAAAGCTTTTTCTTGCCTCTTTTATGTGAGACAATTAAGCCATTCTGCATCTCCCTTTCTCTCCATATATTACTCTTTCTCCCCTTAATTTTATTTTTTAGATAGCATCTCTTCACATTCAAATCACACCTGTGCCTTAATAGTCAGAGGTTTTTTTCTTTCTATTGTTAGCTGATTTCCCCAGACTATTAGTTGACTTTTAAATCTTTGTTAAGGTAGGGCTCTGCTTCCATGGTACAGTGAGCACTCTTTCAAGCTTCAGGGGTTTTATACAGCTGTCTTCAGAGATATTTCTAGGGACCTCTAAGTTTTCAGTTCTTCCAAGGTGGTATGATGTAAGAAGAGATGTTTACTACCCTCCTGGCTTGTGCCAAGAGTGACCACAAGCACTCTTTTCTGCCCTGGCATTATGATGAGGGTTCTAGTGGCACTGCTGGTGCAATCTCTGCTATGTTCATGCTCTTCCTAGCCCTGATACTGCCACCCAGGACAGAACTGGATCTGAGTGTGGGCAAAGCCACAGAGTACTGCCTCAGAGCTAACAAACAGACCTCCATAATTTCCTTCTGACTAGTGGTTCAACTTCATTACTGTCTGTGGGCTTGTAACTCCCATTGCTGATTCAGTCACTCCCAAGGCCTGCTCTTGGTTTCCTTGGATCAGGGCTGCGCTGGTGTGGCCTGTGCTGGATTGCACTGCCCTCTCACCTAGGTAGGACAAAGTTTTCCTGCTGATTTTTCAAGTCGTTTTTGGCATCTGTGTGCTGAGAGCTCTAGAAAATGCCACTGCTCCCACTGATTCAGGCACCCTGAAGCCTGTCCCAGGTTTGCAGGAGCTTGGTCTATGTTGGTATGACCTGCACTAGACTGGGCTCCTCTGTCACCCTGCTGCAACAGACCTTTCTTACCAACCTTCCAAATTGTCTTGGGCTGGAGATTTGTGGTTTCTGCTGCTCTCACATTTGCTTAGAGTCATTTTTTAAAGGGGTTGGGGAAAAGTTAAGGCAAATCCCTGCCTTTACTCAACCATCTTGGCTCTGCCCTCTCCGATTTTTTTAACCTGTACCAAATAGTTTGGATGAAAACTACTTTGTGATACAGTTTGAGATCTGATACTTTTATGCCCCCTTCCTTCACACTTTTTTTTCATTATTTCCCTTGAGCTTCTTCACCCTTTACTTCTCCAGATAAATTTCATCATTATTTTTTTCTAGCTTTATAAAATGATTTTTTGGTACTTTGATTGAAATGGCACTGAAAAAAATTAATTTAGGAAACATTGTCACTTATATCATATTGGTTCTGGCTAGCCAAAAACAATAAAAATTTTTCCCACATATTTATATCTATCTTTATTTCGGTAAAGAACGTTTCATAGTTGTAGTCATATGGTTCCTGTGTGTGTCTCAATAAGTAGACATTCAAGTATTTTATACATTCTGCAATTCTTTTGAATAGAATATCTCTTTCTTTCTTTTTCTGCAGATATTGGTTGGTAATATACAGAAATGCTGATTACATATATTTAAAAAATAAGCTGTTTTTGAAACAAATTGATTCATTTATAATGAATATCTATGGTTTCATATATAATCATTTTCTGTTATTATAGGAATATTCGTATTAGTGTATATTGCTAAAGTTCCTAATAAAAATGATAAAAATTTTGGCCCTCTGAGGGAAAGAATAAATAGACAAGCCAGAGCTAAGAATGACTGGGATCTAACAAGCCTATTTCCTCCAGACCAATAGTAATAATAGATCAAATTAAGGTTTAAGGTTTACAAGGGCAGCTCAGTGTATACAGACAGCTGGCCCTGGGGTCAGGAGGACCAGAGTTCAAATTCATCTCCAATGCTTCCTAACTGTGTGACCCTGGGGAAGTCACTTAACCTTGTTTGCCTCAGTTTCATCACCTGTAAAATAAGCTGGAAAAAAAAATGGCAAACCACTCCAGCATCCTTGCCAAGAAAACCCCCAATAGGGTCACAAAGAGTCAAACATGACTAATTGACTAAAGAAAAAGGTTTACAAAGTTTACATATATTACACTGAGCCTTTTACAACAACCTTGGGAGATAGGGGCTTTTATTATTCCCCTATTACTGATGAGTAAACTGAGGATCAGAGGAAGTGGGTGGGGAGCTAGCAAATTTCTGACGTAGAATTTGAAGCTGGTCCTTAATAATACCACATCTATGAAATCTCTCCTACGTGCCTCACTGTACCAGAAGAGCCAGGCCTTGATGTTATGTTTGGGAGGAGTTCCAGGAGAGCATAGAAAAGGATACATTGGAATAAGAAATTAGATTTCTTGTTGCTGGTACCATCTAGTGTGTTTTCACTAGAATCTGTACTCCTGGGGAACACTGAGCATGTTTGCTTCAGGAAGACATTTATACCCTTCATCCAGTGAGCTTATGAAGGGGGAGAAATGCCTTAGCAAGCATGGGTGGGGTCGTGTACATTCTTCTGGTCAAAAATAATTTTTACAGCCAAGCCATTTTTGAAAACTACAGCACAATTCCATCATCATGCTGTTGCCAGGATACGAGGATGATGCCCATGTTTTCAGTGCTATTGTTAGTAAAAGGCACCAGGGCAGAGACACACAGCTGAGACTATACCCCAACAGTTCATATGCTTATAGCTTTAAAGTGAGAAGGGACTTAGAGGTCATCTGGTCCAATCTCATCATTTGACAGATGCAGAAGAAACTAGGAATCAGGGATGTTAAGAGACCTGCTCAGAGTCAAATGAGTAGTAAATGACAGAGTTGGAATTCAAACCCCAATCCTTTGACCCCAAATCTCATGTTCCTTTGCCAAAGCCAGCTTGTGCTTCCTTAACCATAGAGCTTTTATCCACCAGTTCAGGACATGCTTCTGTAGGAATCACAGAGCTATATATATAAGAGTGTCAAGGAATGAATAAGAGGTCAACTCTCAAATGACTAATAAGGAAAGGTTTTACTTGATTACACATGTATAGACTATATCTGATTGCTTACTGTGTCAGGGAGAGAGGAGAGGAAGAAAAGGAAGGAGGGAGGGAGGGATAGAATTTGGAACTCAAAACTTAAAAAGTTTAAAAATTTTAACATATAACTGGGGGAAATAAAATAAATATATATATATGGACATATACATACATATATGTATAGATATACATACACATTTATGCATGTAAATGCCGATAGACAGATTAATGATAGATGATAGAATAGAGAGATAGATTAGAGAGATAGACAGATACAGCAAACTCTCCAAGAACCTCAAAGCAGCTCTGCTGTGATGGTCTGCTGTTTTCTGGCCCATCTTCCTCTGTGGTATTTCATGAGGATCTGGCTAAATGCTCTGGATAAAGTTTTCAGGAACTCCTGTGTCTGGTGATGTGAGGAAGCTGAGGAAGTCTATAATCTGAGAGTGTCCTATTTTAAACTGGGCTGTAATGGAGCGATGCCAGCCTCAGGGTTAAGAAGACTCGAGTTTAAGCTCTACCTCCAGTATATACTCTTTGTGTGACCCTGGACAAGTTATTTATAAACCTTTTAGTGTCTGGGAAATTTTTCTTTTTGGGGGACCATTGGGATTAAATGTCTTACCCAGGGTCACACAGCTAGTAAGTGTCCGAGGTCAGATTTTAGCTCAGGTTCTCCTGACCCCATGGCTGGTGCTCTATCCACTGTGCCATCTAGCTACCCTGAAAATTTCTAAAACTATAAATGATAAATTGGTTGTGAATTTACAGCTGATTAATCAGTAAACACTTGTTAAATTTCTACTGTGTACTGGACACAGTGCTAAGCATTATGGTTGCAAAGATGAAACTTGAGAAAATGATATTCTATCAGTGTACACAATTTATGCACAGAAAAGTAAAAGCAAGGCAAGGGGTTTTTTGTTTTTGCTTTTTGTAGTGGCGTGGGGAAGACAGTTAGATAGGCCTAATGTAGGAGTAATCTTCGAGTAAAGCTTTGAAGAAAGTTGTTTTTCTTGTTGAAAGTAGTGTCCAACTCTTTGTGGCTCCATGTGGGGTTTCCTTGACTAAGATCCAGGAGTGATTTGCCACTTCCTTTTCCAGCTTATGTTACAGATGAGGAAACTGAGGCAAACAGGGCCAAATGACTTGCTTAGGGTAACACAGCTAGTAAGTATCTGAAGCTGGATTTGAATTCACAAAGATGAGTCATGGTCTAGCACTCTATCTATTGAACCACCTACCAACCCTCTGAAGAAAGTTAGAGATTTTTAAAAGCAGAAATGATGAGAGAGTGCATTATGGAAATAGACTATATAGTCTGTGCAAAGGCATAGCTTTGGGAGTTGGTGCATTCTTGTTCTTGTGTTTGTCCTTCATTGTCAAAGAAGACCACGCTATTAGAGAAATGATGACATGACTTGTATTGACTGTTTTGAGTTAGGGAGGGCTGTACAGGTCACCAGCCTCACTTCTCCAGAACCATCTGAATCCAATGACTAGATATTCATCAGGATGACTGGAGATGACCCAGGATGCACTGGAAGATCTTGGCCCCTTTAGGGCAAGGTCTATGCAGGTGCTTACTTAGTATGAAGCAATGCCCATTCATTGAATAGACCTGTTTAAGAAGTAGCCAGGGCATGGCCCCTTTAATGAGAATGAGACAGTGGGCTATCAAGTTGAGGGCACAGGGCTAAAGTTCCATGCCTTAAGCTCAGGAATAAGCCAGCTTGGGCCTCAAGGATTTAGGAAGAATGCATACTCAGGACTCAGTTTTAATTCAAGTTATTACTACATAGAGCAAGCCATAAACAAAGAAAGCAAGACTAGGTTAGGATATGAGATAAGAAAGGTAGGTAGGATACATAGAATCTCCACCACACAGGGCTATTCACATAATGACAGGGCACAAGGTACAATGTTTCAGTATGTGTGAGTTGCGAGATTTTACAGCTTTGGACATAAGGGTCAAGTAAAAGGATTCTTCTAGGGTAAAAAGGTTGGTCTTATCCTAGTAGCCTTTTCCAAGTGACTTTAGGGGTGGCTCATTTACATATGACAGCCATGTACTACCTTGGGTGAGTCACAAGGAATGGTAGAAAATAATAGCTTAAGGCCCACTAGCTTTTTATGGTTATTAGGACCACGTAGCTTAAAGAATTCCACTTTACAACACATTAACAATAGATGGAATGCTGACATTGGAGAACAAACAAAATCTTTGACTATGGAATACATGAAGGGGAGTAATATATAGTAAGTCTGGAAAGGTAGGCTGAAATTCTACCATAAAGGGCTTTAAATGCCCCAAAAAGGAGTTTGTCTTTGATCAAGAGTCAATAAGAAAGCACCAGAGCATCGGAACACAGATATGTACTTTGAAGATGACTTTGGAGGTGGTTGGAGGATGGATTAGAATAGGGAGAGACTGGAGGGAGGAAGACCAATAAGGAGGTTATTCCAACAATCCAGGGAAGAAGTAAAGAAGTGATAAAGTGGGATGGTAGATTCTTGAACTGCAAGAAGGAGACATTCAGTTGTTATTTTTTTAAATTGAATTTCATTTTGTTTTCTTGAAGATTCACCTTGTTTCTCTTCATTGCCTTCCCCAGCTCCCAAAAACACAAGGGAAAAAAGCAAGAAAAACAAAACCCTAAGTACAAACTTATATAGTCAAACACATAAACAAACAAATAAATGAAATTCCTCAAACTATTTTCATTCCCGCCACCACTACCAAATAAAAACAGTCTCAATTTAAACTCCAAATCCATCACCTCTCTATCATGGGTTAGGTAATATACTTCATCACAAGTCTTCTGGAAATATGGTTAATCATTTTGTTGATTTGAGTTCCAGGTTCTTTCAAATTTGTTCATCTTTACAACAGTATTATTTTACAAATTATCCCACTGTTTTTATTCACTTCACTCTGCATCAGTTCATACATGTCTTCTGAGGTTTTTCTGAAACTTTCCCAGAACAACATATTTGTGCAAGAGGTTATCAATGAGGTAGAATTGAAAAATCATAGCCACTGATTAGATATTGGGAAATGAAGGAGAAAAAGTAGTTGAAAATGACCTTAAGTTTGTGAACTTATACATTAAGATCATCAGAACAATAGTGGTGCCCTTGATAGAAAGTTAGGAATAGAAGTTGTTTTTTGTCCTTTCCTCTTGATGAGGACCATGATCTCAGGAAGATGATGCCATGACTTGCAAAGGAATTCTGTACAAGGTCACCAGCCTCACTTTCTCCTCCTGAGTGGTCTGGGTCTAGTGGCAAGATATAGATCTATATCCCCCTATACCAGTATTATAGACTGGAGATGGCCCCTAGGAATATAGATAGATTTGTGATGAAGAAGGTTTCCTCAGTGACATTTCTCCACATCAACAAAATCACAAGTCTCAACAAAACAAACAGATTCAAATAAAAAAATCCCTAGGTGCTAAGCATAGCATTTCTACAATGCTAAAAGAGTATATCTGATAGATTGGCACACTACATTTAAGTGTCCTGAGACAAAACATGGCTTATTTCTCCCTCCTTACAGTTTCCATCTTTAGAGAAGATTGGCTAGTGGTGAGCGTGTTCTAGACATAATAGATGGTGTGATTATATTTATAGCATAACAATTTGTAGTGTGTTTTCGCCATGTTTTCAAACCTCACGTAAGACACTTTTATACTCTCTGTCTTGAGTTAGTATCAGTCTACACATCCTCATTCAAAAGGTTGATTCACTTAATTCTCAACTTCCGAGTGAAGTACTTAAGCAAAGAGCTTTGAGTTCCCCAGACTCATTTATCATCTTGTCTTTGGGGTCTTTGTTTTCTTTTTTTCCTTAGAGCTAACTTCTGTTCAGAGAGAGATTAAGCAGGAAGTCTTTAAAGACAAGATTAAAAACAAATAAAACAGAACAGTACCCTGTATTTCCAGCGACATCCCTCCCCCCTCCTCCGCCCCTTACACCAATATTCAGCTATGTTCCTCCTTTCCACAAGGCTGATTCCACAGCACGATTTACATGCTTCAATGGAGTAAAAGTCAATCACTTTGCTACAAGTTATCTAATTGAAAGGTTTCATAAATCATGAAGATACGAACATAGAACATGTTTCATAGAACATGAAGAAACCTCAGAGGTCACATGGTCCAACTCCCTTATTTTGTTGTTGTTTAGTCCTTCAATTGGGTCGCACTCTTGGACCACACTGTTCATGGGGTTTTCTTGGCAAATATATTGGAGTGGTTTGCTGTTTCCTTCTCCCCCAGACTTCTTCTCTTTGAGAATGAAGGACACACAGCATGGTGACAACTTCCTTACTTAGAATGTGTCTTTGTTTCTCTATCAAGTCCAAGTTCTTAGTCTGTCATAAAAGACACCCTACAATCTGGCCTCAACTTACTCTTCCAAGATTTTATCCCATTACTCCTATGCAGGAACCTTCTACTCCAGCTCTCCCACCAAGAGATGGATTGATTCTCCTATGACTTTCCTCATATCATCTTATTCACTGGAAATTTTCTCATCTCCCACACTTTTCGCTCCCATCTTCAGTCTAATATTTCCCTCAAAGCCCAACTGGTTTAATTTCTAACATAATGCCTCTTCTGACCACCACAAAACACAAAAGTTTCTTCCATTAGCTGGCTGTATCATTTCAGAAGAAAGGAAAATTAGAAGAAAAATATAAAATCTATAGTCACCACTTTACCACTCAGTTGAGTGGTTCCATGCATTGTTTTTCAGAACTACCTTTGTGTGTTCACTTAAGAGCACTGACTTTGGAGTGAGAGGACCTGAGTTCAAATACTCCCAAATATCCTAGTGCTTACTAAAGCCTGGATGATTGTAAATTGCCTTCATCTCCATGGGCCACAGTTTCCTCATTTATAAAATGATGAGACTGGACTAGATGACTTGTAAGGACCCTTCCAACTCAAAAACTATGTTCCTTTGATTTGTCTAATCATGTCTCAACCTTGTCAGGCCTCAGTTTCCTCATCTATAAAAGAGATTAGACTAAATGTCTTCAGGGCCCTTGCAGTTCTAGAGCTATGATGCTATATACATATTTATGTCTCTTAGTCTTATCTCCACACCCAGATTCTTGACATCACCCAACGTACCCAGTACAGTGGTTTGAGGCATGTTATAGACACTCAATAAATACCTAGCTGATTTGTTGATTGATGGAAAGCAACCTAGAAATTTTGGGTTTAAAGTCTATTCTCACTGCAGTTATGAAACTTCAATGACAAATTCCTTTTCCATACAAATCAATTTTGGCTTCAAGGTCATGTCTTTCCTCCCCCAATAAAGATTTGTCAAGTTGAATGAGAAAGTTTCCTGTGTACTACTAAAACATATAGGCAACGTTATGATTGAATGAGTTTCACAAAGCAGGCCAAGCAAGATTCCCATAATGTATAAAATTGCCATTAGGCTGAATTTCCAGAGGCTGAGGCTTCTCCTTTTCCTTGGAAAAGTACAAAAAACAAAAATTCCCCTACAGATCCCTGAGCACATGCCAATTGCCCTCTGGGGGAGTCTGACCTTGACAGGCACTTTTTGAAACAGGAAAACAGTTAAATGTGCCAACAGTTCTCACCTTCTGATACTCCCCAGTTCTGTTAGTGTGTTCTGGAATTTGCCTCTTCTGCATGGCTGGTGAATCCTGAGCAGTGTGACAGTTCCTGGCTCTGCCTGAGCACATTAATGGTACAGACTTATCTTGGGGCCCACTTGGTCAATATCCTGAAAACCAACCAATCCAAGAGATCCCATGGGGATGCCAAGTCTGAGTGTATCAGGGCTACTACTCTTTTGCTACAGAGTTGGCCTGGGGACCAAGGGGCTTCTGGAAAACAAGTCAGAAGAGACCTGAACTCTGAGGGTAAGGGTCACTGAATGTGTTGGGAAGTTCTGGGCTAACCAAAGTTGGAAGGAAAATTACCTAAAAGATTTTGTCTCCTGGTAGGAATACAAATGATGTGCCAAAAGACAAATCCCTTCAGGAGGAGTGAGTGCTAACAGCGTGACCTTTTACTTATGTTTCTCAGTTTATATTTTATATAGGAAAGGAAAGTGTCACAAAGGAAAGAGTATTAGACAGAAGAAGGTGAGATTCTGACATTTGCTGCCTGTGTGAACTTGATCAGGCACCCAGTTAGCATCTCTGGTTCTTAGTATCCTCATAAGGAAAATGAAAGGGAATGTATTGGAGGGCCAGTGAAATCTCTTCTAGCTAAAGTTTTTAGGATTTGGGCTAAATAGACTTTGAGAGATCATTTATTCCTTCCAACCCTTCTCCTCCTTTATCTTATCTCTCAAATTAGATGGTAAGATTCTCTGGGCAGGAATTATGGCTTTTATTTTCCTTGTGTAAGCCACACCAGAACATTTTTAAACTACTTGTCAACTTGAACATATCTGTGACTAGATTAATTAGAAACTCTCTGGAAGAGGTTTCACATTCACCTCAAATGAGCTATTTACTTAACAATTTAGATGTGCAGCTTAAATCTCACATTGCAACTAGAACCTACAGTTCTACTTTTTGAACATAGTAGGACCATAATATATACTTTAATTTGCAATATTTTACCCTCATTGTCCCTTACCTTTGCAAAGAAGAGAGGGAGGAAGGATGGAAGGAAAGAAGGAAGGAAGGATGGAGGGAGAGAAGAAGGGAAGAAAATGAGAGAAGAAAAAGAAAATAAGCATTTGTGAAGCACCCACCTATGCCAGTCACAATGCTAAGCATTTTAGAAATAGCATTTGATCTTTATATTAACTCTGGGAGGTAGGTGCTATTAAAGATGTATTTTCTCAAGTCTTCACCAGAGTTTAAACTTGGTCACTACACTCACACATCATTTAGTATCATCTCATTTTTCATGGTTAGTATTATGGAGAATATTCCTTTCCAAATGCTGTTTATTTCTTTCTGCATCAACTCATATGTCTTCCCATGGATTCTCCATATTTGTTGCTTCTCATGGCATAGTAATATTGCACTACCTCCATGTGCTACAGCTTGTTTAGCCATCTTCCCATCACTGAAGACTGATTTTTTCCCTATAGACTTTGACTACCACCAAAAGATCCAGTTGCAATTTATCATGTGACTTCATATTCTAATAAGAACAAGAGTAGTTTTCTTGAAATAGAGAGCATTTTGATTCCAAGGAAACACAAACTATAATAGCAAATGATGTACAAAACATGATTTCTCTCTGAAGCTACCTTCCCCATATTCCCTATTTCCAAATCCTTAGGTAACCAAGTCTCAAATGGCTAGCTTGAGGGTAAATATTAATAGCTACTAATATCCTGAAGAGTATCCCTACTTGGCAACTATTTCTCTTCCTTAAAAATTCCACACTTTCTCTCCCACATCTATCTCCTAGCCTTAGCACTTCTCAGTTTTTTGTTTTCCATTTCATAAGTTTACACCTACCCAGTTGGCAAATCTCAAGACAGGTAGGACTTGAAGCTCTGCTGCAAGGTGTCCATTAAAAACATTCACCATAAAACACAGTTCAGAGACTGAGGATTGTGCTTATCAGTCATACCCATGATAGATTCAGTTAAAGGTCATCATCAGATTTCTCATTACATTTTCTTTTCCAGGATAAATAACCATTTGTCAATTAACCAACATTTTTTAAGCATCTACTGTAAGTTAGTCCATATATGGACTATTTGTGTCCAACCTGTCGCAGAATATTCCAAGCTCATACCATTCGGGTCTCACTGTTTATCTTTCATTCTAGAAGAGGAAAGTGATGCCATGACTTGCAAATGAATTGGATTTAAGTGAGGGAGAGAGAGTTGTGCAAAGTCACCAGCCTCACTTTCTCCTCTGGAGTCATCTGGGTCTAGTGCTTGCCACTTGATATAGATCAGGATAGAGATCAGATATAGATCCATATATCAGACCTCATTGTTCTGATAGCGTATCTTGACTGCAACATAGTAATGTAATTTGGGTCCTCTTTGAGAACGCAGGACAGCAACCAACCATAGGTTAGGGAGATATAAAGGCAAAAACGCAACAGTAAGTTTCCTCAAGAAGACTACATTTTATTGGCAGAGACAATATGCATTTATAAAAGGATCTATGTAATAAATGCAAAGTGATACTCAGTAGGGCTGGGAGTAGCCACTGAGAGAACAAAGGAAGGCTTTGGATAGAAGGAGGTTCTTGAGCTGAATGTTAAAGGGAATTCGGTTTTCTAAGAAACAGAGGATGAGAGGGCTTGACACTCCAAGCTTGGGGTGGGGACAGATCAGCTGGCTTCTTCTGATGGTCTCCATGCGTTCTCTCAAAGCATCTTTTTTTCCTTCAGAACTCATGGAAACAAGTTTCAGATATACTCTAAGGAGGTGGAAGTCACCTAATCTAGACCTTCTAGAAGAACTGAGAGTTTAAATGACCTGTTCCAGGTTATATGAGTAGTAGCAGGCAAAACCAGGACTCAAACTCAGGGCCTGTGACTGCAAGGTCAGATGCACCACAACCAAAAATAACAGAGAAAACAAAAGGGATATAGAGATACATATGAGAAGAATTCCTAAAGTCTTACATAGCAGCCCATCAGATAAGGCATTCATTGAGTTACCGTATGTGGGGAAATGACCTAATACCATGACAGCTTGTTACTGATTAATTTTATTTGATGTGGGAGGCAGCACATATTTTAATAAGGGCTACTTGTAATTGCTGGCAGACTCTATCTGGGGATACCATTAAGAGCAGGAGAGGCCAGTGTTAATAGTAATTACATACTATATGTATTTTAAAAATACATAATCCATGTTTGACATGCCCATTTGAGACTTAGCTGTGTAATTAAATCTGAGATGTTGCACAAGAAAAATCTAAGAACTCTTGTTAACTAATGACATAAAATTAGAGTGTTATTAGTGTGCGCGGCTTGGGGCCTATAGCCACTGTAACTATAAAACCCTTAGCAAGGCATTTCTCTCATTGCTATAAATGGGTTTGATTATATTCCACAGAGCAGAAGGAGGAAAAAAAAAGTAAGAAGAAAAAAAATAATGTGTGTGTCTGTGTGAGTGTGTGTGCGTGTGTGTGTGTACATACATATAAAAATTCCAGAGTTCAAAAAACAAAGAGGGAGACCACCTCCAGGCTGCCACCCAATAAAATGGAATCTCTGACTGTTCAAAGGGCAGCCATAAAAACCAGCCTAGGCAGCTACCAGTTTCAAGGCTTGGGCACTGGGTTCGCCTGTATTAATTATTAACCTGGTTAATTTGTGTGGTTTCACAAGTGGATGATTACAGGGTTCTGCCTCAACTCTTCTGTTTTTAGAGTGATTTTAATTTATGTAGGCGAGGTTGGGGGGAGGCGGGGGAGAGAATGGGAAATGCTGGCCTCTGGAAATGTTTTTTTCTGTTTGGACCCACAAGCAAGAACACGTTTCATGGGCAGAGGTGCAAGAACTGCTATTCCTTCTGGGGTGGTAGAACTAGATGGCTATTTCAGTTTCTTTTCCATAGAGTAATGAAGAGGAGAGAAGCATCTATGGTCCACAGCAGGTAGCTTGAGTGCTGACTTTGCTGCTGGGTGCTCAGGCTGGTGGGGTAGAAAGAGCATGGACTTTGGTACCAGAGGACCTATATTAGAATCTTGATTATTTTCTGTGTAACTTTGGGCAGTTCACTTCACCTCTCTGGGACCCAGTTTCCTCATCTCTAACATGACAAGGGTAGACTAGATAAATACCTTCTGATGTCCCAACTTAAATAATTTTTTTTCTTATTTTCACTATGATATGAAGAAATGAGATAAAGTCTAGCTGGTTTAATGGGAAACACCAATGAGTCAGGGCTCAGAGAATTATCATGAGTAGTTTTGAATCTCCCAATGGAATAGCAGCTTAGGTCACTGTTATCTGTGCATGGTCATTGTACAAAAGATGAGAACTACCTCTCTATTTCTACTGAGACCTGAAAAGTGAGGCTATCAATTCAAATGATCCTATGATCCTTCTTTGAATAGATAGGTTAGAGGCTCAAGGCCATAAACAAGGGTGTTTGGGGAAAAGGCCAGATAACAGGGACCAGATATCCTGAAACTTTAAGGAGTAATACAGAACCAGATGCTGTAACGGCCACCACTGAGTCACAGAATGAAAGAATTTATGCTGAAAGTACTACATATCTGACACTGGAAGAGTCGTTGAATCTCTCCAGGCTTTGGTTTCATCCTCTGGAAAATTAAGAGCTTGGATTAGATGATCTCTGTCACTTCTTCTTTCTCTGAATGTTGCAATTCTCTCTTTCTTGGGTTCAACTTTGGTGACATTTTAAACCCAGCCTCCCTAGAGGAGAATTATAGGAGGACAGATCTGAGCTGTAAGGTACATTCAAGACTATTTGGTTTAACCTTCTTATTTTACAATTAACAAAACTGAGGCCCAAAGGGATTATAATTTGCCCAGAATCTTATGAGTAGTTGATGATTAAATTAGAATTAGAATCCAGATATTTTTAATTGAAATTATTATTCAGTTGTCTTTCACTCATGGGATTTTCTTGGCAAAGATACTGGAATGGTTTGCCATTTCCTTCTTCAGTTTATTTGACAAATGAGGAAACAGAGGCAAACAGGGCTAAGTGACTTATTCAGGGTCACACAGCTAGTAAGTGTCTGAGGTCAGATTTGAACTCAAGTTCTCTTGACTCCAGGCTAGGTACTATACCCATTGCACCATTTAACTATCCCAAATTGGGTGATACTGTATCACAAACTGTGGCTTGTAGACTTTTGGGGCACAGAAATGGTTTCAAGTAGCCTTTCTCATCCTGTTTATTCGTGGGCTTAAGTCTAAATTCAGAAATCTCCTGAGAGGGAGACGAGTATGGGTATGTATTCCAATAGGGGAAAGTCAGAGTAATTTTCCAAGTTACTGTGTTCAATCAAACAATATTCATTGAGGGCCTCCTGCATGTCCAGCCCTTTGCTAGGCACTATGGACAACAAAGAAGTAAATATGTAATCTCTAATCTATATTACAGGGCAGAGGATGTTTTGGTTTTGTGTTTGCATCCCTAGTGAAGTGCCTAGGATGTATTAGGCACTTAATGAACACTTTCTGAATTGAATTGAAATATATAAGACACACCATATCTCTTGAGAAGTTCACAACCTAGTTAGGGAGATAGGGCATTGGCACGTGAAAAGGAAGAAATCAATTGAAGTTAGTTAAGAATGATTTTCATTTGGGTGGGATAGATGCTTATGCCCTTTCAGAATTCTAAGTAGGTAGAAAGAGTATGGGTTAGGAAAGCTGGGAGGGTTACTCAAAGGTAGTAAAAATTGACCTGAGTCTTGAAAGTTGGACAAGATTTGGTCAGGCATGAGGGAAAATGAAGAAACCAGCTAATAAAATCGAGTGGAGTAATGGTAGATAGGAAAGATAACTGGATTTAAACTGGATTGTGGAGGACCATGGATGTCAGATTATGGGACAGCAAAGGAGTGCTCAGTGTCTGAAGTCAAAACCTGAGTTCAAATCCAGCCTCAGACATTTACTAGCTATGTGACCCTAGGCAATTCACCTCGCCTTTTCTCATCTGTAAAATAAGCTAAAGAAGAAAATGGCAAACCACTCCAATATCTGTGCCAAGAAAACTCAAAGTGGGGTTACAAAGAGTTGGACATGACTGAAATGACTAAACAGCAACAAAATTTATCCTTTAGGTAATGAAGAGCCAGTTAAGGCTTAAGGATAAGGACATTATGCAAAGTCAGTAGAAAGATTCCTATGATAGATGATAGATATAGAAATTGGAAGCAGGAAGATGAATGAGAAGACTATACTTATAGTCTAGGTGTGAAGTAACAAGGGTCTGAAAGAGAGTGGTGGCATTGAGAAGAGCAAGGAATAGATGACTTAAGCAGTGCTGGAGTCAGTTTCAATGAGAGTTGATTGTTAAATTTTCATTGTGATCATTTACATATCAGAAATTGGCAAACTCTACAAACTAAGGTTTGATTTATTGTTTTATCAAGCCAATATTGGAGAAAATACTAATAATGAAGATTAAACTTAAGTGTGTCATGCACACATTTTCCCTCCCAGAGATCCAGTTGTTAAACATTGACCAATATCCCTCTGCATACATTGCTGTTTGTTCTTCATTCTTGAAGAGGACTGTGACATCAGGGAGGTCATGCCATGACTTGGAAGTGAATTGGATTGAAGTGAAAGAAAGCTGTATAAAGACACCAGCCTCAGTCCAGTGATAAGATATAGATAGAACAACTGAAGATGGCCCCCATATGATTTATATGGAGGATATGGAAGGTATTCTCAGAGAAAAGGTTTTTAGAGACTGCCTTAGTTAGACTGTGAAAACCTTTCATCTGAAAAAATACAAGGGGGCAAATTCAGTGTCTCCAATCCTTTCCAGCTCAGACATTTGATGACATTTTAGGACCTGCCTGGAAAAAAAGGCAACTCCAAGTCACCCTTCTTTCTTTTGGAGGCTGTTTTCTTTTGTTTAGGATTTATAACCTGTACCTGCTCCCAGTAATACTTAGCACTTTTCCTCTTCCAAGTGTTTTTGTTTTTTGGGCTTTTTTTTACAAATACTGACTTCTTAATCCTCTTTATTTCTTAGAAGCTGAAAAGTACAGAAATTTGAGGGAGACAGAGAGCTTGCCCTAAATCTTCTTTGTGCTATTTTCCCTAGGTGGCAGCAATTCAATTAAATAAGTAGCAGCGCCCCCACCACCAACTTCCTCCCTCTACTCCCCAAATAGGGAGGATAAATTTATTTGATGGATTGGGAGGGGTTATCCTTCAGATTCTCCATTTCTCACTCCCAGAAGAGTCTGAGGCACTCCAAAGTATCACTCGAGCAATCCACCTGTAGCAGAGTCGCTTCGAGGGCAGTTGGTCACTCTTGTGTAAGGCCTTATTAGAACCACAAACGGCCAATTTCAAGGACAATTATTTTTATGGGCAATTTAGACACGACAAATAATAGCCAGCCCCACACAGCATTGCCCTGAAGGGAAGTCACCCTTTCAGAATTAGTTCCAAAGAGTAATTTTTATTAAATAATAAAATGTATATTATAGACATATTTAACATGGTTTTTCTCTTCGATGCCCGAAGAGACATTCAGAGTCACTGTTGGCCTCCAGGGAGATGTGCAGGGATATAACATCTGTTTTGTGAAGAGATAGGTGATCCTCTTTTTCTTAGTGGATCTTTGTATTTGAATTTTCCTCTACCCATTTCTCTAATTTCAAGTGATAGGGACAAGAATCCCTGGAATTCTCTTTCCTCCATTTTCTCTCTTTTCTGTTATTTTTCTTCCTTTTGCCTTTAGTAGCATCTTTCTGCAACTGCCAGTGCCCTCTCTTGTGTTTTACTACTTTGTATATATTTGTGTATAATGTATGTGCCCATGTAGATTATCTAAATATAGACCTGCTTCTCATGAGTGGCATGAATAGATAGGATCTGAAGTTTGATCTGACTCTTCAGAGAAGGATGAACTGTGCTAGCTGGGGCAGAGGGGAGGAGAGACTCAGGAGTACCCAAGCCTGAGTACCCTTTCCTTCAGTCTCTGAGAGGAGTACAAATATATGCATTTATCTATCTCCCTCCAATACTGGCAGTCCAGGGGACGATCAGTTCAGAACAAACCACTTCCCTCATCACTCTTAGGGAGGGTTGCCTTAGTTTACGCTCACCAACTTAGCTCCTTTCCATTTAATGTTTGTTTCACAAGAGACCAAAATAGATAGTAAATATTGAGTAAACTTATACATCCAAGCAAAACAGCCAACAGAAATATGAGATGTTATATTGATTAGAATATACCAAAGAATCCATAAGATGAATGAGTTCTTCAGCTGGCAGTGAAATGAGAGCTGAGCTCAAATCTGGAGAGATAAAGGACAGCTTCAGCCACAGGAGGAGGGCCGTTCTCAACAGTCTCTAAAATCTCAAGGTCAGAGACATGATGTGGCTGGCTTTCCAAGCATGTCTGTCATTCCAAAATCTTTCTCATTCTCCGCAGCCTCACTGAAGGGTACCCTGTCCATGTGTCACTCTGAAGAATGTCTGGAAATATTTTTGTAAATCTCTTTTGCAAGTATACAGCAATGGTTCAGCATTGTCTCTGTCAATCAGGAGTCATGTATCCCTTTATATGTATCAGCATACAAAACGCCTTGGGCTTCAGTAGAAGTCAGAGCACGTGTGGTTTTTCACATTATATTTATGCTGCGCACATTCGCATATGTACTAATTGTCCTTCCCATTAAAATGTAAATTCCTTACAATTAGGGATGGTTTCATTCTTTGTATGTGTATCCCCACTGTTTAGTACAGTTCTTGGAAAATGGCAGGCTCTTAATTAATGAATGGTTGATTGAATGATTTCCTGATGTCAGCCACTATTGGTGCCCTCCCTCTAAAACTGAATTTGATTTAACTATTTTGCATTTATTCTCTTTATATGTATTCATATAAATGAATTTAAGGTTAGGGTAAGAAATAAAACAAAGCAAAAATGATGCTATATTGTATCCTTTTGAAGTCCCACAAGACTACACAAAGGCTCTAAATGTTGTCAAATTGAAATGAGTATTTGCAAAGCTAATGCTTAATTTCCTTACTGCTTGTAGAGATGGAGGATGCATCACTGTAAAAATGCAAAGAGCTGGCTATTGTGCTTCCTGGAGTATGTGAACGAGTGGTTAGAATGTCAAAAGAATACATGCATGCTTTACAAATATATGAGGGATCTTTTCTTTTTAAAATTGTGCAAGGATGTGTATCCACTTCTGTCCAACACAACTGATGGTGACAAGACTGTGAAGCAGTGGAAAATGAATGGGTCAGAATAAGGAGAAGAAGAAGATCCACTGTATGCATTAAGAAAGGCAGTGTATAAGGGAATTGATCCTCACCAGAACGAAAAGAAAATCTCTTTTTGCTATATGTGGAAAATAGGTGGACATCCATGATGAACAAAGAACCATTCCTGTTATGTTCAGTGACTTGGAGCTCTGATAATATAAACAGTGTTATATTTAACTCAATTGAGACTAATATCTTAGGCAGTTGTATTTCTGACAGAAATATAGTGTTATAAATGACATGAAGTAAGACATTCTTGTGAAGAAGATAAAAGTCCTTTGTTTGATATTCAAAATCCTTCACAACTTGGCCCTCTTCCATCTTTGTCTTTCTATACCCTACCCCTGACCCTGTGTATGGGGTGTTCAAGAGGGATTAGCATGTCTGTTGTGAGGCCTTGCTGGGCCCTTTTCAGGACTGCTCATCCACCTTTAGTGTCCACCTGTTACCCAACTCTTACCTGCAACTCCAAGACGTTGTAGCATGAGAATTAGATATACCCTGGTAAAACCATCTCAGTAGACAGACTAAACCAGGTTGAGAGTAACCCAGAGGTCTCAAACCTATCGATGAGTTAGATGGGATATCTACCCCAAACATGTGAAGATTTCCCCAAGTGGAATGGGTGAACAAGAACAATTTGTTCCAATATCCATGAAGACTGCTGAAGCAGGCACTTCATAGCACTTAGAGGGTGGTCAGACATCGAATACACTCAAGGTCATCCACTGCATCCTGAGCCATCACCAGTCATCCTGGTTATTTACTATACTAATAATTCTGCAAGAGACAGTGAGGCTGACAGCTTTTTATGTAATTCTACCTCACTTAAATCCATTTCACATGCAAGTCAAGACATCACCCCAGGATGTCACTGATCCTCTTCAACAAAGGATGAGCCACAACAACTTCTACTCCCACCTAGTCTATCCTCCAGTGATACATTAGCTTCTTTGCTGTTGCACACACAAGATTCCCCATCTCCTGACTCTGGGCATTTTCATCTGCTGACCCCACTGCTTGGAATGCTCTCCCTCTTTGTCTGTCTCCTAATTTCCTGGCTTTTTTGAAATCTCAGTTAAAATTTTACCTTCTACAGAGTGCCTTTTTTTTTTAATAAAAGGAGAGGATTGGATAAATTGAAGTATTCCCAATTTAAACTGTATATAGCTTGTTTGTACAAAGTTGTTCATGTGTTGTCTCCCTCATTATCCTATGAGTTATTTGGAAGCAGGTACTATCTTTTGTCTTTCTTTGTGTCCCCAATGCTTAGCACAGTGCCTAGTGTAGAGTAGTCCCTTATTAAATGTCTGGTGAATGATTTATCCATTGATTCTATCTGCTGCCAGAGTCTCCTGAAATTGTAGGACTGCCCTAACTATTCAATTTTATGGGTAGGTCTCATCTCCCTTTGTGAAAGAGGGAAAGAAGCTTCTGCCATTTACATAGATGGCTGGTCCTCTTCTTGGTATGAAGGATGAAAGAAGCTCATTTGGCCAAAAAAAATGAAAGAGAAATGGAAGTGACCGTCAAAGTTAATGACCAGACAGAGTTAACAGTGATAAGATATTCTGGTTGGGAGAAATCATGGAGATGGCAGAGGCTAGCTGAGCAAAACACAGAGAAAGAGGCTGCAGAATGGATTTTCTGGGGTGAATGGGCCTTCCAGACACAGATTTGACCAGTCTCTAAAATCTGCAGACACATGACATGTCCAAGAATACATTCCAACTGTAAAGAGAAGCTAAGCTGACACCTTCTTTACTGGAGTTCTCGATTGGAAGGAATCCATTTACCCAACTATTCTGGAGGGAAGCAGAAAAATATCATATTCATTTAGCCTTATTCTAACTGAGTCCCTTCATGCCTAATACTTTGCAACCCAAGTTGGGAAAACTTGGTAAATTGTCAGGGGTTATTAGAATTCAAAAGTTTCTCATTTGGCATCTGAAACCCAGAGAAATAAAGTGATATGCTGAAGGTCCTACAACCTGTTAATGGTATATTTGGGGGATATAAACCTAGGTTTCTTGACTCCTGGGACACATCTTTTTACATCATAGTATACTGTTACTAAGCACCTAACCCTTATCAGGTATAATACCACCTGGGCCCCAGCCAGTTCATCCAACATCAAAACTGTCATCACTCAAGCCCGACAGTTGTGTTCCAGTGTTCCAAGATTTTGCTTACATAATGTCCTAGCATAGGCATCAAAGACTTTTTAAGAGGATCATCACCATCACAATATCTGGGAACAGGCATACCAATGAACCATAAAAATTCCTGGCCCTTCAGGTTAGCCTGTTATCTTTTAGGGAGTGCTCTAAAGGTCATTACCTGAACTCGTCCATCTGGCTTCTGCCTCATAAAGTGTGTTGGCCAAAACAATCTCTGTTTGTTGTTGTTACCTGGTAGGGTATGGATCTAGAAGCCTGCTTCTTAAGTGATCGAATCACAAAATGTTAGTGGTTTAAGGGGATTTAGGTGACAATAACGTATTAGATTCATCTACTGCCATAATGAGGTAGCTATGTGATGTATTAAATAGAATGCTGGCCTGGACTCAGGAAGACTCATCTTCCTGTGTTCAAATCTGGCCTCAGACAATTACTAGCTATATGACCTTGGGCAAGTCACTTAACCCTGTTTGTCTCAGGTTCATCATCTCTAAAATGAACTGGAGAAGGAAATGGCAAACTACTCCAATATTTTTACCAAGAAAACCCCAAATGGTCACAAAGAGCTGGGCATGATTGAGAAGTCTAAACAAAAAAAAGCACCACAGTTTTTAAAGTACTTTCCTTACAATAATCCTATATATTAGCTCTGTTTTATAGGTAAGTCAGCCTAAGCTCAGAGATATTAAATTATGTACCTATAGTCACATAGAGAGGAAATGACAGAGCCAAGACTAAAACCCAGGTCTCTTTTTCACAGTTAGACTGAGCAACAATCTGTAGGCTTTTGCTTATGGCCTGATGATTTATGAATGCATGCCACAGGGAAAACCAAGGCCCATCAGGAATGCAAGTATGATTCAACATTAGAGAAATTATAAAAATAAAGGTATAGTAAAAATATAGATCACATGATTTATGTCACACAGACAAAAGAAAACCATTTGACAAAGTGCAGTATTCATTTATCTTAAAAACACAGTTTGGAAGCACAGGAGTAAATTGACTTTTCCTTAATGTGACAGATAATATTTATCTAAAACCAGGAGCTAGCATGATTTGTAATAGAGAAGTATTGGAAACCTTCTCATTAAGAACAGGTTAAAGCAAGGACACTCATTCATTGTCATCACAATTTTTTTTAAGTAGCTCTATGATAATTATAACAATAAGACAAGAAAAAAGTGAGAGAATAAGCATAGGCAAAAATATAAAATTATCTCCCCTTATGGATATTTTGATGAGAATCCTAGAGAATTATTTAGAGAATCCTAGAGATTTAACAAGCTAGCAATATCTTCATCCACTGTATGTATCACAAACAAAATTTCAAAGGAGGACATAGAAAAAGATACTTCATTTTAAATAATTACAAAATGCATAAAATATCTGTGACTTAGTTTATTAAGCCATCCTCAGTACTCATTTGAATACAAGTTCAAAATGATGTTTAGAAAAATTAAGGAAAACAAATAATTGGAGATATTCATTAGTCATGGTTGGGTCACATTAAGATAATAAAAATGGTAATGGCATGCCATCTAATTTACAGATTTAGTGTCATATCAGTGAAACTATCAAAAGGGCAAGATTGTCAAATTAGTCTAGACAAAAGGCCAAGAATCTCAAGAGAAATAATGAAAAAAATTAGGAAGGACCAGCTTTACTCAATATCAAACTAAAATAAAGTAGTAATTGCAAAACAAACAAGCAAACAGCTTATTTGATACTGTTTTTAAAGCAAGGAAAAGTAGTTCAGTAGAGTAAACTAGGTAAGTAATACCCAGAAGCATCAAACATATTTATGCAGTCTTCAATAAACCACACTGATGCCAGTCAATGAAATAAGAACTTGCTATTAAAAAAAAAAATAACTGTCTGGAAAACTGGAAATCAGTCTAATTGAAATTAGATTTGGACTGATGTCTTAAGCCATATGCCCCAATAAGCTCAAAATAGAGAGTAAATAGAGATAAAAAGCCATGACACAATGAAAAGATAGAGGAGAAATTAAGGAAACACTGTATAACTATGGCTGGCTGGAGAATTAAGGGATAGAGATGATCATCTGAGACAGACAATTTTGAAGACATAAAATTGAAAAGTTCTTGCATTCACAAAATTACTGCAGCTCAAAGTAGAAAAGGAGTAGTCAACTGGTAAAAATTGTTCCCACAAATATCTCTGACAAAGGAATTTATACAAATATGTCAGAATAAAGACAGTCCCCAATAGATTAAAGTCTAAGAATAGGCAATTTGAAAACAAAAAAAGGCAAGCTTTCAACATCTACATGAAAGAATGATACAAATAAAATCATAAGTGAAATGCAAATTAAAACAATTCTGAATTATTACTTCAGAACTATTAAATTGGCAAAGGTAATAAAGCATCAAAATGGTAAATGTTGGAGGGAGAAGGACCATGAAAAATGAGTCATCCGTATGTACTTCAGTTTTCTCATCTATAAAGTTGGTCTGACTGATCTCTGAGGTTCCTTCTTGCTCTGCATCATGTCAGCCTTTGATTCTTCATAACTCCAAAATCTAGATCTGATGTCCTTTACTTTGGAAATATTTCTCCCCTTGAACTACCAAAGGTAAAAGTCCAAGCTTATCACAGTTTCTTCCAATGTGTTTCTTGAACTTTGAAAGACCAACTCATCAACAGCCGTCTGTCTCAAGTCCATCTGATCGGATTCGACTGAAATTTGAAAAAAAAAAAAACCAAAACATTTCTGAAATTAGAGGCATTCTTGTGATCAAAGGATTTTTCTTTTTCCCTAGAAACATGGACTGATGACCATGAGCATTTTTTTATCCTTTCCACTCATATGCAATGGACTAAGTGTGCTAGTCAGACTGATACTCACTGAATACATGTTCTCTCAACTCTGCACTACCCCTATCCCACCAGGCACTATTGAGGGCAAAGGAAAGAAGGAAGGGAAAGGGAACAGGAAGGAGACAAATATTGATTAAGCAATTACGACGCACCAAAACAGGCTGCTGGATGATTCAGTGGGTAGAGTGCTGGACCTGAAGTCAGAAAGAACTTGAGTTAAAATTTAGCTTCAGACACTCACTAGCTGGTGACCCTGGGCAAGTCACTTAATCTCTGTTAACTTAATCCGCTGGAGAAGGAAATGGCAAACTACTAGGAAGAAAACCCCATTTGGAATCGCAAACTACTTCAATAATATCTTTACGAAGAAAACTCCATTTGGAATCACAAAGAGTTGGAAACTACTGAACGTTTGAACAACATGGCAGAACAAACATTATCTTACTTGATCTTCACAGTAGCCCTGTGAAGTAAGTGCTAATATTAACATCCCCATTTTATAGTTGAGTGAACTGAGGCAGGTAGAGGTTAAATGATTTGCCTAGAGTCACATGGCTAGTAAGTGTCTGAGATAAGATGTAATTTGATTCAGGTCGTCTTGACTACAAATTCTGGTCTCTATCCACTGTGCCACCCAGTAGTATAGGAATACAAGGCATAGACCCTACCCTCAAAGAGCTTATCATTTGAGAGGATTGAAAGATGGAGAGTAAAGAAAGGATCCCCACACAGAACAAAACAAGAAACTATTTACAACCAAAACATGTTGACAGGACATAATTGGCAACAGCTGTATGGGGCTATGAATACCCCCATCGACTGTCTCTCAAAGCATCACTGGGTTGGGACTCTGGCGGCCCTTGTGGGTCTGTCTCCAGTCAGAGTGGTGACTGGATTAACCCTGACTGCTTCAGTGACCCTGGTGTTGAAGGTTTCCCTGGGGAGCCTGTTGGCTCCAGCCAATAATAGTAGTAAGTCATTCCTTCCACAAACATTTTAATCATAGATTTGGAGCTTAAAGGGATTTTAGAAAACATAAACCTATCCCACCCTCTTCATTTAACAGATGGAGAAACCAAGGTCTAGTATAGTTAAATAATTCGTCCAAAGTCACAGGCAGGGTTTGAACACAGATCTTTTGCCTTCAAGTCCATTTCCCTATCCACTATATCACACTATTTCTCAGTGTCTTAATTATATATCATGTCATGTGTCTCCTACTCAACTCTGTGTGGGACATGGAGATGTTTAAAATGCTACACCTTCTGAATCATTAAAGATTAAATCATGTTCAGCAAAGATTTAATACAAACCATTTTATTACATCTCAAATTCTTTGAAAATCAGGCATGAAATAGAGGTACACATGGATATGGAACTAGGCATATAATATCAGACACAATTCCCACATAAGTTGGTTCGGTTTAATATTTTTTCCTTATCACCAGGAAGCATTCAATGAGAGGTGCTGAGGAGGAAATCATTGGTGTAAAACAAAGGTCAGGAACAAAACTTACCTCTTGGTTTTTAACTTGTTCATATGTGGCCCAGATGGTAAGTATCCTTTGACCAAATTTGCCGATGAACAAAAATTGTTCATTCCTCCGTCATTACAGATAACAGGACTTTCATGACCTAATCAACATTTTATTTTCTGTTGGTGGTTTTAATCATTTCTCCATATAGACATGTTTTATTTACCAAAGTAGACGGTAAACGCCTTAAAAGGAACATCCTTTGATGTCAGCCCTTAGCGTGATGCCTCGACAATAAAAGGACCTCAGTTAACATTTGTTGATTGATTTGTTGGCTGAGTAGATTATATTTATCATTTAGATAATTTTTTATCTTCACTCCTCCTTATAGTTTATTACTAATGTCAATGGAGGTCAGAGGTAGTCCCCCAAAGCCCAGAAATATTTAATAGCTTATCTTAGGTGATAGACTCAATTAGCAGCAATGGAGACTAACTTACCTATCATCGATACCTCCCAGGAGTCTAATCTATACACAGTGTTCTGGATTTGGAGTCATAGAGCCTGGGTTCAAATCCTGGCTCCTCCTACTCTCTGGCTGGCATTAGCTAAATCCCTACCCTCTCTGGGTCCATGAGGGAACTTTGGGATACAAAAATTCCACACAAAAGAAGCTCTATCTGTCATCCAAGAGAATATAATCTCCTTGAGGGCAGAAACTATTCCATTGGTTTTTGTCTTTGTATCCCTAGGGACTAACAGTACCTGATGAAGTACTGAGTGCTTGTTGTATTGAATTGAATTGATGAGATGAGTCTATTATCAGGCTGCTTCTTTTAGGCATTCTCCTTCAGGCAAAGTTGAAGATTTGGGGTTGCAGGCCTGAGTTATGTTGGGTACCAACTCCATGAGGGTTTCCATGGGGCATTATGGGTACACAGGCTAACGAGAATAACGACTTAGAGTGGAAGCGTCCTTTGAATTCCTCTAGAACCAACGCTCCTATTTTATTTGAAATGACAGTTCCCCATTATGAGGAAATTGTGTCCCAAAGAGGAAAAGTACATTACCTAAGGTCACACAGGCCTTGGTCCTTGGTCTTTTGGCTCCAAATCCAGTCTTCCTCTCATTTCACTACACTCCTCCTTTTTTCCAGTCTTTTCTTGCACCTTGTTCACCATTCCCTGTAATAAATAAACACTACATTTCCCCACTAGGCAGCTGATTTTATGATAAGGCATAAAATATAAACTCATGAAAACAGTCTCAGCTTTTTGGTAACTTGGCTTTGATCTCTAATTATCTGGTCTAATGACTGATTATGTTTCTCTGGTCACTTACGACCTTTAATGATTCCTGCTTTGCTATTTTCTGGGGGAGGGGAAAGTGCTATCTGAAGTATGAAAGTATTCATACCTTTGGTATGATATCACCACTTGGGCCTATCTTAGTGAAACGATTGCAAACCTGAAACATATTTGAACCACTTCCAAGTTCATCCAGAGCAGGACCTTGAACATTTTCTTAATTATGATATCCTCAGAAATGTTAAATTTAAGGGAGTCAGGGGAGGGTGGTAGTAGCAGAATCTGCTCATAGGCACAGAGGTGAATCAAAAAACATACATAAAAGAGTTCTCCTTCAACTAATTAATTTTTTTAAAAATTATTGATATATTTTGTTTTTATATTACCTTTGTTTCCAAATACATCCCTCTCTCCTCTCCTATCCAGAAAATAATTTAAAAAGGAGTAAAAGCTTCCACACCTGTAGCTCCTCCACCTTTTAAATGGAGGGAAAGAGGTGCATTTTCTCCACTCTTAGTAGGGGCCAAATTATAATTTGTTTCATTTTTTCGTGGTTTTTTTCTCACCATTTGCATTGTTGTAATCACTGCATCTTTGGTTGTTTTCATAATTCTGCTAATTTCACTGTACATATGATGCCTCAGTAAAACATTTATAACCCCTCCTGACCCACTCCTCAAGATTCCAAGTTGATTGGGGGATAGGGGGAAAGTTCAAGCTCTTTCCCTATTTGGGCATAAGTATCTCACTTCTTTTATTTGTTGTTCAGTCATTTCAGTCTTGTCTGAATTTTTGTGACCCCATTTGGAGTTTTCTTGGCAAAGATACTAAACTGGTTTGCCGTTTCCTTCTCTAGCTTATTTTATGGATGAGTACACTGAGGCAGACAGGGTTAGGTAAATTGCTCAGGGTCATGTAGTTAGTAAATATCTGAGGCTAGATTTGAATTCAGGTCTTCCTGACTCCAGGTAGAGCTCTATCCACTGTGTCATTGATGTCCACAAAGAGTAGCAGGGCAGTGGGCCTCTAGGATAAACAAATCCCACTGAAGGTCTTACACTGTGGATCCATGGACACATGGGTCACAGGAAGCACACAGACCTTTCTAGTAACAGTGACCCTTTGAGGAGATTAGGCAAATAAGAAAGCTATACTTGTCTGCTCTGTCATTTTTCTAGATTTCATACATGATTGGGAAGTACATTCAAGTTATTCTTGGATGATGGCTATCATCCATCCAGTTTTCTATCCCTTGGGGGAGTCACTCCTGCAGTGGTCTCCAAGACCTAACCTATGAAAAAAATGTCTTAGATCAACATGGACTCAGTCAAAGTGGGGGTCCAAAGGGCCTTGATTGGGCACTCCTCTCTCTTCCTCCCTAACGAAGTAAGCCTAGAGGCCCTTTGTGTGTGCCCGGATCAGGGTCACAGTAATTCCCATTGATAATGGGAAGAGTGTCCTGGAAGCTGGGAGGCTAATGGGTCTCCTTTTCTCCTCATCCTTTAGGATCTAACCTGGTTTCTAGTCCCAACTGCCACTTTAATTTTGTGACATTTGCCCTCTCTGGACCTCAGCTTTCTTATCTGTCAAATGTGGGGATTGGCCTAGTTAAATTTCAAGTTTCCTTCTCAGTCTAACATATAGAACTCTCAGTAGTACAAACACAAGACATTCTTCTACAAAGGGAGATTCTATAGATATCTAACAGGAACAAGCCAGGGTCCTTTCACTCCTCATTTCTGCCTCTTAGTTTCATTGAATTGCTCCAAGTCATAGATCAAATCCCATCTTTGGCAGGAGGCTTTTCCTCAACCCCAGGTTATCTTCCACCGACTATATACAAATATCTATACACATCCATACATACTCACACACACACACACACACATATATATATATATATCTTAAGTACCTGACTATTTACATGCTGTCCCCTCTATTAGAATTCGAGGTTCTTAAAAGCAGGATAGCCTTTTGCCTTTCTTTGTATCCCCAATACTTAGCATAGTGCCTGAAGGGAAGTAATCACTTAATGAAAGAATTTTGATTCATGAATTTATTGACTCATGGGACCCACTCACTGGGTGGAGGCTGAAAGAAATTAAGCTCCTTTCCTCATTGTATACATCTTACATGTACATAAACATTTGCATGTTGTCTCCTGTATTGGAATGCCAGTTCCTTGAGAGCAGAGACAACATTTTTACCTTTCTTTGTACTCTTGGTGCTTAGCGCAGGGTCTGATAATTAGTAGTAAATTTTTGTTGACTTGCTGACTCTTGATTCTTCCCACCCCTAAGTCTCAGGGGAAAAATACTTAAAGCTTAGGTTTGTGCTCATGATAGGGACTTCAGCAAAGGTCAGAGTAGAAAGGTAACGAATGTATGGAGCAGAAAAACCATAGGTGGCACAGTGAATAAGAGGGCCAGGTCTGATATCAGGAAGACTCCTCTAGTTGAGTTGAAATCTGGCCTCAGACACTTACTATCTGGGTAAGCCACTTAACCCTATTTGCCTCAGCTTCCTTATCTGTTAAATGATCTGGAGAAGAAAATGGCAGACTACTCCAATATCTTTAGCAAGAAAACTCCAAATGGGGTTTTGAAGAGTCAGACAAGACTGAAATAAGTAAACAACAATGAGATTTTTATTTCCTTTCTACATAAGACATGCTAAACACCAAAAATTCACAAACATGCAATTGACAAAGCAATATATTGAACAACCAATAGTAATAAGTCATAGTTACTGCTATATCCTCCTGGCAGATAAAGTTTTAAAACCATCAAAATATAAATCACTTTGAGGGACTTGTTCAGTTGACATATCCCATTTCACCTTGGCTCTGCACTGTCTAAATAATTCCCTCCAATTTCTCGTCTTCAGGCAAGTCAAGTCATGTCTTACTCTTTTTCCATTTGCTGTCTTCTCTTCCAAGAGGAGCTGTAGTGGATGTACAGAGAGCACCTCTCCAGCTTTAACTGGCACCAACTAAGGATTCACAAGGAGCTCAAATCAATCAATACTTAAGGAAATTAATTCAGGCTGTTCACTGGAAGGTCAAATACTGAAGCTGAAGCTTAAATATTTGGCCACATAATGAGAAGACAAGATTCAATGGAAAAGACCCTGATGCTGGGGAAGAAAGAATGCAAAAGGAGAAGGAGACAGCAGAGGATGAGATGGATAGTGTCATGGAAACTGAACATGGACTTGGATGGACTTTAAGAGATAGTGGACGATAGAAGGCCCTGGTAAGCTATGATCCATGGGGTCATGGAGAGTCAGACATGACAACATTTGAACTGCAATAAGACAACCTACAAATTCCTGACCACTCAACCCTGTAAGGCTGCTCTAAATATGGGAGGGGAAACAGAAAGCAAGAGGAAGTCAGCAGCCCAGGCTCAAGCTTGCCTGGCTGAGTCTTTGCTCCAGCTGCCATGCTCCCAGCGGGGAGATGCCTGCTCCTTCCCTACCTCTGATAGAAGAATTATACGATGGTACTTGAAAAATCAGAGGAAGAGAGTGAATTGAAAGCAATTTCCCTTTTTTAACGATATACTATTAAGGAGCAGAGGGAGAACTAAGGGACAACTCAGAATTTGCTTCATCATACCAAAGCATCAAATCCTTCAGGACTGAGTCAAATCATGTTCAAAGAAGTTTCCTAGAGTTTTCTCTTGGAAGGCCCATTTCCTTGAATACTCCATGGAGTTTAATCCTTGTGACACATAGATAGTTTTAGCAACTACCACACACATGGTTTGACTTGAAACATGCTGAAAAGACTTCTCTCCTCAAATATGACTGACTTGCTAAAATGAAGGCCACTGGTGGAATAGAAACTGTTATATTAGATGGATAATATATTAATATTTTATCAAATATTAAAATCACAATGTGAATGAGTTATGATATTATCCAGTATCAGTCTCACTCAATCTTGAGGCAGCTAAGTAGAGCAGTGGCTAGAGTACTGAGCCTTGATTCAGGAGGGTCTAAGTTCAAATCTAGCCTCTGACATTTCTAGCTGTGTGACCCTGGATAAGTCACTTAGCCTCTGTCTGCCCTAGTTTCCTCAGTTACGAAGCAACAGCACTTCCCTCAGGATTATTGTGAGGATGAAATGAGATAACATTTGTATCGCTATTAGCACAAGTACTTAAGAAATACTTGTTTCTTTCCTTCCTTGAGGGAATGAGATACAAGACAGGAAAGTTTTCATGAGGAGGAGGAAAGTACGAAAACCTTGAATGACCCTGTTGAGACCAGGCTAAGGGTCATATAGGTATCCAGGCAGTATATGGAAAGAACAGGGGCTCTGAAGATATAATCTGTATAATTCACAGTTTTGTTAAGAGCTTTCACGTCCCTAGTCACTTCCTTTGCAGTCTGTAAGACAGAAGAAAGTTTTAGAGATATTCCATGAATTCTACAATAGGATAACACAGTGTATAAGTAGCTTTCTGAGGTCTACTGGATGCCTGGTTAATATTCATTGTCTAGACCAGATTGCACAGTTGGTTTGGGTTTGATGCTAATGAGGTCAAGGTCACAAATTCATTCTCCATAAAGACCAGTTATCATCTGCATAAACTTCCATCTAGTGCCCTCATGTTCCAATTCAATTCAAGTGGGTGTCCTTGGTCACCCAGGGAGTGAGTGGAGATTTCAAAAATATTCCTTACCTATGAGTGAATGGAATGAGGAATTTACAAAGTCAGTGTATTGTTAAACTAAATAGACTCTCTCTCTCACCTAGATGATTCACACTCATGGACCTTGGGTTCGGAAGGGAACCCAGGGGCAATCTAGCCTAACTCATACCCAAATCAAATCCCCATTGTAACAGACCCAATAAGTGGTATCCAACCTCTACTTGAAGACCCCTAGAAAGGGAAACCAGATACTATCTGAGTCAGCCCATCCTAGTTTTGGATGGTTCTGATTTTTAGGCCTAATTTTTCTTTCCATTAAGCCAAAAGTTGCTTCTTCTACAAACTGCTCTGGCTCTGACCACAGAGGTTATACCCCCAGTTTCTTTGACCAGTCTTTATACAAGATGAACTCAATGCCTTTTTCCATTCTTTTGACATTCATCAACTTATCACTTTCCCTCTGCAGCTCTGTTTGGTTTTAACTCCATGGAACAAGATGCAGGTACTCCCTACTATTCTCCTACTCTCTTTACCAGCTTCCTTTGGCATGCTGTCTTCTCCCTTTAGATTTTAATGTCCTTGAATTCATGTACTCTCTTACTTTTTCTTATTTGTATCCCCAGTGCCTAGCACAGGACTTGACCCATAGTAGGCCCTTAAATGTTTATTTAATTGAATGATCAATGTCCTTCTTAGATGTTTCTGTGATCTCCTGATGTTTCACATGGGTACAAATGGCCATTCCAGAAATAATTTAAGAGATATTGTGAAAGAGGGAGAGAATATTCAATTATTAAGAACCAACTATGTAGAATCTAACACACACACACACACACACACACAGGATCACACACACACAGGATCACACACAGGATCACACACACACAGGATCACACACACACACAGGATCACACACACACAGGATCACACACACACAGAGGATCATACACACATAGGATCACACACATAGAGGATCATACACACACACAGGATCACACACACAGGATCATACACACACACAGGATCATACACACACACAGGATCACACACACATAGGATCACACACAGAATCACACACACAGGATCACACATACACAGGATCACACACACACATGCACGCACACACAGAGACAGAGAGCATAGAGGGAATTGAATAGGATGGGATCATATTTTAAAAGAAATCAAGGTAAATGATGAGAGAGAAATGTATTGGGAGGAGAGAGGGAGAAATGGAATGGGGCAAATTATCTCTCACAGAAGAGGCAGGCAGGAGACTTTTTAGTGG
>CM053772.1:80574499-80663037 GCA_028658325.1 Potorous gilbertii | reverse complement strand
GTCTTACCTATGTATATATCTACCCATCCATCCAACCATCCATATATGTATGTATGTATCTATCATCTCTCCAGAGTCATAATGTCTTACCTATGTATATATCTACCCATCCATCCAACCATCCATATGTGTATGTATGTATGTATGTATGTATGTATGTAACTATCATCTCTCCGGAGTCATTATTTGTACCTTTCAGTAAATGATAGTATGGAAGGCGGAAGATAGTCAACTACTGTAATATTGAATAACCAGTCAAGTGAATTAGGTTGGAAAATCTTCTTGAAAGCAGGAAATGACTCATGAACAGAATATTTGATGAAGGAGGCTTATTGGAAAAGTCTCATCACCTCTCTGGTACTCCTTAGTTAAATTAATCAAATGGATTAATGTAATTATACCTGTTTCTCAATTTCTCTGTTGATGTGAGGAGTCCTAATATGTCAAACAGTTTGTATCCTATGTTATAAAGTGATTCTTATCTTACCATCACCCAAAAGGCCAATGGATAAATAAATGGTGGATACAAAATAAGGCTATTGTATACATCTGATGCTGACCTATGCACAAGAAATCATATGAAGAAATAACATTGAGGAAATGTGTGATTGAAAAAGGAGGCAACTGGTAATGAAAGATGAGCGTGGTCCAGTGAAAGAAACACTGATGTTAGAGTCAGAGGACTTGAGTTTGAATCCTGTCCCTAATATTTATGATCTGTGAGACTTTGGGCAAGTCACTTAACTTCCCTGAGTCTCAGCTTCCTCATATTTAAAATAAGGGGATTGGACAATAGATGTAATAAGAGAAAAGAATTAAGAAATGGCCAACCCACACGAAGATAAAATACAAAATGGTTTAGAACAGTCATCTTCAAAGTGTGATGGAACCACTGTGGGTCTCTGAGAACAGAGGACTTGAAAAGTAAAAAAAAACAAAAACAAAAAACTATTTTCATAAACATAGCCTAATTTTTGTTTGGTTATAACCAACAATTTTTGACCTCATTTCAGGTCTTCTTGCCAAAGATACTTGAGTGGTTAGCCATTTCCTTCTCCAGCTCATTTTTACAGATGAGGAAACTGAGGCAAACAGGGTTAAGTGTCATGCCCAGGGTCATATAACTAGCAAATATCTGAAGCCAGACTTGAAATGACTCCAGATCTGGCACTCTATACATTGTGCAAACTAGCTGCCCTATTACATATAGTATAAAAACACTAAGACATTTTAATTTCTATTATTGTAAATATCTATAAATACAACCAACATAATCAAAAGTTTATCAATAATTTTTAAGATAGCAAAGAGGGCTGGAGATCAAAAAGTTCTAGAAGAAGGCCTAGTGGTTGTCATACTTTTTGGTCTCAGGATCCATTTACTCTCTTAAAAATTATTGAGAACCCCAAAAGTGTTTTGTTTATGAGGGTTATATCTACCAATATTTGCCATATTAGAAATCAAAACATCCTAATATTCTCATGAAAAGAGTTTTGATTTTGAGGACAGCATCAAAGGATCTTGGATACCCCAGGGGTCCCCAAACCATCCTTTGAGAGCTGCTACTCTCCTCCATCTCATGATAATCTTTGGAGGACCTGGGGAAAACAAGGCTAAGAATTGCATGGGATGAGATGGTATGAATAGGATGTAGTCTATACTAATGGAAGGTATATTCCCATAATGTGGCGTAGATTTAGAGCTAAAGGAGATGTTGGAGGTGATTTGAATCTCATCTTCTCATTTTATAGTTAAGAAAATTAAGGCTTAAAGAGGTTCAACCATTTTTAAAATCGCAATTGCTAATATCTATATAGTGCCTACTATGTGCCAGACACTGCTAAGAACTTGACAAATGCTTTCTCAACTGATCCTTGCAACAATTCCTGGGAAGGTGTTGTCTTCATTTGGTTTATATTATTATGATTTATTTATATTATTGCTATTCTAATTTTAATTTTTATTATTCACTTATGTTATTTATAGTATTATTTTCCTCATTTTATAGACAAAGAAACTGGCGTAAACAGAGGTTAAGTGACTTGGCTAAGGTCGTGTACATGGAAACTGTCTGAGACAGGATTTGAACTCACGTATTCCTGACTCCCAAACTAGCACCCTTTTCCATTTGCGGTAGGGCTGTAGGGAGGCACCTTGTATGCCAAACCCAGGAGGCAGAACACTGCAGTATCATCTAGCCACAGAAATATGGACAAATACAGTATCAAGGAATTAAATGGGTCAATAACTGCGGAAAACAGTTCTTGCTGAAGTCAAAACAGAACACCTTGCCGTCAGCTGTTGGTTTACTGCGCTTGTGGAGGGGTGAGCGCAGATACAGATTCATCAGTCAGTCCTTATTTACCAAGGTCGCCCGCCTGCTCAGTTCTGACAGACAACAGATGATCATTCATTTTCCTTTGCAATGTACACAGAGACCAGCCTTCACAGGGTTCTCCCCTTCCATACTCTATCTTCCCTTTTCCTTGCTCCCCCTCTCACCTGACCTTCAGGTCCTTAGGACCTTGGTTGGGGAGGAGGCTTAAGTTTGTTGAGGATAACTTGTTTACAGTACAATTCAACCCTTGGTACTATGCTGGAGAAAATTCTAAAGGAGGGGAGACCAAGTCTGTTTCCCCTGATGGGATAATACAATGTTCATCTTCCTGGGTGTCTCTTGGGGGTGGGGAAAGGAAGGAGAACTGTGGCACTGATGCCACCAGGTGGCTGTGAAACTTGGCCAGCATCTCTGATTATGAGCTTCCAGAAGCATCTCCTATCGAAACCTTTCATCCTACTGCCATCTCGTGGCCAATTAGAGACCGAGTGTATACTCTTGTCAATTTTCCCAGGCCATCCGCTGAATAGGCCAGACTCTACTATTTGGTAGGGGGGATGTTAAACTTTAACAGAGTATGAACATTGACCATTTCCTCAATCCTTGCCACCACCAAGAAATCAGAATTCCAAAGCCCATGCATGGATCAGGCAGGTTCATCTACAAGTAGGAGGGGTGAAATGGAATGTGTCTCTCTGGTGGGGGTACCAAACATGTATGTATTTTGGGGGAAAATAGACCTCTACAGCCCCTCAGAGCGGGAATCCATGTATGCATTCCTGCAAGGTCCCCAGTCTACTATGAAATGCCTCCTGCAGCTGGAAATCCCACCACAAAGAGAGATGAGGGAAGGGGGAGGGCAGGGCTTGCCCAGAAAATATATTCATTTCTGTTAGAGAGGGAAAGAAGGGGCGGACAGGCTAAAGCACTTTCCCAAAACAAAACACTTTCCATTTACTAGCAGTGAGGAACGTTCTTCATTATCCACATTCATCTTTTAAATTGTCCTTCCTTTACTGATTTTACTTATAAGTGGTGACTTATACGTTTGATTGAGTGACACTGCAGCTCCCCAGACTAAAAATGTTTCCCACATTGGATTTCAAAGTTTCATTTGGTGTCAACAAACATTTCAAAGACCTACTATGTGCCAGGCACTGTGTTAAGCTCTAGGAGAAACACAAAGATGAAAAGTCTCTTCTTTCAAGGAACTCACAGTCTAATGGCATCACAAATATATATATAAATATATGTATATTAATGTATGTATGTATACATGTATTTATTTATTTTGGGAGGTAAGAGACTGCTTTAACAAATACAAATGCATATATATATTGGAGGGAATTTAAGCTATTATGCATCATCAACCTACTAATTTATCTGACATTTTCATAGCTCCCTGAGAATTAAGGGCAAGGTCCTACAGAACAGAATCCAGCAAAAGAAATTTTTGAGAGAGTTCTTAACTTTTTTCTTAACTTGTCACAACTTCTTTTGACGTTCTGGAGAAGATTACCAATCCCTTGTCAGAAGAATATTCATAAATAACTTGAAGAAAATGTTAGAAAATAGTGAGAAGAAATATGTATTTTTTTTCTCACTCAAGTTCATGGACCTCCTGAAAAAGAATATGTGAACCTTGGGTTAAAAACCCTTGGTTGGGGAAAATGTTTGGGTAGAGGTCAGCTGGTATTGGGCAGCTAGGTGGTATAGTGGATAGAGGACTAGGCCTGAAGTCAGGAAGTCTCATCTTCCTGAATTCAAATCTGACCTCAGACACTTGCCTCAGTTGCCCCATCTGAAAAATAAGCTGGAAAAGGAAATGTTGAACCACTCCAGTATCTTTGACAAGAAAACTCCAAACAAGCTCATCAAGAATCAGACATGACTGAAACTACTGTATAACTAAGCACCATCTAAATATGATACTGAAATAGGGATCACTGAGTAACTCTCAGAAAGCACTTTCAGGGTAAAGGGCAATTGAAAGGGAAAAGAAAAAGCATGAAAGGAATCTCAAATTTTGTCACTATTTTGTTCAATATTGGCCCTCACCAATGATGGATTAGTTGTTAGCAGAGTAAACCTTAGGACTCAATAAATTGGGACCGTTGTCCTTGACCTCAAGCTACTGGTCCCTGGGTGATAATTCTATTTGGTAGACTATGGCGAGGGAATAGTTCCTCCTCAGTCTCCTGCAGCTAAATTAAATGTTTAAAACTCTTACAATATAGTCATTAAGCACCTCTCACTCACCTCTCACTTTCACAGCAAAGCAAAAGCATCACAGGACCTGAGTTAGACCTAGAGGGAACTTTTAGGTCAGGGAATCCAACTTCCTTCCTTTACAAACTGAAGTTCAGAAAATTTAAGTGACTTGTCCACATTCTACTAGTAAGTGTCTAAGGTAAGATTTAAATTTAGCTCTTCCTATTCCAATTCAAGTCTCTATCCACTACATGCACTTTCTCTCGTACACCTGTCAGGCTGCTAACTCTTTGTATTAATTTACCCGCTTGAAGACATAAGATCATCTTGCTGATTGGTTGATACTCTCTCATTTCTGGCACTTAGTATCCCTATCTTCCAAATTCAGATTAAGAACCACCTCTTGCATGAGGTCTTTCTTGATCCTTTCCCTGTCCCAGTTACTGGAGCTCCCCCTTCTCATTACCTTGTATTTGCTGGACCATCTCCTGTCATCTTGATCCACCTCTGGCCACTGGTCCCAGATGATTCTGGAGGAGAAAGTGAGGCTGGTGACGTTGCACAGCCCGCCTTCACTTAAATCCAAGAGACTTGCATGTTATGACATCACCTCCTTGCTGTCATAGTCCTCTTACAGAACAAAGAACAAACCACTTGCATTTACTTTGTCTATATTTTTTCTATGTTTACATGTTGTTTTCCCCAGTAGGATGTAAGCTTCTTGAGATTCAGTACTGTTTCCATCTTTGTGTCCTAGCACCTAACAAGGTGCCTGATACAATTTTTGTTTGTTGTTCAATTGTTTTTTTAATCGAGTCCAACTCTTTGTGACCCCACTTGGGGTTTTCTTGGCAGAGATACAGGAGTGGTTTGCCATTTCCTTCTCCAGGTCATTTTTTACATATAAGGAAACTGAGGCGAATAGGGTTAAGCGACTTGCCCAAGGTCACACAGCTAGTAAGTGTTTGAGGCTGAATTGGAACTCCTAAAGATGACTCTGATTCCTTACCCAGTGCTTTATCCACTGTGCCACCTACTGCCACACCTGGCACAGAGTCTGTGCTAAATATAAATACTTGCTGATTGATCAGTTATTACTTCCTCCTAGAGCTCTACTCCCTATCTGTAATAATAGCTAGCATTTTATAGCATTTAACACATCTCATTGGATTGTCATAACAAACCCATGAGGTAGGTATCATTCCCATTTTACATGAAGGGAAACCAAGGCTGGGAGAGGTTAAGTGACTTAGTGTCACACAGGTAGTAAGTGTCTGGGAGAGGATTCCAACTCAGATCTTCCTGATTCTAGGTCTAACACCTTTTTGTCTCATAAAAGTCATCCTGTGAGTGGAATAATATTATAGACCAAATGGTCATGTACTGTTTTCAAACTTTGTTTGTTTGTTTTACAAATCTGTACCATAAAGCACAAAGTGAGTTTAAGTCCTAAAAGCGTCTGATCATCAAGTATAATAAAATCTCTTTAAAATACTCTTTGCTTTACCTGACTCTATTGCACTCTGGGTAACATCGTTTTCTTCTACCTCCAAGCCCAATTGTGAAGTCAACGAGGTTGGTTTCAGTGACCCATTTTCTCTGCTCCTTCTTCCTTGGTTCTGATGCTGTTTTCTCTTTATACTTTCCAGTTGTTATTCAGGGCTTCCATGAATCACTGTGGTATATGCATGTGTGCATGTATGCGTATAAGCATATGCACATTCATGTATGTGTGTATGCATGCACACACATGTATGTGTATGTTTATATGCAAGCATGTATATGTAGGTATAAGTATATGTGTATATTGTATGTATACGAATATGCATATGTATGTGTATATGGCTATGTATAACCACATACATGTATATATACACGTACGTGTAAGCCTACATGTACATGCAAACATGCACGTACATGCAAGTATGTGTATGGTACATGTACATGTATACGTGTATGTATATGTATGGAAGAAACCTCTTACTTGGGCATGGCCATCGGTGGCCACAGAGCTCTGTTGTGTTACTCAAGGGCCTCTGCCGACCCAGCTCTAGCATTGCTGATGGAGCAGCCATGGTAGGTGTTGGCAGCTGATCAGGTAGTGCGGCATGCACAGTTTTCCTACATTGTGCTTTTTTGAATTGTTGCCTTGAACAGGATAACAAATCAAACTGGATCTTTTCAGTCAGACTTTAATTGCACTTGGCCATGCTTGGCAGATGGACTCACTCCCTCTTACATATTTCCCTTCTATTTCCTTCTAGAGGCTTCAGAGACCTGTGCTGGGCCAGAAAAATCGGACTGAAACTCCATCAACCTAGCCTACCCCACTCAACTCAGGTGGTATTTAACAAGACTGGATCTTTCTGTTATTTAGCGCCATTACCAGTGTCTGTTACAGACTTCATCCCCCAAACTGGGACAGAATTCCTAAGCACACCTTAGAGAACTCCTTGTTCTTCCAGGGATCCCTAATCCCTGGTATAGTCTATTGCAAAACAAACCCAGTACCAACCCAAAGCTAAAGCCTGAAGTGTTGTCTTTCAGCAGCCCTTAATTCATTCCCTCTTTTATGGCTCTTCTCCTTTTCAGTATCTCTACTATCCCATAAGGCTCCTAGGTACCCATAAACTGTTTTTTATTTTGTTTTCTTTACTATTTTTAAAGCTTGAAGAAGGAATATTTACTTAGCAGGTATTTTTGTTGTTTGTTGTTGAGCAAGGAGAGTTGTTCCAAAGCAATCCTCTCACAACATCAATCTTCCTAAATCTCCTTGCATACACTGGCAATCCACCCAAAATTTTTATATTTACAAGGTCCCTGAACATTTAGGGGGCACAGTGGATAGAATGCCAGGCCTGGAGGCAGAAAGACTCATCTTCTTGAGTTTAAATCTGGCCTCAGACATTTACTAGTTGTGTGACTCTGGGCAAGTCACTTCACCCTGTTTGCCTCAGTTTCCACAACTGTGAAAGAAGCTGAAGAAGGAAATAGCAAACCACTTCAGCATCTTTGCAAGAAAACCCCAAAAGAGGTCATGAAGAATCAGATATGATTAAACAATAACGGGAGAATGGACTCAAACTTGCAGTTAAATGGTAATGAGGCACGCATGTAGAGAACAAATCTGGCAAAAATATAACAGAACTCCCAGGAACTGGAAGTTTTTCCTCCTTTTGCAGAATCCTCATGAAGTTTCCCTTTAGTGTGTCTCAATGAGAGTCAGTACCTTTGCAGGGACTATAGCTAATATTTTTCTCTTTCCAGATGGGTGATGCTCCATGAAGCTGCCTTTTCCTGGAATATCTACTTCATCCTTGGTATGTCATCTAGCTCAGATCCCCATGAAGATTCTTCTCTCAATTACCTCTCTTCCAGGAAACTGCTACTGATGCAAAACCAAAATGAAACAAAAAAGTCACAAGAACTAAGACAGGTGCAATGACCAACTATGACTCCAGAGGGCTGATGATGAAGCATGTCATCTACCTCCTGGTCAACAGGTGATAGACTCAGAGATGTATCCTGTGTGTATTGGTTTGTATACAGCCAACAGGGGAATTTGTTTAACCAAACTATGAATATTTGCTACCAGGAATGTTTTTCTTTTCTCTTTTTTTCCCAGGGAAGAGGGGAACGGGAGGGAGAGAAAAATTGATTTCCATTTATTAAAAAGAAAACAAAACAAAAACTGCTTCTATCTAAGCTATTTCACTGTAGTGCCCTTCGAGTGACAAGCACTTTCCCATTCCCCTCCTCATTTGGCTCCTCAAAATAAAATTTACATTCCCTTAGTGCCTTAGCCTTGGCTAGGGCTAATTAAAAATCTGTTACAGGAATGCAAGTTAGAATTTTAATGGGTGGTAATGGCCCACCCTTCCCAGATTTTATTTATATTTGTGGAGAGATCTTCAATGTATTATGTGGCTGAAGAGTGTAATTGGGGAATTAAGTGGAATTTGAGAAGGGGGCTGTTTGGAATCTTTCAAGTCATAGTGTATAGATATAACCTATTACTTTCTGATGCAGTGGCATAGGAATGAAAAATGCTAGAAGTAATGAAAGATGCCAGAAAGTCTTTATAAACATTTATTATGCAGAATTCATAAAGACCCTTGATATTTGACATTTGAAGTTGACATTGAAAGAAGATACTGGGAAGAAGGAGGAAGCTGTCCTAACCATGTCATGTAGAAAAGCAAGGATAGAGTGGAGGTCAGTAACAGACCTTTCACCTGGTGCCTCATCCCTGCTCCCAGAGCTCTGGTTGATTTCTGTGGAAGAAGATGGTGATGAGAGCTGAGTCACAGAGGCTGCAAAGTGCCACTGGGATGGAGCAGAAAATAGATAGATAAATGATAGAGAGAGACAGAGAGACAGAGAGAGAGAGAGAGAGAGAGAGAGAGAGAGAGAGAGAGAGAGAGAGAGAGAGAGAGACAGAGAGAGACAGAGGCAGAGACAGAGAGACAGACAAGACTGATATACTGTGGCAATAAGACAGAATGAGTGAGACAGAGAATCAAAGATATAGACCTAGAGATAGAGATTTAAATACCAACAGAGTAAGAGAAGCAAGTAGAAATTATAGAAATAGAAATAAAGACAGTGGATAGAACACTGAGTCTGAATTCAGGAAGGTTCATCTTTATGAGTTTAAATCTGGCCTCAGACACTTACTGACTGTGTGACCCTAGACAAATTACTTAACCCTCTTTGTCTCAGTTTCCTCATCTGTAAAATGAGCTAGAGAAGGAAATGTCAAACCCCTACAGCATTTTTGCCAAGACTGCCAAATTTGCCAAATTGAGTTAGAGTTGACATGATTTAAACAACTCAACAACAACATAAAGTATATGGATGATATGAATATTTGGTCATTAAACATTATTAAATACCTACTATGTGCTAAGCACTATGTTAAGTGCTGGAAATACAAATAGAAGTTTTAAAATAAAGACAGATAACAATATACGCAGATAGATATGTCAATATAAATAGATATAAAGAGGAATGTTGATAAATGTTTGACAACTGCCTCTCTGGAAAAAAATAGTATGTACTACATGCTTTTAAATTTAATCTGCATTATTTACATTCTCTCCATCACTTTCCTAAATCTAAACAATCAACAAAACATTAAATCAAGACCTAATTTGTAGCATTAGCCTATTTCTGAGTCACAAATGCTCATACTGAAAATTTAACAGTAGGATTAAAATACCAGCTCTGTTGCTTACATTCTATATCACTTTGGACAAGTTATTTAATGTCCCTGGGCCTCAGTTCCTTTATCTGTAAAATAGACAGAAAGGTTTCTGAGATCCTGTTCAGTTCTAACTCTATAACCCCATTGTTTTGGGATGGAGCCTTCTGGCATTCTGATGAGACTTTAGGGTTGCTTAGAATAATGTATTAAATTTACAAAATAAAATACATAAGATTACAAGGGTAGTCAATTACATTGAAATGTAATGGCCAATTTTTTTTAAAAACAAGTTCATAGATACCAAAATAAGAACATCTGGCATAGTGGAGGGTAACAGAAGGTAGTTATGCCATAAAAGCCAGATGGCTCAATGGATCGGGTGCTAGATCTGGAATCATGAAGAACAATCCAAGTCCGATCTCAGATTAACAATGTGACGCTGGATGAAAATAATAGCTAATACTTGTACGATGCTTTCAGGTTTCCAAAGCATTTTATATGTGTTTTCACATTTTATGCTTATACAAACCCTTGGAGTTAGGTGTAATTTACTATTCCTATTTTACGGATGAGGAAACTGAGACTGAGAGAAATTGAGTGACTTGCCCTGAATCACCTAGTAAGTGTCCAATGCAGGATTTGAACTCAGACCTTCCTGACTCCAAGTCCAACGTGCCTAACTTCTCTCTGCCTCAGTTTCCTCATCTGTAAAATGGAAGTGACAATAATATATAAGATAGTATATGTAAGATACTTTTCCAACTTTAACTATTATTAATATTATAGTGGATAGCACGCTGGAATTGGAGTTAGGAAGACCTGCATTCAAATTCCATCTCTGACATTACTAGCTGTATCACTGTAGACAACATAGCCCCTTTGGTTTCTGCTTCCTCATTTGTAAAATGAAGGTGCTGGATTAGACAACTACTGAAATACCTTTTTACCCTAAACTTATTAAATAATAAAAATAAAAAATGCCACTTACATCGTGTTTGAAGGTTAACGAAGTACGAGCTTCCCCAATACCCTGTAAGATAAGTACTATAGGTAACATGTTACATGCTCTCTATTTAACAGATGAGGAGACTCAGGACCAGAAAAGCTAAGTGACCTGTCCAGGGTCATACAGCTACTATGTATCTGAAGGAGTATTTGAAGTCTGATCTTCCAAGTCCAGCATTCAATCCACAGGGGATTTGAGAAATAAAAGCCCTGCCCCTATTTTTTAGCCTCTCCCCTCTCCTTTCTAATATTTTCTGATTCTACAGAGAATAAGCCTGATGTTCCTGTAGATCAGGAAATGGTTAAGTAGGCAGGCAATCATTGTTGCTACAGACGTCACCTGGGTGGCCCTCATAGAAATAGGAAGTGAACTGACCAGACACCCTGCGGTGTCAGGAAAGAATTCAGCTAGAGAATGTGATCTGAATCTGGTTAGAAATCAGTGATGTTAACAATGATGTGACAGTCCTCCATTTCTCTGCAATGGAGAAAGAAATATATGGAAGTAGAAAGGTTCATTTATGAACTTTGTGATCCTTGGACGATTTATGCTTGAGGACTTGGGGAGACTGGCCAGATTTCCATTCTAACTGAAAATTTGATATTCAGATTTGAGTTTGTGACCTTTTGGGACAGTAGTGTCACGTTCTAATTTGATCTGCTCTCTCTCTCTCTCTCTCACTCTCTGTCTCTCTCTCTCTCTCTCTCTGTCTTTCTCTCTGTCTCTCACTCTCTGTCTCTCTCTCTGTCTCTCTAGCTCTCTATGTCTCTCTGTCTGTCTCTGTCTCTCGTTTTTTTTCCATTTTGGAGTTATAAGAAGTGGAGATGGGCTATAGCATCCCACTCTTGACATTTACTTTGTCCAGTGGATAGCACCCTGCCTCTGGAGTCAGAGGACCTGGGTTCAGATTCTGCTACTGATACTAACTGGGACATTGGTATTTAATTATCCCTCTCTTCACTTTCCTCATCTGTAAAATGAAGAGACTAGATGTCTCTTCCAGTTCTAAATCTCTGATCTTACGATCCATTGTAACAATAAGCAAAGTAGGATGTTTTGCTGTTTGAACTTTAGTCAATCAAATGCCATTGATTGAATCTTGCCTTTGACTGAATCAATCAAGAGTCTTTGATTAGAAACAGTATATATATATATATATATATATATATATATGTATATAGATGATACACACATATACATATACATACATATACACACATATACATACACACATACATGCATGAATATATGTATTTATGTGTATATATACACACACACATATATGTATTGCAGAGAAAGCAGTCAGAAGAAGATCCAATAGAGGAGAGATTATGAGCTGGCTAGGGGAACCTGCTTGTGAGGAGACAGAAAGAATGTTCATGATGTTGATGCTCTGTCTGTTGATCTGCGTTGATTTCTCAGACAGAAGTCCTATCTGTTGGTCTTTATGAGTGAATTGAGATGATGGCACTGGTAATATGTATAAATATTGTTAAAGCCCTGTTAAGCTTTGTTTCCCTAGAAACAGAAGCTGTCGGCAGGAGCCCCTGGAGCCTGCTGTCAGGAAGAAGCAGGAATAGTTTGGGGTGGAACAGTTCCCTTGAGCTGGACCAAGGGGCAGGAGCAGAGATCTCCCTGCATGTGAACCCAGGCAAAAACTGGGGGCGGTGGGCTCATGGAGGAGGAGCCAGGGGGTTTGGAAGTCAGCCTTGAGTCAAGAAGAGAAAGGACTTTACTTGAACACTGTGTATTGATTAAGGAGATTGTTCTTACAGTGACCTGGGAGTGGACGGTGTAGAATTTTCTGCTACCCCTTAAGAATTCATCATGCTAGAGAAGACCCTAATTTGAGACTCCCTGATTTTGGGATGCAATGATATATGCTATGTACCATATGACATACTTTATACTATACGATTAGACCTTTAAAATCATTCACAGGTATGCTTCTGTGATTGGCTTTACATTCATATAACATTAAAATATCGATATTGGAAGGGACAATAGAAACTATCTAAGCCAGTTCATTATATACCTTGACCTGACATTGGGAGTCATAGCAGATCCAAGATCTCCATGCTTAGGCTTTTTTTTATAAGCATCATGTTTATGGATAGAATTCCTAGAAGATCTGGGTCCAAATCCTGCCTTAGATACTTTGTGATCCTGGGCAAGTCATTTAATCTCACTGTGTCTCTTTCAGTCAGTCAAGAAACACTAAAGCACTAAAATACATATGTCAGGCACTGTGCTAAGCACTGGGGATACAAATATGAAAAAAAGAAATATAGTTCTTGCCCTCAAGAAATTTACAGTCCAGCGGGGGAAGATAAAAGGAAAAGGAAGCTAAAAGAGGCAGAAGAGGAAATTAACCCAAAATGAGGAGATAGCTGGCCTGGGTACCCTCCTTAAATATAGAGGTTCTGAGAGGAGGTCTCTGCTGTGTCTTCTAGTCAGAGGGGCCCTGGGGGCAGAGGGTCCTGATAAAATGTTCCAGGGTTGATGGGATTTTGCAGGACAACGAGGCCTAATGAAGCAGCTGTCATGTGAGAGAGAGAGAGAGAGACAGAAAGACATACACAGAGAGACACACACACAGAGACAGAAAGAGATAGAGACACAGAGACAGAGAGAAACACAGAGAGAGACAAAGAACTCTGAGAGGTAGATTCTGTTATTATCTCCATTTACTATTGAGGAAACTAAGGCAAATGAAGGTTAAGTGAGTTGTCCAGAACGGCACAGCCCATAAGTATCTGAGGCCAGATTTGGACTCCTTTTCTTGATTGTAAGAACGGTGCCTTGCCCACTGTACCACCTAGCTGCCTACCTCACCATTGGAGCTGAGTTACACCACCCTAGCAGTCAAGAGGCAGATCTTTGCTTTTGTCCTAGAGGAAAGACTATTAGAGGCAGATTTCAATGTGAAGATCCCCCAAGCCTTGGAGAATAAACCCTGCTTTAGTCACTATAGTCCTAAATTCACAATAGGACGACACATAGCAGAGCTGGAAGGGGCCTCACACACAGCACATCTTGTCCAATCATCTGACTTCACAGGTGAGAAAACTGAGGTGTAGAGAAGCTGAGTGACTCATCCAAGGATGCACAGGTAGGAATCAGAGGCAGAATTTGAACTCAGGTCCTATTATTGCACGATCAGTGTCCTTTTCACTGAGACGTACTGCTCCTATTCCCCCGTATTCAGAGAAAGAACTGAAAAACAGGAAACAGAAGTATGTATGAAATAATCATATATACACATACACATACACATATTTGTGTCTAATGGTAGCAATCTCTAGGGCAGAAGGGGAGGGAAGAAAAAATGGAAAAAAAAAGAAATTTACATGATAACTTTATTATATTTTTAAAAGGGGGAATCTGAACATAATAGACTTGCAGTTTCCTGTTCAATTATCTTTTTTTTAATTCTAATATGTTATGGAAATGCTTGTTCTTAGTTTATAAATTAAAAATTAAATTATTTTTTTTAAAAGAAAGAAAATAAAGGACAAACAACCTCACGGGTCCAAATGTTTCCATTGGTACTGAAATTTACATCCTCCTACACCAAGGTCACTGATTTCCTATAACATGATCTTCCAAATGCTTCTAGCCCTAGTAATAACCCCTTCTTCTTGATATTCCTATCTTCCAGAAAAGCTTTCGTGAGTATAGTTAGCTAGTGAACTGGACTTGGAGTAAGGAAGACTTGAATCTGAAAACTGCCTCAGACACTTATTGACTGTGTCATCCTGGGCAAGTCACTTAACCTCTGTCAGACTTGGTTTCCTCAACTGGAAAAATGAGAATAGGTAATAATGTCACCCACCTCCTAAGATTATTGTGGAGTGGATGAGATAAGGCATGTAAAGCTTTTGGCAAACCTTAAAGCGTGCTATAAATGCTTGCTATTATGGAATGGATTAATTTACAAAGGGAGAAGGAATTCATGAATAATGCATGAAATCACAGTGGTACAAAATTATCTCCCTAGTGCTTTCCCCCATGCCTACCCTACCACCTGTTCCATTCTCCCATTGTGTTAACTAGGTCCTAATGAGGACCCTTGGACTCCACCTAGTGAACTTTCTTCCTTGTGGGTACCAATAATGTCTCTGTGCTCCAAAATGTTCTACCTGGCTTTGGCTTTACCTAGCTTCCCCTGCCCTTGGGAAAGACCATTCATTATATCATCTATAATAAGCTCTACACACCTGCAACTAATTGGCAAAGTATCCCCATGCCTTGCTGGCCATGTCTCTCTGCCCACACACCATGCATCAGTATGATGCTAATGAGCTGATCCTGGGGAGAGAAAAATGATGTTTGCCTATAACTAGGATAATACACTCCAGTCTGTCTATAGATTAGTATTTCAAAAAGACATCACATTTCTGCATAGAACTCTAATCTTGGAGATTCATAGTTGATAGCAAAGTTATGTTTGTTTAGAAGTAGAAACTATGATGCTTATCAACTCAGTTTGTTCTGGCTGTCATGTGATACTAACTTCAGTTAGAATTTTTTCAATGACCAAGCATTAAGTTTTCTTTCCTTTTTACCTTCCCCTGCCTCACTGGAAAAAGAAAAAGAAAATGAAAACCCTTGTAAGAAATGAGCATTATCAAACAAAACAAAATCACCCATTGGCCATGTTAAAAATATATGTTCCAATCTCCAAGTTAGATTTCCTTTTTTTAAAGTTCTATTTATTTTCAGTGCTCCACAATCATTTCCATATAACCTAGATTTTTTTTCCCTACTTCCCCCCCCTCCCTCCCTGAGATGGCATAAAATTCTATATAGGTTCTACACATAAATTTCCTCTAAATACACTCTCACCTTAGTCATGTTACATAGAAGAATAAAAATGAATAGGAGAAATCATAAAACAAACCAAAACATAATACAAAAGAAAATGATCTGCTACATTCTGCAATTGAATTCTATAGTTCTTTCTCTGGATGTGGAAGGCATTTTACCTTAAGAGACCATAGGGAATTTTTTAAGCCCTTGCATTACAATGAAGTTCTAAGTCTACCAGAAAAAGTCCTCCTGGTTCTACTCCTTTCCCTCAGCATCAGTTCATATAAGTTTTTCCAGGCCTCTCTGAAGTCTTCTTGTTCATCATTTCTTACAGCACAATGGTATTCTATTATATTTGTATACCACAATTTATTCATCCACTCCCTAATTAATGGGCTTCCCCTTGATTTCCAATTTTTGGCCACCACAAAGAGTGCTACTATAAATATTTTTGTACATATGGGATCTTTTTCCATTTTTATGATCTCTGGGGAATACAATCTTAGAATCAGTATTGCTGGGTCAAAGGGTATGCACATGTTGTAACCCCTTGGGCATAGTTCCAAATTGCTCTCCAGAATGGCTGGATCAGCTCACATCTCCACCAACAATGATTTAGTGTTCCAACTCTCTGACATCTTCTTCAACATTTATCATCTTCCTGTCTTGTTGCTTTAGCCAATCTGATAGGTGTGATGTGGTATCTCAGAGTTGTTTTGATTTTCATGTCTCTAATCAATAGCAAGTTAGAGCATTTTTTCATGTAACTATAGATAGCTTTGATTTCTTTCTCTGAAAACTGCCTGTTCTGGTTCTCTGACCATTTATCAATTGGGGAAACCAAGTCAGATTTCTTTAGCCCTACCAAAGGGCATGGACTTTTAGGGAGGCTGGAGGCTTCAGAGACAGCTCTCACTGCTTCAGACAAATACTTTGTCTCTGGTCTTAGAAGGAGAAAAGCTGGGGGTGGGAGTGAGGGGGTGCCTGAGGATGAGGAAAGGAGAGGGGGCCCACTGGAGCAAACATCTCCAGGCTCCAGAATCAAACATTATATTTTTAATATGAGCATTTACACCATGGAAATAGTAAATTGTTATAAATCAGCCTTGAATTGTTGCTTTGTTGATTGTCTCTGATTTAAGAAAATGCAGATTAAAATTTAAAATGTGTCTCAGCTTTTCAATGTACTGATTGTTAAACATTTACCAGCATGATGTTGGAGGCAGGAGGTCTATGCAGTAGTTCTTTTGAAAAAGATTTGGGGGTTTTAGTGAATCTCAAGTTCAATATCAGTTAAAAGTTTTTTACAACAGCCAAAATTTAGCTAATGTGACCTTAGGTTGCTTGCAGGGCAAGTTGTCTTCATCCTCTATTCTTGAAGAGGACTTAGGATATCACAAGGGTGACATCTTAACTTGTGAATGAGTTGGGTTTGAGTAAGGCAGAATTGCACAGTCATCACTCACTCTCTCCTGCAGTCATCACAGTCCAGTGTCAAGACAAGAGTCTTGTGATTCTTGTCACAGTGACAAGTGACAGGAGTCAAGGTGACTGGCAATGGTCCCTGTAAGCAGACTGTCCAGAACTATAGGAGTGATCATCTGGTCTAATTACATCTGGAGTATTGGGATCAGTGCTGGGCTCCATATTTTAGAAGAACACCAAGAAGCTGGAAAGCATCCAGAAGAAGCCAACAAGGCTGGTGAAGAAACTCAAGGCAATATCATATGTGGATGAGTTGAAGGAACTGGGGATCCATAGCCTACTATGGAGCAAAGACTTGTAGAGAAAGGCCATGATAGTGCTCCTCCAACGTGTGAAGGGCTGTAATGTGGAAGAGGGATTGCAATTATTCTACTTGGGCCAAGAGGACATAACTAGGAACAAATTTATGTTTAGCTAGTAGTTATCCAAAAGGTCAATGCGTTATCTGAAGAAGTAGGGGCTTCTCTCTCTTTGAGGTCTTTGTGGGAAATCTGGAGAACCATCTTTTGGGTAAGGAGTAGAGGGTTTCTTACATAGGCAGAAATTGGACCAGATGGCTTTGGGGACCCCATTCAGCTCTGAAAAACTGACCATAGGGTAACAGTGCCATTGAATTTTCTTCATACTTCCAGAGGTATTCTCATCTATTGGATCATAAATTTAGAACCGAAAGGGACCTCAGAGGTCACTTAGTCCAACTTCCCCATTTATACACAAGGAAACCAGGGAAAATGACTTGCCCAAGATCATACAGTGGGTTTTGAGGAGTGGGTTTTGATTTCCCAAAGATGTCCTAGAACTCTTCAAGACACTTTATTCTTAAGTTCCCCCTGTCATCCACAGAATCAGAGAACCTCAGAGTTTAGAAAGGACAGCAGAGGTTATAAGTTCAAGTACATATTTGAGCAGGAATTTCATAATCCTGATGAGAACTATGAATGCCTCTGTCACTCAACGTTCTTTGAACCTGATAGCTGTTGGTTCATCTCTAATAGCAGAGATTTGTCTTTGGTGGAGACATACGTTGCTTCTTCTTAAACAGCTCAGTTCCATGCGGAGCATTTGTTTTCACTGCAATCACCACATGATGCCAGGTTTGGGAACAGAGAGATCTAAACTACAGCCTTCTATCTCCTTGCTGAAAATGCAGGATCAGTGGGCATATGGCAATTTTTCCCAGCAGGGAAACTTTTCTCATTTCATTCACAGACAGTCAATAACATAACTCAATAACAAAGCTAATAAATAGATTCTTCCTACTTCTTTCAGAATGGTGACACAGGTGGCTACTCCCCATTCCCCCATTGCAGGTCACTACTCTCTCTTTTTCTCTGAGAAAATGTTAGAGACAACTTGCAAATATTAAAGTGAGTTGGAGACTAACTTGGCAAGGCCTTGTGAGAGGAAGGAAATGCCAAGCATAATTTTATCAAAATCAGTTAAATTGTTTGTAGAATCCAGGTGGTAAGATAAAGATGGACATTGGTGAATTCTATTTGGTACAAGAGGCCTTGGTTCTTCAAATGAAAAGTTGTTACATTCAGGGGGCATCTATGTGATGCAGGAGTCAAGAAAACCTGAGTTCAAATCTCACCTCAGACACTTGACACTCACTAGCTCTGTGACCTTGGGCAAGTCACTTAACCCCAATTGCCTCATCCTGGGTCATCTCCAGTCATCCTGATGAATATCTGGTCACTGGATTCAGATGGCTCTGGAGGAGAAGTGAGGCTGCTGACCTGCATGGTCCTTCCTCACTCAAAACAAAGTCAAGTGCAAGTCATGTCGTCATTTCTCTGATGGCATAGTCTTCTTTGGCAATGAAAGATGAACATACATTTGTTATATTCAGAAAGAAAGAGGAAAAGGACTGGGCCTGTAACTGCATTATTAGGAAGAACTTCTGCATAATGCAACTCCTATAGATACAGACTGGCACCATCTTTTCAACTTATGGGTTTAAAGCATTGCATTGAGCCCTGAGAGACTTTCCAGGGCCATACAACAAGTATGTGTGAAAGGTAGGACAAGAAGCCAGTTATTCCTGGCTCTAAGGCAAACTTTTTATACACTATACTATGTTGCCTCTTAGGAAGAAACGTTTCTTTTAATTCTTCTTGGCAAGCTTTCATTTTGTTTAAGGAGGAGGTCATAACACTATGTGCTTTCATTTAGTTTGATCCAAATATTACTTTAGAAGATATTATGTCACTTCAGATGACAAAAACCCAATGGCCTAGTGAGCTCAGACCAATTCAATGTGGTGAATAAACTACTTAATGTTAATTGACTGAACAATGAGAGGATACTGAAAAAGTGTGACTGCCTTAAAAAAATTAAATTGTTCATCTCAAACTTTCTGTATCATTAGGGAAATAAGTTGTACATACATGAAAAGTTCTTATGACAAAACTGTCTGATTTTCCCCTGGAGGCTTCCTCCGGTAGCAATACTATTTCATCGTGGGGAAAGGGCAATACAATCACTTGAGCCCCCACCCATCACAGATGCCATTTACAACATGGGCAAATTGCTTAATAAGTAAAATCAAATAAGTCATTTAATCGAAGAGTGCCAACAAAACAACAAACAGGAAAATACATACCACAAAACTTTTCTTAATCCTTCATAAATCAATGGAAAAATAATCATCTCCATGACTTTCTTGTCAATGGAAAAAAAGGAACAAGTGTGGGGTTGGACGTGAGGAGTGGTAGAACTCAATGCTCTGAAGACACTTGGAAGAAAGGCTGATTGGTTTTACTGCTGCAACAACTCTCAAGGTGGCTGCTTGTCATCTGACCCAACGCCTTTGGAGGGAACTGGAGACGGAGTTTCCTTGCTGCTGGTGTTTAATCATGTCCAACTCTTCATGACCCAATTTGGGGTTTTCTTGGCAAAAATACTGGAGCAGTTTGCCATTTCCTTCTCCAACTCATTTTACAGATGAGGAAACTGAGGCAAACAAAGTGAAGTGACTTACCCAGGGTCACACAGTTAGTAAGCATCTGAGGTTGGATTTGCACTCAAGTCTTCCTGACTCTAATTGTGGGGCTATGTGCGACCTAGCTGCCCCTGTGTTTCCTTGAGTTGCCACCAAAACAACTTCCTGGACAGCTCCTGGTCTCCTCAGCAGTCATTTGGAGAAGCTCTCATTGGAGAAGCACTGCTAATTAAGGCAAGATCTTTGAGGGATGGAGGTTGTGATGGGGGGTAAGGTGGGGGTGAGAACTTCATGGATGATATTGGACTGAACTGGAATTAGGAGAGTGCCTATTATATAGACAGATGTTATCCAACAAAATGGCAGCACTTTTCATATTCTCTGAGTTGGTATATATTTTTTTCAGATAGGGACTGGATCTGTGATTTCCTTGATGTGGAGAACTTACTTAAACAATTCAGGTCAGTGCCTTCTTGGATATTTATAACTGTAGAGGGTTGCCTAGAGTTCTGAGAAGTTTTAAGTAACTTGCCCAGAGTAATACAGCCAGTATGTGTCAAGTAAAAGAGATAAATCCAGGTCTTTCTAGCTCAGAGGTTAGTTCTCTACACATGACTGTGATAAAATAATACTTTAGGTTTAAGAGAATGAAGAAACTGAATAAAAAGATTACCCATGAACATCAAGTGCTTAGAGATCAAATCATTGCCTGAATGTTTGAGAAGGTGAATTTCAAAATTTCACAGAGCTGGAACACAAAAGAGTTTATCGCCAGTCTTAGAATATGAGACCTGGAAGGAATTTTAGAGATGATCTCATCTTAGATCTCCAGGACCCTCCAGAACAGGCAGTTTCTAGGGTCCAAACCTTCCCTGCTCTTCTTCCTCTATCAGATCAAAAGATAGCTGGTAGGGGTGGGGAAGAAGAAAACAAGCCTTTATTAAGTATCTATTATGTGTCAGGCATTGTGCTAAAGGCTTTAAAATTTCATTTGAACCTCACAATGATCCTAGGAGGTGGAAGATATTATCCCCATGTTGCATTTGAGGGAACTGAGGCAGACAGAGGTTTAGTGATTTGCCTACAGCGTGTATCTGCGGCTGGATTTGAACTCAAGTATTCCGGACTTTCTATCCCTTGCACTACCCAAGTTGCCTCCGCATTTTTACTTGTGAGGGAAGGGAGTGGGGTGGGAGTTGGGATTCATGCTCTGAAGATAAATGTCCCTTAGCAAAACTCCCTTGTGTCTCATTTCTTCAAGGTTCTTCTCTTTGCTAGGGAAACGGTGCTGAGATGTTAATGGGAGATGTGTTAGTGTGTCCTCTATACTGGATAACATTTGCCTTTTAAGATCTTAAACCAAATAATTGGATAAAATGAGAACTTCAAGCATATGTCAGACACATTAACAGAAAATGTGTTTTTGAGGGAGGGGATGTAAGAATGGAATAGAGAACTTCCAGTGACATGACATTAGCCACCTCATATTCTGTCTATGTCTAAGTCTTGGCCTGGACTATTCTTAATACTTTGGCATCTTCATAATGATGATACCACACCACTTATATGGGGCTTTGGAGAAGTGTTTTACATAACCATGTTTCCTTTCTGTTTGTCACAACATCCCTGTGATGCTGTTATTTTAAGAAAACTTTAATGGTAATGCAGAAATGTAGAAAACTGACTTTTCAATGAGTGTGAAGGGGAAGGAGAGAGGGAAAAATTTGGAATGCAAAACTTTAAAAAATGAATGTTAAAAGTTACAATTGGAAAAAAATTTTTTTAAAAAAGAAATGTATTGTAGAAGGTTCTATCCTAATTAGATTATTAAATATTTTTCTGAATTCAGTCATCTATAATGTCACCAGACTCACACATTTCAAGGACTGTGACTCACATATAGTAAGGGAGTGTCACTGTGTGGTTCATGGGGAGGCAGAATAGACATCTCTAGACTCTTTCCTCTCCACCCTTCTCCAAGGAATAATTTAATTCTTAACAGAAAGGGAAGGAGGAATTTGGAGACAGAAGCTACAACTCTGCTCTTCTTGGGAAAAGGGGGTACCAGGCTAGAATTATATCTATCTGCCCTCTTAAATATTGTTAGTTTAGGAAATGTGATTTTCAGGTTCAAACTACCTTCCAATGATTGTTTAATTATTGAGGGAAGAAGAATCCCAAGCTTTTTAACCAAGACTAGACTCTTTGGATTCCAGTCCCACCATGAACACTCATAGCAATTAGCCAAGAAATCCATTTATCCAATTCAATAGCAAAACAAATACGAAAGAAAGATAACGTAGAAGTATATATGTCAAATGATATAAAGGAGCTCTCTCATTGGGAGTCAGGTGAATCAAGAAAAAAAGATCCTTCAAGGGATGAGACGTCCCCTAAGTCTCTAGTGTAGCAAACTGGCATAGAGATATAATGGAGAATGCCCACTCTCTCATGTCAGTTTCTTTCCAGAGTCTTTTCTTTCAGCAACTTGAAGTAGGGTTGACCTCATTCCTCTTCTCTCTTAAAGCCAGAATTCCCTGAAGCAAGTGCAGAGCCCCAAAGACTAGATCTCTCTTGCTCTCTTAAACTGCCCTGACCTTCTCTTAGTCTGGGGTCATTGATCTCCACCAATAAGGAGAGAATCTCCTACCAACAGGCTTTGGGACTGGGGTTAAACTTACACACACACACACACACACACACACACACACACAGACACACCCACACACACACACACACACACACACACACACACAGACACACCCACCAAAATGCTAGCAATCAACAGAGAGAAAACAACAGCTTTATGTATACAGTTCCCCGTCTTACATTTACAATTACAGACTTTAGATGGTAAGTATGTACCTTTCCCAGTGCAATTTTCCTGAGTAGGGGCTCGGAATCTGTAGAAGAGAAAATGATGATGGTGATGATTTTTTCTTTAAAAGATGAGTCACCCTATCTGTCCAGGCTGAAAGTGCAGGGACTGTTCATAAGTACAAAAACCCAATCCCAAATTTGATCACCTTGGAAGTTTTAACCTGCTCTGTTCTCAGCTTGGGCTGGCTCACTCCAACCTGGGAATAGTAGGCACCCATACTTAGGGGGTTCTTCATAATATTGCTGAACACAGTTTGGATACCTGAATACCCAATGAGGTTAGCCCACTGAACTTCAGAACTCCTGAGTTTAAGAAGTCCACTAGTCTCAGCCTCCCTAGTAGCTGGGTTTAATGAGTACACCACCAACCCAGCAGAATAGAAAGCTATTGACTCAGTTTTGTTGTTCAGTCATTTCAATCCTGTCTGACTGGCAAGGATATTGGAGTGCTTCACCATTTCTTTTGCAAGCTCATTTTATAGATGAGGAAACTGAGGTAAACAGAGTTAAATGACTGGCCCATGGTCACATAGTGAAATCTGATTTGAAGTCAGAGTTACCTGACTTCAGGCTTGGCACTCTGTCCACTATGCCACCTATGTGTCTTTATATACACACATATACACAAATATATGTATGTATATAAATACACTATATGAAGATGTACATATATTATTATACATATTTTTAAAAATCTTAATTATATTGAAATCTTTTATCTTTGCATTATCTTTGTTTCTGAATATATCCCTCTCTTCTATCCAATGTCATCCCTTGTAACAAAGATGAATAAATAGAGAGGAAAAATGCAGTTCTACTATCAATGCATCAATTGTGCCTGACCGCATATACAACATCTCACACCCATAATCCCCCACATCTGCAGAGGGGAAGGTAGCATGTGTTATAAAATTCCTTCATCATATAGCATTAAATTGTCATCATTGTTCTTTCCATTTGCATTATGGTATATCATTTTTCTAGATCTGCTTACTTCCTTCTGTCTCAGTTCCTCTAAGTCTTCCTATGGTATTTCTTTTCATTCTTAACATCCTTAACTCTACAGGTGATATAGCGCCTTTGGGGGACAAACAGTTGAGTCAAGTGAAAAACTGCCTGCCTTGTGTAGAAATGCCATCAGCAATATATTCAAGGCAATCATGATAGTATTTTTAAAAGTTGTCATCCTACGGAATTTCCACTTGAGTGTTTCAATTATAAATATTCATTAGTTTTTGAAAGCTTGAAAAGATAGAAAGCCACTAGAAAGGTGATCAATCCTGATATGATTGTACATATAAACAAAACAAGTGACATAATTTCTTTCAAGTTATATAGACTTCATTCCTAACATGGATCGAGGGGTTTGAGGAATGTCTGCAGGAAACATATCAGCAACTACCCCAAATTACATCTCAATCAATGTTAAAAGGCATTTGACATTTCCCTTTGATTTATGGATTAACCTTTACATCAAATTCAGTCTAACATTTATTGTTTTCATCAGACCTGATATTACCGCTGTAACCACTCACTCGGCTCATTGCAGGAACCTGGTTAAATTAATAGCTTTCTCCTTTTGCGATCACAATTGCGCAACTAATGAAAAGTCTCTTTTACACAGTTGATGGACACTAACCCACAACCAAATAAACCAGGCCCCAAACAGAGAGCTATAATTAGTTACATAAATGGACTTGGTTTATCTTCCCATGCATTTGCTTCTGAAATGACTTAGTGATGGGAATTGAACTAGAAAAATCCCAAGTTCCAGTGGGAGAAAAAAAATATATGTTCCTGAAATCTTTTTGCTGTGCAGGAAGCAGTGAGTTTACAGATGTCACTGTTTTCCACAAACCTTCCTTTGGCATGAGGAGGGTTTGAAGAATGGCAGCAGGGCTCAGCCAAGTTTGCATGGATGTTAGCATGGTTCTCTGGGACTCAATTACAGACTGAGCTAATTGCCTGCATAATTGATTATCTAAAAGTTAGGCAGGAATAAAAAAAAAAACCTTATATACACATGTGCCTAGTGTCAACTATATTAAAACACCCTGCTGATTAGGAAAGGAATCCCAGGTTCACTAAAGCATCTAAATTGAAGACATATTTTTTTTCTGGTAGAAAAATCAGACCTTTTTAGTCTAGATAGGAAATCACTGAGATTTAGGCAAAAGATGTTCTACATTCTGAGAGAAATAGAGCCATTTCCTTCAATTGCTTCTTTTTTGCGGTGGGAAGGGAGAAGAGGAGGAGGGAGAGGGTAGAATGGTTGGGATGTATCTGTGAGAAGAGCAAAATACGGTTGTTAGATATTGGTCAGTATTATCCTGTTGTTGAATGAGTCACACTTACCCACTCTATTATCTGGAGACCAGTAAGTAGTAAATTTGGTGCTTGAGAAAAGCTACATGAAACATCCTCACATCATTATAAGGTAAAATTCAGTTGGGGCTGGAAAGAGCCACAGGTCACTTGCCTCTTCTGATCCTACTTGTGACCTTTGAACTTGCCTACCATCACTCAATGGCCTTCTTGCTTTGGAACGTCTATGGTCCCCTCCTCCCACTGATGAGCTCCCCTTGGAACTTCCATCCCAAGGAACGGTCTAGGACCACCATTCTTGATTCCTCTCCCAACTCTGCTTTTGACTTTCTGGACTTCCCCAGTCTACTTTACCTGCCTTGACTCCAGCCCTATAGTCTTCTCAGCCTGGAATGTCCTTCTTCCCATCTCACCCACCTCCACCTTCCTCCCTGCTCCCACCCTTGCCTTCCACCTCTACCATTTTCCTCTCTCTTTTCTGTACTGTCTCCCTCCATTGGAACATAAAGTCATTGAGGGCAGGGATTGTCTTCTTTTTCTCTTGTATTTTTATCCCCAGCATTAAGCATGGTACCTGGCACATTTAAAAAATGCTGTTGATTTGACTTCTAGGCCACTACTGAAGAGGTCATTGGAAGGCCAGTGACAAGAGCTAGGCCAGGGAAGATTTTTTATAGTTCCTTCCTAATCTTCATGGTGTTGTAACATAATATATATACACAGACATGCATATTTTTTTCTTTCAGCCTATCTGAAGCCAATAAGGAGTAGCTTCCCTATTCCCTATAAATATTCCCTATTCCCCATCATGTGGTAGCTTCCTATGTTAACTAGTTAGTCTTGCTAGTAGAAGCTAACCTCAGTTACTTCTAAAATGCTGAAGTAGTAAAAGTATTGTCAATGCCCCCTCATTTTCAGTGTCTTAATTCAAAGTCCCAGCTACTACACCTTAGTTGTGATTTTGGTTCATAGTCAGGCAAAAATCAAAATCATAGAACTGGAAGAAACCGTAGGGATTGGCTAATCTTCAAGACTAACTTGTCCAGAGGATTCTCTTTGTTTTTTACCAGAGAGATGACAAATTCCTGAGCTAGAGATGGAGGGATCAGGAGTTGGGAATATGAAATATTCCTTTTGATAAAGCAGAGCCAGGGAAACTTTGGAGCAAAATAATACCTATTTGACTATTTTCACATTGAAAATTAGCATGCATCATAATTGCTTTGATATATATATATTTAATTTATTACTTTGGAGGAGAAAATATTGTTAGAATCAAAATATTCTTATAGAACCCCTTTGCATATACCCTAGAGCACCAGCATTCCACAGAATACAATTTAGAAAACTTTGTTTGAATCCAGCCCATTTCTTTTTATAGATAAGGAAAATAAAGTCCAGAGAGTTAAAATGACTTGCCTAAGGTCACATCTTGTGAAGTAGAAGTTTTCCTCCGGTGGCCCTTGCCTCCCTAGTCTAAATCATTTTTCCCTTTCAACATCCTCTCATTCTCATCTCCCCATTTCATCTGTCCATTTCTCCTGCTCCCAAGGAAATAACTGACATCTACACAGCTCTAAGATTTGCAAAGCATTTTACATACATTATGCCATTTAATTCTTACAACAAACCTATGAACTGAGTACCACACTTATTATTACGGAAGATGAAACTGAGACTGAGAGTGTTAAGTGACTTGAATAGGGTCTCCTAGCTAGTGCTTTCGAAAAGGGATTTGAACCTATGCTTCCCTGACTTTAAGAACCATACTCTACTCACTACCCATGATATGAATTCATCTTCTCATATGGAGGACTTAGTGATTTAATGTATTATTTTCCTAGGGAAATTTTCATTTTAAGAGAGAATATCAAAGGTTTGGTCAATTTGATCATCAGTAGGAGAGATTGTTTTGCTTCAAACAATTTTTTATTGATACCTTTTGGTTTTGACATCCTGTTTGTAAACAGTGATAGTTGCCATGTGCTGGACTGGTGAATAGGCAGGCAGGGTTGCCAGTCAATTTTATCCTCGCCTCTCCTCATCTTTTTACCCTGGCAATCATTTTGATCCACTGGCTACTCCTCCACAGGGACGTTATTTTTCTCCTTGTTGCTCCCTCAGACCCTTCTTGTATGAGAGTAATTTTCTTTCCAACTTGTTTTGTGTTCGTATTGTGTTCGCGTTGTCTTCTGCCGAAGACCATGCCATCAGAGAAATGATGACATGACTTGCACTTGACTTTGTTTTGAGTGAGGGAGGGCTATGCAGGTCACCAGTCTCACTTCTCCTGTGGAGCCATCTGAATCCAGTGACCAGATATTCATCAGGATGACTGGAGATGACCCAGGATGCATTGCCTAGACTATGGGCAAAGGCAGAAACCTCCTCCATGCCACAATCAATTGGCCTCCCTGAGAAACCCTGGTAAATATATTCTCTCTTTTTTAGGAAGTTGGCAGCTATGGCAGTTTTATTTTTCTGTTCTCCTCCCAGGTTGTTCCAAATCACTCCCCTACAATGCTACAATTAAAGCAAGAGAATATATGGTTTAATAAAGTTAAACAAATGGCCAAAAAGTTCAAATGTTTCAATCTGCAGTCCGACTACATCATCTCACTATCTGGAGGTAGAGAGCATGTTTCAACATGAGTCCTCTGGAACTGTGGTTGGTTCTATCACAAAAAAATGTTGATATCCTTTCAGGAATCCATTAACAATTCCATTGTGTTGATCAACGTTCTTTAGTTTTTCAAAATTGTTTGCTTTTACAGTATTGTTGTTATTTCACTTTTCATTTCACTTTGCACCAGTTTACATAAGTCTTCTCTAGGTTTTTCTAAAACCATCCCCTCATGGCTGAACAAGTTGTGGTATACGATTGTGATGGAATACTATCGTGCTTTAAGAAATGACAAGTAGAATGCTCTCAGAAAAAACTGCAGTGTAAAGTAAGAACTGATGCAAAGTAAATAAACAGAACCAGATAAACACTGTACCTAGAAATAGCAATATTCTACAGTAATTAATTGTGAATTACTTAGCTATTTTCATCAATACAATGATCCAAGACACTTCAAAGGACTTAAGATGAAAAATGCTAGTCACCTCCAGAGACAGAACTGATACAATCTGAACACAGATCAAAGCATGCTTCTTTTTTTTTACTTTATTTTTCTGTGCTTTCTTTTGCAACATGACTGATAAGAAAATATGTTTTGCATTAGTGCACATATATAATTCATATCAAATTGCTTGCCTTCTCAATGAGGGGGAGGAGAGAGAGGGAAAGAGAAAATTTGGAACTTAAAAATTTTTTAAAGAATGTTAAAAATTATTATTACATATAATTGGCAAAAATAAAATATTAAAAAAATAAAATTATCCCCTTCATCATTTCTTACAATGTAATACATGCCATCACATACAAATACCATAACTTCTTCAGCCATTCCCCATTTGTTGGAAAAAACCCCTCAGTCTCCAATTCTTTGTCACCATGAAAAGAGCTTAACTATCTATGCGTGCATATATTTTTTTTACATATAAATCCTACGTCTCTTTCTGTGATCTCTTTGGGGGTTAGATCTAATAGTGGAAAAGCTTTGTGACAATCCCTCTTAATTCTAGTGCTATTTCTCCATTGATTACTTTTATTTATCCTTGTTTGTACATAGCTATTTTCATGTGGTCTACTGCATTAGATTTTAGGTTCCACATCCAGAATAAGTTCCTTGAGGGACCATCTTTTTTCTTTCTTTATAGCCTCATCATTTAGCACAGTGTCTGGCCCTTTTGTTGTTATTTAGCAACTTGCAGTCATGTCTGACTCTTTGTGACCCCATTTTGGGTCTTCTTAGCAAAGACACTAGAGTGGTTGGTGCCAATTCATTCTCTAACTCATTTTACTTAGGGTGAAATGACTTGCCCAGGGTCACACAATTAGTATATGTCTAAGGCCATATTTTAACTCAGGGCCTTCTCTAGGCCCTGCACTCTATCTGCTTAACTGCCTGTTATTAGTGCTAAATAAATATTTATTGATTGACTGGTTTTCAAGGAGACCAACACTTGAAACTTGCTTCTCAAACCTGAGAGCCTCTATTTCTAGCATGCTGATCTCCTTGTTAAGTCATGAAGGAGACATGTCCAATTACCCTTCCATTTCTGTATATTTTCCATCATCGCCCTCTCCAATATTCCTCCTTCCCCAAATCAGCAAGTTATCCTTTACAACAAAAAAGAGAAAAGAAACAGAAAAAGGCAGTTCAGTTGAAGTAACTCAGATGTGAGCTGGATCTGACAGTATATGTCACATTCCACACCCATAGTAATTGTCTCTGAAAAGAAGGATAGGAGGTATATTCTTTCATATCTTCTCCAGGGTTAAACTTCTTCATTATAACTACATAGCTTTATTTTCCTTTTTTGCTGTAACAGTGCTGTCTTGGCTTTCACTGACTGAAGGTCAGGATGTTGTATTTCACTCCTCCCCTAGGATTTTCTAGTACCCTTGGGGAAGTGTCTACTCACTCTGCCATTGGCTCAAATTCCCACCAAAAGTGTTCCCTCAATTCAATGGGGTCCTTTAGACTCAAGTTCCATTTTAAAAAAATGATAGTCATATTAGCTTTTACAAAGAAATATTTGCTTCTATGGCATAGCAAGAATAAATATGCAAATATCCTCCCTCAACACTTGAGGGGGGCATATTCCTTCCAAATCACCTCAGTATCTGGGAAGGGAATTTAGTTCATAGCTTAGATCTGTTCCAATGAAGCACAGTCCCACAGAGGTCCAAGAACAAAGCCTCCCCCATGTTCCCAGGTACCTTCTGAGAACTTCATTACTGGGCAAACAGCAATATCCAATCTGGAATCCTGCCTATGAGATCGCTATGGCTTGAGTCCAAGTCCAGTACAGATTTCACTACCTCATAGAGGCTATTTTTGTTTGTACTTGATTATCCAAGAAGACCATGATATTAGGAAGGAGATGTCATAACTTGAAGTGAATTGGATTTAAGTGAGAAAAGACTGTTCAAAGTCACCAGCCTCACTTTCTCCTCCAGAGTTGTCTGGGTCCAGTTACCTACAATGGAAAAGGACAAATGAAACAAACCCTAAATTCATTTCTCGGGGCCACAAGGTCTAAAAGAGAGGAGGGGCCAGTAATCTTTCTTCTCATCCAGCTCAGTTCCTGGTGGTGTAAGTAAGCAGGATTTTCACTCTTGCATGGGACTAAAAAAGGAGCAAGCAGAGCAGCTGACGAGAAGAGAACTTAACATTTAAAACATGGGTGATCAGGGGAATCCATCCTTGATTTGCTGGACAGGGACACATTGCATCGAATCTGAAACATGCTCTGACTCCTTGCCAAAATACACATACCTTGTGGTAGTGAAAAAAAAAAAGGAACACTTGATAGGCCTTTGGTGACAGGAGAAGCAATCCACTGATCATCCCTGCTGCACATTCATCCACCAGAATTTGTTTAACCAGTCCTCCAATCAATAAATGCCTACTTTTTATTTTCAACCTTTATATTTGAACAGGTGCTGCTTAGACTGTTTTTCTATATACAATGCTTTTCTTTCTGTCTTTGACCTCTTATAGGGCATTGGTCAAGCAATGAGATCAAAGGGTTTGGGCATTGGATGTTTTAGTCGTTTTAAAAAATATAAGTCCAATTTTTTTTGAATAGTTGAGCTTATTCCCAGCATGATCAGTAGTGTAATAATGTGCCTGTCCTTCTACAACTTTATTTCCATCTTTTGTCATCTTTGTCAATTTGTTGAATGTGAGACAAGACCTTAGATTTGTTACTTTTATTAGCAGTGATTTGAAGAAATTTTTCATAAGATTAGGGGACATGCTTTTAGGTTGGTACATCTGGGACATTTAACCTTTGCAATTAAACCAGGCAGGAAACCACTCTCATTCCACTTACTAATAAGGCTAGCTCTGTAGTGATATGGATATTTTCTCAATCACTTAATCAGTGAGAGCTGATCATTGAAAGATTTAGACTTTGTGTTTAAATAAAAACCTAATTAGAATCAGCCTTAAGAGGAGGCAGAAGAGGTCTTATGATTTGAGAGGATCTGGAAAGCCTCCCATCTCTATTATGTTATCTAAAATTGCACCTTTAGACTTGGCGTGGCAGCACATGCCTGAGAGGCCAGTCTCTGGGGAGGCCAAGGCTCACAAGTTGTAGTAGACTATACAGACTGGGTGTGAACATCAAATTCAGCATCAGTATGGTGGTGAACCCTGGGGGTGAGGATCACTAGATTGCCTAAGGAGGGACAACCAACCTAGATTAGAAAGCAAGCAGGTTAAAGTCCAGTTGTAGGATGGTGCTCATGAGCAGCTTCTATATGTGAACTGGAACAAGATAGGGAGATCCAGTCTTTAAAAAATAAAATCTGTGGGAGTGGAGCCAAGATGGCAGAGTAGAAGGATGGACCTGCTGTAGCTTTCCCCCCCATATCCCATAAAATGCCTGTAAATATGACTCCAAACAAATTCTAGAGCAGCAGAAGCCACAAAGCAACATAGCGAAAGAGATTTCCAGCCCAAAACAATCTGGAAGGCCAAGAGAAAAGTTCTATCACACTGGTCTCAGAGCAGAACACAGCCCACAGAGTGCAGTCCAGACTTGGTAGTGCAGCACGAACAGGACTAGAGAAGGCTTCAGGGTGCAGAATCATGAGGAACAGCTGCAGTTCCCAAATTCCTCAACCCACGAACTCCAAAGACAGCTTCAAAGGTCAGTGACAAAGCTCCTTTACCTGGATGAGAAGGGAGCAAGGTCTGGCCCTAGCCCCTGGCCCAGGGTGGCAGCAACCATTGCAGTACAGTGTCCATTTTTTAAGCCCTAGGCCTAAAGACCCTGGGGAATTGAGTGACTGATCTGCATCTCAGTCCTGAGTGGTGGCCCTGGGGTGAGGAGAAACTCTGGCATCGTAGAGTTGGTGGTGACTGTGGAGAGGGAATTCTACTCCCAGATCCTGGGCAGAAAAGCTTGTGGTTGCCTCCAGACCAGAGTGCAGGCCAGGACAGGAGGAGTAAACTTCTTTCCCCTGATTGTTCCAACTTGGAAGAATTGAGAACTCATAGGTCCCTAGAGTATATCCTCCACTTGACAAAGAACTCAAAAGTCAAGCAACAGGCTGGGAAAATGCCACAAAAAGAGGGAAAAATAAGACTATAGAAGGTTACTTCTACAGTCAACAGGTATTTTCTTTCATCCTTTCAGGATGAGGAAGAACAAAGCATACCATCAGAGGAAGACATAAAAGTCAAGGCATCTGAAACCTCCAAAAAAAAGCAAATGGTTTCAGGCCATGGAAGAATAAGAGAGGAGGAGAAAAATTTGGGAAGAGAAATGAGAGCGATGCAAGAAGATCATGAAAAGCGAGTCAACAGCTTGCTAAAGGAGACCTAAAAAAATGCAGAATGACTCCTTTAAAAATCAACTAACCCAAATGACAAAAGAAGTCCAAAAAATCAATGAGGAGAAGAATGCCTTGAAAAGCAGAATCAGTCAAATGGAAAAGGAGATTCAAAAGGTCACTGAAGAAAATAGTTCTTTAAAAATTAGAATGAAGCAGATGGAAGTAGAGGACTTTATGAGAAACCAAGATTACAAAGCAAAACCAAAGAATGAAAAATAGAAGACAACATGAAATATCTCATTGGAAAAATAACTGACCTAGAAAATACATCCAGGAGAGACAATTTAAAAATTATGGGACTACCTGAAAGCCATGATCAAAATAGGAGCCTAGACATCATCTTTCACGAAATTATCAAGGAAAACTGCTCTGATATTCTAAAACCAGAGGGTAAAATAAATATTGAGATAATCCATCAATCACCTCTTGAAAGAGATCCCAAAAGGAAAACTTCTAGGAATATTGTAGCCAAATTCCAGAGTTCCCAGGTCAAAGAGAAAATATTCCAAGTAGCCAGAAAAAAAACAATTCTAGTATTGTGGAAACACAATCAAGGTAACACAAGATCTATCAGTTTCTACATTAAGCGACTGGAGGACTTGGAGTATGATATTCCAGAAGTCAAAGGAACTAGGATTAAAACCAAGAATCACCTATCCAGCAAAACTGACTATAATACTTCAGGGGAAAAAATGGTCATTCAGTGAAATAGAGGACTTTCAAGCATTCTTGATGAAAATACCAGAGCTGAATAGAAAATTTGACTTTTAACACAAGAATCAAGAGAAGCATGAAAAGGTAAACAAGAAAAAGAAATCATAAGGGATTTACTAAGGTTGAACTGTTTACATTCCTACATAGAAAGATAATATTTGTAACTCTTGAAACTTTTCTCAGTATTTAGGTAGTTGGAGGGATTATACATACATATATAGACAGAGGGCACAGGGTGAGTTGAATAGGAAGGAATGTTATCTAAAAAAATAAAGTTAAGGGATGAGAGAGGAATATATTGGGAGGAGAAAAGGAGAAATGGAATGGGGCAAATTATCTCTCATATAAGAGGCAAGAGAAAGCTTTTTCAATGGAGAGAAAAAGGAGGAAGTGAGAAGGAAAAAGTGAAGCTTCCTCTTATCACATTTGACTGAAGGAGAGAATAACATGCACACTCAATTTAGTATGAAAGTCTATCTTACACTACAGAAAATTAGGGGAGAATGGGGTAGTTGGGTGTAGGGCAGATGATAGAAGAGAGGGCAAATAGGAGGAGGGAGTAATTAGAAGTAAACATTTTTGGGAAGGGACAAAGTTAAAAGAGAGAATAGAATAAATGGGGGCAATATAGGATGGTAGGATATATAATTAGTCTTTCACAATGTGACTGTTATGGAAGTCTTTTGCATAGCTACACATGAATAGCCTATATTGAATTGTTTGTCTTCTCTGTGGGGATGGGTGGGGAGGGAGGAAGGGAGAGAAGTTGGAACTCAAACTTTAAGAAATGAATGTTGAGAACTGTTTTTGCATGCACCTGGGAAATAAGAAATACAGGTAATGGAGTATAGAAATCTATGTTGTCCTACAAGAAAAGAGAGAAGATGAGGATAAGGGAAGGGACAGGTATGATAGAAGGGAGAGCAGATTGGGGGAAGGAGTAATCAGAATGCACAGTATCGGGTTGGGGAGGAGAAGAGAGAAAATTTGGAGTTCAAAATCTTGTGGAAATGAATGGTGAAAACTAAAAATTAATTAATTAATTTAAAAATATAATTAAAAAAATAAAATCTAAACCACAGTGTGCAAGAAATTTTTCTGGTAGACTTAGTCCTTCACAGCAATGCAATAACCTAAAAAATTTCCAATAAACTCTTGAGGCAAAATGTGTTCCACATCCAGAGAAAGAATTATGGAATTAGATCTTAGAATGAAGCAGAATATTGTCTCTTGTGTTTTGGTTTTTCTCGTGGTTTCTCCCATTCATTTTAATTCTTCTATGCAACATGACTAAGGTGAAAATGTATTTAATAAGAATGTGTGTGTAGAACCTATATAAGATTGCACACCATCTCAGGGAGGGAGGGGAAAGGGAGTTGAGAAGAAGGGGGAGGGAGGGGAAAAAAATCTAAGATATATGGAAATGCTTGCAGAAAATTGAAAACAAATTTAAAAAAAAGAAAAAAAAATCTAATGAAACAGATTATACCATTCCTTTAGACTGAGGCATTATCTTCTGTTCACATGCAGGTACCTGTGGTAAGAATGACATGTTAATAGCACCCACTCCCTCTCTCTTCCTTTTTGGTTCTGCACCTAAATCTGATTTCATTTGTGTGAAAATTCCCTCCCAACAAAGTCTAGTTTTTGAGGTTTTCTTAGCAAAGATAATGGAATAGTTTGCCATTTCCTTCTCTAGCTCATTTTACAGATGAGGAAACTGAGGCAAACAGGGTGAAGTCACTTGCCTAGGGTCACACAGACAGCAAGTGTTGGAGGTTAGATTTGAACTCAGGTTTTCCTGACTCCAGGCCTAGCTTTCTATCACTCTGCCACCTAGCTGCCCCAGAGAAAATGTTAGTGCAGATTAAAACTTAAAGGTGAGTTTTGCAAATACATTCTTATTGGAGCCTCCATTTTGAGAAGGGGACTAGGCCAGACATTTTTTCCTTGGGCTCCTTTGTTTCTGACTTTCTGACTTTGACCATCCTTCTCATCTTCATGACCTCACAAGGGAAGATTCTTTCAATATGCTTTCCCACTTTTGCCATTGGTGAGTTCCTCCTAATCTCCATTTTGTGCTACTCAAGCTCAACATCATTCACATCTCCCATCTTTGCCTCTGACTTTCCAGATTTTGACACCATGCCCCCTTGCACTACCAAGGTACCTTTCCTCTCCATTTCCCATGATTGATCACCCCAAACACTGATTTTTTTAGTAGAAATGGCATAAATAAGGCACATTACCATCTGCTTTGCCATTGCATCTTTAAGGTCATAGGAACTTTCCATCTGACTTGCAGCTAAAACCTTCTCTATGTGTTGTTTTCCCTATTAGAATGTAATCTCTTTCAAAGCAAAGACTTACTTTTTCCTTATATCCCCAGTGTTTAGTAAAATGTTTATATATGGCAAGTAATAAATGTTTCATTCATTCATTCTTCAAAATAATGTTCAGTCTCCTACATATATAATTGACTATTAAATTTCAGCTATAGGTTGGTGAAAATAAAGATATACTTTTTTCCAACCAAGTTCATGAGTACTCCAAAATTAGGTTTCAGGTTAAGAAACATCTTGAGTCTTGTAAGGGTGAGGGTGCTGGCTGGAGGTCATAGATTTCTTCTGTGTAGAGGAGGGGGTTAGGACTTGATGTCAGCTATTCTGTTCTTTGGCAGCTAGGTGGTGGACCTAGAGTGCTGGACCTGGAATTGGGAAGACTCATCTTCCCAAGTTCAAATCTAGCTTCAGACACTTTCTGGACAAGTCACTTAACCCTGTTTACCTCAGTTTCCTCATATGTAAAATAAGCTGGAGAAGGAAATGGAAAACTATTTCAGTATCTTTGCCAAGAAAAACCCAAATGGAGTCAGAAAGACTCAGATATAACTAAAATGACTGAATAACAGTAACTTTGAATCTAGAGTAAATGTTCTCACTATAGCTTTCCATGTTGGAAACTTCTGCTCTGGGAACCTCAGTCAAGTTTTACTTTATTTGTAATTTTCTGGCAATCTCCTTGACAGCCTAGCCTGCCACCTGTGTCTCCTTTCTCCTTTTCCTTTCTGGAACTATCAATCATAATCAATCAATTTTGCCATTGTCAGGGTGGATTATACCAATCTAATCATTTATTACCCCATTCTCTATCCATGTAATCTTCTGACCTTAGTGAGCCCCCTGAGCATCACTTTCCTTTGTGTGCTATCTCCCCTACAAGAATATGATTTCCATGAGGGCAAGGACTATTTTTGTTTTCCATATTTTTATCCCTAGAACTTAGAATAGTGCTTGGCATATTGTAAGAGTTTAATAAATTCATTCCACTTAATTTTTCATTCATTTTTTTACTGTACTATATTTTCTTCTTTATCTTATAGTTATATTAATATTTCATAGGTTTAAAGCACTTTCATTCATTTTAAATGTGTTATAGAGCTAGAAATAATAACAAAATTTACTTGGAAGAACAAAGGGTTAAGACCATCAAGGGAATCAATTAAAAAAATGTGAAAGAAGGTGATCTTTCAGATATCAAATTGTATTATAAAGCGGTAACTATCAAAACAATGTGGTACTGGCTGAGAAACAGAGTGGTGGATTAGTGGAATAGACTAAGAACATGTTACATTTTAGTAAATGATCATAGTGATCTAGTATATGCTGAACCCAAAGATCCAAGCTCTTGGAACAAAAACTCATTACTTTACAAAAACTACCGGGAAAACTGGAAAACAGTATGACAGAAACTAGGTATAGACCAAAGTCTCACACCATATACCAAGATAAGGTCAAAATGAACACATGATTCACATGTAAAAGGTTATACCTAAGCAAATTTGGAGAGCATAGAATAGTTTATTTGTCAGATTTATGGATAAGGGAAGATTTTAGGACCAAAGAAAATATAGAAAATATTACAAAATGTGAAGTAGATATTTTTGATTATATAAAATTTAAAAAGCTTTTCCATAAGCAAAAGCTGATGCAACCAAAATTAAGAGGAAAGGAAAAACTGGGGAAAATTTTTGCAAAAAGATAAAGGCCACATTTCTCAAATATGTAGGGAACTGATACAAATATAAAAGTCCTTCCTCAAGTGATAATTGGTCAAAGATATGGAAAGGCAGTCTTCAGACAAAAAAACTATAACTATTGTCAATCAGGTGAAACCTGCTCTTTAAAATGCAGTGGAGCCCATGCTAGGTTGAAAGCAGAAAATTTTATTAGGAGGAAAATTAGACACTAATTCTGAGACCCCCAGTACAAGGTAGAGAAGAGCCTATCACTCAGAAGAGGCAGGGGCAATTTATGTTTGGAAACCACAAAAGAGCATTTCAGAGAGGGGCTGGAAAAAAGAATGGTCAATCTTTCCCAGGAGGGTGGACATGGAAGAAGAATGTTTTAGAGGAATAGTTGACTGAAAGATTGGTTCAGGTCATTGTGGGGAGGAGGGGAAACACAGCTCAGCAAGGTCAGCCAGCAAACACCAGCAAAGACATTTGAGAGTAAGCAAGACTTTGGCTTACTGCAAGGCTCCTGATTGACTCTTTTCAGGAAACAGGCTTGCTCTGTCCAGTGCATCTGCCTGATATGGTAACTCATAGAAAACAGACGCATTAATCTTGGGGGTACTGACCCACTATCTATAGCTATATAAAAATGCTTAAATCACTATTGATTAGAAAAATGCATATTAAAACAACTCTGAAGTACCATTTCATACCTATTAGATTGGCTAATATGACAAAAAAGGAAAATGATGGATGTAGCAGGGGATATAGGAAAACGGACACTATGGCATTGTTAGTGGAGTTGTGAACTGATTCAACTGTTCTAGACAGCAATTTGGAGCTATGCCCAAAAGGCTATAAAATTGTGCATACACTTTGATTCAACAATACCAATACTAGGTCTGTATTCCAAAGACATCCCTAATGAAGGAAAAGGACCTACATGTACAAAAATATTTATAACAGTTTTTTTCATGATGTCTAAGAATTGGAAATCAAAAGGATCCCCATCAACTGTGGAATGTCTAAACATGCTGTGGTGTATGATTGAATGGAATACTATTGTGCTATAAAATAATAACAAGTAGTATGATTTACATGAACTGATGCAAAATGAAGTAAGCAAAATCAGAAGAATATTCTACACAGTAACAGCAATATTGTATGAGGAAGAATTGTGAATGCCTTCACTATTCTCAGCAATACAATGGTCTAAGATGATCCCCAAAAAGCATATTATCAGTCTCCTGGGGCAGGGTGGGGGAGGGATCTGATATTGTCTTAATACAGACTGAAACATGTTAATTTTCACTTTCTTTTTTTATTTATTCAAATCTTCTTGTATAAAATGACAATATGGAAATATTTCACATGATTGCACATGTGTTATGCATATTTGATTGCTTACCATCTCAGGGAGAGGGGAAGGAGGGAGAGAATTTAGAACACAGAACTTTAAAAAAATGTTAAAAAATTGTTTTGACATATAATTGGGGAAAATAATATATACATACATATATTTAAAAGCTTATGCCACAATCTAGACAGTGAGATAACTCATTTATTTCATCATCATGATAGGTATTCAGCATTTACAAGACTGATAAAGAAGCTCATTATGAATTTAAGTAGCTGTGAAGGGTCCAAGAATTATTTGCATAAGATTTGGATTTGTGTGTAGGGCAAGATCCAAAAGAAAAAAATAAACAGATTCTCGATTAACCTCCCTCCCAAAAAAATGAGATGTGATTTTACGTTTCAAATTGAAAAACATTATATAAGTACTCACAATGTTAAACTGTGGGCAACTAGGTGACACAGTGGATAGAGCTCCAGGCCTGGAGTCAGGAAGATTTATCTCCCTGAGTTCAAATCTGACCTCAGACACTTACTATCTATGTGACCCTGGCTAAGTCACTTAACTCTGCCTCAGTTTTCTTATCTGTAAAAAGAACCAGAGAAGGAAATAGCAAACTACTCTAGTGTATTTGCCAAGAAGACCTCAAATGGTCATGAAGAGTCCGACACAACTGAAACAATTCAACAATAACAACAAATTAGTAGTGACAATGTTAACCATCTCTAATTCAAAAAAGTACTGACTAGATAAACAATGGATGATGGTGTAAATTCACAGCTAGATGAATGGTTGGACCCTTTCCAAAAAATAATTGTTATTAAGAGATCAATATTGATTTAGATGGAGATAACTAGAGGAGTGCCAAGGACTTGTTGTTGGTCCTGTATTGTTCAATATCTTTATCAGTAATTTGGAGAAAAGCATACATGACATATATTTAATATTTGTAAATAATGTAGAGTTGAAAGGAGAAGCTATGGTCAAATCTAAAAAAGTCTCACTAGGTCACAATGATAGCTTAAGTCTAAGATTTTATCCAAGGACACTTAAGTAATATTCTATTATTGGCTTCAAAGAATCAACTTTACAAGTACGGAATGGGGAGACTCTAGAAAGCAATTCCAAAAATTAGGGAGTTTTAAGTGAGATACGAACTCAAAATGAGTCAAAAGTACAATATGGCAGCCCTCTCCCCCTAAAAATACAATAATTTCCTGGACTTCATCAATATTCATTGTACAGAACCAGGGAGGTAAAAGTACTGTTGTTCTCCACTGTGATCATACCATATCTGTAGAAATATTACATATTAAATATACTGCATAATATACTATACTATCTACTACATAGTAATACTATCAATATTTCATTCAATATTAAAACTAACCTACCAGGGGACTACCAGTCAACCCCAGACCTGAACATTAAGCTAATTAGTGACTGCAGATCATACCATAGGAGAGCCTATTGAAGGAACTGGGGTTGTTTAGCCTGGGATCTTGAAAGGCAGAACAAAGTAGAGTGGATCTTTGTTGCAAAGGGGCAAATTTTGTTTTGATGTAAGAATAAAACTCCCTACCTATTAGGGTTACTCCTAAAGTGGAGTTGGCTGTGTTGAGAAGTTGGGTGCTCCCATTTGCTTCCCCATGACAGTTACGTTCTGAAAGAGTTAATGTAACTTCCTCAAGTATATCCTTTAGTCAGAGAATGATGTCCAAAATACTTTGGAAGTTCCTGCAGCTGATCTTTGTTGTACAGTTGGCTGAAATTCAGAAACCAAACATAACATTTCAGCCTGTTGGCAGCCTCCAAATATACAGCTGACAGGGAGTCCCTGCTCCTTTGATGGGTGGGGGAGTCCAAAGGGCAAAAGCATGATTAAGTATTTGTACACATAGGATAAATGACCACTGAGCTCACCGACACCTTCACAAATTATTTCTCACTAATGAAAATCTTTATAACACTGGTGGCCCTGGTGGAAAAGTTAAAGCTTGATTTCCGTGATATCAGTTAAATGGACCTGGAAGCAGGATTGCCCTGAAAATTAATAATGGTGATGATGAAACTGATGTTAACACAGCACAGTAAGGTTTCCAAAGTCCTTTACATATATTATCTCATTTTGTTCTCACAAATGCCCTGGGAAGTAGATGTTACTAGCATTATTTCCATTTTTACAGATGAGGAAATTAAGAAATACAGGTTATTTGTGTAGGGTCATATGGGTGGAAGACATCCAAGGTAAGACTCAATCTTAGGTCTTCCTGACTACCAGTTCACCCAGTGGTTCATTGAGCCACTTACATACCTATATGTTTAGGTGGAGTAAGTACCTATATTGGGCTAAAATACACTTATACCAAAACATTTCCCTCACTCATCCATCACTCATGCCCTCCTCCTCCAATCCAGTCCTCTTTTAAGATATAAGTACTTCTGGGAAGAATAACCCACAAAATAACTAATGTTTCTGAAGGTCCAGCTCTGTGATTTTATTAGTGTGCAGAACTCCCAGAAAGAAAACTCCCTGGCAGGGTTGGGAAATTAGAACAATTTGTTCCAACAGCCATGAAGGAATAAAGCAGGTGCTGTGGAGTGCTTAGAGCTTGATCATCAGACACAAAGGTCATCTCCTGCATCCTGGGTCATGGCTAGTAGTCCTGACTTCTGGAAGAGAGAGTGGAGGCCAATTACTTTGCACCAATTCACAGGCAAGTCAAGATAATACCAGTGATGTCAGTGGTCTTCTTAGAAACTAAGGATGAATAGCATTAACATAGGCAATTATACTACAACAAAGAGATCCATAGAGCTTAAGGCACTAAGAGAGTGAGTGATTTGTCCTGGTCAGTTACCCAGTACTTATCAGTTAGGTCTTGGACCCAGACCTGTGAAAAAGAAAAGATACTTAAGAAGATAATTTCCTATTTTAAATAATTACTCTTATTAACATATTATATGTTCCTATAACATATTACTGTTATATTATGTCATATCATATCCTATAGTCATATTATCTGAAATTATGTTATGTTATATCAGATCTCAAATTACTTTATTCCCTAATACTATATTACCATATTAGCTATTATTATATATTATTGTATTAGCTATTATTATATTATGTCATGTGTCATGTTATTTTTTTATTTTTTATTATATCAACTTTATATATCATTATATTTTCTGTGGTTATATATTACTATATTTTATCACATATTACTTTTTATTTTTTATTATATCAACTTATATATCATTATATTTTCTGTGGTTATATATTACTATATTTTATCACATATTACTACATCACTAATTATTATGTATTATGATATATATGACTATATATACTTCTGTTATTGTAATTATGATGATATTAATATGTGTCCAACCCCAGACTGAGAGAATTAGGAAGTATAATGCCCCAAATTGTCTCTAAACACTTCTATCTCCTTGTATCATGTCAGGCCTACCCTTGGCTGAGTAGAGCTCACTAGTTCTCTTTTTTTCATGCTTATGGTGAGGGAACTCAGGTCTCAGATAGAAGGAAGGAAAGGCTTGGACCCTCTGCAAAGGCATGGAGGTAGCTTTATAGAAATTTGTATACCAATCCAATACAGGCAAAGAGGACAGTGACTGAGTAACATGCCCACTGTGGGGGTGGGGTTAGGAAGAATGAGAAAAAGGAGCTCATACTCATGGACCTTTCACAATCTCTCCTTTATCTGTTCTAACCCATCTCCTTTTCCTTTACTGGGCTGATGGGCAAGGTGGAGAGGTGTCACAGAGCAGCAAGGAGTCCTAATCTGTGAAATAGGAGGGCATGGGAATTCATGGGAACAGGGGCACCTGAGGTTGATAGAATCCCCCCCTTTCCCCCAACCTATGCCTCTGGGGTCAAGTACTAAGATACACATTTTATTCCATATATTCTCATTCCAGTGGACCAGACAGCCACACTATCCTACCTACTGGGGCAGTCTTCTATTGGTACTAAGTAAGCTCCTACTTTGGAAACTGTATATAGGTTTGAAACCTGAGTGATTTTCTATCAGAATATGCACCATGCTGCATGTCCTAATCACCTACCATGCACTACATCCTGCAGTTCTTGAGGTCCTCTGGTCTTGGTCCCTTAGCCCAATCAAACCTTAGAAGATGGGAGATAGAGCTGATGGAGAATCAAAGCTAAAGCTCTATGAGAGCCCTAGGTTTGGAGGCAGAACAAACCCATGTTCCCCCATCATCCTGACCCTGGTGCCCAGCTCAATCCTGGTAGGGACATTTAAAGTTGGGGAGTTGCTGACCTTTTTTGTCTCTACACCCCCTTTCATCCTCAGCTCATCTAAGAAGCATTTCCAGCAATACCACTATTTGGTCTATTTCCAAACACGATTAGGGAAAGAGGAAATTAACTTATACATTCTAAAATGTTTATAGCAGCTCTCTTTGTAGTGGCAAAGAACTGGAGATTGCAAGGATACCCACCATTTGGGGACTGGCTGAGAAAGTTGTAGTATATGGTTGTCATACTGCTGTGACAGAAGACTGCTGTGCTATAAGAAATGATTTTAGAAAAACATGGAAATCCTTGAATGAAATAATGAAGAGAGAAATGAGCAGAATCAAGAGACCATTGTATACAGTAACAGCAATAATGTTTTAAGAATGACTTTGAGGGGGCAGAGCCAAGATGGCAGAGTAACAGCATGGACTTTCTAGAGCATTGCACCCAAGCCCAGCAAAATCCCTGTAAAAAAAGTCTCTCAAAAAAATCTGGAGCTCCAGAAGCCACAGAATGACAGAGTGAAGCAAATGTCCAGCCCAAGAGAGCCTGTAAGATCACTGGGAAGTGTCCATCACACCAAAGTGAGGGCAAGACACAGTCCAGCTGGCATAGGTAGGAGCTGAGTAAGCCTCAGGGGGACTAAATCACTGGCACCTGTGGGGATTTCTAGACTTCACAACCTCAAAACAGTGAGGACAAATTGGAAGCTCAGTGGGAAAAGCCTGTGGGACTAGTGTGGGAGAGTGGAGTGGTCTGACCCCAGCCCCAGGGAGGTGGAGGAAGAAGGGGGCAGAGGAACCCAAGCAGCCACAGCAGCAGCAGTGACTGTTTCTGGAGCACTAGACCCACAGATTTTGGTGGAATTGAGCAGCTGATAGTATACTCCCCATCCCCACTGCAAGCAGAGATCTACCTTGACAAAGAGCTCAAAAGTCAAGTAAATGCCTGGGGAAATGAGCAAAAACCAGAAAAATAATCAGACTATAGAATCTTACTTTGGTGACAAGGAGGACCGAAACATGCAAATAGAAGATAACAAAGTCAAAGCTCCTCCCTCCAAAGCTTCCAAGAAAAATATGATTTGGTCCCAGGCCATGAAAGAACTCAAAAAGAATTTTGAAAATCAAGTAAGAGTAGAACAAAAAGTGGGAAGAGAAATGAGAGTGATGTAAGAAAATTATGAAAAACAAGTCAACTGTTTGCTAAAGGAGACCCAAAAAATGCTGAAGAAAATAACAACTTCAAAAATAGACTAATCCAAATGATAAGAGAGATCCAGAAAGCCAAAGAAAAGAAAAATGCCCTTAAAAAGCAGAATGGGCCAGATGGAAAATGAGGTCCAAAAGCTCACTGAAGAAAATAATTCTTTAAAGATTAAAATGGAGTAGGTGGAAGCTAATGAATTTATGAAAAATCAAGAAATTATAAAAAAAAACCCAAAGGAATGAAAAAAAAAGCAGAGAGTGTGAAATAACTCTTTGGAAAAAATGATCTGAAAAATAGATCCAGGAGAGACAATTTAAAAATTATGGGACTAGCTGAAAGCCATGATCAGAAAAAGAGCCTAGACATCATCTTTCAAGAAATTATCAAGGAAAACTGCCCTGATATTCTAAAACCAGAGGGCAAAATAAGTATTGAAAAAAATCCACCAATTACCTCCTGAATGAGATACCAAAAGAAAAAGTTCTAGGAATATTGTAGCCAAATTCCATAGCTCCCAGGTCAAGAAGAAAATATTACAAGCAGCCTAAAAGAAACAATTCTAGTGTTGTGGAAATACAATCAGGATAACACAAGATCTAACAGCTTCTACATTAAGGGACTGAAGGACTTGGAATATGAAATTTCAGAAGTCAAAGGAACTAAGATTAAGACCAAGAATCACCTAACCCATCAAAAATGAGTGCAGTACTTCAGGGGGAAAGCGATCATTCAATGAAGTAGAGGATTTTCAAGTATTCCTGATGAAACAACCAGAGCCAAATAGAAAATTTGACTTTCAAACGCAGAAGAGAAGCATGAAAAGGTAAGTAGGAAAGAGAAATCATAAGGGACTTACTAAAGTTGAACTGTTTACTTTCCTATATGGAAAGATAGTATTAGTAACTCTTGAGACTTTTCTCAGTACTTGGGTAGTTGGAGGGATTATATCCACACAGACAGAGGGTACAGGGTAAGTTGAATAAGAAGGGATGATATCTAAAACAAATAAAATTAAGTGGTGAGAGAAGACTATATTGAGAGAAGAAAGGGAGAAATAGAATGGATCAAATTATCTCTCACCTAAAATAGACAAGAAAAATCTTTTTCATTGAAAGGGGGAGGTAAGAGAGAAAAAGTGAACCTTACTCTTATAACATGCACACTCAATTTGGTAAGAAAATCTATCTTACACTACAGGAAAGTAGGAGAGAAGGGGATAAGCAAGGGAGGGGATGATAGAAGGGAGGGGAAGTGGGAGGAGAGGACAATTAGAAGTAAACAGTTTTGAGTAGAGATAGGGTCAAAAAAGAGAATAGATTAAGTGAAGCACAGGATAGGATGGAGGGAAATATAATTAGTCTTTCACAACATGACTATTATGCAAATCTTTTGCATAACTACATATGTATAACATATATTGAATTGCTTACCTTCTCAGTGGGGATGGGTGGGGAGGGAGAAAACTCAAAGTTTTAAAAATGAATGTTAAAAATTGCTTTTACATGCAACTGGGAAATAAGACATACAGACAAATGCGGTATAGAAATCTACCTTGCCTACAAGAAAATAGAGGGGATGGGGATAAGAGAAGGGAGGGGTGTGATAGAAGGGAGGGCAGATTGGGGGAAGGGATAATTAGAATAAACTGTGTCTTGGGGTGGTCAGAGGGGACAAATGGGGAGAAAATTTGGAACTCAAAATCTTGTAGAAATGAATGTTGAAAACTAAAAATAAGTAAATTTTAGAAAAAGAGCAACTTTGAGTGAATGTTATTTTTGACTATAGTAAATGCCAAATTAAATATAAAAGACATATGAAGAAAAATGTAATGTGCATCCAGAGAAAAACTGATAAATAGAATTATGTGTAGAATCATTTTCACACAGCGTACACATCATATGTATATATATTATATATGTGTATATATACATATCTATTTGTGTCAAATGGTGGCCATCTCTAGGGGGAGAGGGGAGGGAAGAAAGAAAAAGAAATTTACATGATAAGTTTGCAATATATTTGAAAGGAATAGTAAGTTGTGTATAGTAGATTTGCAGTTTCATGTGCAATCATCATTTTATTATATTGTGTTGTGGAAATGCTTTTTTATTCCATTTTTTAAAAAAGAAATATTTAAAGCATTAGTGTTCTTCTAGCCGAGGAGAAAATTTATTTGGCTGAGACACTGATGTGGAAAGGTGGAGGTCAGAATATCAGTAGTCTTATCTCTCTCCTATCACATGAACTTCAATGGGCCCTCTCATGCCTGTGGCCAATTTAACACATGTTAAATTTGGCTGTGCCTATGTCCAAACCTTATTTTCCCTGCTCTGAAGATGTGTGCATATACATATATGTATACACACAAGCTGCAGTGCAGACATATATGCTATGTGTACTCTGCATGTATGATCATGTATGTATATATTTGCATGTATAAGTTTATATGGATATGCATGTATGTGTTTCTGTATATATGTGTGTATGTATGGCTCTAATGGTTTGATTCTATTTTCCTGATGTCTGATACTGCCAAGAATAACAAATTAATTCTACAACTGCTTATTAAATGTCTGCTGATACAGAGCACTGTGCTGTATGTTGGAGGAATCATATGGTTTAGGTAGGAAATCCTTCACTCTCTGTACCAGCCCACATAGGCCTTTGGAATTTCATAAGAATGTATGATACAGACACATTCTATAGTAAAAAAATGATGCGTGGTAGGAAGCAACAAAGCTTTCAGATGTAGAGCCTCAGGGTTAAGAGGACCTGGGTTCAAGACCTGCAAGTACAACAGGGGAGGGAATGGTTTGGATCAGAGAGACAATACCACTTGGGAAAAGCATTATTTATTCCTATTTAAAAGGATGAGAAAAGATGACAGTGGGGGTCAGTATACTATAGATGATCAGCCTCCATTGTTCTGAGTCCTATGGCACTATGCAGCTGTAGGGTTAGTACAATGGGATACACTCTCTGATAGAAGGTCTAGAGTCACTCAGGGTTCAAATCATGAACTGACTTGTCACCGACCTCAGTGAGTCAAGGAAATGGAATGGTCTGATCCACTGAAATAAGGATCATTCTCTGAATTGCCTAGTAAATGGGGAGCAAGGAATCAGGAAAATTAACTGACTATGCCACAACATCAAAACAGCTGAGGGGTAGAGGGCAGGACCCTGGTTGTTTAATGGATTAAGCCTTAGTAAACATGCATCCTTAATATACATGGAGACAGCTAGGTAGATAGGTGGATGAAGTGCTAAATCTGGAGTCAGGAATCTCACCTCAGATGCTTACTAGCACGTCACTTAACCTCTGTTTACCTTAAAGCACTAGAGAATGGAATCGCAAACCATTCCAGTATCTTTGCCAAGAAAACCTCATACGGGGTCACAAAGAGCTGGATATAACTGAACAGCAATAACATGCCTATCTCCTAGGGACAGAACCAAGAAAACCAGGATTCACTAGCTTACAAGTCCCACCTCGGACACAGACTGACTGTGTAACTCTGGGCAAGTCAGTTACCTACTCAGAGCTCCAGACAGCTATCTAAAAATGTAATTTTCAAAACAGTTGCGATCAGCATAGTAGAAGGAGTTTCCTTACCAGGAATTACCTTACACCAGTACAATCAGAGGTCCTACCCCGAATCCGAAAAGTTGTGTAAGAAAGGTCTGAGGAGACAAAGGTTATTACTAACTTGGGGCAGTGGGGTGGAGAGAGATCAAGGAAAGCTTCTTAGAGGAGAGAGTACATGAGTTGTTCTGGGACAGAAGATGTAATTCTAGGTCTAGATTCCAGAGCCACAGGCATGGGGTGTGAAAGTAAAGGTCATATATAAAGAATGAATGATGAGTAGTTCAGTTTGGTTGAACCCAGAGTATACAGTGGGAAATAACATGAGATAAGTTCTTATGATCCCCACTTGGCTTTTGAAAAAGCTAAAGCAGTAGCAGTAGCATTTTTGATTCCCTCCCTTTCAGAGAATACCCATAAATCATCACCAGTTACCTAGATCAAACATTTTACTTCTGTCTGATTTGACTACGCTTAGATACACTTGGACAAAATTACATTTTCAGATCTTGATTGTACAATGGACTGCTCTCAGTCAAGGTACTCAGTGCTAAGAAGATTCTAATGTTCCCACCTAAAAGTTTGTGTTCTTGTTTAGATTTTCCAGATGTGTTGATTTTCCTGCGTCTATGCTGGGAGACCCTTATTGTATGAGTTTCTTGTATCTGCTTGTACATTCCCATTAGAATTTGGCTGAAATGAATACAAGTATACAATGCAATATTTAGCACACCTATACCTGGAAGAGATCATGAAGTGCAAACAAAGATGTTAAAAACAATGGAAAAAAGTAATTCCAACTTTTCTGAAACACCAAACAAATGTCTCATCCTATTTTCATTCCATCTCCATATATGAAATAGTTCTTCCCTAGCTGTATTTTAGTGTCAGATGAACATTTGCATATGAATATTTCAGTATTTTTTTCTCTCTTCTTTCTTTCTTCTAAATCTCTCTGTTTGTCTCTAGCTCTGTCTCTGTCTCTCTCTCTCTGTCTCTTACTCTCTCAAATCTGTTTTTCTCCATCTCGCCATCTCTGTATGTCTCTGCCTCCCTCCATCTTTCTCTGAATTTTCATTGTTTCTCTCTTTCCCTATCATTCTGGCTTTCTTCTTGTGTGTGCATATGTGTGTGTGTGCATTTATAATCTTCCAAATAAAGGAATTGAATTCACTCCAAAGAAAACTGTGTGTGGATGTGAAATTTATGCTTCTCTGTAACTGAGACCATGTGCTTTTTTCCTCTCCACTGACAGAAGGGACTTGGGGCTGAATATGATTAGAAGTTTGGTTCTATTTGAGCTGGTTTCTTTAAGGTTTTCTTTAAAAAAAATGAGAAGTTCAAAGGCATAGAAGAGAAGGTCCTTTGGCTAGCTCTGCACACTTTCCATTTGGTCTCTGCCCTTTGGGCAGCTTCGCTCATTCAGCAGTACCATAAAGCCTGCTAAGAACTACTCGGGAAACCATGGGTTGCCCTTCTCTGTGTGGAGATTGACTATATCCCCTCACCAAAGCAGAGTATCAGATATCATGCTTCACAGAACATCCAACTTCTCTGAGGCTGATAAAGGAGCATCTGTTCCTCTGAACTGTGTTCAACAGATCATGAATCAAGGCTGTTGTCATTTAGTCACCTTTAGTCATATCTAACTCTTCTTGGCAAAGCTCCTGGAGTGATTTGCATTTCCTTCTTCAGCTCATTTTACAGATGAGGAAACTGAGGACAAGTGACTTGTCCAGGATCACACAATGTCTAAGGCTGAATTTGAACTTAGGTCTTCTTGACTCCAGGTTGGATGTTCTCTCCATGGAACTACCTATCTGCCTATCTGTAATTACAGTGATACAGACTGAAGGGTAAATGAGTCAATCAATCTTCACTTTGGTCCTTTATAACCACTCATCGCCAGACCATGCTTTGTCTCATCCAGTCATCTTAATGTGGGATCTTGTCATATCCTCTGCCCCTGTCCAATCCCACCCCAACCAGGAGCAACAACCTTCCTAGATCAGACCTCCAGAAACCCTGGTCCTCCCAGTGAAGAATTTAATACACTCAGCTTTGGGTCTTGCCTGAGATGAAGCAGCCTTGAAAAAAAGAGGATGAATCCATCTTCACATCAGTTCTCCACATCTAGCTGACTACTTCATCCTATTCTGCCACTTTCAGGGACACCAGGACCTAGTCAATATGGTCATTTTACTGTCTGCTTTGCCAATATGGATGCATTTCTCTCTCCTGCTACAATCACTCTTTCCACCTCTCACTCAGGGAAGAATCAAAATCAATATTAAATATTGATCAATATTCTCATTGCGACTGGGGAAGTTGTGAAAATCTATTGCCCTGGAGTTCAACTCAACATCTCTGCCATTGCCTAGGTCGAAGTTCCTTTCCCTGTCCACTATTCCCAAAAACAAATTGTGCACACCAAGCAAACTATAATTTCCTCTATTTGCATCCTCATTGCTTAGCACAATGTCTGCCACATAGTAGATGCTTAATCAATGCTCGTTGATTGACTGATTGATTCTTTTCTTTTTTTGTGACAGAGATAGAAGTCATGCATTAGGATAAAAGCATGTTTTTGTACTTGTACCCTTCATTACTGTTCATAGGACTTTCTTTGAAATGATGGCAGCAGAGGCAGAGATAAAGGCAGCAGTCCATGAGCAGGGAGACAATTAGGGGATGCCACAGCCACTGGGAGGCATTTTAAAGAGAACAGATGTCATACCTTAGACCAGCTATTAGAATTCATGTGACAGGTGCACTATGAGGAATTTCTTCCTCTCCTCTTTTGTTTAATCCATGAACCTGAGGTGGGGGGAGTAAAAGATTCCATTTTTATGAACCATGGCTATACATGAACTGTGGGCTTTCCTGTCTGAAGAGATGACTTTGCGAAGAATTTTGGTACAATGAGAGCTTCTTTGAATTTAATTTCTTATTATTAGAAACCATAGAATTGTGATATGCTTAAGTGTTTGAATTTATAAAATCAATAGAGAGTTATCTGAGAAGGTGGAAGAAGCTTACAGAGTGGGGACTCTGTTACGGGTCAGTTACGGGTAACATTTTGTTTTTCAATTTTCTTTTGCAATATTCCATTTTATTTTCTAGATTAAATGGAGCTCAGTCAATAAGAACTTTATGCAGAAATTACTGAAGTAGGCACCTAAGGCACAGATAGTCACTTTGGAGAGCAAGGAACGACCTCAGTTTTTGCAGGCTTGAGCACCCTCTATAACCTGGACGCTTACCGTGAAAAAGCATTTAGTCCTTTATCAAAGTGACTGAAAAGGGCCAGGCTAAAAACTCAAGGAAAGCACCACCTGATGGCTAATTCAAATGTTGCTCTCAACTAATTCAACTCCTTGGTTGAATAATTAACAATGATAAACTGTCTCCCTCTATGTTCAAGGAAAGCAGCACTGAATAACAACAAAACATGATAGATACAATTTTATTGTTTTTATAAGAGTTAAATTAAGGAGTTTCAGACGTTATAAAATGGGAAATAGAAAAATTTTATCAACTTCCTCTTTCCTTCCCATGAGTTTATCCAAACACTGGTTTGCAATGTTGGTTAGAAACTTAAGTCCTCTATGATCCTCTGTTACAAATTGGTAGTAGAGTGCAATATCAAGCACACTGAAAGACAGCCAGTAATGGAGACACCCTTCTCATAATTGCCTCCAGTTGTTGCTTCTAGTATTTCAGATCTCAGTTTCCTTGTACAGTATGTCAATATCGAACTCATGACCAAGGAACAGCAAACCTGATGACCAATTTCAGAACACAGAAATGTACTTTTCTGGAAGTGTCAGGAGGCAGAGAAAGGCTGTACCTTTCCTCCCTTCCTCTCTCCCTCTCTTTCTCCCTCTTTATCTCCCTCACTTCCTTCCTTTCTTCTTTCCTTTCTCCCTCTCTCCTCTCCCTCCCTCCCTCCCTTCCTACTTAACTTCTTTCCTTCCTCCTTCCTGTCTCCTTTCCTTCCTTCCTTCCTTCCTCCCCCTCCCTCTCTCCTTCCCTCCCTTCCTTCCTTCCTCCCTCCCTTCCTTCCTGCCTGCCTGCCTGCCTTCCAATGACCTCAGTCATTCAACATGTATTTCACGAACACCTAGGACGTGCTAGGACCTTTGCTAGAACAAGAGTTAATTAATCGCTGACATTTGAATATGACATAAACATTTTCAAAGCCTCTGTCTTCTGAATCTCTCAAACATTTTAACAAGTTAAGCACTGAAGGTTTCATCCTTCTTTGACAAAAGCACATGTCTGGTAAATGTTAGAGAAAGAATTTGAACCCGAAGTTCTTCTGACACCAATGCAAGCGTCTTTTCCACTACTTCATGCTGAGTCTCAATGACAAGAAGCTCAAGGAAGTTACAGTCTAGTCAAGACACTGAGAGATATGCAAGAGAAATTATAATCCAAGACAGTGCTGTATGTGATAAATCAAATGAAAGGAATGGTCCAAGTGCTTTGGGGATTCCAAAGAGGAAGAAATCTTTGATGAGATTAACCGGACAAGGTTTCTTGAGCTGGGGCATCTGAACTAAATGAGGTATCTAGGTGTAATTGAAAAGATCTTGTAGCAAAAATCAGACTACCTGGGTTCAAATTCCATTCCATTCAAATGTGCTCTGCTATTTTCTATCTTTGTGACCTTTTAAGGAATCTATCCAACCTCTCTGGTTTTCTAACTTTTTTCTCCCCCTCTCAGTGGGGCCCCGGGGAGGAGGGCAGGGAGGAAGAAGCCATTGGGGTTAAGTGACTTACCCATAGTCTCACAGCTAATAAATGTCTGAAGTCATATTTGAACTCAGGTCCTCCTGACTGCAGGGCTGGTGTTCTATCTACCTACTCCATTCTGATTTTCTCTTAAAGAGGGATAATTACACTTATATCACTAGGGCTGAGGCTAATGTGAGGATAAGAATTTGTAAACTGTAAATTGTAATTTGTAAATTGTCAAATAAATGCTTGTTGTTGTTATTGGAGAATGAAGAAGACACAAAAGGGAAGGGGGAATAGGAATGAGGCATAGTTCAGTTTGGCTCCCAAGTCTCAGGACATGACTTTTAGTCATGGTTAGGTCATGGGGCATTTATATGATTTAGTGGAATTGCTTAAATTCTCTAGACTCCACTTTCCTTCTAGATAAATTTATGAGGTTGACTCATTGTTCTTTAAGGTCTATTCCATGAGGGAAAATGCTATAGTTCTGAGGATCAACTGGCATATTAGATATTCAAATACCAGGCTGAAATAAAGAGGTAGTGAGAGCCTGGTCGCAGATGATGGGAAGGAAAACAAGGGTACTGATGCAAAAGATGTGGGGGGGGGTGGGAATTGACATGATTCCTCAGTTGAGTGTTTGGAAAGGAGAGAGAGGGGGAAGAAACAAAGATGACACATACGCAAGGCAAATGGTAAAATGGTTCTATTTACAAACACAAGGAAGGAGGTAGGACTTTCTTATAGATTTTTTTTTTATTTTTTTCCCTGTTTTGTGTAAGGAGTAGAGTGGGAAGGTCATGAATTCAGTTTGGGACATGTTGACGTACCAATGGCTGGAGGTATGGATCTAAGAGTGATATGAACATAGGTTATACTTTGAAATCATGGGAATGACTGACATCACTAAAGGAGAGAATGTAGAAAAGAAAGAGAATGAGGACAAAATGTCAGGGAAGCCTGCATTTAGGAGTTAGGAGGAAGATAAGTCAGACTACTCAGAGAGGTAGGAAGAAAATCAGAATCCTACAGGGACTGAGAAATCAGAAGAACAGAAAGAAGGAAGATTGGTCATATAAAATGATGCAGAGGGTTCCAGGATGATGGGAGCTCCTGATATGATTCATATTGATGCCATGTAGAAGACAGCAAGATTATTCTAACTCCTATGGGGAACTGGAGGGTGGCAAGTGATCTGGTTGGAAATTTGATATTTTAAATATTTAATTAAACTAAATATGGGACCAAACTCTTCAGATTCTTATCATTGGATCCATGATTATCAATCCTACGTTGTGATAAGTTCTACTCCTCAGAATACGTACTTAGAATGATATATTCATTTCTGAGTATTACATTTTAGGAAGGACACTGGCAAATTGAAAGGTGTTGAGAGGGAGGTGATCAAGATAGTGGAAAAAAAGGGAAAATTTTCCCTGTAAAAACCTGTGAATCTTCTGTCAATGAAAGGAAAGAAGGAAGGAAGCAAGGAAGGAAGAAAAAGTAGAAAGAAGAGAAAAATATTTATGAAGTGCTTACTACGTGCAAAATACTGAACTGAGCTCTGAGGATACAAACAGTAAAGTCAGATGTTACCTGCTTTCAAATAACATTCTAATGAGGGAGACAAAAAATATGGAAGGTTTCAGTTACAAAGCAAGTGAAAAGGTTCTGTGTTCTTTAGGTGTTGCAGCAAAACATGTTAATGCCTCTTTTTTTAATGTCATTTCCACAGATGAATCATATTAGTATCTGATATTCAACCATTTCACAAAACCAAGGGTTTGGGTGGCTAAGATTCCTGCCCCTCCCCCCTCTCACCTCCACAGCCGGATTTTGAGTAGCTATGGCTAAGATGACTTCAAGAAGGATATAACAATTACCTTTGAGGATCTAGAAGGCTGTCATGTAGACATTTGATTTGGGTGTTTCAGTCCCAGAGGCCCAAACTAGGAGTAAAATGTAGAAGTAACAGAAGATTGTGGGTGCTATCAGGAAAAAGGTTACCTATATTATTAGTCACCAAGTAGAATCAAAGATAGCTTATTCCCTATTACTCAGTCAATTGGAGACTAGATATAAGCTTATTAAAGATATTGCAAATGGAATTTCTTTTGAAGTACAAATTGGATCAAGTGTACTCTCATCTAGGGGTATGCCGGAGCCAGCTTGTACTGGCTCCAAAGAACTAAGTGTTTAATTTCCACCTTGGAAACTGGGAAATCTTACAAATCTTACCTTACAGTTTGATTTATTTTGTTAACTCTCTATACTTAAGAAAATGGAGAAAATTTTAATAATGCAGATTAAAGTTATTATACATATACATAAATAGATAGAAAGAGAGAGAGATATTTTTTTTCTGGAGAGCCAGTCATTAAGCATTTATCAGAACATCCCTGTACCCAACTCCAAGATTCTAGGATGCCTCGACCAACTAAAAAATAAGTTTAACTATTAATAAGTCATCCAAAATCTTTGAAAAAAAATAAGAATGGTGGTGACCAAAGTCAGATTTCAATCAGTTTAAGGACAAAAATCTATAATAAAGAAGGAGAAGTAACAGATTTAGCCTTCTCTTTCAAGAGGAATGGGAATGAAAAGGAAAAAGAGAAATACTCTCCAGAGGCACAGGGTAGGAGTGAAGCTTTGCAGTGCCTGAGAAATATAACTTTATGGGAGAAAGAAAAGCCAGTGAAAAGAGAAGGACTGAAGATATAAAAGAGAACATTATTAGAGCAAAGGAGATGCGCCTTAAGAAGGAGAGATGTCTTTTCTTTCCAGATAAGAGGAAAAGAAACAAACTATGCCCAAAGGGCTATAAAACCATGCATACCCTTTGACTTAGCAATAACACATTATATCTGCATCTCAAAAGAGATAAAAAACAAAAAGGAAAATGACATATATAAAAATATTTACAGCAGCTCATTTCTGGGGGCAAAGAATTAGAAATTGAGGAGATACTCATCAACTGGGGAATGACTGACTAAGTTGTAGTATGTGATTATGATGAAATATTATTATTTTACACGAAATGATGAGCAGAATGCTCTCAGAAAAACCTGGAAAGACTTGCCTGGGCTCATATAAAGTGAAATGTACCGTGTACCAAATAACAGTGATGTTATAAGAGGATCAGCTGTGAGTGACTTAGCTACTCTCCCCAATACAATGATCCAAGACAACTCTGAAGGCTTAGAATGAAAAACGCTATTCATCCCCAGGAAAAAAAAAGAACTGATGGTTGCTGAATACAGATTGAAGCAATTTTTTTTTTTACTTTATCTTTCTTGAATTTTTTTTGTCTATGTTTTCTTTTACAACATGACTGTTACGGATATGTTTTACAAGACTGCACATGTATAACCTATATTGAACTGCTCACCTTCTCAGTGAGGGGAGGTGGGGAGGGGAAAAGAGAAAATTTGAAACTCTTTTAAAAAATGAATATTAAAATTGTTTTTACATGTAATTGGAGGAATTTTACAAAAGAGGGAAAACCCCACAAATTTCAAGGAGTACAGGAGATTGAAAGAGATCACATCAAATGACCTCAGATCTTCTTAGTAAAGCATAATTTTAAAATGTCTGTGTGTGAGAGACAGACAGTTAGAAACAAAGAGAGAGAGAGAGAGAGAGAGAGAGAGAGAGAGAGAGAGAGAGAGAGAGAGAGAGAGAGAATCTTAGCCATTTCACAGACTTCACCTAGAGAGAAATAAATAAATTTGTTTGGTCAGCCTGTGTTAGTGAAGTAAAACTTTGTTAAAAAAAAGTTTGTCTGTTCCAAAAATATTTCTGTAAATTTTTAATCTGCTTATTGTTTGTTCTGAGAATATCTATCATTCCTCTTCCTTTTCTTTGATGAAAATTGTTTATCTTTCTACAGTTACTTTTGACAATGAGTCTTGTTATTATGTGTGATTTTACTAGAATATGGTTCAAATCTATTATGGTCTATTTTACATCTCGAGAGTGTATATTAAAGACTGGTATTGCATCAATATTAATTGTTTAAATGTTTTCTTTGCATTCATCTTTGATTGCAGGATGCCAAGTCTCAGCATATTTAGCTACAGCTTTCTCCTTGTTACATTTATACTTAATGTGCCTTGCATTATAGGTATCATATCCATCCATAGACTCAATGTGATCTTCAGATTCCATCTCAAAGCGTTCAATGTCTATTTTTCCTCTGTCATATGTTAAGAATTTAACACTTACCAAGTTCAAATGACAGGTGATGTCACTGGAAAAAGATTTTACAAGATGAAGCTGCTGCTTAAGGGTTTTTCTGGTTTGGCTCAATAGCTTGATGTCATCTAAGTAAATCAGGTTTGACTTCTTTAGTTTGGAAACCACATTTAGTTTTATTTAGGTGAGATAATATTGGATGTAAGTCTAGGAAGAAACATAGAAGGCTTAAACTGTTTCCCTGAAAAAAAGTTACATTTTATATCAATTGTTCTGGACATTAGAGATATATTTTAAATTGAGGATAGTTTTCTGAAATATTCTAGTGTTCTTAATATATTTGGATCTATTTTATATATTTACAGCACATGAATAAATTATGAGTGCAGAACCAAGTCAAAGGTTTTGCAATAATCAGATGTAAAAAGACAGTATAAATGTTTCTATGCTATTTGCCAGATTGTACAATCATTGCCAAAACAAATTAAATTTTCTCTTTATACTCTTGGGACTTTTTGGTACATCTTTTATGCTTATCAGAAAATGTATCATTTTCCTATAAATGTGTATAAACTTTTAAATTAGTATAGGCTGTGAATGCTTTGTATAAAGTGCATAAGCAGGTAATTGTTCTATTATATCTTGCAATTGGAAGGGTCAGTGGTGTTCTCATCTTTTGGTAAAGACTATTTTAGCATATCTTAAGAAAAGTGGGATCACTCTGGCTTATAAGAGCCCAAGTGGTAAAATATGTTGCTAGTAATTCCTACACCATAATGAAATGTGGGAGTCAGTAATTATGAACCCTGTCTGATTCCATTACTTTCCAGTTTTGCTAAAGTTTCAGTCACCTCCTTTGTTGCAACTATTCTGTATTTTATTGTATTAACCATGCACAAAGCTTTCTGTTTCTCATTAAATTCAACTTGAATTTTCATTGCGCTGGACTTCTGGTGTCCACACAAGTGATTAGAAATTTTCAACCTCCTCCTTCTGTGGGAATTGTCATGAGTCTCTGATGTTTTTACTTCTGTAGTCTCTATAATAATGGTTTTCATTGATGTTGAATACTTATTTCCTTCTTTGTGCTGCTTGGATCCTTTATATTAACTTAATCTTTTGACCTTTGCTTTCAGTTCCTAATTCAAAGAATCTGAAATTTCTGATATGTTTTTGTTTTCTGGATTTATTACTTTTTTTACATTAATTGGGCAATATGGCAATAAAGTTTTATACCATGTATAACAGCTAGATAGTGATGTAATCTTCAAATGCCTTTTGGAAAATCTTCAACATCTCTTTTGTATTGCTTCTGCCATAGTGGTGCTTGACACCTGTCCTTAGGAGTAGACTGTACTAGCTCTACGTTTGCTCCTATGGTTCTAGTTGTGACAATGGCTTTCACATATACTCTTGTTTACATGTCCTTTCAAATACTGTCAGAGGATATATTCATTCATAGTAGTTATGGTAGAGACCAGTTGTTTTATTTGTAATTTCTCTGTTTTAGTATAATTGGTCTTCTGATTGAATGCATGTCATCAAATACAAATGCAATTTTCACATTTCGGCTGAAGTATGTCCATCTCTTTTTGAAGATTATTTGAGAAATCAGTACTGTTTTTGTCATTCATTATACAATTAGGTATAATCTTTGGAGTCTGTATTTAGCAAATATTTTCAGTGTTCTTGAATTCTTCAACTTTTTTCTCTTCAAATTTTAACAATTCCTTGATTTGCCCTTTCACTTAATTTCTTCTAGGCTGAAAGATAAAGTTATTCCTCATGATTATCGTGTACTGGTTGAAAAAATAATATTATGTGATTTGGAGCTGAGAGTATGTGTGTTCATCCTTTGTTGCCAAAGAAGACCATGCCATCAGAAAAATAATGACAGACTTGCACTTGACTTTGTTTTGAGTGAGGGAGAGCTGTGCAGGTCACCAACCTCACTTCTCCTCCAGAGTCATCTGAATCCAGTGACCAGATATTCATCAGGATGACTGGAGATGACCCAGGATGAGGCAGTTGGGGTTAAGTGATTTGGCCAAGGTCACACAACTAGTGAGTGTCAGGTGCCTAAGGTGAGATTTGAACTCAGGTCCTCCTGACTCCTGCACTGGTGCTCTATCCACTGCACCACTTAACTGCCCCACCTGAGGGCATAACTACTGACACAAAGTAATGTGAGTCCCTTATCTATAACTGATAAGATTTGTTTCCAACTTTGTTATGATATAATTGCCGCTACTGCTGAAGTTTTCAATCATATTTGACTCTTTGTGACCCCATTTAAGGTTTTCTTAGCAAAGAAACTGCCTTTTCTTTCTTCAACTCAATTTAAAGATGCCCAAGGTCACACAGCTTGTAAGTGTCTGAGGTCAGATTTGAAGTGAGGAAAAGAAGTCTCCCTGATTCCAAACTCAGTTTTCTATTCACTATACCACCTAGATGCCTCTATGATATAGTGGTGAGATGTGATGAAAACATGTCTTCAGTCTATTTTATGTATAGTAATGTTTTGCCTGTTTTATCAATGGGCACCATCTTCAACGAAGCATTTTCTGCAGATGGATCATTGATATTTATTTATTTCATTATATTTTCCCTTCTTGTGGAACCAAAACATAAAGAAGCATCAATCATTCTACTATGTCTTATGTCAAAATTGCCCTGTGTGATAATTTTCATAAGCATGATAAAAAAGAGCTAGCATTTACATTGTACTGACTGTGTGCCAGCGACTCTGCTAAGTGCTTTACTTATTATTTCAATTGGTTCTCACAAAAACCCTGGAAGGTAGTTGCCATTATTATCCCATGTTATAGTTGAAAAAACTATGGTAAATAGAGGTTAAGTGACTTGCCCAAGGCAACACAGCTAGGTTATTGTTTGTCCTTCATTGTCAAAAAAGACCTTGACATCAGCAAAGTGATGTTATGTCTTACAAGTGAATTGGATTTAAGTAAGAAGAACTGAGCAAAGCTACCAGCCTCACTTTCTCCTCTGAAGCCATGTGGGTCCAGTGACAAGACATAGATCAGGATGACTGGAGGTGATCTCAAATGCACTGGGACACCTTGGCCTTTTTAGTCTAAGTCTTTCTCAGGTCTTAATTTGTCTGAGGCAACACCCATTCACTGATTAAGGTTAGGTAAAAAATGAGTCAAAGAGTGTAAAAAATCAATCTGGGAGGAAAATGTCCTCAGGGTTTCCGGCCAAAACAGAAATAATTTAATCAACATTCACCCTGAGCCATCAGGGCTCAAATAATGGCTCCTAAGTGAGGCTTTGACTGGGACCTATTGCTGGCCAATCAATGAGAGCCAGAGTGAATTGGGTTTAAGGCATCTCGTCTTTAAGAAAGACATCTATCCAGTAAATTCCAAGACATCTTGCTAGGTTCCATCATCAAAATTTACACTCCTTTGGGCAGAGCACCCACAGGTAAGGGAATGATACTCTATGTGGACAAAGGGAAAGGAAAGAGCATACAGCTAGGAAGTGTCTGAGGAAGGATTTGTTTGACTCCAGACCCAGCACCCTATCCATTGCACTTCTTGAATGGGGCACTGGAATTAATGTCATAAGCATCTGAATTCAGATTCTGCCTTGGACACTTACTAGCTATATATCCTTGGGGATATCACTTAACCTCTGTTTGCCTCAGTTACCTCATCTATCAAAATGGAGATGATGATGCCTACCTCCCAGAGTGGTAAGGATAAAATGAGATAGTTTTTGTAAAATGCCTTTCAAATCTTAAAATATTATATAAATTCTATTATTACCCTTAGTTAATTATTATTGCTAGTTAATGATTGTCATTAGTGTGACTAGTTAATTAGTTACTCTTATCATTAGGAGCAGTTCTATCGCACTGACCAGGGTGCTAACGCAATCAGTAATATTGTCAGCATTCCAGCATTCATAACCACAATGACAGTCTCAGAGCACACAAAGTCCCCCTGTATATCGCCTCAGTTGGCATCTCTCTGCTTTGCTGTCTGCTGCCCCTCTCTCTCCTGCCTCCAGCATTTATTGTAAGTGACTTGGTACAAGGAAGGAAGTGAAATAATGTTGAGTTCACTGGAAACATGAAAGTCAAACTTGTGAGAATTCCTGCCCCACCTAATTCCTAAGATTGTTATAAAGATTAAATGGGACATTGTACTTGAAAGTAATTTGAAAACTGTAACATGCTATGTGGGCAGTTAGGTCAGGGGGACCTGAGCTCAAATCCTGCCTCACACACTTATATCTATGTAACCTTAGGCAAGGCACTTAACCCTGGTTGCCTCAGTTTACTCATCTGTAAAATGAACTGGAGAAGGAAATGGCAAACTATCTTTGCCAAGAAAACTCCAAATGGGGTCACAAAGAGTTGGACATAATTCTACAACAACATGCCATACAAATTACAAGATATTGTTATTAGCTAAAAAGTTAATATAATTAAAACAATGTTAGAACACATGGTGATTTAAATTTGTTTCATTTCATTAGGGGTTAAACTTTGATTTTGCTCCATTTTGAAATAACACAGATGCTCAACTATAAAAGGACCAATGAGTTGAATAAATTATATAAATAAAGGAAAATTATTAGCCTTTTCATTTTCTCTGTATTCCTAACATAATTTCTATGTTTGTCAGTCAGTCAACAAGTATTTATTAAGTGCTTATTGTGTGCCAGGAATTGTGCTAATTGCTGGGAATATAAATGTAAGCAAAAAATTAAAAGTCCTCAAAAAGTTTACATTGTAATAAGGAAAGACTGAATATATGAAAAGAAGTTGTAAAAGAGTGATGAGAGAGGAGGGGAAGGTCCTCAGCCCAGGATAATGATGGAGAAGTCACACTGCGCTCTGATAAGAAGTGAATAAATGACTGGGCACCTTCCTTAAATGGAGAGTGTAAGAGGAGCTATCCAATTGGGAGGGGTTCCAGGGATTGAGGATATTTCTAAGGACTGAATTCCAGGACTGAAACTATTTTCCAGGATGAAAATGTTTCTAAGGCATGGTGAAATTCCATGTCAAAGTTCTACTGGGAACTTTTAGGCAACATCAAATTACTTCATAAGTTTAGAACTATAAAACCCCCAGGCCAAATCCATGATTTTACTAATGGAAAACCAAAGTGTTAAAGAAAAATTAAGTGCATGAGGTTTCATGGTATTAAAAGACAGAGCTGTAGTTTGAGCTTAGGTCTTCTGATTCTAAATCCAGTTGTTTTCCCACGGTGCCATGCCTGATATTAGTGCCTGAAAAGAGGTGCTAGGTAGACAGAAAATACAATATAAATACTGTGGGTTTGGGCCCTGTCTTATTTAATGGAGGAAGGGACTGATATAGGTCAGTGGTCTTCTTTTTCTTATTTTTAAATTAAGTAAGTACCACATCAGTACATATAACTATATATATATATATATGTGTGTGTGTGTGTGTGTGTGTGTGTGTGTGTGTATGTATATATAAATATATATATGTATACACACATACATATATATACACACATGCATACATATATGTATATTTAGATACATATAGACAGATAGATATAATCTATACATGTACCTGACATAGGTATATTTACTTATTTTTGAATTATATTGTTGCTGTTCTTGCTCAAATCCATCTCTTCATGACCCCATTTCGGATTTTCCTGGCAAAGAAACTGGAGTTGTTTGTCATTTCCTTTCTCGAGTTCACTTATAGATGAGGAAACTGAGGCAAACAGGGTTAAGTGACTTGCCCAGGCTCACACAACTAATAAGAGTCTGAGACAGGATTTGAACTCAGGTCTTCCTGACTCCAGGTCTGTCACTCTATCTACTCAGCTACCTAGCTGCCCATGAATTTTATACATGTCCTAAGAGGCAGCATGGAATAGTAAAGAGAAACTGATCTTGAAGCCAAGAAGACATGGGTTCAAGCTTTACCTCTGATACATATTGTAACACTGGATGAATCATTAAAGTACTCAGTACTCCAAGAAGTCATGTGAACCCAGACAGTGGGAATGCTATATCACAGGTGTTCTGAAACCAACTCAAAGTTGACTCCCAAGACATTGTTAAATTTTCAGCGTGAGCAATTATATCTTGTAAATCTGCAAACATTACAAATCAGAGCTTGAGTAATTGTTTTGTTGACTGTCTAAATTTATTAAAGTGTTGGAGAAATTGTTAGTAGTGCAGATTAAGCCAAAAATGTAATGTATAATTATTTTACCCCAGAGATCCCACTTATTAAACATTTAAAAGTACATCCCTAATTAGAATAGTGTTCCAGTAGAGTCAAAATGGCAGAATAGAAAGACAGACTTGAAGATGCTTTTCCCCCATAGACCATAAATATCTGTAAAAAAATGACTCTAAACAAATTCTAGAGCCCCAGAAGCCATAAAACAACAGAGTGAAATTTCCAGCCCAAGGTAGTCTGGAAAGTCAACAGGAAAGGTCTATCGCATCAGGCTCAGAGTGGAGAACAGCCCAGTCTTAGGTGCTCAGTACAGACAGGACTGAAGAAAGTTTCAGGGTGAGGTAGCATGGGTAGCAGCTGCAGGTCCCAGATTTTTCAACCCACCAATGCCAAAGACAGCTGCAAAAGTCAGTAAGAAAGCTCTTTCACCTGGGTAAGAGGGGTGTATGGTCTGACCCTAGCACCAGCTGCAGGGTGGCAACATCACTGTGGCAGCAACATCCACTTTTAGAGCCCTGGTCTAAAGACTCTGGAGGAATCAAGAAGCTGATCTACGTCTCAGTCCTGAGTGGTGATCCTGGGGTGAGGAAGAGCATTGGCACTGCTGTGGTGGAGCTGGTGGTGACTCTGGAGGGGAAATCCTACTGGCAGATCCTGGGCAGATAAGAATGCTAGTGGTTTCTCACAGAATAGAACACAGGCCAGGAGAGGAGTTAACTCCTATCCCTTGATTGTGCCACCTTGAAGGAATTGAGAACTTACAGGTCCCTAGAATATCCCCTCCACTTGACAAAGGATTCAAAAATGAAGTAACTGACTGAGAAAATGCCCCCAAAAGGGAAAAAATAAGACTATAGAAGATTGCTTTCTTGATGAACATCTTTTCAGATGATTTCAGAGGAAGACATCAAAATCAAGACTTCTACATCCAAAACCTCTAAAAAAATAATATGCAAGTCTCAGGCCATGGAAGAGCTCAAAAAGGATTTTGAAAATCAAGTAAGAGATTTGGAGGAAAAATTTGGAAGACAAATGAGAACAGTGTAAGAAAATCATGAACAGTGCATCAACAGCTTGCTAAAAGAGACCCCCAAAAAATGCTGAAGAAAATAACACCTTTAAAAATAGACTAACCCAAATGGCAAAAGAGGTCCAAAAAGCCAATGAAGAGAAGAATGCTTTAAAAAGCAGAATTGGCCACATGAAAAAGGAGATTCAAAAGCTCACTGAAGAAAGTAGTTCTTTAAAAATTAGAATGGAGCAGATGGAACCTAATGATTTTATAAGAAACCAAGAAATTATAAAACAAAACCAAATGAATGAAAAAAATAGAAGACAATTGGGAATATCTCATTGGAAAAACAACTGACCTGTAAAATAGATCCAGGAGAGATAATTTAAAAAAATTATTGATCTACCTGAAAACCATGATCAAAAAAAGAGCCTAGACATCATCTTTATTGAAATTATCAAGGAAAACTGCCCTAATACCGTAGAACCAGAGGGTAAAATAGAAATGGAAAGAATTCACTGATCACCTCCTGAAAGAGATTCCAAAAGGAAAATTCCTAGGAATATTGAAGCTAGATTCGAAAGTTTCCAGGTCAAGGAGAAAATATTATAAGCAGCCAGAAAGAAACAATTCAAGTATTGTGCAAATACAATCAAAATAACACAGTATGTAGCAATTTCTACGCTAAGGGATCGAAGGGCTTTGAATATGATATTCCAGAGGCCAAAGGAGATAGGATTGAAAGCAAGAATCACCTGCCCAGCAAAACTGAGTATAATATCTCAAGGGAAAAAATGGAATTTCAATGAAATAGAGGACTTCCAACCATTCTTGTTGAAAAGAGCAGAGCTGAATAGAAAATTTGACTTTCAAATACAAGAATCAAAAGAAATATGAAAAGGTAAACAGAAAAGAGAAGCCTTAAGGAACTCATTAACATTGAACTGTTTACATTCCTATATGGAAAGATGTTGTTTGTAACTCATGAGACCTTTTTCAATACTAGGGTAGTTAGAGGGAATATATATATGTAAGTGTGTATGGGTAGCTATGTATGTGTATATTATATGTGTGTAGGTATATATATATACATGGATACATATGTATATGTATATACACATACACACATATATAAATATACACATACATACACACACAGACAGAGGGCACAGGGTGACCTGAATATGAAGGAAGAACACCTAAAAAAAGAAAATTTACTGTTGAATGGAATGTAGTAGGAATAAGAGAAAGGGAAAGGTAGAATGTAGCAAATCATCTCACATAAGAGAGGGAAGAAAGAGCTTTTACAATGGAGGGAAAGAGGAGGGAGATGAAAAGAAATAATTGAGCCAAATCTTGCATGGAATTTGACCTAAGGAGAGAATAACACACACTCAATTGGATATGGAAATCTTTTTTACCTTCCAGGAAGGCAAGGGGGAATGGGATAGGAGAGGGAAGATAATAGAAGGGACAGCAAATTGGGGAAAGGGATAATCAGAAGCAAACACTATTGTGGGAGGACAGGTCAAGGGCGAGAATGGAATAAATGAAGGGCAGTATAGGACAGAGGGAAATGTGGTTAGTCTTTTACAACATAATTATTATGGAAGTGCTTTGCATTGTTACTCATATAAAACCTATATTGAATTGCTTGTTTTATCAATGTGGGGAGGTGGGGAGGGAGGGAGAGAATATGGAACTCAAAGCTTTAAGAATGAATGTTAAAAATTGTTTTAGCAAACAACTGGAATTTAAGACATACAGATAGTGGAATATAGAAATCTATTTTGTCCTACAGGAAAATAGAGGGGAAAGGGCATGGCAGAAGGGTGGGTAATAGAAGGAAGGACAGACTGGAGGAAGGACTGAATGGAGTGCATGCTGTCTTGAGGTGGGGGGTGGGGAGAGATAGGGAGAAAACTTTGAATTCAAATTCTTTTGGAAGTGAATGTTAAGAACTGGAAAATAAATCATATATTAAAAAAAGAACATAGTTCTATGAGGGATGTAAAGGAAGGACCTAGTGAAAGGAGATATAGCATAATAGGTGCATCATTATACTAATGTCCTATTGGTTCTCTCTGATTCGTTGTGTGATGGATGAAAGCAAAGATTGGGTTGATGATCATCATCTTAAGGGTGTCTAACAAAGCAAAGGGTTGAGGAAAGTGAGAGACAGTGTGGTACGCAGAAAAGACCACTAAATCTAAGGCCAAGATTTGGGTTCAAATTATTTCTTTTTCACTTATTAATTGAGTGACAATGTAAGTCATTTCACTTTTCTAAGTCTCATTTTCCTCATGTGTGAAAATTGGGTCATTTTACTTAGATTACACATATCTCATCCACATTGCAATTTTTCCCAACACAATTTCAATATATTGTTTATCAACATAAGAAATTATTATAAATGAGGATTTGGGGGAATTTTTGCAGAAACCACAGTATTTTTTACATTTTACATCTGTACATTGACCTATATATAGCCTATGATCAAACACAACCCCAATTTTACAATAATGTATCGTAAATGCCCCATAAAAGAAAGATAAAAATTTCAGACTTCTCTGGTATAAAGGGAGGGCCAAAATATTTTACATGGATTTTCCAGATCATGAGGACACCATATCTCCAACCCTCATGATATGCACACACATATACATATACACAACATACATATACATATACATACACAGATATACACATATTTATGGATGTATTTATTTCTCCAATTATATATAAAGATAATTTTTAATACTCATTTTTTAAAAATTTAGTTCCAAATTTTCTCCCTCCCGCTCTTACACCCCTCCTCCCTGAGATGGTAAGCAATTTGATATAGATTATACATGTGCAATTATGCAAAACATATTACCATATTAGTCATGTGAAAAAGACAGAAGCACAAAGGAAAAAAATACACACAAAAATAAAGTGAAAAACAGCATGCTTTGATTTGTATTGAGACTCCATCAGTTCTTTCTCTGGAGGTGGATAGCAGTTTTCATCATAAGTCCTTTGAAATATTCTTGGAACATTAATGAGATTAGCTAAGTTATTCACAATTGATCATCATACAATGTTGCTGTTATTACATACAATTTTCTCCTGGTTCTGCTCACTTTGCTTTGCATCAGTTCATATAAGTTTTTCTGGTTTTTCTGAAATCTGCCAGCTCATCATTTCTAATAGCACAATAGTATTCCATTACAGTCATATATTACACATTGTTCAGCCATTCCCCAATTGATGGATATTCCTTTGATTTCTAATTCTTAGCTGCCACAAAAAAAGAACTGCTATAAATATTTTTGTACAAATAGATCTTTCTCCTCTTTTTAAAATCTCTTTAGGATACAGACGTAGTAGTGATATTTCTGGGTCAAAGAGTTTTATAATCCCTTGGGCACCATTCCAGATCACTCTTCAGAATGGTTGGATCAGGTCATAACTTCATCAAATGGTCATTAGTGTTCTAATTTTCCCTTCAACATTTATCATTTGGATTGTATATTTAGAAGTAGAAAGAGTTTTCAAATCCAACTTCTTCATTTTTACAGATGAAAAAAATGAGAGCCAAGGACCAAGGTCACATTTTGGCAGCTCTAACTATGGTTAGAACTCATACTGACTGATTCTGAATCTAGAGCTCTTTGAGCATGACTTCCTCAGAGATAATTTCTAAGGTCCCTTCCAGTTCAGATGTCTATCAATAAAAGTAGCCCTAAACCTTGGGACTAATTAGGAGGCCTTGTAGACAAAAAGAATAATGGAAGCCATCTCAGACACTGTGGGAGATCTGTTATGGGAGATGTGATGAGTCATTTTTACCAGATACATCCACTGCTACCAGCATAGCAGCATGCCCTGGGGAGAGCATTAGCTCTGGATTGAAATGCTTAGGGTCACTGTGAGATTGGTAGTAGTCATAATAGGCTGGGTGGTACCTCTATTGAGTCCTTTGTTTGGGGTATGCATTTCTTTTCAAAATTAGTATTTTTCAACTAATAAGCATTTCTTTTCCTCCCCAACCCTCCAAAAATAAAAAAAATTCAAAAGAACCTCTTGCAAGAAATATATGCAGTCAAGCAAAAACAAATTCCAAATATCCAAAAGCCTGCATCTCATGTCCATCATATCTGTCAGGAGATGGGTAGCTTCACACTCTTAAATCATGGTTGGTCACTGAGTTTGTGAGCGATCCTGTCTTTCAAAGTTATTTGTTTTTACAATGTTATTACTGTATAAATTGTAATTTTTCTCATGGTTCTTCTTACTTCATTCTGTATCAGTTCATATAAGTTTTCCCAGGTTTATCTGAAACTATTCCATTTATAATTTATTACAGCACAAAAATATTCCATTACATTCACATACCATAATTGTTCAGCCATTCCTGAGCTAAAGGGGACCACTCTTTAATTTACTTTGCTTTGTCTTCACAGAAAGAGCTGCTATTAATATTTTTCTTCATATGGGTGTTTTTCCTCTTTCTTTGATCTTTTTAGAGTATAGGCCAAGTAGTAATATCAGTGGGCATGTACAATTTAGTAACTTTTTAGGCACAGTTCCAAATTGCTTTCCATAATAGCTAGACTAATTTTCAGCTCCAACAGTGCACAAATGTGCCTGTTTTCCTACAGCTTCTCCAACATTTGTCATTTCTCCCCCAACACAATTTTTTGGCAACACAGTCAAATCTGATAGATTTGAAAGGGAACTTAAAAGTTGGTTTAACTTACATTTCTATAATCATTAGTCATTTGGAATATCTTTTTATGTGGACATTGGTAGCTTGGATTTCTTCCCTTGAGAACTCATCTTTTGACTATTTATCAGTTGAGGAGGTCATGGCTATCAAAGGACTGATTATGGAAATTGGCATCCAGACAAGTACTGAGTCATTAAATGTTTATGGAATGATAATAAAGATCTTAAGTAGACCTGTGTGATCTGCCACCGGGCTACCATGGCATGACTACAGAATCAATCAATAAGCATTAGTAAGAATTTATTGTGTCAGTCACTATAGCTGTATATATACAGAAAATAATAAAAGAGTCCCTTTCCTCCAGTATCTCATATACAATCAAAGATAATATGTGCACATATAAGCATATATGAAATATATACAATACAAATACTAGGTTACTATGGTGAGGATATGAGGAAGAAAGGATCAGGAAATGCTTTATAGTAGGAGCAATATCTCCTGAGACTCTGCGATGTAAGTTGGGTTAACATTTCCTTGGGTCCTACCCGACATGGATCAATTTTTCTTTAAAAAGAATTGAAACCAAACTTGAGACTTAATTTGGCCCTTCTTGGTGGCTAAGGTACAAAACCCATTGCTCAAGGAATCAGGAAACTTCTCTCAGACCTTTGACAATTAGATACAGAAGCAGGGAAACTGAGCCCAATTGAACCAATGCTGTATCCTCACTGAAAATCTTTTTCATTCTATGGCTTTATCAAACCTTTGCTAAAGGGCAAAGTAAGAGACAATGCTTTTAGAATTTAGAGAGACATTATCATGGCCCAAAAATAGAATATGGTGTATTATGTGTGAAAATAAGAAGGCTGGTATGGCTGAACCACAGAATCAGTGAAAGAGAACATATATAATAAAGTTGGAAAAGGAGATTGGAGCCAGGTTATCAATTGAACCTTGCCCCTACATATGTATGCTCTTTGATAGAAGGAGACGCCCACCTGATACTGCCCCTCCCACGATGATAAGTTTTGCTTGCTATATTGGTAGACAACTAGGTATGAGGGGTGTTGAATCAGGTTGAAGACAGCTAGAAAGTAGAGACATTGCAAATTACTTGCATGAGTGAGTAGGAGATGGGTAGGATATATTCCAACCTCCATGAGAGGGCATCTGCTTGTAGATGGTAGGGCCTGGAAGACACACTATGGGGAAGCTGAATTGGCTGAAGAAAAGTGTCTATCTTATCTGCTTTAGTTTTTTGTCATCTTGGAAATGCTCCGACTTTTTATGATCTGACTGGACTACTGTGTAATGCTGGGTCCCTTCCAATTGACAGTGCCAAGCCTCGAATGCCACCTTCACTGCTAGCAGCTATTTTTCCCCCAGATTGTATAGCTTCCGTGAAAAGCATGCCTGGGGCCAGGTTCTGACTTATGACAGGATAGTCCCTACTGCCATGTTGGAAGGTATATGTTTTCACAACAAATGCTTTTCAAGGGCCTGGATAAATGAGGACCACGATTATGTTGAAATGTATTTCTAATTCTGTAAAAAAATTTTCAGTAGCTTAGGTTCAATGCAATTTTTACCCTAAACCTACCCACCCTTCTAACTTCCTTACTAACATTCTTTCACCCACCCAAGTTTGCAACCTAGGAGTCATCTTCAACTCCTCATTCTCACTTAGTACATTCCTTATCCATTCAGTTGCCAAGTCCTGATGTTTCAGTCTGTTAAACATGTCTTGCATCTGTCCACTTCTTTCTACCCACTTAAAGGTTACTTAGTCTAACCTTCTCATTTTACAGATGGCGTAACTGAGACTCAGATAAGTAATTTGCTCAAAGTCACACAAGTAGTAAATGTCAGAATCAGAATTTGAACCCAGTTCTTCTGCCTCTAAATATAATTAATTATACATAAGATTTCTGAGAGTAGAATTTCTCACTTTTGTATTTCTATCTTTAGCACCTAACATATTACCTGGTACGCTGTACGCATTTAATAAATATTTGTTTCTTGGTAGAAAAGATACATATAGATATGTGTATATACATACACATACATACGCTTATGTATATATACATAAGCGTATATATGCACATATATGAGTGTATGTATATATAATGAATAAAATATGGAATAAGTAACTCATGCAGCCCATGAACCCCAGAGCATAGAGCATTCTCCACTCCAAATTCCTCAACTGTTCACATAATCATTTGTAAATCTATTCTCCCCAATTTATTATATATCCTGAAAAATTGAGTTGCAACTGGTATTTCTTCAGTCTCACTAATAGATTATCTGGTACCAGTGCTTGAGGATGGTAGATAAGAAAATCAAGAAGACACATTTTTATCTCAAGTTCCCAAACTACTGGATTCCCAAAATTAAGTTCATGAAATGGTGGCAAAATTACATCGTGGAGGCAAAACCAAGATAGTAGACAGAAGTCAGGAAGTTGCCTGAGCTCTCCCCAGTTTCCCTTAGAAATAATGTTAAATTAAATCTCTAAATGGATTCGGGAGTGACAAAACCCACAAAAAAGATGAAATGAAACAATTTTCCAGTTTAAGATAACTAAGAAGGACTTTAAGACTTGTCTCACCTGGGTAAAAGGGGAGCACAGCCCAGCATAGATGGCAAGTGGGCAATCCAATGGGAGGCTGTTGACCTCGGCACAGACCAACAACCAAGGTCCCTCAGTTCTGGCTTTGCAAGTTAGTGACACAGTAGGCCACTGTGAGGCCTCTAGCCCTAGTGCAGAAAGCAAACTTTTAGCTCTAGAACCCCTGTGTAACAGGTGTGACTAGACTGGGACACCCCACTGCAGTAGGCAAGCTGCAAGTACCCAAGGCCCTGGCATGGAAAGCCAGTGACAAGACTCTAAGTCCCTAGCACAAGAAGACTGGTACCGAGGAGCCCAAGTTTGAAAAATGAGCAAAAACAAAAACGAAAAGAGTCCTGACCATAGAAAGTTACTTTGGCAACAGGGTAGATCCAAATACAAACCCATAAGAGGACAACAATGTCAAAATGTCTACATGTGAAGCCTCAAAGGGGAATATGAATTGGTCTCAAGCCCAAAATTCCTCTAGGAAGAGCTCCAAAGAATTTTTAAAATCAAGTTAAGAGAGGTAGAAGAAAAACTAGGAGAAGAAATGAAAATTATGCAGGAGAGTCATGAAAAAGGAGTCAACAGCTTGGACAAAGCACAAAACAAAGCATAAAAATTGACTAAAGAACACAATTCCTTAAAAAATAGAATTGGCTGAATTAGAAAAAAAATCCACTGAAGAAAACAATTCCTTTAAAAGTAGAATTGGCTAAAAGGAAAAGCAGGTACAAAAGCTAATTAAAGAAAATAAATCCTTAAAAATCTAACTTGGGCAAGTGGAAGCTAATGACTCTATGAGACATCAAAAATCAGTCAAACAAAATCAAAAGAATGAAAAAATAGAAGAAAAATACTTCATCAGAGAAACAACTGATCTGGAAAACAGATCCAGGAGAGATAATTTAAGAATTATTAGACCACCTGAAGACTATGATCAAAACAAGATCCTGGATCATATCTTTCAAGAAATTATCAAGAAAAATTATCCTGATATCCTAGAACCAGAGGGTAAAATAGTTATTGAAAGCATCACTGATGACCTCTTGAAATAGATCTCAAATTGAAAATTCCAAGGAATATTGTAGCCAAATTCCAGAATTATTAGATTGAGGAGAAATACTGCAAGCATACAGAAAGAAACAATTTAAATATCTAAGAGTCACAGTCAGGATTATACAGGACTTAACAACCACTACACTAAAGTATAAGAGGACTTAGAATGTGATATTATTCCGGAAGGCAAAGTGACTTGAATTACAACCAAGAATCAACTACCCAGAAAAATTGAGTGTAATCTTTGAGGAGAAAATACAGATATTCAATGAAATAGGGGACTTTCAAATTTCTTGAAGAACAGACCAGAGCTGAAGAGAAAATTCAGTCTTCAAATACAAGACTCAAGAGAAGCATAAAAAGGTAAACAGGAAAGAAAAAAAAAACCATGTTATTCAATAAGATTAATCTGTTTACATCCCTACATGGGAAGATGATACTTGTAACTCTTGAGAATTGTATCTCTATTAGGGCAGTTAGAAAGTTTATACATAGGTAGAGGGTATGGGTATAAGTTGATTTTGATGTGATAATATAAAAACAAATTAAAGGTTAGGAAAAAAGGATTGTACTAGGAAAAAATGAAAATGAGAGGCAGAATAAGGTATATTGCATCACAAGATGAGGAATAAAAGAACTATTACATAAAGGACCTCATGCCATAAAGATCTGCCTTAGACATTCACTGAGTGTGTGAGCCTAAGTAAGATATATAACCTCTCTTAGACTCAGTGTTCTTATCAGTAAAATGGAAAGAATCTATGATTTCCTATCTCACAGGATCATCATGAAATTTGAAATTTTGTATATAAAGTTCTTGGTAAATCTCAAAGTGCTATGTAACTTTCAGCCATGACTGTTATTATAAAGCATGTGATGTTCATGGTGAAGATTTAACTCTTCAGTATTTTTTCCTTCACAAACAAGATAGTGACCCTAGAAGGAGAACTAGAAGGATGGATGGAACACTTTGCATGTGTTATCTTCTGGAGCACTTCTTTCTAGAACTTGGTAGTACTCTAGTAATACTCTACTTTTTTGGTACTGAAAGCAATACTCTACTTTTTAGTATTGTTATGAAATAAATTCTTTCTATACAATTAATGAATGCATGCAACCAAGCCTGATGGGGAACACCAACAATCAAATCAATTACATGAAACTGGGGTTTGTGATATCAATAGAATAGGAAGATCTTCCCCACCATTAATGCCTGTGGTCACATGGAGACTGGGTTACATGGAGCTCAAACTGGGAGGAGTTTGCCCAAAGAGGAGAGAGAGAAAGAGAGAGAGACAGAGAGACAGAGAGACAGAGAGAGAGACAGAGAGAGACAGAGACACAGAGGGAGAGACAGAGAGAGAGAGACAGAGACAGAGAGACAGAAACAGAGAAAAAGATGGAGAGAAAGAGAGAGAGCATGAGCAGAGAGTGAGAGCAGGCAGAGCAGAGAGTGGGAACAGTTGACCCAAGGAGCAGGGAGAGGGAAGAAAGCTACAAATGGGCTGAGGGAGGAATTTGTCTAGGGGAATTTGTTTTTGTGTATAGGTCTGATAGAAAGAAGATTTAAGATGTCAGTGCTCCCTGGATTAGTGAAAAGTACCCTGTTAAATCTCACCTCCTGATGTCCCTGGTATCCTGATGATGTCCCAAATAAATATTTTGCTTTTGAGGAGGAAAGTTTATTATATTTTCCAAATTTGCCCTGGAAATATACATGCATATTCATAGCAACTGCTATGAGTATCACATTGGTGTCACAAGGTTTAATCCCATTTAGCAAGTTACCAAATTTTAATAAATACCTACTCTGTGCAAGGCACTATTGTAGTCACTGAGAATATAAATACCAAAATAAAACAGATCATATCCTCAAGGAACTTATATTCTACTGAATATTGGTGGGAAAACAAAGTCTCTACTATAATAGCTCTAAATACATCCAGTACCGTTCATCCTCAGAGTAGCAGTGTGATGTCTACTTCTTGGAGAATTAGTCTAACAATTTGCCACCTTGTCTACAACAGGTAGTAAAAGATAACTCAGTAAGAATGTAAGCTCTCTGTGAGGGCAGGTAGTCTTTTATTTTTGTCTTTGTATCTCAGTACCTGTTACTGTGCTTTGCTATTCCAGTGTTAGCTGAATTTAATTGGACTTCCCCTGCTTCTCAAGAAGTGTTTGGGTTACCATTCTGGAAAGCAATTTGGAACTATGTCCAAAGGGCTATAAAACTGTGCATGCCCTTTGATCCAGCAATGACACTGCTAGATCTTTATCTCAAGGAGATTTAAAAAAGGGGGGGAGAGAGAACCTATTTTTACAAAAATATGTGTAGCAGTTCTTTTCATGGTTATTAAGGATTGTAAATTGAAGTAATACCCCTCAATTGGGAAATGGTTGAACAAGATGTAGTATGTGATTGTAATGGAATATTATTGTGCGATAAGAAATGACAAGCAGGATAGTTTCAGAAAAACCTGGAAAGATTTACATGAACTGATACAAAGTGAAATGAGTAGAGCCAGGAGAACATTGTACACAGTAACAGTAACATTGTACAATGAAGAATTGTGAATAACTTAGGTATTCTCAGAAACATAATGGTCCAAGACAATACCAAGGGACTCAGGAAGAAAAAATACTATCTGCTTCCAGAGAAATAACTGATGCTGTCTGAATACGGACAGAAGCATACTATTTTTCTTCCTTCCTTCTTTTTTTCTTGTCTTATTTCTTTCCTTCTCTCTTTGTTTCCTTTCTTTCTCCCTCTTTTGTTATTCATTCACATCTCCCTGTACGAAATAACTAATATAGAAATGTTTTGCATGATTGCACATGTATAATCTGTATTTTATTGCTTACCATCTCAGGAAGTGAAGAAAGAAGGAAGAGAAGGATAGAACTTGGAATTTAAAACTTAAAAAAGCAATCAATGTTAAAAAATTATTTTTAATGTATAGGGAATAAATAAAAATATTAATTTTTAAAAAGTGTTTGGGTTATACTCAGCCAACCAGCAAAACTAAAACGTAGGTTGAGGGACTCCCTATAATCCCAGATCCTGGTCCATGTTGCTTTCTGAAGTTACTAGAGAGATGGTTTTTGATCTCTGGTCATCAGTGAGGACTCATTAGAGATCATGCCCGCTCTGGATCAGTTGGAAGTTGGAGGAGACTCCTGGGTTGACCCAGCCTGGGCCTGAAGTACCAGTCTTTCTGATAGTTCCAGATGAAGGGGTACAGAGAAATCATGACATGTTGGACAGAGAACCTGACTTGGAGCCAGGAAGAGTTGAATTTGAATCCTGCTTCAGAAACAGAACTGCTGCATGACTTTGGGCAAGTCACTTAATCTCTCTCTTCCTTAGTTTTCTCTTCTACAATTTATACTCATTGTTCTGGCATTCTAGGGCCCAGAAAAACCAATCTAATCTATTTTCTATATGATGGTGCTTTAAATACTTGGTGCTTCGACCTTTGGCATGAGCATATCTGAGAGAAGACAAAAGGGTTTGCAAGTGTGGTCAAGGATGCACCATATGATAAAGAGTTATCATTTAGCCTAGCCCTTTGGCACATGCTGTATCTTACGAATTCTTGCAGCCGTAAAGATACACAGGACAAGCCACACAGGTAAATAGATTCATCAGAGCTAAATCCATTCTTCTACAAAAAATAATTACTCTACCTTTCCCAAAATTGGCAAGCCTGAAATATAAAAAAGGACTAATGCAGAAATACCAGCCTAGAAAGGTGGAATAGTTAACCAGGAGTGAGAAATCTCTGGCCTTAAGGCCTTTTGACTGAATCCAAAGGTTAAAGGACCTAGGGCACATATAGCCTTAAGGTTGCAGGTTCCCCACCCCTGGATAAACTGGTAACATACAGATTTAGAGGGAAAGATATTGGGGTTACTGATAACAGCAAGACCAAACCCAAGCAAATAAGATAGAAATGAATGCAGATTTTTTTTTTACCTTGGTGAACCTTGCTTTGAGAATAGTGAAGGCTGGAGCCAGATCAGTATCCCAGCCAGAATCTAGATGCTGAACTCTGCCATCATGTGTTGAGCTGAGAGCTATAAGACATCAGAGCTCCCTAGTGACAAGGGCAAGCCTTGGGGAACTAGGCACAGAGCCCTAGAGTACTCCAAAGATTATCTATGAAGCAAGAATGGAGATGTTGGTGAAACTGCTTTGGAGAATTCTCCATGGTGGGATGGGAGAGGGAGGGAGGGAGGGAGATCTACTTCCTTGCTATTTAACACTCCAACCTCCCTCCCCACCCTTACTGCCTTTCTTTACCCATTCCAAAATGGAGAACTCTTTGGAGGGAAAGAGAGCCATGTTTCTTTCCATTCTTCTCCATTCTCTAGCAGTAGCAGAATATGCAGTTTCTATAAATTGTATAACTTAAAGCATTTCTCCATATGTGTATTAAATGTATATTAAAACATATTAAAATCTAGATGACCATCTCATTCTCTGCTTACTCAAGTCAGTTTACTTGAATGCTAGCAGTGAGAGTAGGGAACCAAAAGAGGAAAAAACTTAGAAAGGAAAGAGATTTAAAGCATACAGCTTTTATAAATCCGGATTTGGATTTGTCAGTGTAAACTGGTTGGGTATTCAAGCTACATATTTAATTGAAAGTACAGGGTATTAGAGAGAGAAAGAAAATATTATTTGGGGTCAGACTCTTTCAGAGATGTGAACTGGTAAGCAATCATCTAGGCTCATAGAGACAAAGGCAGGACATTCTTCCTCCCTGAGATTAGCCATGTTGTCAGGTTAGGTTTGTAAAGAAAGATACATTCCTAAAAGGGAAGAGGGAAGTGAAAAAAAATCACACCTCCACTAAGAAGGAGTTCCCTTCATGTCCAGCATGGTTACAACTTAGCCTAGACTATAGTTAGTTCACTCTTCAGTTCATAATCTTTAGTGGTCTACTCCAATCCATTTTCTACAAAAGATTTTCCTAAACCACACACACACACACACACACACACACACACACACACACACACACACACACACATACTCCCTGTCCCCTCCAGGTTCAAATACAAACTTACCTACTTGCCATTTAAAGCTCTTTAAAGCATGGCCCATGCATGGTAAGAACCTTTCTAGTTCTTCCTCACACACAACAATCAATCTCTCAAGGAATGTGCAAGGAATTGTGTTGTGTTGCTTTGGATACAATATGAAAATGAAAAACTGACACCAGAAGGGTAGGCATCTAAGCATCCAAAACCCCTCACAGTCTAAGTGAGTGATCTGAACCAGAGAAAGATTGTTTCCAAATGTTTGTTTCACTGAGTTGAAACAAAGAAAGATCCCATTGTGTTCTAGGCAGTTTGAGTATTTCAAAAAAACCTTCATCATCTCCATTTTGCCTCCATGATGAAATTGTTGCTGTGTTCGTCTTTCCTTTTCGAAGAAGACCATGACATCAACTATCCTCAGTTTGACATGAAAAGCCTTCTTCAGTCTTACTCTAGCCTACCTCTCCAGGCACTCCTATGGGGAAGTCTTTCCAGATCCCTGCCGCTCCCCAAGTTTTAGACTCTCTCTCAAACTATTTGGTATTTACTTCTCTGAATATCTATTGCACCTTCCACAGTAAAATGTAAGTTCCTCGAAGGTAAGGATTGTTTTTGATTTTATCTTTTTTTCCCAGCCCCCAGCACAGTGCTTTGTACTTAATACTTGTTTGTTGAACGTAAGCATAAAGCTTGCAGAGAACACAAGGGATGCCTATGCTGCTGAAGAAATGAATTTTTAAGTCAACTCTTCATTCATTTTAAACATTGCAATGCCTGAGTGGCATAATTATCAGTTATGAGTAATATTCATTTCATAAGGATATCTCATTCTTAGATTCTCAAAGTACTCCAAAGGATCCCAAATCTCCTTAATGTAGCTATGACCTCTAATGATGCATACTACCATGCACCTGTGCCTGCCTGCCTGTCCTCTGAGACTGATATATATCTTCTAATTTTGCTAAGGGAGGAACAGGGGTGGGGGGTGTGGAGGTGGGGGTAGTGTGGAGGTGAAGAGGAAGGATGGAGAGTTGCTAACTTGCTGGAGGCTTTCCTTACTCTTTCCTGAAATCCCAAAGATGCCAAGAGTCCACTTATTCCTGGACAAATATGAATAAAGGAAAGTTTACTGTGTTATTTAATTTTATCCTCATACCAGAGCCAGAATATGGCACGCATTCATCCTGAACAATGTTTGAAAATTGTATCCTACTGACTTAAAATATGTAAAGCACCTTGCAATACAAAACGCTTATTGTTGCTATTATTTCTATCCATGAGAAGATTTAATCCTTCACCTTACACATGCAATTTGACTTATGCCTTTGCTCCACGAGGAAGAGAATTTTCTTCCATGAAAAATTTTTGCTCCACAAAATCAAAGTAGATTTAGTGGCTTAAAGCAACATTGTAACTTTTACAACATATATATATATATGTATATATATATATATATATATACATATATATATATATGTATATATATATATACATATATATGTGTATATATATATACATATATATACACATATATATGTATATTTATCTATAAAAAGCAACATTAAGGAGTGGTGTCTGCTGTGTCCTATTGCATGGTACCCCCTAGGTATCTCCCTTCTTGCCTACTCTAGACTTAGCTCTTACTTACAAGATTCTTTAGAAGCAGGGAGGATAGACATTTTTATTCCATTTTAAAGTTGGTGAAACCAAAGTATGGAGTGGTTGTGATTTTCCCAAAGTTATGCAGTTAGAATAATGTTGAGGTTGGGATTAGAAAAGAGTCTGCTGCAAGATGACAGCTCTCCCCATTCCCCCATCCCCATCACTTGTGGGCTGCTTCTCTTATTTCTTCACCAGCTTGGCTGCAGACACCCGAAACCAGAAGATGGTTTTCCTCAGGGCCAGAACTCCAAAAAGGCACTATCTTAGGGAGAGAAGGGGGTTGAACTTCAGAGACATACAACTGGGTCCAATAGTTAACAAGTGTAGACATTGTTTTAAAAATTGTGCGTGCAGTTGAAAAGTTCAGGATGGAAAATTAGCCCTCTTAGTGGACTGTGGAAATCAAATTGAGCTGTGAAATCAATCCCACACTGACAAAGAAAGGAAATGGTGATGGGTGCCCAGAGACCAAGTAAGAGAGCTTCTAGGGTCTCTGGAGCCTCTCCAATGAGTTCTTCTTTGCATATTGGATTCTCTGCAAATCTCCCTGCAAGGCCTGGTTGAGACCAGTACAAGGAAGAAGTTGAATAAAGTTTAAACACAGCCACTTGATTTCCTTCCCCCTTTGAAAAATGACAAGGTTCTGTGACCTACCTTTGTTTATTATAAATCTAATACTGTAAGTTTCAGTTCAGCGAGCTCGCATTTTATTTGGAACTTAGGTCTAAAGTTGCCTAAAGCTGGTCAAAATGTAATTGCAACAAAAGCAAATGAAGACTGTTAATTTGTAATCTGTAATATCATTGCCCGACAAGCTTTTCATTTGGTTTTGAGGAAGCGATGGCTTTAGAACACCAAAACGCACGACAGTCATAATTTACAAGAAATGCATTTGGTATTTGTAGTGCAAGGAAAACATGTAATTTTGCAAATGTTTGTGTATTGTTAATTTTGTTGAATAGCAAAATCAAATTAAAGGTAATAGACTGTATATCCACTTTTCCTTTTCAGAGACTCCTCTTGAAAATACTTGGGTCAAACATAGTAATTACTGAGCTGAATTGCAATCCAGACGGATCACTTTTAATGTTTGGGAAATGAAGGCGGGAATGGAAATATGTATATTTCACTGAAATTGAGTCGACAGTTGAGACTAATTTGATAACATAGCATCAGGGCCTCAGTTATGCCACAATTTGGTTATGGCCTATCCAGAAATGGAATCATGTCCCCAATTTTATAATATCCTGTGGACTTACATAGGTTCATAAAACTCTAAAATCTTAGAGCTAGGAAGGACCTGAGAGACAGGTCATCTTTTCCTAACACCTCATTTTACAGATGAGAAAATAGATTCAAAGAGAAGAAGTAAGTTGGTCTGTTAACATTACAAGTACGTTCTTTCGCAGGGTTCGGGAAGGATGTTACCATATTAAAGCATTATTATCAAATATGATCCAGGCTACAAATTGAGTCTGCTAGTTAAGTACAAAGAGGCTCATCACCAGTAGATTGGCAACGACATGATAAATTATTTGCCCATGGCAACCAAGAAACAAACAAAAAAGTTTTTAAATAGCCTTTAGTCTTATGTGGTCCGTTTCTATAGAAATAGTTGCCACAGGGCAGAACAGGGGCAAAGGGTACTAAGAATTACACAGGCATTAGATTGTCTATAGACGTTAACCTAACTGCTGATACCTAAATATGAGAAACTCATAAAATGACCAAAGAGTTTAGGAAGTAGGTTATACCAATATTCATATTTTCAAGCTAAGTGAAACCAGAAAAAAATGAGGAAGTTGCAGCTAAATGGAAGGATAGTTCATAGATTTTCCTTGGTGGGGCAAACAAAGAAGTTGGTAGGGTTAGTTTTATGGGGCACCCAAAGTCAAGAGGAAACAATGTCAAATAAAACACTTAGGTGTCTTACCTTTCGATGCTTGCAATGAGCATAAGTAAAAATACCCCCAACAAAGGTAATTTCAGTTACTGTAATGGCAACTATTGCAGAAAGTGGAAAAGTAGAGGAATTCTACAAATATGAGATCCTCCAAACCAATTCAATAAAGATGGTGATTTTCAGAGACCCTGAGCATTCAAGCGACATATTTAATTGAAAGTACAGGATATTAAGCAGAGAAAAAAAATATTATTTGGGGCCAGACTCTTTCTGAGACACAAACTGGTAAGCAATCACTCAGGCTCGTAGGGGCAAAGGCAGGTTATTGTAAAAATCAAATGAGATAACATTTGTCAAGTCCTTGGCACAGGGCCTGGCACATAGTAGGAGATTAATAAGTCTTTATTTTCTTCCTTTCTTTAGCTACATCCCACACATGTGGTCTCATCATTGTCATTTTCTTGATGAAATTTCTATTGTTTCTGCAATTTGCTCTTTGACTCACCAGTTCTTTAGCATTATTTAGCCTTCAAATTTATTTTAATTCTTTCTTCAAAGTCCTTTTGTTGAATCTAATTTTTGTTATCTGGTGATCAGTAAATCCTGCCTTACCTCTTCTATAAAAACTGTTTATGAGATCCTCCACATCAATTCAATAATACAGTGATTTTCAGAAACCCTGGCCCAAACAAACAAAAACAAGAAAGATCCTACATCTTTAAAAATACCAGTATTTGTTCAGGAACTCTAATAAGGCTATGATCCATGGACCATCACAATATTTGAAGAACCAAAATTATAGCCAAACTTAAGGGTGATAGAGAGTCTTATAATGAGTTGCAGGAGGCTCCAGAAGTGTTTGGCAAACTATGGCCCATCACCTCTTATTGCGCAGTCAATGAGCTAAGAATGATTTTTACTTATTCTTAGCTAAAAGACAATAAGAAAAAAAGAGACATTGGGCTGGATTTGACCTGTGGACCATAGTTTGCTGACCCCTGGGTTATTTTCAATGATGACTTGCACACAAGAAGTGATGTAGACCAGAGCTTCTTAAACTGTGGTTTGCAACCCCAATACGAGCTCATGTAAAATTGGGCAATGGTAAAAGGTTTCTGAATGCATAGTGACCAAAAATTAATTAAAAATCTAACGTGTAATGAATCCAAGGTGTTTCTGGCAATGCTTGCCAGTGTTACATATGGAAATTTCACTGCAACCTTGATTCTGAACACAAAGTTTGGACGCTTTGCACTGCACAAGCCCTCAAACCATGTGTGCCAGTGATACTGCTGAGAAGGGGTCATGAGTTTAAGGAGTCCTGAATTGTAGACAATATCATCCATGAAATATATGATCAGCAAAAGAGGTGGACTGGTCATATAGCAACAGATGGTTCACCTGAATATTGCATTGGTACCTTTAGAATGTTAAAAGATCTAAAAGAAAGCCTCCAGCAATCCTCTAAGGAGGATTCATGGAAAAATCTGAGCAAGAGTCACACAGAATAGCAAGTGGATTGGTTGAAACCTATAACATGGAGCCCATACCAATGAGATGATGGTTCCATTGAAGTAGATCACATTCCATGAATTGGTTGATCAGATTATCTAACAAAGATCAGAGTTGCTATCTTGCAGGTAAGTTTTAGTGGAGATTAAGTTTTAAGGACAGATTCAGAAAACTAAATTCTATCAAGGAAGATACTGCGATGGCAATCAAAATAGAATCTTTAGCTGTTTTTGTTTTAGTTTAATCAAGTGCCTGATTGAATCCTGCTTTATCAAACAAGAGTCTTTGCTAGGAGTAAAGTACAGAAACAAGAGTTTCTTTAACTAGAAACAGCATGTGTATTTGTATTGTTAATACGATTAAAGATCTTCCCCACCCATTAATGGGCCTGCCTATTAAGGGGAGTTTGATTAGGGAAGATTTGTAGGAGCACCCACAGCTTTTGTTAATGAGGTGCTGGTTCTCAAGGGTTGGGATGCCCTCTGGCTCTAAAAAAAAGGTATAATTATTCTGAGGATGCGGTTTTATTTTGGAGCTTAATTTTGGTAAGAAGGTTTGAGTGCCAGGTGAGGACTCTGGGAAGCTGCTAAGGAACTCCCCTGGCTTTGAGAACTCAAATGTCATACTTCCGTCTGTGGTAACTGGTCAGACAGCTGCACCTCTCTGCTGAATTATGGTCAGGTAGAGGAAGCCATGTCTATTGATTACTTTGGGGCCTCCCGACTGGAAGGGTTTGTTTGACCAGATGAGGACTCTGGGAAGCTGCTAAGGAGCCTCCTGATTTTGAGAACCCAGATATCATGCGTCCCTCTCTGGTAACAATGGTTAGACAGTTGGGGTCCAACTGTCTGTTGAATTCAGGCAGAGGAAGCCATGTCTGTTGGTCTTTTGATTTCTCTGTAATGCCTTTGAAATTCAGGGTGCTGACTCCCTGAACTAACTGAATGAGATAGTACTTGGTTAAAGGAATGATATATATGCTTGATTAAAGTGATTGTTAACCACTTAAAAGTTGTTTTCCTTTTATGAATGCAGGTCTAAGAACCTGTAATAGCAGGTCTCCCTTTGTGTGTTGGGGTTCTTAGTGCTACAGATAGCCCTAGGGGTAAGCAGGAATTCTAGAAGAGGTAAGACAAAATTTACTGGTCACAAGACAATAAAAAATAGATTCAACAAAGGAGCTTTGAACAAAGAATTAAAATGGATTTAAAGACTAAATAGCACAATGCTAAAGAACTGATTGATCAAAGAGCAAATTACAGAAACAATAGAGATTTTGTCAAAAAAAATGACGATGAGACTATATGTATGAGTTGTAGTTAAAGGAAGAAAAAAACAAACACATTAATCTACTATGTGCCAGGCACTGTGCCAAGTTTGAGCTTCACAATAATCCTGGGAGGTAGGGACAGTTATCCCAAATTGAGGAAACAGAGACATTTGGAGGTTAAATGACTAGCTCACAGTCACACCACAATAAATGTCTAGTGCCAAATTTGAATTCAGATCATTCCTGAGTCCAGACTCAGCACTCTATTGGCTGTACCACCTTGCTGCCACTGCTAAAGCAGAAAGGAAATTTCTTAGGGGAAATTTTATATCTCTAAATGTTTTCATCAATAAAAAAGGAGCTAGTCAATGAATTGGGCCTACAGTTAAAAAAAAAACCTAAACATTAAGTAAAAACACTGTTAGCTAAAAAAACGAAGTAGAAATTCAGAAACTTTAAAGAATAAATTAATGCAGTTGAAAGCAAAAAGAAACACTGATATTACAAACAAAATTAGGAGTTGCTTGCTGAAAAATGAATGAAATGGACAGCAGTGGCTACTCTGATTTTTAAAAGAGAAAAAGAAAACCTAATTGTTTACATCAAAAATGACAATGAAGAACTCACAACAATTGAAGGAGAGATAAAGAAAACTACCTGGTACTATTTTGCCTAATTATATGCTAACAAAATTGATTACAGGAAATGACTACTTACAAAAATATATAACATTGAAATCAACAAAAGAAAAACAATTTACTTAAATAACTTAATCTCAGAAAAAGAAATTAAACTAGTATAAATGGGCTGCCAAAGGGAGGTGGGAGGGAACCCAGGACCAATTGTATTTACAAGTGAATTCTATCAGATGCACAAAACATAACTAATTCCAATTGTTCACAAACTATTTGCAATAAGATGAGACTCTTCTAATCTCTCTGATTACATGATACATATGTGATCTTGATACCTTAATCAGGAGAGACATAACAACACCCAACATCCCTAAGGACCACAGACTCAAAATTTTTGATGAAATATGAGCAAATTTGCTACACCAATATATTAGAAAAATTATATGCTGTGATCAGATTGGATTAAACTAGCAGTGCAGAGTTAGTTCAACATTTGGAAGACTTTATAAATATAGACATATTAAAATAATAAATTACATTAATTAATAATTCATTAAACCACACTAATAATAAATAAACCACATGGTTATATCAATAGACACTGAAAAGGCTTTTGACAAAATACAACACCCATTTCTATTTTAAAAACTAGAATAGAAATAAAATGAATTTTTCCTTAATATAATAAATAATGTTCACCTAAAACCAAAAGCAAACATGACATGGAATGGAACAAAATCAAAGGCCTTTCCAATAAGATTAGAGTAAAGCAAGGATGTTCATTATCGCCACTATTATTTAACATAGTACTAGAAATGCTAGCTATAGCAATAAGACAAGAAAGAAAAATCAAGTGTCTAAGCATCAGCAAAGAAAAAATAAAATGATCACTTTTTGCAGATAATATGATGGTTTACTTAGAAAACCCTAAAGAATCAATGAAATAATTAATTGAAACAATAAATTCATCAAAACTGTGGGATATAAAATAGTTGGTTGTTGTTCTTCCTTCTTGAAGAGGACCAAAATGACATCACTATGTTAGAGATAAGTTTCAACGTGTCCAACTGTGGCTGATCAGACCAATGTGAGCTCAGAAGGCTCTACCACAGGTGAGGAACAAATAGTCCATGAGAACGTTTGGGGTTGATTCTCTATATCTTCACATCTCCTGTTTCTTTTGAGCTACTTCAATTCTGTTTTACTCATAACGCTCACCTTCTCTGATATGGGCACACCATGCTGTGCGGTTCTGTGCTAGTGTCTCCCATGTCACACAATCAACTCCAAAGTTCTTAAGAGAGATCTTGAGAGTCTCTCTGCATCACGTTTTTTGACTACCAGGTGAGTGCTTGCCCTCTGTGAATTCTTCATAAAATAGTCTTTTTGGCAAGTGTATGTTTGGCATTTGAACAATGTGGCCACCCCACCAGAGTTGTACTCTCTGCAGCAGAGTTTGAGTGCTTGACAGTTTAGTTCAAGAATGGACTTCTGTGTCTGGTATCTTATCCTGTCAGGTGATCTTCAAAATCTTCCTAAGACAATTCAAGTGGAAGAGGTTCAGTTTCCTGGCATGGTGCTGGTAGACTCTCTAGGTTTCACAGATATACAACAATGAGGTCAGCACAATGGCTCTGTAGCCCTTTAGTTTGGTATTCAGTCTAATATCTCTTCTCTTCCACACCTTCCTTCAGAGCATCCCAAACACTGAGCTAGCTCTGGCAATGTGTGCGTCAAACTCATTATCCATGTGTACATCCCTGGAAAGTACACCACCAAGAAAAGTGAACTTATCCACAGCATTCAAAACTTCTTTATTTGTTGTAACAAATGGTTCCATGTATGGATGGTGTGGTGGTACCTGATGTAGCACCTGTGTTTTCTTGGTGTTAATTGTTAAGCCAAAATCAGCACAAGAAGCAGAGAATTGATCCATACTTTGTTGCATTTCAGCTTCAGAAGTTGCACTGAGTACACAATCATCTGCAAACAGAAAATCATGCACCAAACTCCCTCCACTTTGATTGTGGCTTGTAGCCTTTTCAAGTTAAATAATTTAATATAAGTGTGGTAGCTGACCTTAAAGGCATGTGCCTCCTCATTGAAGGCATTTGACAACATGGTTGAAAACATCATGCTAAAAAGCATAAGAGCAAGTACATAGCTTTATTCCACTCCATTGGTGATTAGGAAAGTGGAAGAGCATCATCCATTACCCGGAAGCTGGGCAAACACGCTGTCATGAAACTGATGAAAAATAATGATGAACTTCCCCAGGAAACAAAATTTTGACAGAATTTTCCATAAGCCCTCATGACTGACAGTATCAAAGGCCTTGGTTAGATCGACAAATATTGTGTACAGACCTCTGTTCTGCTCCTGGCATTATTCCTAGAATTGTTGGGCAGTAAACATCATGCTGACCATTCCTCAGGCTTTTCTGAAGTCACACTGGCTCTCAAGTAGATGACCATCTTCTAAGGTGAAGAATTAGTCTATTAAGGAGAACTCTGGAAAGAATCTTGCCAGCAATGACTAAGAGAGAGAGAGAGACACCTCCTCTTCCCCCTCACCCCCCCACCACTTTAATTGTCACAAGATAATCTATTTCCTTTACCTTTATAGAGATGGACAATAGAGGCTTCCTAGAACTCCTGGGGGAATAACCTCCTCTTGCCACATAACCTGGATAATTTTAGTCACCTTTTTTATGAGTAGTGTACCTCCCACCTTGCAAATCTCAGCTGGAATAAAATCAGCATCAGGTACTTTGCCACAGGAGAGGAGCCAAATGGCCGTCAAAACCTCTTCTTCAGTTGGCACTTCAGTTAGAGAGGGATTGACTTCAACCTGTGTTAAATAGTCAATGAAATTCATTTGCTTGATGACAGTCTCTTAAGAACACTATGGAAGAGTTCAGCCCATCTCTCTAGGATCGTGTTCTTATCACTAATCAATGTGACTCCATCAGCACTGAGTAGTTGAGATGCATCATGTCTTTGGCCCATAAATAACCTTCAGGGCCTCATAAAAGTACTTTGGATTGTTATCCTCAACATAAAAAACTGAATTTTATCTGCTTTCTTACTGAGCCAAGTATCTCTCATCTCTCTAAACTTTGATTGTACTTTACATTTTATGGAATTAAATTCTGCCTTCTTAAAGATGGATGACCTCCTGCTGATAAACCCTGTGGAGTTCTTGTTTTTCTTTTCGTGGTTTCTGAGTTTCCCTATCATTTTCATCAAATGAGCCTTGATGTTTGCAAGTGTTCTGACCCAGACGAGCAAATGCAGTGCTGTACATCAAATCTCTGAGAGCTCCCCATTCCATTTCTCCTTCACTGTTGCCAACTGTGTTTAGGTTCAACTTTCCCTCCAAGTTAGCAACAAAATGTTCCCACTCAGAGAAGCACTCTAATCCATCGAGATTAATTCTTTTGGTGGTCAATTTGTTTTGGGGCCACCATTTTTGTTGAAATAAAATAAATTGTTGCTATAAAATGAATTACCATGTAAACCACAAGCATTCCTCAATATTATCAAGAGAATTCAGCAGGAAGCATTAGAAAGACAAATTCCATTAAAATTACTTGAGATTTTATCTACTGAGATTCACCCCAAAACTATTTGAATCCAACCACATAACACTCTTTGCAGAAACAAAGACAGACCTAAATAACTTGAAAAATGCTAACTAGTCAGGATAAGTTGAGCAACTACAGTAAAAATCACAATGATGCCTATTTACTTTTTCATTGTCATACCAATCATGCTACCAAAGGATTATTTATAGAACTAGAAAAATAATAAGAAAATTTATCTGTATGAACAACAGGTTAAGAATATCAAGGATAATATGCAAAAAAAAGTGGAAAGGAAATGAGCTATAAGTTCCAGATCATAAATTACACTACAAAGCAATAGTCATCAAAACTAGCACAAGTTTGAAAATAGATAGGTTGATGAATGGATCAGAAAATGAACCCAACAGTCTAATGTTTGATAAATCCAAAGAAAACAGTTTCTGAAATAATGCCTCACTATTTAACAAAAAAGTCTGGAAAACTGGAAATCAGTTTGGTGGAAATTAGATTTAGACCAAAATCCAGTATACAATAAGGTAAAATTTA
>CM053772.1:80521107-80573999 GCA_028658325.1 Potorous gilbertii | reverse complement strand
CCCCTTACCCCCCTCCCTCCCCATGACAGCATACAATTCTGTATAGGTTCGACTTATACTTTCCTATTGAGCATATTTTAACTATAGTGACGTTATGTAGTCACATTGATATAAGTGGAAGAAATCATATAACAAATCAAAACATAATACACTAAAACCCACAGACACACAAACATGATCTGCTACATTCTGCGAATGACTTCCATATTTCTTTCTCTGAGTGTGGAAGGCATTTTGCCTTAGAAAATTGACATTGGGATTTTTTTTTTCAGAAGAAACTAGAAGACCTCTGTGAAGTGATGTCCAATAAAATGTGTAGAATTAGGAGAACAATTTATATGACAATACTATTATACTATTATAAAGAAAACTATTTATGGAACACTTTAGAACTCTGATCAATGCATTGATCGACTACAAATCCATAGGATGAGCATGCTACTCATGTCCTGCCAGAGAAGTGAAGGACTTAAAATGCAAAAGAAGACATATCTCTCTATCTATCTATATCTATATCTATATCTATATATGATATTGCCCAGGTGGGAATTTGTTTTGCTGGATTATGCATTCTTGTAATGAAGATTTTCTTTTTCTGCCATTATTCATTTGATGAAGCAGTGGAAGAGATAATAAATGCTTACAAAAATTGTTAGGAGTTTTAACCTTTAAGAATTTACCATTAGTGATATGAATATAAAGTTATTGATATGGTTTTAAATTCACAATAAGAGAAGACTCCAGTTGAACCTCTTTCAATATTAAGATTTCCCAAGAGTCATAGAGGCATCAATTGACTTGGAGCTTAACCAGATAAGATCAAGAGATTGCCTAGTATATAAGGATTAGTTCTTTCAGGAATATAGTGTGAACTAGGACATAAATGACTGGAAGAGGTATCACATTAATTTACCACCAGGTCATCTAAGAGAATAAGACCCTGTGGGCCATTGGACATGGAAAACTAAGTCTTGATGGAGGAACGAGTGAGAGACAAACCCAGAACAAAGGGGCATTTTAAAATCTAGGTGACATCCAAAGTGAGGAAGCTGGGGTAACAAAGGGGCTAGGGTCAAAAAAGAAACTGAGGGCAATGGATGAGGCTGAGGAATCAATGAAGACAGTGTTGACTTTAAATCTGTATCTCATAATGATACCACCATCTTTCCAATCATCCAGTTCCTCAGAGTTGGCATCATCCTCAACTCTACAATTCCATTCACCCTCCATAGCCAAACCTTTGCCAAATCTTGTCATTTCTGTTTTTCACCTCTCTCTTATTTATCCACTTCTCTCCACTCATACATCCGCAAGCCTGGTTCAGGCCCTCATCATCTTTGCTTGGACTATTGCTATAGCCTTCTAATGGATCTCTGTGCTTCAATTCATTTCCCACTCTGATTTATTTGTGTTGTCTAACAATGAGTAAGTTACTCAATCTCTCTGTGCCTGAATTTCCACATCTGCAAAATTAGGTAGTTAGATTATAGGGCTTCCAAGGCTCCTTTCAACTCTCCATCTATAATACTATGAAAGAAGAAGGATAGAAGGAAAAAAGAAGAGCGGAAGGGAGGCCAGCAGTCAGATAGGAATGGCTAAAATTTAATTCAATTTAATGTTTATCTATTGAATACTTATGTGTACCCAACCCAGAGCTAGGCACCATAGAATACAGGAAGTGGGCTTAGTCTTTACCCTCAAGGAGTGAGAAGATAAGACTAATCCCCCACAGATAGGTAGACAACAGGACAAAACACTGATTACTCAAGCACTGAAATGAGTGTTAGGACATTGAATGCTATAAGGGAGTTCACAGAAAGGAGATGCTTAGACAGACATCTGTGACTAAAAAGAACAGCCGCCATCATGCTAACCAGCCAGTTAAATGAGCTTGCTGCTTGGTTGCCAGTGATATTGCCTTGTTTTTGTTTTTCTTTTGATCTTCAAGATGGAAATGTTTTGAATTTCACACTTAAAAGGGGTGAAAATGTTAAGGGAATGCAGATGACATTGCAGAAGCTTTCCAGAAAACTTCCTCTTGTCCAGTGTGTTTTTTATGGGCCTTGCTTAGTGTAAGAGACTGGCTCAGTGCAGTCCGCGTCTGCATAGAGAGAAATAGGGGAAGGATTGCACAATTACCCAGCAAATCTTGAATGATTTATAGTCTAACTGTGTAACTCTCCTTCTGTTAGGTGATTTCAGTAATAAGGGTCTTATTAAGTCATAAGGTTATAGGATCATCCAGTCTGGAGCCAGAAGGAATCACAGAAACCATCTAGTGAAATGTCTCGTTTTTAAAAAGAAATGTCTTCTGATTTTAGAGGTAGCTAGGTGGAAGAGTAGATAGAGTGCTCAGCTTTGAATCAGAAAAAAACTGAGTTCAAATCCAACTTCAGACACTAGCAGTGTAACCCTTGAAAATCATTTAATATCAATTTAATAACCTTAAGAAGGTTCAAAGCCTGAACTAAGCAATCAGAAGAAGAGCCTGGACAAAACAACTTCTTTGTTTTCTGAGTAAACGAAGAGAATACCTCTTCCTGTGTCAATAAGGTCAGATGGGCCTGACCTAAGAGCATTCTTTCTCTGTTTATAATCATTAAGGATGAGACCCTTAAACCAAGACACCTATTTTAATATTTTATGGGCAAATGTTGTTGTGGCATGTTAAGGGTAAAGAAAACAGATATCCTGGGTTGTAATTTCAACTGATACTTTGTCAACTTTCTTATCTTATTGTATTTATCACTTATTCAATTAAGAAAGTTTCTTTCTCATAATATGGTTAATCATATATGGAGATTATAAATTTGAGTGACACAGACATGCTGAGTTGGGATTTTTCTGAAACATATTTAAGCCTGGTCATTCTTGTATCAAACAGTCAGAACTTATGTTTTGACTCCAAGCAGCATGTATCTGCTAACTTTAATGGAATAAACAATACGAATTTGCATCTCACCTAGCTTGTTTGCCCTCCTTTAATCAAACTTTCAGGTCGACACCCTGAGCAAGTCATCTAACCTATCTCAGCCTTGGTTTCCTCACTTATAAGATGGGGATTATCATAGCCCCCTACCTCCCAGGATTGTTGTTAGGATAAAATGAGATAGTATCTACCAAGTGGTTTATATAGAGGTCAAAGGAGAAAATTTGGAGCTCAATATCTTGTGGAAGTGAATGTTGAAAACTAAAAATGAATTAATTAGTAAAAAACATTTTAAATTAAAAATAATGGTTAATAACTTTAAAGCACTTTAGAATATAAATGCCTATTTTTATTAGTGTTCTTGCTGTTATTGAGGCCTCGTTATTGTTGTTGTGTCTGACTCTTTGTGACCCCTTTGGAGTTTGCTTGGCAAAAATACTAGAGTGGTTTGCCATTTCCTTCTCTGGTTCATTGTACAGATGAGGAAACTGAGGTAAACACAGTTAAGTGACTTGCCCAGGGTCACACAGCTACTAAGTATCTTAAATTCAGAAAGAGGAATCTTCCTGGTTCCTGGCCTGGCAGTATATTCACTGTGCTACCTAGCTGCTCCAATAAGATCTACAGAGTCTTACGTGATTGCCTGAAGTCAAAGGATTTAGTGCTGTAAAGGCCCATTAAAAGGCAGTGGGGTATAGTGGACAGAATGTTAGACCCACAGTCAGGAAGGTTGAGGTTCAAATCCATCCTCTTAAATTTATATGACCATGGACAAACCATTTAGTTTCTCTGTATCTCAGTTTCTTCACATGTAAAAAAGAAGTACTAATACTTCCCAGAAGTGATGCGAGGTTACAATCATAGATTATATATATATATATATATATATATGGGAATGGTTTTTGAGACTGATCCCTGAGGGTCCATCCAAAGTACTCAGAGCCAGGGTGCTTCTAGCCATGAGGCAGCTAAACAGCTGAAGTGGAGCAAGGTTAACCGCAGAAGTTGTTCAGAGCTTGTGACAACAGTACCAGTTATGACTACTTCCTTTCATTGAGAGCATAGAGTGGCATCTAAGGAACAGAACAGGGGGCTGAGGTTTGAGGCATTGTGGCCTGCAAGGACTCTGCCTCAGTACTTGTTGCAAAAGTCTATGAGGTCACTCACTACCTGTGTCTTGTTTGCAGTAGTGCTGCAACCAGGAGTGTATTAGAACCAGTGCTAGAAGTTCTAGAGATCTGATTGTCAAATTTTATATGAGGATTTACACTTTGGAAATCAGCAAATAATATAAATCTAGGCTTGTTTATTGTGCTATTGTTTGGGAGTGGAGTAAGAGGATCTATGGCACAAGAGTCAAATCCAGCAATCATCTGGATTTTTTTTTTCTGTGTGGTTTGTCCTTTCTTGAAGAGGACCATGACTTCAGGGAGATGATGACATGACTTGCAACTGACTTTGATTTGAGTGAGGGAGGGCTGTGCGAGGTCACTAGACTCATTTTCTTCTCCAGAGCCAGGTACTCATCAGGATGACTGGAGATGACCCAGGAGGCAGTGGGAGAACTTGGCCCTTTTAAGCTAAGGTCTTTTCAGGTTTTCTCTCATCTCCCTAATATCATAGTCCCCTTCAAGAACAAAGGACAAAGCACAACCTGTGAGTAGTCCCAACTGCCCAAATGGGAACCCAGCTGGCCAGTTCCACTTGTGCAACTCAGCTCCTCCTCTCCTCTACTTCTCTTCCTTCACCTCCCTTCTCATTTCCTGAAGGTGTTCTCTCCAAAGGAAGATAAATTTAGATGGCTGAAAACTACCTAGCTAACTTGGAGTTTACTGGTTAGATTTCTTTTTCAAAGACCAAGCCTTAAACTCAATTCACTCTGGAGCTCATAGATTGGACAACACCACTTAATGTCTGTATTTTGGGCCCTCCTGACTCAGAGTGAATGTAAATAGTAACTGTTTCTCTTTTGCTGCGCAACTTTGAGGGTCTTCCCCTTCCAGTTTGATTTTTTTTAATTAAAGGAGCCATTCCTTGACACACTTTTTCTTATCATTTTGAAAAATTTTTTTTAAATGTATTTATTTTTCAGTTCTCAACATTCACTTCCACAAGAATTTGAATTCAAAATTTTCTCCCCATCTCTCCCCACTCCAGGACAGCATGCACCTCATCCACCCCTACCCATGATTCTTCACCCAGGATCCTGGTCCTTGCCAAGTGGCCCAGGCTAGGCTGTGCTCTACTTGGAGCCCAGTGTGATAAATTTTTCCTGTTGGTCTTCCAGGTTGTCTTGGGCTGGAAATCTGCTTCACTCTGCCATTTTGTGGCTTCGACTGCTCTAGAATTTGTTTAGAGTTATTTTTTTACAGGTATTTTATGGGTTATGGGGCGGGGGGAGCTAGAGCAGGTCTATCCTTCTACATCCCCTTGACTTCACCTCTTAAAGAGAACTATTCACATTCTGAATGGGCATTACCTCACTCAAAGTGAGAACTTGAAAAGACCTTAGCTTGAAAGGACCATCTTTCTCCCATTCCATCCTGGGCCATCTCCAGTTATCCTGATGGATATCTGGCCACTGAACTCCAATGGCTCTGGAAGAGAAAGTGAAGCTGGTGACTTTGCACTGCCCTTCCTCACTCAAATCGAAGTCAATTGTTTTTGTACAATGTGAAGAGAAAAATGGTTTACACAAAACCCAACTGCATGTAGACTCCTGGTCTAGACTTAAGAAAGTAGCAGAGAAAATGTCAGCAATAAAGATTAAACTTAGAAGTGTATCAATGGATACATTTTTTTCCCTATAGAGTTGGTTGTTAAACCTTTGCCAGTGCACTGATGACTAATCTGCCTCTACTTTTAACCACTAGAATGACAAAGCAGTTGCTGGTTTTCTACTTGGGAGAGTAAGTGCTAGACTGTGTAGTATGTTCTTCTTTTACATCCCCCTCTTCTCTACACAAAGGGCAAAAACTTATGCCAAAGCTTTTTTTGTTTTTAAAGTTACTTTTTAAATTTCTGTCTACTTTGAATTTCTTTGCCAATTAGCTAAATATAAAATAAATATAATCTAGCAGCGGTTAGCTTTTGAATTATCCTATAGGTTAGATTATGAGCAGCTTGAAAACAGGGATCATATATAGGTTTTCTTTCTGTCCCCAGTATGGATCCATTTGTTGTTCAGTTGGTCAGTCATGTCCAACTCTTTATGACCCTCTGGACCACAAGCACATCAAACCCTTCCATTCTCCATCATCTCTCAAAAATCTGTCATGTTCAATGTTTCCATAACACTTTCTATTCAACTTGTACTCTGCTGTCCCGTTTTCCTTTTACCTTCAATCTTTCCCAACATCTAGGTCTTTTCCAGTGAGTCCCATCTTCTCATTATGAGAACAAAATATTTAAGTTTCACCTTCAGTATTTGACCTTTGAATGAATAATTTGAATTAATTTCTTTAAGTATTGGTTGATTTGATCTCCTTGCTGTCCAAGGGACTCTCAAAAATCTTAGTAAATGGTTGTTACCTTGACCTGACTTATGGCAAAGGGAAACATTGTGCGGGTATTGGTATACAGAAAGGGTGATGGATATAAACTGGCTGGACATTGAGCCAAATTGAAAGAAAGAATCCTATTGTTTAGCTTTATTAGCAATTTTTAAAATAAACTTCCCAAAAGGAAGAAGTAAATTAAATCCAGGGTTTTCCTTCCTTTGCCTTGGGCTTAATATGAATCAAAGCACCATTTTTTTTCTGTCTAGGACAAAGATGAGTGGATTGTAGAGATCCATTGTCTCATGGACTTTTTCTCCCTTTGCCTGCAGTTACGTAGAGTGACCAGGGAAATAGGAATTACTCAGTGAGAGGTAAAATAGTGTAAATTGTGCAGGATCAAGACAGCAATGACCACATTCCAAAAGTAAGGGCCAAAGGAAAGAGTGAGTTGTGGTTCTCTCCACAGAGAGTTAGGCTTCAAGTCAGAAAAATCTAAGTTCAAATCTGGTCTTAGGTACTTACTGTCTTTGTGACTCATGGCAAATCACTTAACCTCTGTTCGCCTCAATTTCCTCAACTGTAAAATCAGGATAACAACAGTACCTAGCTCCCAGATTTGTTTAGCACAGTGCCTGGCTTGTAGTGCTATAAAAATCTTAGTCCCTTCCCCTCCTGCCTCAGGCTTATATACAGAGAGGCATATCCTGCTCCACAGGAAAAGCACTTTGTAAACTTTGAGGCAAAATGTGTCAGTGATTGCCCTTCTTTTTAGAAAGGAAGGAAATAAGCATTTGTTCAGTACCTACTATGTATCACTTTGTAAATATTATCTCATTTGATTCTTACAACAACCCGGGGAGGTTATGGTTATCTCAATTTGCAGCTGAAGAAACTGAAACAAACAGAAGTTTAAGTGACTTGACTAGGGTCACACAGCTGATGTCTGTGGAAGGATTGGAAGTCAGGTCTGCTCCTTCTACATACCTTTTTGTTGGTTTGTTTAACAGATGAGAAAACTAAATTAACCAACAATTATTTTTTTTACGTACAAGCTATGTATCAGGCTCTGTGCCAGTTGCTGGATTTATAAAAACAAAAATAAAACAATCCTTTTACTCAAGTAGTTAACATCCTATTATTTAAGACAAATTACAGATATGTTTACATATATGTATGCACACATTTATGTATATATGTATGTATGCATATGTGTATGTGTATAAATATGTGTGTTGTATATGTATAGGCATTCATATCCTTATACATATACAATATATACAAAATAACCAAATGCAAGGTAACAGGGATGGGAAGACTGCACTAGCAACTGAGTGCCTAGAGAATCAGTGATTTCCTTAAGGTCAAGCTGATCTTTAAGTAGCAGAACTGGCATTTGAACCCAAATCTTCTGACTCCAAGATCCAGAGCTCATTCTACTTTCTTCTTGATATTATGGAGGACTTTCAGTCCTGTCTGATTCTCCTTGTCCCCATCTGGAGTTTTCTTGGCAAAGACACTGAAGAGGTTTGTCATTTCCTTTTCCTGTTCCTTCTATAGATGAGGAAACTGAGCAAACAGTGTTAAGGGACTTGTCCAGGGTCACACACTTAGACATTGTCTGAGGTCATATTTGAACTCAGGTCTTTCTGAGTTCAAGCCTGGTGCTCTAGCCACTGCCCCACCTAACTGCCCTATAATTGATTATTTTGTACCATCTTGCTGCGCTATACAAAAACAGAGGAAGTGACTACCTACAAGGTTCATTTTAAGGGCTGTAAGAAGACTTCCACTTCTTCAAATATCTCCCTAACTAGTCTACCAAAATACCTGAAATCCCTAATATTGGGCTCACTCTGATGGGTTAAAGTATCGTCTTCCTTTTAAATTGTCCTTCTATGTGTTACTGGAAAAGCTAATCCATTATTGCTATTATTGCAGATTGGTTTATAAGATAAGCTAGGTGGAAAGCACACCCTTGATGGATGTCTCACTGGAAATAATTGGAGGAGGTTTAGTCACTGAAGACCAATTTTGCCTTTGACTTACAGTTAAATTGCAGCTCTATCACTTGCTTTCTATATGGCCATGGGTTATTCACTTAGAGTCTCTGAGAATCTGTTCTTATCTGTGAAATGGTACTAATTCAGACTTACCAGGTTGTTGTGATTATTCCAGGATTCATAAAGCGCAATAAAAATGTGAAAGATCATCTTGAAAAAGCTATTATTTCCTGACTTAGACACTAACTAGTTGCATGATGCTGAGACACGTCACTGTGCCTCAGTTTTCCTATCTGCAAAACGAAGGGAGTAGACTAAATGATTTCTACAGCCCCTTTCAGCTTTAAATCTATAAGCTTGTGATCTCTCTGAGTACAAGAAAGCAGTCATTGCTGAGAATGTCAGATGAATTTTGTTTCCAGTGATAGATGGAAACCAAATGAGTTTCAAGAGAACTCTAAAGTCCTCAATCCTATTAAATTCCCCATAAGATCCTGTAAGTACTTATTTCAGTTTCATACTTTCGATGAGAAAGAGGGTTTGTTTTGATTCCTAATTTAGAATGTTTATCGAGAAAGATTCCAGGGTGCTCAGATTGAAGATAAACTCTCTGTGTTTGGGTCCGTGCACTTTGCATTGTGGACTCTTTGGAAGCAAGCATGCCCTACTTGGGGAGAGAGTGAGAATGTTAAAGCTATAAATTGGAGGCTCTTCAAACCTAAGGAATTTGGCGTTGGAAGCAAGCCAGCTGGCTTGTCCTCTAGTAGTTCATCCTTCCTTTTCCAGCTCATAGGCTTATCGGTCTGGGAGAAACCCTAGAGCATCTTAGCTTACAGTATTAAAAAGAAACACTGAGCACCAAAGAAAAAATTGCTTATTAAAGATGATGAAGAGAAACAGGGTTTCAGATCACGGGATCATACACTTAGTCTGGGATTGCATATTAAAGGGTGAAGACTTCAACTCTCTGGCTTTATAGCTGAGGTAACTGAGGTTAAAAAAGATGATATGACTTGCCCAATGTTACACATATAGTAAGGGCAGAGCCAAACTCAGGGCCTCCGACCTGAGATTCAGTGTTGTTTTTCCACTGAAGTATGTGGCCTCTTCTGCCTCCAGGTACAGGGTTCTCTATAACATGCTGGGAGTCTGTGATTCAACACAATTTTTCCTCAAAACTCACTGCTTGGGAAGTTAGGCAAGTGTAATTAGGAGGTATTCATGGCTGCCCTCATGATTTGGCCCCTTTCTTATACTGCAGGCTTCCCCTGAGATATTTTTACTGCCTGATCCAGTCTCACTCTTTTGTAAAGCTCAGTACAGGGCACTTTGAAGGATTCCTAATAAAATAAACAGGCGGCTAGGTGGCTAGGCCAGGCCTGGAGTTAGGAAATTCAAATCCAGAGTTCAAATTCAGCCTTAGACACTTACTAGCTGTGTGATGCTGGTATGATTTAGACATTACAAATGGACCAGAATTGGTCCAGAAATGAACAGGAGACTGACGACTTTAGAAATTTACAGAGCAATTTTAATGACCCCACAAACTTTACCTTGAAAGAAAAGCCCAAATTTCCAGTTCTATAGTGTGGTCATAAAACACTACAGTCTGCATAAAATTGGAAATGACTATTGCCAACATTAGTAATAGCTTTACAAATAGATGCAGCTAAGCAATACAATAGATGGAGTGTTAGACTTGGAGTCAAAAAAACCTGCGTTGGAATCCTGCCTCACAACTATTAGCTGTGAAACCCTGGGCAAGTCACTTAACCACCATCATCCTCAATTTCCTCATCTGTAAAATGGGGATAGCAATTGGACTTTCCTCCCAGAGTTGTCTTGAGGATCAGATGAGATAACATGTTAGTTGAGTTGAGAAGCGTTGATCAAGAGCCTTCACTGTGCTAAGTGTGGGGGATGCAAAGAGAGACAAAACAACAGTCACTACCTCTCAAGAAGCTCATGGTCCATTGGAAAAAACAATATGGAAACCCCAATATTCATATATAGACTGGATGGATTGGAACTGGCCTGAAAAGGTACATTAAGATTGAAAATGACTGGGAAGGGCTCCCCGCAGAAGCTAGGACTTAAGCTAAGATGAGGAGAAAATCAGAGAAGTCAAGAGATATAGGGGAGAAAGGAAAGAATTTTAGACATGGAGGATAGTCAATGAACATACCTGGCTTCAGGATGTGGGGGAGTCTTATGTGAGGCATAGGGAGACCATTACAGTACAGGGCATCACAGAAACATAGTATACATGGAGGAAGGTATGTTGTAATAAAAGACTAAAAACATAGGAAGGGGCCAGATTATGAAGGATCTTATTTTTAAATTTATTTTATTTTATTTTGAACTTAAGAAATAAAATAAGCATTTCCATAACATAGTAGAATAGGAAAAAAAGGTTCTACACGAAACTGTAAATCTATTATGTACAACTTGCTATTCTTTTTAAATACTTAATAAAGTTATCTTGTAACTTTCTCTTTTTTTCTTTTCTTTCTTTCCTCCCCCTGCTCCAGTCTAGATTTTAAAAACCAAACAGAACATTTTATATTTGTATTTGTATAGGTAATAGGGAGTCACTGTAGTTTATTGAATGGGAGAGAAATGTGGTCAGATCTTCATTTAAGGAAGATCAAATTGACAGCTGACTAGAAGATGCACTGGAGTGAGGAGAGACTTGAAACAGGAAGACAAATCCATAGGCAAAAGTCCAGAAGTAAAGTGATAAAAGCTTGCACCAGATTTGACTGTCAGGAGAGAAAAGGGAGCACATGCAAGAGATGTTATGAGAGTAGAATCTATAACCAACAAAATTTGATAACTGATTTGGTATGGGAGGTAAGGGAGATTGTGGAATTGAGGATGATGCCTAAATTGAGAGCCTGATTGGCTGGGAGAATAGTGGTACCCTTGACTGTAGTAGGGAAGGGAGTAGTTAGGGAAAGGGAAAGGACTGAGGGGAAAGAGAATAAGCTCAGTTATGGGCACATTGACTTTAGGGTATCTACAGGATAACCAGTATGAGATATTCAGTAGTAGCTGGAGATGCAAGACTGGAGGTCAGGACCAAGGCTAGGGCTGGATAAATGTGAAAATGGCCTGTATATAGGGAGTAATCGAATCCATAGGAGCTGATGAGATCTCCAGGCAAAATAGTATAGAGAGAAAATAGAGAGAAATAGAAATGGTCACAACAGAGAGCTGGGATGGGGGGGAGTGGTATGAAGATCCTGCAAAGGAGACTAAGAAGTCATCAGACAAGTGGGAGGACAACCAGGAGAGAGCAACATCATGAAAATCTAAAGTGAAGAGAATATCAAGATGAAGTAATCTAGTGTCAAAATCTTCAGAGAGATTTTTTTAAAAATGAGGACTGAGAAAAGGCCACTAGATTTCTCAGTTAAGAGTTGATTGGCAATTGTAGAGAGAGCTGTTTTAGTTGAGTCATGTTATCAGAAGACAAATAAATGCTAATTGTGGCAAATACATTCATATAATGTACCTATCTGAATTCTGGGGCAGGAAGATGGAGCCAAAAGAGACACCTTGGGGGTGAGAAGTAGGCCAGAAGATAAGGAATAGAACACAGAACTATGAGGTACTGCCCAGACAAACTTTTATTCCTTCAATTTCACTAGAACCATTTCTCTATTTCGTTCTGGGGAGGCACCAGAATGAGTTAGCATGTAATTACCTAGGATAGGGGTCGGAATCTATGCATTTGATTGGCACCCCTTGGCTCTGGTACATTCTTAGTTTTCATATGTCAATCAGTCAACAAACATTTATTTAGCATTGACAACATGCTAAACTTCATGCTAAGTTCTGAGAATACAAAGGAAGTAAAAGACAGTTCCTACACTCAAGAAACTTAAAATCTATGGGGGGGGCACATAAAAAGAGAAGCAGAAAAGTAGGGAGGGGGAGAAGGAGGAGAATAGGGGAAGAAGGTACACAGTGTGGGGGAATGGTAGAGAAGTCCAAAGGTGTCTAACAAGTGGAAATGAAGAGAAGTCTGAACTGGAGGTTCTGGGAGGATTATTGTGATCTTGAGGGGAAATGCGAAGGTCCTAATAAGGTATAAGTTCTAGGACTAATGTGGTCTGGCAAGACAAAAAGGTTCCCAGGCATGATAGAGAAGTCATCAGCTTTTTAATCAAATTGAATTGGTTCTGAGACCTTAGAGGCTGCCACTGGTGCTAGAAAATCATCTTTAGCCTTCTGTTGACTATTAACAAAAGGCTTTGGAAGATCTTTGATGAAAGAGACATGGGTCAAAGACCAACATTCTGAATCAAATGAGATAATAAAGCATTACTTTGAAAACTTTAAAGTTCACTATTATCGGTATCATTTTTCTACTTGAGGGAAGTTCCAACAGGTCCAGATCAATGTGTAAGCCTCTAGAATCTTCCTGAACAGTGCATACATCTGATTGTGACCTTACCATCTCCAATAGGTCCCACTGACTTGGCTAAGTAATGAACTAATCTTGAAAGACAGTTTAGAACCAAAGTAAACCTCTCCCATGCTGACCTAATCATTTGACATCTCTCAAATATAGTAGACTGGTAGCATTCCCTGGGAATAAGTTCTAGAGGTTCATCTAATAGGGAAATTCTCCATTATTGATAATAAAGAAGACAAGGAAGGAGGTGGGAGAAAAACAAGACTAGGAAAACTATGGTCAGTAGGTTAGGAGGTTGATATAGATTGACAAATACATACATACATACATATATATCACCAAAATGACATCACCATGATCAACAACAGTGTGTACAGCTGTGGCTGATCAGATCAGTATGTGCTCAGAATGCTCTACCACAGATTGGTCACAGAAAATCTATGTGAACATTTGTGGTGATTAAGCCAAATTTGAAAATCCTATATTTCCTTTGTGCTGCTTCAATTCTGCTTTGCTCATAGAGCACCTTTTCTATTGTGGGCATGCCAGGCTGAGCAGTCCTGTGCCAGTGTCTCCCATGTTGCACAATCAAATCCAAAGTTCTTGAGAGAGAGCTTGAGAGTGTCCTTATATCCCTTCTTCTGTCCATCATGTGGTTGCCTGCCCCATGCAAGTTCTCCATAAAATAGTCTTTTTGCATTCTGAGAATGTGTCCAGCCCATTGGAACTGAGCTCTCTGAAGCATTGTTTGAATGCTTGGCAGTTTAGTTGGAGCAAGGTTGTTGTTGTGTTTGTCCTTCTCAGTAGTAAGAAGGCAATTTTATGCTGATAGTAACAATCCAAAACTCTTTTATGATTCCCTGAAAGCTATTTATCTTGTTAATAAAAATAACATGAAAACCTCCCCCTACATACATACTTCTACTTCCTGTTTTGAGAACCCAATTCAAGTCAGTGCTGTCATTCATTACTTCTTAGCTTGATGCTTGGCACATGGTAAGTGCTTAATAAATGCTTGGTGATTTGACCTTGGTGACTTCTGAAAAGGGTATGTTAAAAGATTCTTCTAGACATTTCGCATTTGTCTAAATGCACTTGTCAAAAACAGTGGAGGAGGTAAACAGGTGATTTCTCTCTCTCTCTCCAAAATTAAAACCTTGGCCACCTTGACGGTCATTAAGTTTATGAAAGTTTTCTGTCGTCTGAGACACAGACACAGATAACTCTCATAAACCCCTGACTACCCTTGCCCTATCTCCCTGTGTTACAGTATAAGCTACTTAAAGGCAAAGACTTTCTCACTTTTGTGTTTGTCACAATGTCACAAGCACCTACTATGTGCCAAGCACTATGCTAAGCTCTGTGGATACAACCTTTAGTGTTAGAGTCACCAAGGGTCAATATTAGTTATAATTACAAAAAGAGATAGCTAAATGGCATAGTAGACAGAATGTTAGATTTGGAGATTAACTCACTTACCTATGGTCACAGGGCTTCGGATGTGTCTGAGGTATTGAGGGGAGAAAGGAATAAGCATTTATATACTGCCTACTATGTGCCAGGAATGATGTTAAGACTTTTATAAATATCATCTCATTTGACCCTTGCAGCAACCCTGGGATGATGATTCCTCCTCCTCCTTTTCTTCCTTCTTCTCTTCTTTTTTTATGATGATGATGATGATGAAGATGATGATGATGATGAAGCCTTTCTTAGAGTTAAGAAAACTAAGGCAAATAGAGGTTCAATAATTTGCCCAAGATGAAATGGCTAAGTATCTGAAGCTAGATTTGAACTTATATCTTCCTGACTCCAAGTCCAGGGCTCTATCTACTGCACCACCAGCTGCCTCTGGTAAGAGATTAAGGGATTTGTCCATGGGTCGCACAGCTATCATACATCATAGATAGGTCTAGAATCTAAGCTTTCCTGACTCCAAGGCCTTCATTCTACATCATACTGCCTCTCTGGGATAAATTAAGCCTAGAAAACTAGGATGATGCCAGGTTTTAGAAAGTCTTGAAAGCAAGGCTAAAAGTTTGACCTGTATTCAGTATCATTCAGTAAGCAGTGCCAGGAACTGTCCTAAACTCTGAGGATGCCCAGACAAAAATGAAAGACAGTCTCTGTCCCTAAAGAGTGCATATTCCACTGAAGGCAAGTAAATGATAAGAGGCCATGGAGATGAATGTGGAAGAGCAGGAAAAGATCCATCCTTGGAATCAGGAAGACCTGAGTTCAAGTAATGCCTCTGATGCATGCTGACAATGAAGCCGTGAACAGATGCTTTAACTTTTCAGTGCAGCTCACAGCTAAGACAATTAAGTTACAAAATATTCAATTGCTTTGGTAGATGGATTTTCCTGAGCAGGAGCTCCTGCTGGCAATAAAATCATAGGTCTAGGACAATGAACATATGAACAAACAAAATATGAATGAATGAGGGAGCCACTGAATATTTTTGAGCAGAGAAATGGTACAACATATTCTCTGTGAAAGAAAGGTTACTCTGGAAGCTAATATGAAGTACGAATAAACAGATGAAATCCCCTGGATCCCCCCTGCAGGAACAGACAAAGGAGGGAAGAGACTTAGATGACCAGCTTTAGCAATAGCTGAAGCAGCTGCTAATTTTTAGTTTGAGCCAGAGCTGAGCATATAGGCTTGAGGATAGAGCTACAGGGTCTGGAAACTCTGTCTGGGGATTTTGGCTAGATAACATAGATTATTAAGCTTTGGAGCCACTCAGTCTGTGCTGGGTAGATTCATTTTATATGCACTTCTGGTTACTTTTATCATTGTATATTACATATGAATTTATTCCTGGAAAATTTTAAAACAGATTATTAAGGGGATGATTAATGGGCACTTAGGGAAGTCGTGATCACTAAAAGCCAGCGTGACTTCATCAAAACTGTCATGTCAAACTAACCTCAGTTTCTCTTCAGATAGAGTAACTAGACTAGTAGGTCAGGTGAATGCCATAGATATAGCATATTTAGAGCTCAGCAAAGGATTTGGCCAAATCTCAACTGCTTTGCTTATAGATTAGTCAGAGAAGTGTGGGGCAGTTAGAGCCACAATAGGTAGAGTACCAGCCCTGAAGTCAGGAAAAACTGACTGAATCTTATGACACTTACTGGTTGTGTCATCTTGGACAAATCACTTAATTTCTTCGTACCTCTGTTTCCCCATCTGTAAAAGGGAGATGATAACAATAGAAATTACCTTGTATGAAAATCATGTATGATCTCATACTATGTATGACATAATAATTATAAAGTGCTTAGCATAGTGCTCAGAACATGGTAAACATCATATAAATATTAGCTTTTAGTTACTAGATGATAATGCAATTAAATCTATTTGAGATTGGTTTAATGAAGAACAGTTAATGATACAGTGTCCGATTGGAGGGAACGTCTCCAGTGGCATAACTCAAGGATCTGTTGATGGTCCTCTGTTAATTAATATTTTTATCAGTGATTTTGTTAATGGAGGCAGTGTTCTTGCAAAATTTGTAGAGGAGTCAAGGATAGGGGAATAACTAGCACATTAAATGACAGCATTTGGATACAAAAAGTTCTAGACAGGAAAGGATAATGGAAATCAAGTAAGAATAAATTGGGAAAGGATGAGTTTTTCCCTTGAGGTCCAAAAATCAATATCACCAAAAGGGATTGGGGAGGTATGATTAGACACGAATTCCTATGAGAGAAAAAGAGTCCAGTAAATTTAATGTACTGAAACCTTAGTATCAGTATGAGTAACCATGTGACATGGCAGCCCAAAGAGCTAGATTTTGCTGCAAATGACATAATGTGTAGATGAATTTTTATCTGTTTTTTTGGTTTGTGGACCTTTTTGGCATTCTATGAACTCTTATCTCAGAATAGTATTAATTTTCATAAAATAAAATATATAGACTTACATATATATGTATATATAATGTGTGTGTATCCCCATCCAAATTCACCATCCCCCCATGAACTTGGCAGTCCATGGATCCCAAGTTAAGAACCTTTGGTCTAGATCAAGGGAAGCGCTATGAAAGACTGTTCTGTTTGGAGTACACCTAGATACTACTCTGTTCCAGGCATCACATTTTAGGAATGACATAGCCAAGCTAGAATGTGTCCATAAGGAAATGACCAGAATGATAAAAGGATAAACAGATAATTTCATATGAGGATTGATTGGAGGAACTGGAGATGTTCAATTATAGAAGAAAAGCCTTAGAAGAGGAGATGTGATAATTAAACTCAACTAGTGGAAGGACTGGTCTGCTGAAGAGGGATTAGGTTTGATTTGCTTGTCTCTGGAGGGCTGAACAATGAGCAGTGGTTGAGGTTGGAATTAGTCTTGATATGAGGAAAAATCTTCTTAACAGAGCTGTCCAAAAATATCATTGTTTGGGGGGTGGAGCCAAGATGGTGGAGTAGAAAGACACACATACTGCTAGCTCTTCCCCCATAGCCCATAAAATACCTGTAAAGAAAGACTCTCAACAAATTCTAGAGCAGCAGAAGCCATGAAACAACAGAGTGGAGGAGATTTCCAGCCCAGTGTGACCTGAAAGACTGATGGGAAACATCTGTCACACTGGACACGCAGTGGAGCCCAGCCCAGCCTTGGCTGTGAGGAGGGCTTGGGGAGGATGCCTGCAGGCCTGGGGATGGAATCCCCAGTCACAGTAGCAGTGGTTCACAGATCCCTCAATCCACAGGCACCAAAGGTCAGTGAAAGGGTTTTGTCAGCTGGCCAAGAAGGGAGAAGGGCCTTCCTATAACTCCAGCCAGAGGCTGTATTGGGCAGGTGGCAGCAGTTTCTACAGCAGCCCGCATCCATTGTTGGATCGCAAAAGCCCTGGGGTCACTGAGCAGCTGATTCTTACCTCAGCCCTGTGTAGTGGCCCTGCCCCCACCTGATACTCCTGAGGAATTTGAGCATCTGTTCTTTATCTCACATTGAACGGTAGCCCAGCCCCTGCAACTTATCTGAATCTCAGCCCCTAGTGCTGGCTTGGTGGAACTGGAGGCAAGGTGGTTGTGAAGATGAAACTCTATTACTCAGATTCTGGGCACAAAAATTTCTGCTTGCTCCTAGAACAGTGTACACGCTTGATTGTACCACCAAAAATATCATTGATTCCCCTTCGTTAAAGGCCTTCCGAGATTGGATGTTTATTTATTGGGAATTCTATAGAGGACATTCTTGGTTATGTATGAGATTGGATTATGTGGCCTTTCAGATCCCTTCCAACTCTTCTTAGCTGGAATCTGAGATTCTTTTCTCCCTCATGAATAAACTCTTTAAAAGTTCTCCTGTGCCACATTGGCAGAGAGGAAGAAGGAAAGATAAGAAGAGCTCTAGAGTCAGATAAGATGGTAGTTAGAAGGTGAAAGGAAAACAAGTGATAAGAAATCAAGATATGAGCAACAATTACTTAGACACTCACTGAGACCACTGGTTGAAAGCCTGAATGAGGGACCTGTACACTTACAGATCAAGTGAGAATCAGGGCTTCCTAGCCTGTAGTGGTCCAGATCTTGTTTTTGACTGTTTTCCCCAGGTATTGAGGTTTGGCAGTCCTAGAAAGATGGCATATGCTTTTTCCTTTCCATATTCACTGAGACTTTTTTGACTAAGTCTATTACTAAACTATTTAAATCATCCACCAAAAAAAAAAATGAGAATGACTGATATTAAATTCTCTCTGGGGATCCTTTTGTTCTCCCCAAAACAGTTTGCCAGCATAGACTCTCAGAGCTAGTAAGATCTCAAAGTCACCTAATTCAACCCCCACCAAATAATCTATAGCATCCCACACAAGCAGTCACCCAACCCGTTATTCTAAATCCATATGAATCTCCAATTAATGGGCTATTTAGAGAATATGTTAGAGTAGGAAAATATTCTTTTTTCTCCTTGCCTACTTCAGGTTATCTGGTTCATTTCCAACCATTCAAGCCAGAAAGGAAAATAAATGGGATTCATGTCATTTTGTAGCATGTAAGCTCCAAACTCTCACCTGTCTTTCCTCACTTTTGCAAGTGACTCTGAACCTCCTTGGGGCTCAGTCATCATTGAAGGAGAGAGTGTGGGTGCATACCACTAATATTTAACATCAGGAAAGAGCATTAAGGGATGCAGAGAATCTTGTCCATGTGTATGCAGTTTATTTCCTTAGTTGGACTATAAGATCCTAGAGGGAAAGAACCTTAGGAATCTTGTCCTGTGTATCCCCCATAGCACCTAGCACAAGCTAATGGAAGAGAACAGGTGCCTGGGGATAATCTGTTTTGTGCCCTTACTCCTAAATTCATAGCACACAGTACAGGGCTTTGCACTTATCAGGTGCTCAGGCAATGTCTGTGATGAAGAATGATGAGCTGTCCCTCATGTATAAAGACGATACTGACTGACTTGCTCAGAGAGGACCTGACCTTGAATGCTGTGTCTCTGATAGCAGGGACAAGTAAGCACTGAGTCTTCTGTACTTTATTGCTGGGTTCCAATAATACCCATTTGCAAAGTAACTGACCAGGGTTAAAGATGTAGTGTAGGCATTAAACTAGAGGCAGCCATAGAGTATATGTCTTTCTAAGTGGATATGTCTGATCATGAGTCCTCTCTTCCAAAGCTATGTTGAAATGATTAAGATTTCCAATTAGCTTACATGATGATACTTTTCTCCCTTTCATCAATACGGACAATGACAATGGTTCATACACTGGGTGCTTTTGCAAAGAACATATAGTTAAGCTCACCTGTAAATAGGGTCTTTTTTCTTAATTCTCTTTATCCCTATGACTATAAGAATACATATCTTATAGAATCACTGTGGCCTAAGAAAAGGAATAACATTATTCCTTGGTATAGCACAGTCCTAGATGCTTTGTCATAAGGTAATTTGCGTAAATTTATCCCTGGCTAGCATATGGCAATACCTCACAACTTTGTTAATGGAAACCTGGTGATCCATAACACTTGTATGGTAGACACCTGCTCAGGGGTAATACAATATTAATGTTAATATCAATGATCGATCAGCAGATTTGCAAGAAAGGCATAAAGTATTTAATTATAATTGCATTGGGAATAGCTATGTAATGGTAGCGACATTTGAATAGGTCACATCCAGCCCTCACCCCTGTTATGTTGTTCTATATTAAATGCCATTCACTTTAAGTGCTAGAAACCTTTCTAAAGTGGTGAGAATATAATACACTGGGCAAATTGAAAAATGTCCCTTCACTTTTAGAAACATGATTGATATCCTTTGCAAAACAAATGTTAGCACGTATCTGTACACAAATTCCCACAACTGTATGTTCTGACAACCTCAAATACACCTTCCTTTACTAGGCAACTTGAATGACTGGTTGGCTTACAGATTTGTTAACTTTAGTGAGTTCATATTCCTATTGGAAATTCATTATTTTCCTGACTTCTCTCCTTTCAAAGTGGCTGGAACCTACTGTTTCCAAATGTTTATATAGCTGGGTTTACATATTCCAAGAGTTCTACCCTAAACCAGTTTTCACTGGTGAAAGAAAGAAGCCAATTAACCATGAGCACAAAGGATATAAAGTAAATTGTATTTGCTCCACTGGCAACATAAAAATATATTTCCAAACCCTCCATATATACTTGTTTCCAGTACAGACTACACCACATTGTCACCATCTTGCTTATATATACCATAATTAAAAATAATGTTTTTGGCAAGACAGCAACTCAGATATAAATATAGCTATACGTACATTGGAGTGCAGACATTAAAAAAAACTCACAAGACACACATACACATACACCCCTCATCATTCTGACAACATGAAAATGTCATATGGTCATTGAAAAGTATTCTTGGGAACTTGGAAGGCAGGTGGTGGGGTGGGCTTTTTTTGGTGGCATTCTTGCTACTGCTGTGCTCTTCTAAATATACATCCATAGTTCCTACTGCTTTTCTAAGAAAGAAATCTCCAGTGAGGTGTGGAGAAGCACTTATTCTTGCTAAAGTGAAGGGTTTTCTGAAAATTCATTTTCTAAGAAAGAAGTCAACAAGATGCTGGGGTTTGGGGGAGTTGGAAAGGTAGTAGCAACATCCGTAACAATTTTGAACATAAAAAAGACAAGAGCATGCATTTTCACAATATTTATAAATGCTACTGGTGATCTTTCCTCATCTGAAAATATGTAAAAGTATGTCAAGTCTCTATATACAGTATGAATAACTTAATGAAACATTAGACTTCTCATCTCAAAATTCAAGTCATCTCTATCTTTTAATTGGTTTTGGTTTCTCCTTGTCAAGTTGCATACGTTTGTTTACCTTGAGTTCCTTTTCCTAAAGCCTAGATTCGCTTTTGAAAGTATGTCTCAAGAAGTTTAGATTCTGTATGTATTTCTATTTGAGAGACTGGCCTATGGTCGCCACCTTGCAAATCATGTCTTGTGTAATCCACGATAACCTTCAAAAAAGTTACAGATAGCAAACAATTCTGTAAATTTTGGTTAAAAAAAGTGTTTGATAAAAATGCTGAATGATCAGATTGTTTCATGTGTATGATAATATTTTTCTAAATGTTCATCTCCCATAGTAATGAAATAATTTACATTTCAAATGGTGCATACCATCCTAATATTGATACCTATAGTTGTACCAGTCTCTGACTATCCACTTCCTCAAAATGGAAAGGACATTGATTCACTCCCACTTTGGTGACTGATAGCAGGTGGGATCATTGTAACCTCTTAGAGTTACAGGGTAGAAATAACACCATTCCAGTGCTTCTTCAAGGCCTAAAATTCTAAGCACACTTTTAATTCCTTCCACTTTATATAGAAAAAGTTTGAAAAATTTCCAAAGCCATCACAATAACGCAAGAAGACATTCTCTTTGCAGATGGGTTAGGGCAGATTTGTAGGTCTTATCACATCATCCCCAAGTACTGACCAAAGTAAATAATATTAAGATATAACTTTCATGGGGTAAGTTGAAATCATACATTACTGTTTAGAGTTTACATAGCTCTCTCATCCAATTATGTAAACAGCTTTCAGGAGATTTTGTTATGGAATGGAGTTATGAGCAATAATACTAAGAATTAGAAGAAAGGAATCAAATATTGTCGTAATTGTTTTCTTTTAAAGGCAAACAGTGTCAGTAGGCCAACCTGTCTGGCACAGCCATGCCTTTTTAACCCTGGGACCTAACACAGTGCCTGGTACATTCTTGTTGAATTGAACTGAACTGAATTGATTTGTGGTATAGGTTCCTGCACAAGTGAGCATCTTTTAAGCAACAATACCAGTTTCACATTTGATGAGATCAAAAGTCTTCCCCCGCCCCACAACAAATGGATTAAACATTAAGCACAAATGGATGAAATCAAGCTCTTGGTTTTGATGCAACAGCTCAGCTTTTGCATGAAAGGCTGATTTGATTGTGCCCTTCCAGCAGGTGACATGGGAAAGAGGCACAGCAATCTTACTAACTGACAGCTGGGGGTTGTACAGTAGTCCCAGAATATACTCCACTGTATGAGTGTCTCACATTGTCCAAAACTGGAGGTTAATTTGTTGAGGCTCCAGTAGATGATATTTATTATCTTGCGTACTGAAGGGCGATCGCAGGGCAGGCAAAGGATCAGGTGATGAGAGGATGTAATCGATGCTAAATTTAATTTCTGAGTCAGATTTTCCAAGAGAGGCATTACTTAGGTTCTGTTGACCAGAGAGGCCATTTGGAAAGAATGGTGAAGGATCTAGGTGAGGGGCTCTGAATTCGTGTTTCTTAGTTGTACCTTCATTCAGGTGGATGCCTTGTGAACAGGAATCCGTAGTGGGCAGCTCAGGGGTGGAAGGCCCCACAATCCCACCTGACTTCTGTTCTTTAGGTTCCTTTTTCATATTTCTCCTTCTACGTCTCCTCCTATAATTCCCATTTTCAAAAAGATCCAGCATGGACTCACATCCTGAAGCGAAAGTCCAATAATTTCCCTTCCCCTTCTCATTCCCTTCCATCCTGGGGACCTGGATTTGCGAGAAAGGCAGTTAGTTCAGTGTGGGTATGGTTCGCAGATGCTGGCACTTTGCATCTGTGTTCATTTAAAGTCACGATTGGTATAAACATACAAGTCATTGAAATCATGCCTCCCCCTCCCCATCCCTTAAATTGTGCAATTCCTAGGTAAAGCAACGACAACAACAACAAAATCCAACTCTGTTAGTTAACTTGGTATACATTAATGGGAATCAGACAAGAAGACCATTAACTTTTCAACAGCTGGGAGGGAGAGAGCTCTTAATTATCTAGAGCACAATCACAGGATTTCTCAAGAGTACCCCCCTCCCCTTGGGTTTCAGCGAGAATATTTAAGACAGATGTTTCCTAGATAGAAAGTCATCTCAGGCTGCTGCTGTTGCCGAATAACGGGCCTGTGAGAAGAGACTGCGGTTAATCTTCTTACCTTTACAAAACAACTGTTAAGGGATAGGTTATGCCTAATGGAGTTTTGCCAGGCTCTTTGGTTTGATCTGTAGTAAGGGAATTTCTTCATTATAAAGTCATAAATGCCAGACAGCGTCACTTTATTGGCAGGGCTTTGCTGGATGGCCATTGCAATCAAGGCAATGTAGCTGGAAAAGAAACTCAAGGTTAAGCCATTGCCTGGGATAAAGCACTCAGTAGCCGGAGGGGCGTCTCTCTGTTCTCCAGACGCGCTGCGTTATTATGGTTTTAGTGGAGGACCAGTCCTGCAAAAGCCTCCTCCACTCTTCCCGCCGAGACCCCCTCACTTGGAGACCGACGGTGTTTCCAGGGAAGCTGCGGGATGCGTCTTCCCAGGAGTGACCCTGCCACTCTTCAGAGTTCCCTCGTCTCCACCAAGTGCCAACGTTTGCCTACCCTGGCGCATCCAGCCTACTCTCCGCCCCCATCCCTTGGCGACCCCTCCTGCCTACTGCCACTGCCACTGCCACTGCCTGGGGAGCACCGGTTCTTTCCTCCAGTTCCCGGCCAGCCGAGCTCTCCCCGCCCCAGGCACCCACTAGCATCTTCCTCGACCCAGGGCAGAGCTGGACTCGCGGGGAGTCCCTGCCCGGGCTGCCTCCCTCGCCCTCCATCACTAGTGCCACCTTGCCCCAGAGCGGAAGACTCCGATGAAAACTTCTCGGCTACCTGTAAGCCGGGCGGCTGAGTTTCTTCTCCTCGTCGGAGCTGCAGGCGGGGTAATCATCGCCGTCGTAGTTGAAACAGTTGTAGGGATACTGCGTGCTATCGAACATCTTTCTGGCAGCCAGGCGCAGCGCAGCTCAGGCAGGGTGCAAGAGCCGGTGTGGGGTTCTCCCTTAGCGCCTCGTCCCTCTCCTCCTCCTCCTCCCCCCCTCCTCCTCTTCCCCCTCCTCCTCCCCCTCCTCCTCCTCCTTCTCCTCCACCCTCACTCTCTCCCTCTCCCTCTCACATACTCTCCCAGACCAGGGGTGGAGGTTGTTTTTGTAATACTTGAATCCCAGAGTCTTTCTCTCGCTCCCTACCCCTCCTTCCCAACACACAGACACACTTTGTGTGACTATATGTGTCTGTGTGTGCAACCAATCTGGTTATAGGGGAGGCAGCTAATAACTGATTAAATTGGTTACTTCTCTCATGAACCTTTGAACCCCCTGGCTTGTACAGCCAGTAGCCAGCCATTCAGGAGCCCTGGGTGGTCTGATGTAGAGGTGGAGAGGGGCCAGGCTTTATTCCTTCTTTTTTCCTTTTTCTGATCATCTCCATACACAACTATGACAAAACAAAATAGCTCCGAGGTTAATAAATCATGCTTTAAGCTTGACTTTTGCAAATTCAAGTTTTAGGATCTATTCCCTCCAAACACACATGCCTTGTCCCCTCATCCTCACCCCTTTTCCATCCTCTCCCTTCCCCCTGCTTGGCTAAGGAAACACTCACACACACCACTTACAGTCGGCAGACATTCCATTCAATAATGCCCATCTCCTGAGATATAATCTGTAATACAGCATAATAGACATAAATTGTGTTTCCGTGACTAAAGGAAAAGCTATATGTTCAAAGAAGACAGAACAGAGAATCCGGGAGCCTACTGTCAAGTAGGAAAGCTAAGGGAAAATAGCTCCCGGCTGGAGAACTGCTTGTGTGGGCTTTGATCTGGGGGATGAATTAGAGTAATAGCCCTGTGTGTTGGCATCCAATACTGTAACCATTTAATAGTTTTTCTATGCTTCGGAGTGTTTTCCAACAAGTGATGTAAACCAAAGGCATAACAAAGGTTCGGGGACTTGAAAAAGGTGTATGCCACAAGATAATCAAATTATAGCAAGCCTGCTTTTTCCCAGGGATTTTTTTTGGGGGGGGGGAGGTGGGGAACTAATATGGAAACAGAAAAAAAAATTCCTGTAAAGTTTCTTAGAAGAAATTAAAAATGAGAATAGTATGGATGCTAGTAAAATGAAATTATTTCATGGATCTATCATAAGATTATAGCTGAAAGGGACTTGAAAGATCCCATAATTTAGATAACCCTCTCACTGACCAGTTAAGAAACTGAGGCCAGAAGAGAAAGAGTGATTTGAGCAAAGACAGGCATCTGCGCAAAATTTAGTTCTACTGTCCCTCGGATCAGCATTCCAGAGACAATACCATGCTTCCTCTGTTTTTTGTTTGTTTTTTTTTTATACTAATTAACTGGAAATACATTGATGATGGCAATGGAGAATGAGGCAGCAGATACAAAATCTGAGAATGAAGGGGCAAAAGTAGGGGAAAGGGAGCCCCTTCCCTTGATGCCAGGAAAGAATAGTAAAAAAGGAATAAATCTCCTGCACTCTTACCTGACCTTTGATTTCAGAATGTCCCTGTTGATACGAACTGGATGCTGTCATCATAGTACTGAACTACCTTGGGGACTCTCCCCTTCATCAACTCTGCAGCATCTTTTCAGGCAAATCTCTACATCTTTCTAAGCCTTCAGTGTAGTTCATAAACAAGCAGGTATAGTCCTGAACAATGGGGTGGAGTCAGTATGGCTGGGGGATGGGGAGAAGAGAAAAGCTCTAAGAAAAAATATGAAAATTATCTTATGTTGGATCAAGCATGGTAAAAATGCACAGAACATTGGATTTTGAGTCATAAGACAGGTTCAAATAGAGGTTATGCTACTATCTCTATCAATTAACCACTCTGGATCTCAGTCTCCTCATCTGTTAAATAAAGGAGTTGGATTAGATACCCTCTAAATTAAATTCCCTTCCAATTTTAAGTATTATATAAATAGATTTTTTTAGAGAGGGCACAAATAATTTACAAAAGACAGCCACAAACAAATCCCTAAAATAATGCAAACCTTTAGAAAATAAGTCAGTTGTTGTCTGTGAGGCTTCAGAATATAAGAACCTCCAACAGCAATCCCATAGAATTTCAACTATGGGAGCAGCACTTTCTTCCACATCCAAACAGGCCCCTGCTCAAACAGTGAGTCCCAGATAACAATGAGTCCATATTTACTTAGAAGAAATTTTCAAGGCCAACATGCAAATTCAATTTTAATCCTATTTTCCAAGTCAAATACCATGGCATCTCTCACTTGTAACACTGACCTCAACTTGGCGGAAGAAAAATAGTTGTGGCATATGCTCCTTGTATCAACACTGCATTCCATTGAAGGGAAACACTTTTAGCTCTTGGATTCCTGATTGTGGTAGCCAAATGTGCAAGAGTTGCAATTGCAGCATGTGGTGCCTGACTGACCATCTACTGTGGGTTCTGGGTTCTCTCATGGGCATGCCGTCTCCAAATTCATCTTTCTTGAGTATAACTTTCATCACATAGCTGACCACGGCACTTTCATGTTCAAGAGTCTTCAATCGCTCCCTGTTGCATCTGGAATGAGAGATTGTACACATTCCTTAGATGATCACATAAAATAAATGCCTCTAAATTTTTTAAGTAAAAAATAACCTCACTGGTGGCCCTTCTTTAGAAGCTTCTTTGTGTATTTTATTGTCATAAATGAGATTATCTTGCGCATTTTGCAAGACTTACACAGATGATTTGGGGGGCAACCACATAATAAATTTCACTTAGATGTGTCTGAAATTAATATGATGGGTAGAGACTTTTGATTTAGCATGTATGTGTTATAAATCTGTACTTGATTCTTCAGAGATGAACAAGAAGGGCTTTTAGAAATGAAGGATTTGGCTACTATGACAAAACAGGAAAATTATACATGTTGGAGAAGATGTGGGAGAGTTGGAACATGAATTCCCTGTTGGCAGTGCTGTGAGTTGATCTAACCATTCTGGAGGTCAATTTGGAATTAAACCCAAAGGGCTATAAAAATGAATATACTCTTTGACCCAGTAATGCTGCTTCTAGGAATATATCCCAAAGAGATCATAAAAAATCGGAAAAGGACCCAGATGTATAAAAATATTTATGGCAGTTCTTTTTGGGGTGGCCAAAAACTGGAAATTGAGAAGATGACCATCAATTGGGAAATGGCTAAACAAGCTGTGGTATATGAGTGGAATGGAATACTAATTGTGCCATAAGAAATAATGAACAGGAAGACCCCAGATAAACCTGATAAGACTTTTATAAACTGATACTGAGTGAAGTGAGCAGAACCAGGAGAACATTGTACACGGTGTACAATGACTGACTTTGATAGACAGCTCTTCTCAGGAATTCAAGGATCTAAGACAATTGCAAAGGATTCGTGATGGAAAATGCCATCCACATTCAGAGAGAGAACTATGGAGTCTGAATGCAGAGCAAAGCAGACTATTTTCTTATTTTGTTATGTTTTGTTTTGGTTTGGTTTTTCTCATGGTTTCTCCCATTCATTTTAATTCTTCTGTGCAACATGACTGATGTGAAAATGTGTATAATAAGAATGTATGTGTAGATAAGACTGAATGCCATCTTGGGGAAGGAGAGGGGAGGGAGGGGGAGAAAATTTAAAACTTATGGAAGTGATTGTTGAGAATTGAAAACAAATAAATTAATTATAAAAGAAAAGAAATGAAGGATTTCAAGGTCTTTGGGGATATCACTTGGGACTAGAATTTCCATGTGTTATAAAGGCAGCACCAATGAGAGTCATCAAGAAAAAGAAAAACTTGAGGCATTGCTACTTTGAGTTTTCAATCAAATTTTTAAAGAACACAGCATCGTAGACTTGGTTCTTAGCAAAAACATTAAAAATTAAAGTTCAGTAAGCTTGGCCTTTTTTATTGTACAGTGATTTTAGTCATGTCTGACTTTTCTCAACCCCATTTGGGGTTTCCATGGGAAAGATACTGGAATGGTTTGCCATTTTGTTTCTCAGCTCATTTTACAGATAAGAAAACTGAAGAAAACGGGTTAATGTGACTTGCCCAAAGTCACACAGCTGGCAAGTGTTTGAGGTCGGAATTGAATTCGGGAAGATAAATTGTCCTGATTGCAGGATCAATGCTCTATCCACTGAGTCACCTACGTGCCCTATATTGTCTTCCAAAAAAAATAATCCCTTAATGGTATATGGAATGGATCTTTCAACCCTGTTCATTGCCTTTCATTCTCCCAGGAATGTTTGCCTACAAAAGTCTTATGCATCTTTAACTAAAGTAGGCTTAAAGGACATTAGAGTGATGGTATAATGTTGGTTTGTTTTCCTCTTTTTTAATCCCACAACTAGAGCATCAATACCTTTGATTAGGCTAACTTGTTCCACTTTTAACGTTGATTATTAGAGAGCCACCAATGTGATATTATTAAAATGTGGTATATTAACTCTTAAAACTAATTTGGTTTTAGTCTAGGTTCAACTTAATTCACTTAAATATCAGTCTTTCAAACTGATCTCTCCTAATCTAGGAGTTTCTTCTCTTACTGCTTACAAACATACCCAAATTTCCTATATCTAAAAAAACCACCATAAACCTCAATTGGAACTTACTGTCTACTCAAACTGTCATCCGCTATCTATTCTCCCTATCACAGGTAAATATTTGGGAAAAACTATCTGATCTTTGCCTCCACTTCTGTACTTCTCACAATATTCCTTAACCCTTTACATTCTGATCCATCTCACAACCACATGACAGAAGTCACTTTCTCTATAGTCACCAATGATCTTTTCTTTCTTTTGCTCAATCCAATAACTTTTGCTCAATTTTTATCCCTAATCTCTGTAGCTTTTTATGCTTTTTGACTCCTCTGTTTTCATACTGTCTCCTTTCTAAATGTTTATGACACTTCTCTACTGTAGTTCTCCTCTCTGTTGTCTGAGCAGTCCTTCTCAGGTCCTTTTCTGGACCTGGTCATACTCTCGATTTTTGGGTGTACACTTAGGCTCGGTCTTGGCCCCTCTCACTTCTCTCTCAATACTCTCTTGGTGACCAGTAACTCCCAAATGGCTATATCAAGCCCTTAAGATCCAGGCCAACAACTCCAACTGCCTGTTAGAAATCTCTATGGAGATAAATGTCCATCTCAACTCAACTTGTCCCTAACAGAACTGATTATGTCTCTCCCAGAATCCTGCCCTCCTCCTAACTTTTCTACTGAGGACAGCATCATTCTTTCAGTCATACCCATTCGTAACTTGTGAGTCATCCTCAACTGTTCACTCTCACTTAACCCTCTCTGATATCCATATCACTGACAATTGTTGCCCATTCTCTCTCCAAAATATTTCTTGCTTCTTTCCCCTTCTTAATGATGGGATTCAGGCTCTGAGAACCTCCTTGAATTCTACTTGAATCTTCCCACTTGATCTGGCATTTCCTTGAGGTCTTCCATTATAGTTACATCCAAATCCCTGTTATCCTTAACCTAGCCTAGTGCTCCATGGTTAGTTACCTCAAGATTGCCCCTGGCTACTTCCCATCCTTGATCTAATCAAAATCCCATTCTCTTGGTTCCTGGTTCCTGACCTCTAGGTACCTGACCTACTGGCCGCTGCCATCAAGATCCTCCCTACAACCTTACTCTAGTCGCCCCAGGATACTTGTCCAATCCTAGATCCCTCCCACAGTCTTTCTGTATATAAGATCCATCTAGCTCTCATGAAGGTGATCAGAGTCAATCTCGTCTGCTTGTATAAGCGTTACAAATGCTCAAATTACTTGAGTCCAGGCAATATTCATATTCTTTAAGAGTCTACTCAATATGGTGGATCTTTAATAAACTTTGCTTTTCTTTGGCTAAAAGAAGGCTTGGGTCGAATTCATTTGGAGAAGGATCTGCACTATTTTGGGGTCCCAGCACCCTTAAAGCTCAACATTTCCACTAACAAAGCCATCACCCTGATCATTCAGACCCTCATCACCTCTTGCCTAGATAATTTCAATAGCTTCTCTTTTTCCATTTTCTTCTGTTTCAAACCATCTTTCAACCAGCTATCAAGCTGATATTCCTAAAGTACAGGTCTGATCATGTCACAGATGCTCAAGAAACTTCCATGGTTCCCTATTGCCTCCAGATCATAATACAAAATTCAGTGTCTGAAATTTAAAGTCCCTTGCAATTATCTATCTTAGTGGGTTAATTACACTTTACTCCCCTTCATACACTCCATGTTCCAGGCAAAGTGGCATATTTGTGGTACTCTTTTTACAACATTCCATCTCTTGATTCTGTGGTTTTTCAGTGGCTTTCTTCCCATGCCTGAAATGATCTCTCTCCTCATTTCTACCTTTTAGAAATTCTAGTTTCCTTCAAATAGTAATTAAAGTATAATCCCCTACTATGTGGCATTTATTTCATGACACAGTTTTAGTTCTTTACTTTTACCTACAAAATTACTTATTTTATACATAATTTTGAATTTGTTTTTTGTGTGCATGTTGTTCCCTAAGTAAAACGTAAGCTCCTTGAAGACAAGAACTACTTCAAATTTATCTTAGTATTCTCAATGGTCTATGATCATGGTCTGCCCAGAATTGTTACTTAATAAATGTTTGTACATGGAAATGGATTTAATTGAAATTACCTGAAATTACAAATGAGAGATAAGCAGTCCAACACAAGAAAGAAAAGAGAGAAATTCAACTGTTATTTTTTCTTTCCTTGCTTTTATTTTAAGGCATTTTATGGAATGACTTAAAGACAGCATGGTTTGCTGGACTGAGAGAGCCATCTTCCTGGAAGTTAAGAAAACAGAGTTTAAGTTTTGTCAGTCTCTGACACATACTGCTCTATGACCTTGGGAAAATCACTTACCTCCTCAGTGCTCCAATCAATCCTCCAGGACTAGAAGTTGCAGAGAAAGTGCTGATTTCTTTTGGGAAAAAAAATTTCTTCACCTAAGAGTTCCCTATGTAGCAAGATCTGCATGTTGCAAGGGTCATCCCAACATGTAGCATTGGGGATATATTGGTGGGACTTGAAAGGAGGCAGAATAGACATGTCTAGTGTTTTATTTCCTCATGTGAGACTTCAATTCTGGCTAGGAAGGAGAGCAGGAAGTTGAGGACAGAAGCTTGACCCCTCTGATCTCCTCATAGAGAGGGAGAATTGGGCTAGAATTGCATCTATCTGTTCCTTTAAGTATTATTGGTCTAGGCTGAGAGGGAAACAGCAACAGTTATTATTGATAATCACTCTAAAGTCAGGAGTGCTCAGAAGAGCCCTTAGTCAGGGGTCCATTGGTGTCCAAGCTTCAGAATGCAGTAGGTTTAAGGTTTTGGGAAAGGAAAAGACAGGATAGGGCAGGAAAGAACAGGAAAGGAAAGGAAAGAAAAAGAAAGGGAAGGGAAGGGAAGGAAGGGAAGGAAACTAGCTAGTAAAACCCAAGTCAACTAGGCATCTTTTGGCCATTCAAATTTACTTTCCTTTGGAGAGGAGAAGGAAGGGGAGGGGTAGGTAGACAGAAGAGGTGCTTAGTTACCCAGCTAGCTGGGTCCCCATTCAACCAACTGCATATGCTCACAGGATTGTGCTCGTCCATTGCCGAAGAAGACCATGCCATCAGAGAAATGATAATATGACTTGCACTTGACTTTGTTTTGAGTGAAGGAGGGCTGTGCAATGTCACTGGTCTATCTCTCCTCCAGAGCCATCTGAATTCAGTGACCATGTCATCATTTCTCTGATGGTACGGTCTTCAGCAATGAAGGATGAACACAATTGGTCTAGGACAGGGCTTCTTATACTTGTTCCACTCTCAATCCCTTTACGCCCAAGAAACTTTTATTCAACCCTGGGTATGTGGATATATAAAACAGGTATATAAATTGAACATTTACTGTTAATAAATCAGAGAAATTTATCTTAAAACAATTCTTTCATATCCATGTAATTTTACCATTTATTAAAGATAAAAGCAAATTTGTATACTAATGACATGAATGTGCTTGTTTATTTTTACATAAAAAATTAAATCTTGATGGCATATTTGATACCATATAGCATCTTTGATGTTTTTCAGAGTTGATTAATATTTTGATTTTATAATACTCAATGCTGAGAATGCTGCTTTGCACAAATACATAGTACAAAATGGCATTTAGGCCATTTCAGAAATTGCTGCAAATTCTGTCCTAATCCCAAGCCAAAATTCATTTAATAATTTTGTATATGCAATAAAAATACTGCAATTCATAACATACTCATACTTGAATTTGAGTCAAGGTGTTTTTGGAAGCATTCATTGGCATTTTGTGGAGAGACAGCACGTACAGTGCAAAGTGCACATGTTGCATGGTCAGAACCAAGGCTGCAGTGAAGTTGAGCAATGAAAAAAGAGGAACACATTGCCAGAAACACCTCCGATTCATTATGTGTTTGATTTTGAATTAATTTTTGGTCATTGTACATTTGGAAACATTTTACTGTTGCCAAATTTTTCTTGACTTCCCTGTTTGATTAAGGGATCACAACCCACAGTTTAAGAAGCACTGGTTTAGGGAATATGGTTTTTAGGTTAAATCTAATTTCTGATCATTGTTCATCATTAGAGTAAAGGAGAACTCCTTTTATATCCAAGGTTTGACTCCTTTTCTACCAAATCCCTATTCCATAGTGAACACACATAGCAATTAGCCAGGAAACATATTTATCCAATTTGACAGCAAAACAGAAAAATTAAAGAAGGTATACACAGGAGATTACATACCAGACAACACACCATGAATGGGGTTTTCCATTGGAAATGTGATAACTCAGCTCAAACAAGAAAATCCTAAGGGGTCTCTAGCAAACTGGGATTAGAGACATGATGGAGAGTTTCCACTTCACCCATGTCTTCCCAGAATCTTTTCCTTCAGCAACCTAAAGTGGAATTGACTTTGGCCATTTTCTCCCTAAAAGCTGGAAGCCAGAAGTGCTCAAACCAACTGCAGATACCAAAGTAAACTTTTTGAGTTGCAGAACAACTATAGAGACTCAAGATTTCCCACCTTCACTAACTCCACCCCATCCCTCATGTAGCCCATCTCTATTAGTGGAGAGTTTCATACCAACGGGCTTTGGGACTGGGGCTGTGTCAATATCAGTGAAATCTCAAGTCCTTATCCCCCTCCCTACTTTTTAGTTTAAAAAGTCCTTTCACACCCATCATCTCAATTGATCCTCGTGACAACCTTATGATGTTGGCTGTAAGAGTAATTTTAATTTCCATAGAGCTTTATGCTTTGCAAAGTCCTTTCCTTATAGCAACCCTGTAAATTAGCTCATGCAAATTCTATCAGCCCCATGTTACAGGTGAGGAAAATGAGGCTCAGAGATTAAATGATTTTGCCCAAGGTCCACAGCTAATCAGAAACAGAGCCCAGACTGAACGTTAGCTCTTCTGATTCACCATTGAAGTCTCTCTGTCTACTCTTACTTTTACTCAAAGTCTCTCTCTCTCTCTCTCTCTCTCTCTCTCTCTCTCTCTCTCTCTCTCTCTCCTGATGTGTGTGTCTCTTTCTTTCTCTCTCTTCCCTTCTCTCTCTGTCTCTATCTCTATCTCTCTTCCTACTCTCTCTCTCTGCATTTGATCACTGCAAATACTGTTCTGTTGTTGATCATCATAGTGACCAGATTGGCAAGTGTTCTTATGGGTATGCTGTTACTAAGTACTTGATAATAAAATATTCTATTAGTAAAGTATCCTATGATTAAATACCATTACAAGGAAAGGTCTCATATAACAAAAGTGTTTCCACATCCCACTGGATGATCCCTAGTGAAGGTGCCTTGTATACCCCAGCTTAGGGTAGCTAGGTGGCACCTAGGTTAGAGTGCTAGACCTGAAGTCAAGAAGATTCATATTCCTAAGTTTGAATCCAGCCTTTGTGGATTCACTTCACACTGTTTGCCTCAGCTTCCTCATCTAGAAAATGAATTGAAAAAGGAACTGGTAAATCACTCTAGTGATTTTGCCAAGAAAACCCCAAATGGGGTCGTGAAGAGTTGGACATGACTGAAATGACTAAACAAAACACCACAGTTTAAATGAATTCTGTAACATGACGAAGCCTATACAATAGATGTTTTCTCTGCACCCTGTCAATCAGTCTTCACTGTCTAGAGACTCTACTTCTTCTTTAAAGGAATTCTTAGGAGAAAAGTATTTTGCTGGGGCAAATGCCTAAAGTCTGAAGTCAGAAGATTTAGGTTCGAATCCTGACTCAGCTATTTATAGCAATTGTATTCTTGGCAAGTCTCTTTGTCTTTCCTGGGTCTCACTTTCCTTTCTCTCCTGTTCAATAAGAATCCTGGAGGATATGATCGCTAATATCCCTTCCAGGTCAACTCTATGGTCAATCAACCAGTAGAAGGTTGTCAAATAAGTGCTTTCTCTGGTGCCAATCTAGGAAGATTCATTTTTCATTATGAAAATGTTCCATTTTAGACTGACTGGTGAGAGAGGGAAAAAGAATTAAACGATAAAGGCAGCATGGTATACTAGAGAGAGTACTGAACTTAGAGTGAGGGAGGCTTGAGTCTAAAGCCTAGCTTAGACCCTTGCTAACCTTGTGACCCTGGAGAAACCACTCAATTAATTTGTGCCTCAGTTTTCTTATTTGTAATTTGAGAGTAGACAGGCAACAAGCATTTATTAAGCACTTATTATGTGCCAGAAATTGTGCAAAGTATAAAAGATACAAATATAATCAACAAGAATGGAAAATGGGAAATTTCCCAATGAGAAAAGAGGGACAAAGCAGTAGAATAATTTCCAGAATGAGAAGTTTGCCAACACTGGGGGACATTCCAGAGTGAGAAGGCAGCTGAGATGAGAGTATTGGACCAGACAAGCCTCTAAGATCTAATTCAACTCTAAATCTATAATCTCTTTTTTTCTGCCATTGATGGGTAATTATCTTTTATTTGATATTAACAAATTAAGAATTCAGAAAAGGCATTTCTTCTCATTAAAAACCTTCAAATACAGAGTTTTCAGTGAGAAGCAAAAAATTACAGTAATATTGAGACGTATATAAGTGTGCATATATGTATGTGTTATATACATATTTATCTGTAATATATGTGAATATAAAGATATAATATATATATATATATATAAAATATACACACATAAAATACTTCGCAAAACTTCAAGCACAATATAAATGTAAGCTATTTTCATTATTTTAGGGAAGCTAGGTATGAAGGGATAGAGTGCCAGATATGGAGTGTTCATGGGCTCAAATCTGGCCTCAGACACGTACTAGATATATGGTCCTGGGCAAGTCACTTAAACCTGTTTGACTCGGGCTCCTCATATATAAATGAGCTGGAGAAGTAAATGGCAAACCACTCTAGTTTCTTTGCCAAGAAAACCCCAAATGAGATCAGAAAGAGTTAGACATGAGTGAAAAATTACTGAACAACAACATTTTCATTATTTATTGTGATCTCAAGAACTCCTGGGGAGACATTGACCTTGGTGTGGGCATCAGCTGGAATCAAGGGGGCAAATTAAGGGGAAAGAACACTATGGAGTAAATCCAAGAAATAGAGAGAAGAAGAGACTTAAGAACTGATTTCCATAGGTTACAAAGATCAGCAGAGCTGATCTGGGTTTGGAGCATGTGCCAATCCCTTGCTATTGTACCATGTGTTGAATGTTGAATACATTTGTGCTAAGTATTTATGTCATAACATACTCAAGTTATTCCATATCCCCAGGGTTGTGACTACAGAAAGAACAAATATTAGTACAGTAGTGGGGAACCTGCAGCCTCGAGGCCACATTTGGCCCTTTAGGTCCTCAAGTGTGGCACTTTGACTGAATTCAAACATCAGAATATTCTGGAAGTTTGGATTCAGTCAAAGGACCTTACCTGAGTTCCTAGAAGTTTGGAGTCAAAGAGTCATACTTGAGGACAAACAAGTTTGGATTCAGTCAAAGGCCTGTACTTGAGGACCTAGAATGATACATGTAGCCTAGAGGCTGCAGGTTCCCCACCCCTGAATTAAACCAGTCTCCCCTTCCTGGGTCCTCTCTCTTCTTGTTTTCATTCTTCCATCATTATCTACTACCCTTTGATTCCCCTCCATCATCATTTGCTCTCAAGAAAGAACAGAATATGATTAAGTCCCTGTGTTCCTCCTTACAAGGAATTTTCAATTAAAATCTCTTTCACCTGTCGACCAAAAGATTCCTTTCCTGGTGAAGAAATTGAATCTATCCATCAGTAAGAAAGGAACTTTGAGGGAATAATCCATCTTCAGAGCTCTAGAAATCATTGTTCTAGGTGACTGCCTACTCTGCCTGGAGTAAAGACCAGCTCTGACTCTAGAACAGGGAAAGAAGGGATCCTTTCAGATACTCAAATGGAAGGCCATCTGCAGATGAGTCTATCAATGCATCAATCACCAGTCAACAACCATTTATTAAGTGTCAGCTACGGGTCATGTGTTGTGGTATCAGCTAGGAATACAAAGACAAAAATGAAATCTTTCTTGCCTTCATGGAACTCAAATTCTATCAGAGGAGACAAGGTATTTATATTATAGACATATAAGTATATGCAAAATAAATACAAGATAGTTTTAAGAGAGAGGCATTGACAGCTAAGGGGGATCAGGAAAGTTCTATGTATGCTAGAGAAAGTTTGAACTAACTCATGACAGTTGACCGTTAAATTTTTTGTGTAAACATTTATATTTTAGAAAATGTCAAATACTACAAATCAAGGCTTGTTTTGTGTTTATTTTTGGTTATTTCTCTATTCTAGACTTATTCTTAGACTTAGTCTTAGAAAGATATCTTGTCATTTGCCTTCTAAATGGGTGAGGAAAGAGTGGCAGGGAGGGAAAGAATTCAGAACTCATTTTTTTTAAATGAGTGTTAAGAATAGCTAAATAATAAATGCATTGTTTAAAAGAAAGTGAGGAAGAAAATGTTTATAATGCAAATTAAAGTAAAAGTGGTTTGTCATACACTAACATAATCTTTTCTGCAGAGTAGGTTGTTAAACATTTACCTTCTACATATACTCTTGTGTCAAAGGTCACATGTGGGCTGAAATTTTAAGGAAATTAGAAATTCTAAGAGGCAGAGATAAAGAAAAGGCAAATACCACACATAAGAAGACAGACTCTGCAAAGGCACAACGATAGGAGATGGAAAATTATATATGGGGAAAAGCAAGGTGGCCAATTTGATTGGACTATAATATGGATAAAGGGGAGTAAAGCATAATAAGCCTAGTTTGAAGGGCATAGACACCACTGAATAGACAGCCAGAGAATCTTGTCATGCCATAACAATGTTGGGACCAGGAAAAATGGATGGTACATAAATGGCCACTGGTTTCTGTTGCCAGGCAGGATTAGAAGTCACTGTAAAGTGTGACCAAAAATGGTTCCATTCTCTTTTCATCATTTCCTTTTCCTTTAGTGAAGTCCCCCCTCATTTGCCATGAGTTCCGCATTGATTCAGTGTGGGTTGTTGGTTTATTTTAATTGCTTTTTTCTTTCCCCATGGACTCCAAGACATCAAGGGCAAGATGTCTTTTGTGACTGTGAAGGTTAAATGGTTGCATGTGTACTCTCTTTCTTCCACTTTATGAACCAAATTCAAGGGTAATAATGGAAAACTCATTTCCCTGTGGATAAAGAAAATTACCTACAGTGAAAGCTGACATATAATCAGGCATAGAAAACCAGGGATGGTAAAGAGTAAAAATCATAACCACAGACAAAGTTAAAAAAAATCCAAAACCCAAATAGAAAGACAAGGTCCCTTCCATTATCAACCTTGAAATGGAATGGGCTTATTTCCAGGTGTGGTCATAAATACAGGATGTTAAGGACTAAAGGGAATTAAAAGATCATTTAATATAATCCCCTCATAAAACAGAAGCAGGAAACTGAGGCCTAACTCATTGGTGGCAGAACTGGTACTAGAACTAAGTCTTCTAAATCTTAGTCTAAGACCATTTCCTACATTGTTCTACTAGACCTGAGAGCTGTGGTTTGTGGAGAGGACGGGAATTACAAGGAAGGTTGGGGGCATGAAAGTAGGAAAAACATCTGGGTCTAGTCACTCTAATGCGTTGCTTCACTGTAGCTGGGGGGTGACAGAGGGCCCAGAGTCAATCAAGGCTTACTCTGGAAGCTAGGGGCTAGGAAATTCTGCTATGAAGGTTATAAAGACCATGTTTAGCAGCCTCAGTTAATAGACAAGTCCACTGTCATTGTCCTAAATCACTCTTTACCATACCAGGTGGAGAGTTCCAAGATTTCTTTGGCCAACTGCTGTGTTAACCAGTAGCCACACTCTAGAAGTGATCGCCCTCCTTCTGTGACTGTTCATAGTCCACATCTTTTAGAGTTTCCAGTCTTCTCCTGCTCTCAGATTAAAACTTCTCTGTTCTGGGCCCCCACTTACTCAACTATGACGTTGATGAATACAAGAAAAAGCAGGAAAGCTGATAAACCAATCCTTAAGATGTCAGTAACTGAAGATAAATGTATCAACTCTTCTAGATGGTATTTGCATTTTCAGATGGAATTCCAGGGTTGAGATGATACCTTAGTCATAGTGGAGTTCTTCACTAATGATGGGAAATCCAGGCCAGTGGAAGGCTGAGGAAGAACGAGTATGGGGCAGGGGATGATTTTGTTATTGTTATTTTTGTTTGGTCTTTTTAGTCATGGCTAACTCTTTATAACCTCATTTGGGAAAAATGGAATTTGGAGAAAAAAACAGTTTCTTGTGTTTTTCCATTTTTTTCTCCAATTCATTTTACACATGAGGAAACTGAGGCAAATGGATTAAGTGACTTGTCCAGGGTCATACAGATAATGTGTATGAGGGGATGCTTTGGTGACTCACAGTTTCTGAGTGATTGTTTACTATGGCTGCTCATATGAGCTATTATGATCTGGAGCCTACTTTTGCTTCCTCCAGTTATATATAACTGTCACAGAGATCAGGTAAGAGGAAGACTATACTGCTCGGAGAATTATGCAGTAGGCACATTCTTGTCCCATCAGGAATGACATTACCCATGATGCCCCAGCTCCCAGGAGTTGGACCTGATAGAAGTGCGTTGAACTGTTCTGCTAATGATGGAACATCATCAGTTAGAAAATAGGAATGTACTGGCAAATGTTTAGCAATCAGGTTGTGTGTGTGTGTGTGTGTATGTACATTTATAATATATATTTATATATTTAATTCAATAATAATTATTATATAATAATCTATGTCATATATAAATGATATATGCTGTAAATTATATAACTATTATATTATAATAAATTAATTTTATAATATATATTTAATATACAATATATTTAAATTTAATCTGTATTATCATTTTCTCAATTACTTTCTTAAATCTGTTAACAAATAATAAATCAATTAATGAACCAAGTCTGATTTGTAGAGTTTGCTAATTTCCACGTTTTAAATGGTCATGCTGAAATTTTAAGAATTAACTCTCATGAATCCTTAAGTAGTGACTCCAGCACACCCCTTGTTAGAAAATAGGAAAAAAGACAGGATGAATTTCAGGAATATACAGGAAAATATCCTAATTCACAGAGTTGACCAGAACCAAAGCTAAAGACTGACTAGTATGAAATGTTGGCGGCTGATCAAGTTATGAAGAAGATAGAATCAAGAATGGATTGGTCAAACTGCCATCTGTGAGAAGGTCAGAGAGGAGAGTCAGAAAGACTGATATAGTTGCAACTGACACAGAATGGCAGCCAAGACCTAGAGGGGTCAGAGTTCACAATAGCAAAGACCATTGTAATTCTTTCCTCCAGCTTTCAGGTGGGAACAGAGAGGAGAAAGTTTCTCTCAACCTATGCTGAGGAAGAGGAATGTCTTTAACTGGAGAATAGTTGTTGGGATATCCCTAACATTTTTTAATTTCCTCCTCCATTTCAATTAATTGTTTTTGCTGGTTATCCAGGAATCCTGAAAGTCTTCTTTTCTCAGTTTGATTTTTTTAAAGGGGTCATCTCTTGAGTAACTACTTAAAGAGACCTATTCATTGAATGGGTGTATCTCACTCAAAGTGAGAATCTGATAAAATGGCCACGGACTCCCATTGCATCCTGGGCCATCTGCAGTCATCCTGATGAATATTTGGTCACTGGACCCAGATGGCTCAGGAGGAGAAAGTGAGGCTGGTGACCTTGCACAGCCCTCCCTCACTCAAATCAAGTCAACTAACTGCAAGTCATGTCATCATCTTGATGTCATGGTCCTCTTAGAGAACGAAGGACAAACGTACCAACTGTTGCTGACTCTTTATGCTTTTTATTTGCCAAGGGTTCTATTAGCACTATAATAAGTGAGTTTTAGTCCCAAGTTAAATTCAAAGATTCCCCAGTTTCATATTGGATTGGAGACTAACACCACATGGCATGTGCCAATAAAAAAAATTCCCCTTTCACATAAAACTAAGCATGTTAGAGCCTTGTGTTGGCTGACTTATTCACAGTATGTCTGTGAGTGAGAGAGATCTGAAGAAATCACTTGATCCATTTCCCTGTGTGATATGCAGCACTGACCTGAGAATCATGAAGCCAATCTCAATTCTAATCTAATTTTTGCCACGTCCTCTGTGAAAATGGACAAGTTATCTATTTTTTTCTGGGTCTTACTTCCCTTACATGTAAAATGAGGATGTTCTCTCTAAAGTCCCTTCTATCTTTAATGTTCTATGAATGATAATTTTGTAACTCAGAGGCTCTTACTTGCTTTCTAAAACGCAGAAATATGCCAGACATCCATCCCAAAATAATCCAATACCTCCATGCAATGTGACTTCTCTTAGCAATGAAGCATGTTTTAGCATTTATTCAGCATATCCCACCTTCACAATATCTTACAGATGGAAATCAGTTCCCACCGCAAGCCCTTATATTTTCACAAATGGGAAAGCTGAGCTAGGGAAAGGAAGTGATTTGCCTGAGGCTTCTTGTAGCTTAGATGGGGTCACTTTCTTCTTTGGAGCACAGAGAACTGGTGCTTCCCCTGGACCAGGGCTATTTTATCAATGAGGTCATGGAAGAATTTGGGGAGAGACTGAAGTGGTATCACAGGAGGAAAAAGTAAAAAGAATATTAACAGCAAAACAATTTTGGGAATGGGATTAGAGACAAACAGGCCTGAAAGAAAGACACCTGGACCCCAGCTGGAAACCCATGCCTTATCCTACTCCCTCCCTGACATTACTGACATCTTAATGTAACCTATAACTATTTCTTGGTTTCCCACTAGTACACAGTTGCTGCACGTAATTCTGTTTGAAGCATGGAGGTCCTTATGATGAATGGAGGGAAGAGAGAAGCATGAGGGAGGAGATTCAATAGACATTTATAAGATCATAAATTTAAATCTAGAAGGAAACAGTGATTACCAAGTCCAACCCTTTCTTTTTTTAGATGGGTAAACTAAGGCTCAGAAGTGACTGGTTCAAGGTCACAAAAGTTATCAGCAGAGGTAAGATTTGAATCCCAGTTCTCTGGTTCAAAATCTAGAATTTTTTAAACCTATAATGCCTGTCAGAATGTATCACTTGGGTCCCTCAAACAACATCTTGGAAAGTCAAATTGCATTTCCTCTAAATAGTGCTCTACATCCCGATTTTCCTATTTTAATGGCAGGAGATTAACTCTCCTAGGCCCACTTGGATCAATCCTGACATAAGGTCAAGCCCATGATACTTCAAACTAGGCACTAGGGAAGAGTGGTAAAGAGCTTGCTCTCCTCTCATTCATTCCCTTGAGTGAGATAGAAGGTCATAAATTGGATGTAGGATCTGCAATATGAGAGGCAGTATGGCATAGTGGAAGGACCATTGACTTTGGAGTCAGATAACCTGTGTGACCTTGATTAGATAAGTGACTTAATTTCAGTAGGCATCAGTTTCCTCATTTGTAAATTGAATGGGTGGACTCTATCATCTCCAGTTCTAATTTTATAATCCTTGGAAGAAGAAGGAAGTTCAGCTGGCCAGGCAAAAGAGAGATCCAGGTTTTTAAAGGTACAAAAAAGAAAGAAGCAATAGGTTTTCTTAGGAATAGGAATTGAATAGGATTTGGAAAGAGTGAAAAGCTTAATTTTCCTAGAAACTTCTCAAGTTAAGAATTATTCATTGTTATTCTTTTAAAAAATAGAACCTTCATTTCAAAGTATATGCTTTGTCTACCCACAGAGCTATCTCTTATAACAAAGAACACACACACACACACACACACACACACACACAGAGAGAGACAGAGCAGCTAAACAAAATCTACCTAACTTTAAAAAATCCATTAATAAATTGAATTCATAGATCTTTAATTATTTTCCTTAAAAGAAATAGTAAGGATGACCCAACCCCACATCTTGTCCCTTGTCCCCTACACACATTTGTGTTCAAGCAGACTTTGGCTTAAACCAGGGTTTTTAAACATTTTATGTCATGGATGTTTTAGCAGTTTTTTGAAGTCTATAGACCCATTCTCAGAATGTGTTCAAATAATTGAAGGAAATGCTAAATTTCAAGGATTTTTCCCATCCAAGTTCATGAACACTCTGATATCTATCCATAGATTCCAGGTTAAGAACCTGACCTAGATGACCTAGATGACCTAGATGAATTCTGAACCTCCTTTCAGTCCAAAGAACCTATGAATCTAAGTTGATATAACCTTAATATCTTCATTCGCACTACAGTAGTACATTGGAGAAATTCTTTGAGAATTTAAATTTTATCAATCAAATCTCATTATAAAGACTCAAGGGTTATTGCGCTATAAGAAATGATGGAAATAAAGAATCCATAGAATCATAAGAAGATCTATACAGTGAGGTAAGCAGGATTAGAAAAATAATATATGCAATAATTACAATGATGTAATTCAAAAGACCCTCCCCCTCAAAAAAAATTGAAACTGAATTCAGTGAACTTTTAATGACAAAACTTAGCCACACTATGGGTGTGTGACATTGCATATAACACAAATAAACCAATCAATAAGCATTTATTAAGCACCTACTATGGGCCAGCCTTGAACAATGTATTGGTTTACAGAAAGTTTTGCCCTCTTTTTAATTTTTTATTATGAGGGGTGGATCTCTAGGGTAGGGATGGGAGTGATATATTTCAAATATATTTGTAAACAAAGGTGATGTAAGAACAAAAATGTCAATACATTTTTAAGTGAAAAAAGATCTTTACAAGGAGACCTTACTCTTTTATGGAACCCAGAAGGAAACTGGGAAAATTAAAAGAGAACCCAGTTAGCATGTGAATAATCACCTCTCTCCACCACTCCCCCCGCCCCATTTATGTTTCTCTAAATTTAAACTTTCAAATATTAGGTTTCCTTAAACTTATTTTTCTAAGGAAAAAACCCTAAAAAATATTCACACATTTCTCTTTTGACTTGGCTTTCCTCAGACAAATGGGGCTTGTAGACAGTCCAGACTAAATCAGCTTATCATTCTCAAGAGATGCCATGTATAGGAAGGTTTTCTCCTCGTTGTTACTCTCCAAATGCATTGGAATTAATGACACATGAACAAGAATACAGAAGAGACACAAAATTTTGCTTGTGTTTTTTTTTTCAGCAGCAAAGTATGCATTAGAATGTTCTCTAAATACTTGTGGCTCAGCTCACGTTAATGCCAGCAAACACAGGCGAAGCAATTAGCATCTGGCATTTCTTTCTTGGACAGCAACTGTATGTATATCAAGTTCAGAAGCCAAACACTGCATTAAAGACGGATGAGATCCAAATCTCTCTTTATATAGCTCTCTTGTCTAGTGTGATGAATAACTAAAGACAAAAATGAGGCAAACAGTGTAAACTCTTATATAATATAAAAGATACATTTTTGATCAGTGATCTCCCTTCTTCTTTGTATTGTATTGGGAGCCAATGTTATCTCACTGCTGTTCTGATGCCTTCAGATAAGCAGACCACTTCTCTAGGACAAGGGAAAATACTTAGATTTGTGCCAACATAGTTGTATGTAAGTGAAGGGGACAGATAGAGACATTAATCAATAGGTTTTGTGATCTAAGTCAATGCTAAAAAATGAAACAATATATGAACAAGTTCAGAGCGAAATTGACCTAGAACTTTAAAAAAAAGAGTTGGCATTCAACTAGAATCAAAGTTAAAGAACATAGAAATTTTCCAGAAGGTCTTTGTGGTGGGGTTGAGCTTTCTTGGGAAAAAATAGTGCTATCCTTGAAATAAAACCCTTCACTTGGCTATTTTTTAGATCAAGAACTTACTCTTTGTATTATGTAGTATGCATTGTTTTCCTTTCACATACTTCATATTGACCATCAGGGTATATGAGGAGATAACTTTTTGGGATTCTTCCAAGTCCATTTTGATTGATCAATTTCCAGTAGGAGCATTTATATCTAGGAAGTCCTCAAACAACTACAAATCAGGCCTTCATTGATTGTCTGGTTCATTGTCCAGATTTCAGAAAGTGATGGAGAAAATATTAATAATGCAGATTAAACTTAAAAAATGTGTAGTGCAATTTCAGAGAGCTGGTTGTTAAACATTTGGCAGTATATCTCTGTATTTACTTTTCTGTGTATATGTTATCATCTTCCCCCCAAAATGCAAACTCCTTGAGGGCAAGCACTATTTCTTTTCTTTTTTCACTTTATTCCCACTGACTTACACAAAAAGACCCTTGAATATTTGTTGAAGTGTGATGGAACAACCAGCACCCATCTTAAACTGGTGGAAATCAAGCGTGCAACTAAACAAACAATAAAACAGTAAAGACTTGAAACAAGTAAACCTAAGTAAACTCAAGGTATCAAATTTCAAACTGACAAAGGAGAAAGCTACTTTTTTCTACAAAGAAAGCAAATTTGATCAATTTGCAGGCAAAATAGAGTTCAGCATAAGGTATATGTTTGTGGTACCACCAGGAAAGCATGAGATTGCATCTCAGCTTCCAATGAGTTTTATAAATTCTGTCTCCAGACCAAAGGGATGAGATCTCATTTATGCCACAACAATTTGTTGAGTGCCTATTATGTACAAGACATCATGCTTGGCACTGGGGTGATAATGACAAAATGAAAAGTTTCAAGAAATTTATACTCTTCTGAGGAATCTACTGTGAATCTTCAGGCTTGGAAGATTTTCTTCAGATTTATCTAGATTGTCAAGGTTGCAACCAGCAGAGAGATGATCATAAAGTTGGAAAAATGTTACAAAGGAAAATAAGAGTACAAGGTTTAATAAACATAATAATAGCCTAACATGCCAAGAGACTAGCTATCCATTTTAACTGCCTACTTACCCTAAATATTTAATTCAGAATATTAAACAATGATTTTTAGGGTGGAAATATAGATCCAATTTTACAATGAAAGTCAAAGAAAACATGGATTTACCCTATAAGAATTGGTTTTATAATCAATGAAGTTGTGTCAGTAATTAATCATGTCACTATGGGCAAATCATGTAACTTCTCTGAGTGTCAGTTTCTCCATCTGTCAGCAGGTAATAACACTTGCACTGCTCACCATATAGGAATATTTTGAATATTAACAGATATCATATATGTGAAACCACTTTAAAAAATATTAAGCTCTACAAAATGTAAATTATTACATAAGAATATCACATAATAATTTATTCCCCCCCACCCAAAATAGACTTGAGGATAAAGAGATCATCAAGTCAATTTCCCTTGATGTGTATAGTACTTATATGTATCGCACCATTCCAACTCTCAAGCAACGTATAATAGAATAAGAGAGCTTTATAACATGCACAAATATCCACCTGAAATGATACAGGGAAAACTATGATGAGAGGTCCAGGTAAAGAATAAGAAATATGAAAAAGCAGAGGTCATTTTCAGCTTTTGGAAGATGAAGAAAGGCTCTACGGAGAAGATGATGCTCTGTCTGGGCTTTGAAGTCCTTTTCCTCCAATTTTCAAATGAAGGAACCAATGTCCAGAGAGGTTACGGGACTTACAAAGAGTTACCTAGCTAATAAATGGCTGAAAAAAAATTCAGATCAAAATCTCTCTGACTCCAAGGGCAGCACCTTATCCAATATGATCTACTTCTTCTCTAAACTGGAGGTATAAGGAAGTATTTCTAAACTTAAATCAGATAGAGGGTTAGGAAAGACATATTGTTCTTAGCGAGCAGAAAAATAAGCGAAAAAGACAGATCAAACAGCTAGTGATTTTATTTAGATGCTTGGATGTTCTGTATATCAAATGATCCTTTCCTAATGGAGAGATAATTCCTTAAATCACCAAGACTCTGGAAATTGGTAGGTTCTGTTCCTTGTGGAAAGAAAGCAGCTAATGATTTTTCCATTCATTTGATACTAAGTTACGGAGTGGCCTGTCTCAGTCAGTCAACTGGCATTTATTAAGCACTTTCTTTGTGTCAATCAATCAAAAAATACTTAAATACCTACTATGTGTTAAGTACTGTGCTACATGCTGGAAGTACAAAGAAAAGCAGAGGGGGAGTCCCTTCTCTCCAGAAGCTCACAGTGTAATAGAGGAGATGGCATGCAAACAACTGTGTACAAACAAGAAATGTACAGGATAAAATGGGAATGGGAAAGTGCTAAGATTAAGGAAAACTGGGAAAAGTTTATTTTGGGAAGTAGACCTTAAACTAAGTCCTATGTGAAAGACACAAGGAAAGTTGAGGATGATGAGGTGAGAATGATGAAGAGATGAGGAAGGAGAACATTCTAGACATGGGGAATGGCCAGTGAAAATGCTCAGAGACATGTTGAAGGAATAACAAGGATGCCCACATCACTGTCCCAGAATTCCCAGAGGTGAGTGAGATATAAGAAGACTGGAAGGATAGGAAGGCACTGGGGTTTCAAAAGGGCTATAGTAGTTAAACATACGATTTTATATTTGACCCTGAAGGTTACAAGAATTCACTGAAGTGTTGGTGTATTTGTTTTTTAAATAAGTACGGTAACATGGTCTGACTTATACTTAAAGATCAATCTGACTGCTAAATGGAGGATGGACTGGAGTGGAGAGAGACTTGTGGCAGGAACACCAACCAACAGGCTATGAAATAGTGCACATGTGAAATGATAAGGACCTATACCAGAGTGGTGGGATTGTCAGAGGAGAGAAGGCAGCATACACAAGAGATGTTGCAAAAATAGAAATGACACAATTTGATAACTGTTTGAGTCTGGAGTCTGAGAGAGAAGACTGAAGGATGACACCTAGTTTTCAAGTTGAAGGGATTAGGAAGATAGTGGTACCCTTGATAGTAATATGGAACTTAGGAAAAGGGAAAAGTTTTTTGGGAAAGACAATGAGATCAGTTTTGGACGTGTTGGGTTTAAGATGTCTGTAGGACACCTAGTTCAAGATACCTAATAGGCAGTTTAAGGTGTAAGAGAGAAGTTAATAAAGAGAGAAATTAAGCCTGGATAAATATTGGGAAGACCAATATGAACTGATGCAAAGAGAAGTGAGAAGAAACAGGAAAACACTTATAAGGATAACTGTGAAAGACTTTGTAACTCTGATTGATACAATGAGTCACCACAACCCCAGAGAACTCATTATATAAAATGCTATTCATCTCCAAACAGAGAACTATTGAAGTAGAGGTACAGACTGAAGCACATTTTTTTCTTTCTCTATTTTTCTTGTTATGTTTAGAACATGGCTAATGAAAAAATATGTTGTGCATGACTCGGTGTGTTTATATATACATATATATAGTGTGTGCATGTGTGTATGTACATATACATATATGAGTGTGCATATATGTATATATGAAATATATAAATATATGGGTATTGTATTTTTTGCCTTCTCAATGCATGGTGAGGAAGTAAAGGGAAAAAGGAGAATATGAAGTTAAAAATAAAAATAATTTTTAAAAAGAAAAAAGCAGGATGAATAGATCTGAGAATTATCTACATAGAGATGACAATTAAATTTATGAAAGTTGATGAAATTACCAAATGAAAGACAATAGAGGGATAAGGGAAATGAGTCTAGAAACAGAATCTTTAGGGAAATTTAGGGTTCCCAGGCATGGCCTCGATGAAGATACAGCAAAGGAGACTGAGGAGTGGTAGGAGGTAGATAAGTAGAAGGAAAACCAGAAGAAATTAGTGACATGAAAACTGAGAGAAAAGCGAGCATTAAGGAAAAGTTAATCAACAGTGTCAGACTACAGAGAGAGGAAAAAAGGATTGAAAATAGGTCATTAGATTGGCGAATGAATTTGGAGAGAGCAACTTTGATTGAATGATGAAGTGAGAAGCCAGACTTCAGAGTTAAGAAGAAAATGAGAGGAAATGACACTCTGCTGGAGGAATTTAGCCACAAAAGGCAGGCAAGATGTGGAACAAGAGTTATCAGGGAGGGAGCAGTCAAGTGAGAGTTTCTGAGGTTTGGAGGAGACATGGACATGTTGGTAGGCAGTAAGAAAGGAGCAGATAGGAAATGACAGAAGATTAGGGGGCAAATAGGAATGAAGGAGGGATGGAAAATCCTGGGAGAGAAGATAAGATGGAATGGGATCACTTTTTCAGAGAGAGAGAGAAGGAGGGAGGGAGAGAGAGGTTTGCCTTGATAAGGAGCAGGGCTACCTCTTCATGCAAAACAGAAGTGAAGAATGAGATAATGGCAGAGTATCTGAGTGATGTGAGATGAGGAGGTAGGGAGAAGAGGGAACTCCAGGCAAATGACCTCAATTTTTTTAAGTGAAATAGAAGGCAAGATTCTCAGATGGAAGGGTGAGGAAAGGAGGAATAGTGGGAGATTTGAGGAAGGGTAAAAAAGTGTGAGAAAATTCCTGTAGTGAGTAAGAGAGAGAATCCATTATGGAGGAGTAAAAGGAAGGCTTTGCTGCAGTCAGGGTCCAGTTGAAATTATGTGACATTAACTTATAGTAGGCCCAGTAAACATGTTTTATCTAGCTTCTGTCAGTAGAATGTGCTTGGGAGTGAAAGCAATGGATAGCAGGAGTGATCTAAAACTGAGGTTTGAAAGAACTGAAGGGTTAAGCTAGGAGAGAGCTAGCAGAACATTTTCTTCCTTGTATAGGGAAAAGAAAGTACCCAGGTGAGAACTCCAACTGAAAGGAAAATCATCCCGCAGAAACAAATTCCACAATCAAATGCCTAGTGGTTTATCACCTAGCAACCAATGCAAGACTAGAGGAACACTAGGCAACAATGATGTACCATGCAAAACCAGCAGGAAAAAGAGTTGATGGAAGTCACATGATGACAGTACTGAAAACATTGGCAGCAGAATCAGATATTTAAATGGTCCCTCTTTGCATGCATCCTCATCACATTTTTTCCCAGTGTTGAACATGATTTTTAGATGTTTCCACTCTTCCATCTTAGAGTGTGTGTAGTTCTAGGAAAATCGGCCCTAAATTTGGGGGCTAGAGTAAAGGTTCTACTGCCTCTCCTTTTTTACTAAGACATTTCAATAACTTTTTTTTAACTGTGAGTTCTCTTACTCATAAAAAGAAACACACCTGTGGGGGCTTATGAGCTGTAGATTTTGAGTAGATATGGACTCACAGCTTATCATGAGCCTGGATAGAGCTTTTCTGGGAGCCTGCATAAAAAGGTATCAGAGGTACTATATCAACACAAATATATTTAACTTTCATCCATATATGATTTTTGTCATTCAAAAGTCTTCATTTTTTTCAATATATGAAATGAGTAGTTCAATCCCCTCATGAGGTAAATCATTCAGTGCAGTAAATTCAATTCAATAAATATTTACTGAGTGCTTGCTATGAGCAAGACACTGCACAAGGCAATAGAAATACAAAGACAAAATGAGAAGTAGTCTCTACCCTCAGGGAGCTAACCTTCTCCTAAAGAGAAGTATACAACATTCAAGTAGAGAAGTAAATATAGTTTTGGGAGTAAAAGAACACTAACAGCTAGAGGAATCAGTAAAGGCATCTTGTAAAAGTACATCTGAACAGATTCTTGAGGGAAAGGAAGATTATAAGAAATAAAATTGATAAAGAAGAAGATTCTTGGTATATGGAAGAGTCTAGATAAAGACCTAGAGCTGGGAAATGAAATAGTAAGTTTAGGGAATAGTAAGTAGGCCAATTTGGTTCATAAGTTATTATTTATTTGCCTATGAACTGATAGGATGGAAGTCTTGTTTTCATTAAGACTTAGATAATATTTATATTATCCTTAGAAACAAAACCATGTGAGTCCTATAGCAGATGGCTAGATAAAATTAATCTTAATGAAGAACTACACTCTTGATCAAATTATTCATCATATAATTAAATAGTGATTCCTTATAAGGTATCTTAAATGGAGTAACTCCCTATCAGGGAACTAAGTCTAAAGGAGAGGTCTATCAATTAAAATGTCCTGAGATTTAGGAGACTCAGAGGTTAGACACTTTTTAGACATGCCCTTGGGACAGGACCAACAAACATTTCCATAATTTTTGGTCACTATTTCCATAGTACTTATTATTTGTATAACTGCATCCATCAATATTGGTTAATATAGAATATATACATACTCATACTCATTTATGCTTAACTATATTAGTAAATAAAGCCTTAATCCCCTTTTTGTGTTCTCCCTTCCTTATGGAATTTTGATTAACATTTCACATATAGTGTTTTATGGAGGTGAGGGAGGAAATGGAATCCCATAAGGACTTCTATAAGACCTTTGATTCCTCACTTTAGAGAACTACCGAAGGTCATCCATCTGGTATTTGTCATATAATTGGCATTTGTCCCATAAATTTTCATTGTCCCTTGATTTTGACTTTCACCCCTAATATCAGTCCAGGTGGTACATTCCTTTTTTTTGTAGTAATGTCATGCAGTAGATATCTAGACCCAGATGACTATATAGAACTTAGCATCATAGAGAAGACTTTTTCTATCCTCCTTCTTAGTCAACCTTGAGAAAATCAGGAAGCATTCCATTCTCATACACTCATCCTTTTCAACCAATTACTACTGCATTGAAAAAAAAACAAAAAAACCCCATAAGTTTAATTCTGGAAGTGGGATAGTAAGGAGACTATACCTTACTCTTCATTAATCAGCTACCCAAAGCCTCTGAATAAGAGGGTATATCTCTAACACACATCCAAAATGGAACTTATCCCATACATAAAGGGAAAAGCTGAGAAGCTACCTTTGGAGCTGCCAAACCACCACAGTCTTGGTCACTGCCAACCACAATCTGGGCACAGGTTTGGAAATCTTCTGTATCTCATTCCCTTCTCTGGCAATTGTCAAGAATAACCATTAATAAATCCCCTTTGGACATGATGTATTGTGATGGTTTTTTTTTCTCTCCCTAGTATGGGCATTTGGATTTATCATACAATCACTCCTATGGGGAAGTATTTGTCCCAAAATGAAGGAAATGGAATGGACAAGAGAAACTAAATAAGTCTCTCCTTTTTAAATTCCTTGAGCTCATGGGAAGAGCCAAAATGGCAGAGTAGAAAGATACACATAAGCTAATTCCTAACCCACAGCCCATAAAATACCTGTGAAGAGGAGCTCCCAATGAATTCTGGAGCAGTGGAAGCCACACAACAATGGAGTGGAGGAGATTTCTGTTCCAGAGAGCCCTGAAGGACACCAAAAATCCATTGCGCACCAGACCTAGAGTGGAGTAAGCCTTGCCTTGGCCACATGGCACTGAGAAGAGCAGATCCAAGGAGGCTTCAGGGACAGATTCTCCAGCGGCCACACAGGTCCCTCCACCCACAGGTGCTGGAGGTCAGTGAGAGGTACTTTTCAGCTTGCCTGGAGGGGAGTGGGGTGTCTCCATAACTCAGGATCCCTTGGGAGACAGCAGTGGAGACAGCAGCCAACAGGGGTTTGCAAAGCAGGCAGGAGCTTGGATGCATTATTGAAGGTCTCCACATAAACCCCCTGAGGAAACTGAGCCCCATGTGGTGGCCCTGCCCCAACCTGAGCACCTGAACTTAATCTCACATTGAATAGCAGCCCTGCCCCTGCCGAAAGCCCTGAGGCTGGGAAGCAGCATTTGAATCTCAGCCCCTAAGCACTAGCTGGGTGGAATTGGAGGCAAGGTGGGTGTGGTGAGGAAACTCAGAAGTCAAGAAACTAGCTGGGAAAATGCCCAGAAAAGGGAAAAAAAAATAAGAATATAGAAGGTTACTTTCTTGGTGAATAGATATCTCCTCCCGTTCTTTTTGGATGAGGAAGAAGAATGCTTACCATCAGGGAAAGACACAGAAGTCAAGGCTTCTGTATCCCAAACATCCAAAATAAATATTCAATGGGCTCAGGCCATGGAAAAGCTCAAAAAGGATTTTGAAAATCAAGTTAGAGAGGAGGAGAAAAAACTGGGAAGAGAAATGAGAGAGATGCAAGAAAAGCGTGAAAAGCAGGTCAACATCTTGCTAAAGGAGACCCAAAAAAATGCTGAGGAAAATAACACCTTGAAAAATAGGCTAACTCAATTGGCAAAACAGGTTCAAAAAGCCAATGAGGATAAGAATGCTTTAAAAAGCAGAATTAGCCAAATGGAAAAGAAGATTCAAAAGCTCACTAAAGAAAATAGTTCTT
>CM053772.1:80458116-80520607 GCA_028658325.1 Potorous gilbertii | reverse complement strand
AAGGGAATGGGTGGGGAGGGAGGGATGGGGAGAAACTGGAACTTAAAGTTTTAGGACCAACTGTTGAGTATTGTTCTTGCTACTAGGAAATAAGAAATATAGGTAATGGGGAATAGAAAGTTATCTGGCCCTACAGGACAAAAGAGAAGGTGGGGTAAGGGAAGGGAGGGTTGATAGAAGAGAGGGCAGATTGGTGATATGGGTAATTAGAATGTCCAGTGTATTGGGGAGGGGGGAGGGGACAAATGGGGAGAAAATTTTGGAACCTAAAATCTTGTGAAAATGAATGTAAAAACTTAAATAAATTTATTTAAAAATAAAATAAAATAAAAAAAATAAATATGAGAGATGCACAAAGAGATAAAATAAAGGGCTGGAGTAGACTTTATCACAATTAAATTACTAAAAATTGATTTTACTGAGCTAGAAAAAATTACAGCAAAATTCATTTGGAAAAACAAAAAGTTTAAAAAAACTTTATCAAAAAAAAGCTAAAGGGAAAAAATGTAAGGGTAGGAGATTCAGCAGTACCAGACCTTAAACTATTTTATAAAGTAAGAGCATTGTTGAAATGTAAAACTGATAATTTTGATTATTTTAAATTAACATTTTCTTGTATCCATAAAACCAATGTAGCCAAGATTAGAAGGAAAACAGAAAATTGGGGGAAATGTTTCATAGGCAATCTCTCAGATAGGATATGGTTATGATGGAATTCTTCTGTGATATAAGAAATAATGAGTTGGTGGATTTAGAAAAAACATGGAAAGACTTGTACTTATAGAGGAAGGTGCTATTCACCTCCAGAGAAAGAGCTGACAAATAAAAATATGCATAGGATGGTCTTATATAAATATATACATGTGAATGTATATATAGTGGGTATTATAGATAGGTTAAGTATATGTTGCATCATATAGCCTTTTCATTACTGCCCACAAGATATTATTGATTTATGCTAGGACAAGGGCAAGGGGCACAGTACAGGAGGATAACATTAGCCACCAGGTCATAATTGCATATCTAGACAGTCTTGGCGGTGAGAATGAAAGCTTCTTACAGACAGGAATTATTTTTTGTCTTTATATCCCCATCCCTTAGCATAATGCCTTGCACATAGTACGCATTTTCTCTGGCCATCTCCCCTGCCTGGAATCCTCTCCCTCCTCATTTCTACCCTCCAGTTTCCTTGACTTCAAGTCCCAACTAAATTTCCACCTTCTACAGGAAGTCTATTCCACAATGTCTCTTCATTTAGTGCCTTCTCCTGTTGATTTTTTCCATTTATCCTGTATTATAGCTTGTTTGTATATATTTATTTGCATATTGTCATTAGATTATGAGCTCCTTGCAGGTAGGAACTCTTTCCTCTTTTTGATTCCTAACACTTAGTTGAGACACATAGTGGGTGCTTAATAACTGCTTACTGACTGACTGAATTGAATTGAATTTCTCCTACCAAGTCCTGCTGCACAGCCAGAGAGCCCTGTACTTACTTGTCCAAATCTCTTTGCTGCTATACTGTAACTCCGATACCTGTCTTGTTCCCTCGATTTCCAGTTCTAGATCCAATCTCCCAGCCATCCCTAAGTTTCTCACCTTTCTCCTGTGACCATTCCTCCCAGGCCAGCCTCTTAACCCCTAAACTGACCAATGTCATGCCTGAGGCCCCCAAACTGGTGTCTGGAATTACAGGCATGTGTCAGATACCCACCCCCAATTTCTTTTACAGGTAAGGGGACTGAGGCTCAGAGAGGATAAGTGACTAACTTGTCCAGGGTTACACAGGCTTTTGCACCAAAGGTCTGTGACTCCAAATCGTAGCACTTTTTCCATCTGAGGTACCCTGTTTCTCTCCTTTTCTCTCTGAGCCCTGCAGAGTTCCAAGATCCTGAATTATCAATTGAATGAATGCAGTTTAGGGCCCACTAGCAGGAATACTTTCCACTTCTGTAGCAGTAGGCATCTAATGATCCCAAACGACCAAAACAATAATGTTTCAAATCTCAAGATGGTGGCAAAAATGGAAAAAACATAGTACTGTAGAGAAACAAAAATCCGCAGTCCTTGGGCCTCAGCAATGTAAACATCTGGGATTTGGGTAGGTTTTTAGGTATATGGGGATGAGTCTGAACAAGCCATGATCCTCACAGAGAATTTTCACATTCGCAATGCGAAATGCAAGAAACAAATGTTTCTCTGCTTGTAACTGGTTTAAGAAATAAAAACAAAACCTAAAAACTTCCCATTTGAAAGGAACCTGAGGTAGTGGATGGTCATTCATTCATCAGCAGATCTGGTTTATTACCTGGCTCTTTCATTGTCTAGATGTGTGAACTAGGCGAAATGGTTCAATCTCTCCGGGCTTCAGTTGCTTCAAGTGAAAATTAGGATAATGATGCCATACCTGTTTAATGGCTGGAGATGGAGCCAGATGATCTCATGAAGCATCTTTTGAGTTTAATATCTATTACATCAGGGACTGCTGTCCTGATTTTGGATCCTTCTCTAGGACTTAGCGCAGGGTACATAGTAAGCACTTTCTAAATGTTTGTTGACTATTATAATAAACGTTAAAGTGTACAATTTAGAAGGTAAAGGTTAAATGTGGGCTCCTGCTTTTCAAACATAAAAGACTAAATGAGTAAAAATAAATTGGATCAAGGATTGAATCAGTGGCTGATGCAGAAAAGTAAAATCAGGAGTCCTGCTTGACCAAAATATCCATATGGCACAGGACAAAGAGAGCTGGACCTGGAGATAGTAGACCCGTGTCCAGACCCTGGCTTCAACGCTTCCTAGGTAAGCGACGATACATGAGTAACTCAAACCCTCTGAGCCTCATCTTCCCCATCCGTAAAGAGGGGAAAAGTAATATTTGTACTGGCTGTGCTATCATAGGGAAATCAGCCTGTAAACTCAGCATATTTCAGTCATTGTTATTACTGCAACTTTTATACCTACTTAATGCTCACTAGGCCCTGCTTGAACTTAACAGCAATCGGCTTGCTATTATTTACATTCCACTAGATATGAAAAGGGTTATCTACGATAGTTCTGATAAAATGCTTTGTAAACCTTACAGATTAAATGCTATATAAATGTAAGTTATTACATGCCCCAAAGTCTTAGTGTGGTTTTTAAGCTCAAAACCACACTAAGACTTTTGGGACACCTTAGATGATGATGACGGTGACGACGATGACGATGATGAAGACGACGATAGTGGTATTTTCTGTCAACCTGAGATTAGTAGGTTTGTGACTCTGTAGCTTCTTCCCCTCCCATTCCAATGGGTTCCTCGGATGTAGTTCTTTCTCTTCTCTCCCTTGAGTGTGGCATGAGACCCTATCAGTCTACTGATGGTACAGGCCTCCTGGATCTGGTACTGGTATCAGGATACTCCATATTTCCAAATTTTGACCTGGGGTGTTAGAAGCAAGGAGGAGAGAGGTGAGAGCAATGACTTCAACTACAAGTATAATTTTTTAAAAATTATATTTAGAGAAATATAACAGATATGAATCTCAATTATATTTATCATAATACATGAGTTACCTTCTTGTCACTGATAACTGAAATGATTTGCATTTGTCACTAGATTGACCATAAATTGTGTATCTGTGTAGCATTATGTAATGTAGTGGTTCTAAACAGTAACAATTGTTTGTAGATGCTTATAAATGTAGAGCATTTCTTTTCTATCTACAGTCTGGCCCCATGATCATTGTCAGACCTGAAAACTGGAGAGAATTCGGTAGGTGTTGTAAAGTACTGGCTTGTTACTGGTCTTAGAACAAAACATCATTATGGTTAGCTAGGCAATGCCATAAATACAGGGTGGGTTTCGGAGTCAGAAAGACCCAACTTTGAATTTTCCATCCTATTTTCCATAGCTTACTAGCTAGGAGACCCTGGGAGGTTTACTTAACTTCTCTCTGCTTCTGTTTCCTCATTTGTAAAATGCGGATAAAAATAGTGTCTACCTTCCAGTGTTGTTGTGAGAATCAAATTCAATAACAGATGAAAAGTGCTTTGAAAACCTTCAGGTACTACTTAAATTTTAACTGTTAGTAAAAGAAGTAGGTCTTTGTTTGGTGTGTGTGGTGCCAGAGACTTTTTAGTGGCCTATAGCATATGTGTGTGTGTACATATGTGTATATGTATATGTTTTATGTATATATGTGTAAACACATGTATATATACATACATACATGTATATATGTATATATACATTAGAAAAGCAATTTTCTTGCTTTTCTAATGGTGGTAACACCACTAGTCTATATTTTAAATATTACATTGGATCTTAGAATACAATTCATCAGGGATCTGTGATTCTGTTGCTATGTATAGGAAGTCTTGGGACTTATTGTATTTTTAGTGAGAGTATTTACTTAGAAATCACCCAACACTACAAATCAGGGCTTGGCATATTGTTTTCTTGATTGTGTAGACTTAAGTAAATTTTAATAATGCAGATCAAGCCTGAAAGTGTGTGTATAACTTCTATCCCGCCTCCCACTCGCAAAGTCTGATTGTTAAACATTTACCAGCACACCTCTTTATTGCCCCATAAACCTTACTTGAGCTCTGCAGGAGGGCAGTAGAAGACAGAGAATGAACTCACCAGCAGTTTGGAGGCCTGGTAAGTGTATGCTAAAAATGACAGTAACAAACGCGCACTTGTATACACTCTAAGGCTTGCAGCAGGCTTACATCCATTTATCTCATTCAGGCCTCGTAATAACTCTCCCTTCCACCAATGCAGATCAAGATTCCTATAGGTTTCAGTGAATCACCCTAGCCACAACCTTTTTTGAGTTTAACTTGACTAGTTGGCATATGACTGACATGTCTCTAGTTGGATTCATTTTGAAGTTCACAAGGACTTTTAAAAAGTACGGACATTGATAAAATGTTTTCATATTGCAAGGTGAATAGAACACTGAACTTGGAATCTGGAAGACCTATGTTTAAATCCCACCCCAGGCACTTACTAGCTATGTGACCTAGGGTAAGTCACCTAACCTTTCTGAGTTTCAACTTCCTTACCTGTAAAATAGATATAATAAAAGTACCTCTCTCATATCGGTCCTCTTCATAAACAAAGGACAAAGAACAACACCTAACCCACATAATAGGTAGCTGGATGGCACAGTGGACAGAGAACCTGGCCTGAAGTCATGTAGACTCATCTTCCTGAGTTCAAGTCTGGCCTCAGACACTTACTAGCTGTGTAACCTTGGTCAAGTCACTTCACCTCGTTTACCTCAGTTTCCTCATCTGTAAAATGACCTTGAGAAGGAAATGACAAGCCATTCTAGTATCTTGGACAAGAAAACCCAAATGGGGTCATGAAGAATTGGACATGACTGAAAAACAGCAATCTCCCATAATTATTAGGAAGACCAAATGAGATAATGTATCTAAAGTATTTTTGTAAAGCTGCTATATAAATCCTAGCTATTGTTATTGGGTGGTCTCATTTAAACTTCACAACAATTGCAATTGTTGAAAATATTGAAAATATCATTATTCCCATCTTACAGATGAGGAAAATCAGACTTAGAACTAGTAAATGACTTATCCTTCATTGCATCCCAGGCAGTATTGAAATATAGATCCATAATGTCATTCATTAAACCATACTGGATAGAGCAATGAGTAGGATGACTTCTTTGTTGCTGTCATGTCTGACTCTTCATGATCCCATTTGGGGTTTTCTTGGCAAAGTTACTGGAGTCATTTGCCATTTCCTTCTCCAGCTCATTTTACCAGTGAGGAAACTGAGGCAAGCAAGGTTATGGCTTGTTCAGGGTTACTCTGCTATTAAGTTTCTCAAGAAGGATTTGAATTCATAAAGGTGACTTTTCTGGATTCTAGGTCTGGTACTCACTGAGCAACCTAGCTCAAACCTACTTCTCCCATCCTTCCAATTTTCCTAATCTTGACTCCATATTTTCTATCCTTTTGCCAATGTTAGGCAGATGATAAAAAAATCTTGTCCTTTGCCGAAAGACTAATTTCATAAACATATATACATATGTATTCATATACACACATATGCATATACATATATGCATATGTGTGTATGCATATACACACATATGTATACACACATATTTAGTGTTTTCAGGAATAAAAGACCTGGAGGTGACCTTCGAGTTCATCTAATCTAATTCCTTAGTTTTACAGATGAAGAGACTAAGGCCTGTCAAGGTTCCTAGATACCTGAGACATTCAGGACCTGATCAGAAAAGTCATGTTCTACCTTAGGTAGAATGGTGCCAATAATGAATCTGGAGAGCTATTTACTCTTTCTAAGGTCCTCAGGCCAGCTGGTCTATTCCCCTGCTGCACCGGCTTCTCTCTGTCAGTCCCCACCCCCAAGGTAGACCAAGGGGAGCACTGGGGATCAACTATTGAAGCATGTTTTCATTTTGCATGGGCAGTGTGCTTTGGACTATGCAGGAGTAAAGAATCTGCATTACTGAAGGAGTCAGTTATGTATTGTTATGAGTGGGGAGATGATCTATAGAGATAAGAGGTTTTCAGAAACCCAGAAATGCAGGTGAACTAACCCAAGACTGAATGGCCTGCAAAGAAGTATTACATGCAACAAAATTTATTCAATTCATTCATTCCAATCAATCATTCTTCACTTTCTAAAAATGCATTCATCTTTTCATTAAGATGACTTCTAAGTAGGAGGTAATGAATTTCATTAAATTGTCTTCCAATATCAAATGGATTTATTTATGGTTTTGTGTTTCTTTTGTTTGGTGAGAACTGAAAGTCTAGTAGTCTTCTATATTCTGAAGTTCTGGAAAGTTTTCTTATTTGGGATAGGCAATGTCCACTGGTTATTGTATGCAAGCAAGGGTGAGCCTTCAGAGTCTCTGCAGTGGGGAAGATGAGTGACAGGGGATGGGCAGATAGTGAGAGGAGTGGTTCCTCCATATTCCTCAAATATAAGCCAGTGAGGCAACTTTGATCCTTGCCAAGGGAAAGTGGAAACTGACCGGGTCAAGGATATTGAGTGAGTGCTTCGAGTACTAGAAATCTGTGCTGTTAGTTTATAGGGATTTTACCTTTCTGGAGCTGTCTCCTCTTTGGTCTATGGATTCAGGTGAAATTGTTCTACATCTGACACATTCTTCCTTCCTTCTTTCCTTCCTTCCTTCCTTCCTTCCTTCCTTCCTTCCTTCCTTCCTTCCTTCCTTCCTTTCTTTCTTTCTTTCTTTATCTTCCTTCTTTTTTTCTGTTTTCTTCCTTCTTTCTTTCTTTTTCTTTTCTTTTTCTTTCTTTCCATGTATAACTTGGGTAATCACGGAAGGCTTCTTAGAGCAGATGGTATTTAGGCTAGACCTTAAAAAAATGGGTAGAATTTTGATATATGGAGATGGAGGTCAGCAGAAAGGCATATTCTAAGTGATGAGAATAGTCTGAGCCAGCACCTAGAGGCAGGAGGAAGGAGAAGGTAAGAAATCTTCATAAAAGGGGAGAAGTTCGATTTGACTAAAGCATTGAGTGAGTATCCAGGAGTAACAAGAGGATAGACTAGAAAGATAGGTTGGCACTAGACTATAGAAATCTTTGAATGTGAAACTGAGGACAATGTATTTTATGGAGAACTCACACAAAGCAAGCACTCCCATGGAGGTAAGAAGAAGAGATAGAAGAACACTTTCAAGTTCTCTCTGAAGAACTTTGGAATCATTTGTGAGACAAGGACTACCCAGCATGGAATGCCCCGCATCAAAGAAAGTGCTGTGTTCTTTGAGCAAAACAGAATTGCAGTAGCTCAAAAGAAGCATGACATAAGCAAATTTAGAAGCATTTCCATTCCAAATATTCATGTGGACTCTTTGTGCCTGACATGTGGTAGAGTCTTCCTGATCAACCACAGTCAGACACTGTACCTTGACTCAAAAGTCATAGGGTCATTTTGGTCTTCTATGAGAACAAGCAAAAATCCACCAACCAATCATGGTGATAGGGAGTCAGAGAAAGTTTTAAAGTAGGGGAGTAACTGTCAGAACAGTGCTTTAGGAAAATTATTCAAGCCATGATGTGAAGGCTAGATTAGAAGCTGAGGAAGTTAAAAGTCTGTTGGATTGAAATTTTAAGTAGTAGGGAGTAGGGGGATGGAAGGATTATAGTTCTTAGAATATTTTAATGATTCACCTTCTAATGAGCAATCTTAGGAGATGTTTGACCGATGAAACAGTCATCAAAGTACCTGAAGAATAGAGACCATGAGCTCAGGTAGAGAAAATAGATGATAAATGCCATAAAGAAATCTCTGGGTCACTTGGTGCTTTGATTTGGCTGTTCTTCTTGTGTGTGGACTTAGGTTATTAAGCTTCTAAATGTTTACGTGTAGATGTTCTCCCTAGTGACTGAAATTGATGGAGAGAAAATTCCTGTCTTACACCATTTTTATGGGGGTTGTCCATGGATGGCAAACCACAAACTAGAAGAACAAGATGACCTTTAACAACGTAATGGAAGAAATACCACACAATAACAGCCACGTTCTACCTCCAGTCCAAGATTCTGCCTCCCTGGGAGACCACAAGAGGCATTCTGTGGAAAGGCAGGAGGATCCCTCATAGTATCATAGTGTACTTCAAAAGTTTGCCATGTCCCCTAAGCCCTCTGATTTCACAATAACTAATTCATTGTGCTTGGGTATACACAGTATGTTGTTACACATTCACATATAAATAGATGTGGACAAATAAAAATAATGCCAAATAACTAACATTTCTACAGTACTTATTGTGTGCCAGGCACATAAAATCTTTATAGTTATTTTCTCATTTGATCCTCAAAATAACCTTGAGTTAGTTGTTGTAACTATCTCTATTTCAGAAGTAAGGACACTGAGGCAAACAGACATTAAGTGGTTTGGCCAGGGTCACACAGCTAGTAAATGTCTGAGGCCAGATTTGAACTGAGGTCTTCCTGACACTAGTGTACCACCTTATGTATATATGTACACACACACACGCACACACACACATACACACACATACACACGCACATGCACACACATGCACACACACACATGCATACACACACACCACACACACTTGTCCACTAGAGGAGAGTGGCATAGTAGATAAGATAAAGAGCTAACCCCAGAGTCAAATCTAGTCTCTGATATATACTGTCCATGTGACCTTGAATTAGTCATAGCCTCTCCCTCTCACCTCAAGGATCAAGTACAAAAATCCTCTGTTTGGTATTCAAAGCCCTTCACAATATGGGAATCTGTTCTACCTTCCCAGTCTTCTTATACCTTACCCCCTTCTATATATTATGTGGTCCAGTAACATTGGCTTCTTTGTTTTTCCTCTCACAAGATACTCCATATCCCAGCTCCAAGTATTTTCTCTGACTGTCCCTCATGCCTGGAATAATCTCTCTCCTCATTTCTGCCTCCTGGTTTTTCTGGCATCCTTCAAGTACCAGCTAAAATTCCATCATTCATGAGAAGTCTTTCCTTCATTCTAGTCTCTTCCTTCTGTTGATTATCTCAAATTTATCTTGTATATGAATTGTTTGCACATTGTTTGACTCTCCTGTTGGACTGTGGGCTCCTTGAGAGCAATACTTGGACTGTCTTTTGCCTTTCTTTATATCCCCAGCATTTAACGCTTAATAAATGCTTGTTGACTACTAACAGGCAACTGTCTAAGACTGTAAACTGCAGTGTGATTGTTGATTTATGTTGGAAGAGGGGATTTCCTCATTAGAAACTCCCTACACCAGCAGATTCACAAATCTGAAAAAGGAAGGAAGGAAGGAAGGAAGGAAGAATCTTGTTTCTTTACTACACTATTTTGAGTTCTCAAGGCTAAACCAGTAGAATTCAGGCTCAGGTAGATCCTATCAAGCTGGATAGAATCTGAATCCACTATAGGATGTGTCCCAAAAGTCTGAGTGCCATTTTAAACTCCTTGAAGCTTAAGTTTACAGCTACACAAAGATTTGTGGGGTGTCCTGTGGATCAGAGGTTTGGAGACCAGACTAGCTAAGTCCAGAGAGGTTATTTTCAGAGTGTTGGAGCCTAGTGGATGAATTGTTCTGACCACAACAGTTCCCGGAACAATATGCTAAGGCCAAGAGAAGGCTATGATCTCCATCAAGGGAGAGAGGGAGTAACCATACATAGATTCTTGAAATATTTTTGTAGGGAGCTATTAGAGTTTATCTACACTCTATACCACTTCTCCAAGAAATTTCATGAAAGCATTCATTGGCTGCAAAAAGGAATGTTTTATTTGCAGCTTGGTGCTTTGGAATTCATAATTCATTTTCTTATGAAACTGCATTCTCAGAGTGAATTTGCTCCAAGGCTAGACCATTTAAAACCTTATTAAACCTATGATGTAGTTGATATACTACATGGTGGTGAGGAAAGTAGTAGAAAGGAATACTCTTCTTAATTTTTAATTTTGATATCATCTTTTTAATATCAGTTTCATTCCCAAGCACATCCCTTGGGTAAATCACAAGCTCTGTATACTAAGGGGATTCAACTCTCAGGTCCTTTCCACTTTGTAAAATAATTAAGTTAGCATTTATATAATGATATCTATATAATTATTAGCTCTTTCCTTTAGAGGGAGGGATCATATATCTTGGATGATATAGTTTGCCCTGCTTCTCCCATGTATTTCATTGCAATTTAATTACTCAAATATGGCAGCAAGCTCTGCCTCTACCCCATCCTTTCAGGCACCATTCCTTGTTCTTTGACTGATCCACAATTTTAACTCTTAAGAAGAGACTTTGCTGTTCCATTATATGCCAGCCCTATAGTATCACCTGAAAAATAAGGATGTTAAAGAGATGAGTCTTTGTTTTATGGGAGAAGTGTAGGGTCATTAAAAGAACAGCAATGTTTCTCAAAGGCAATTCAACTCCCTTTCCCCTTGTACAGATGTTCAGGTTTGTCTAGATAAGGAATAACAACCGAAACAAGTCATTTTTAGATAGCTCTTTAATTTACAAAGTGTTTAGAAGCACTGGTTTGGGTATTCCTTCAGCACCTCAAGGATCACCATTGAGGAATTGAACTGATGTCATTTTGGGATCTTGGTCCAATTCATTTACTTACATAGGTATTCTGTACAGGGGAATGATCAAGGCAAATAGTGTACTAAAGTAAGGATTCTCTAATTGATCTTTATTAATTGAAAACTGGTATGTTGTAGTGATATAGCACTGGACCCAAGGGCCAAGAAGACTTTTCTGTTCAAATCCGGCTTCAGACACTACTTGCTCTGTGACCTTGGACAAGTCATTGAACTTCTTTTGGCTTAATTTTCCTCATCTAGAAAAAACAGGGAGTTGGACTTGATGATCTCTAAAGTCCTTTTCACCTTCAAATCTGTGATCTTATGATCTATGAAGTTCCTAGTCAGTCTCAAAGCCTTACCTTATCAATCTGCAAGTTTTAGAGCATTTGACCATGTTGTCACTAACACATTTCCCAATCCCCTAAGCTCCCCATGCCTTGGACTCCATGGGGGTACCCCAGGCAACACACATTGTCCTCATCCTTGGTCAATGATCATAAGAGCTCATGGAAATCAAAAGTTCTTCTCTGTTAGGGAAAGGCTGGGGACTTCCCTGAAGACTTCTCAGCCTAATTATTTTGTCTAGACAAAATAAACTAGTGTTGAACTGATGCCCTGTGGATTGGGTTAACAAAGTTAATCTAGATTCATTTTCTACTCAACCCTTTCCTGAAGGTATAGAGGGCAAAGGCACAGACAATACCGCCAGACTCCCATCACAGAAGAGCTATAAGTTTCTTGAGAGATTTATCTACAATTCATTTCCCCCATCCTACAGAAGACATCCTATGTAACTTTCATAAAATAAAAATGGGTCTGACCAGGGTATATTAGCACTAAAATCAAAAGTGATTTTAAAATCTTCTCTTCTTTCAAATATTGGTGGAAACTGACACTTATTTCTGGTCACCTATGCCTGTTTACCGTGTACCAATTACTAAGACTAACTAACTCCATAGCATGGATTAGTTTTTAATAATAATAGCAATAATTATATTAATTATAAATAGCCAGCTTTCATTTTTTATAGCACTTTAAAGTATGCCAGATACTTTATATATGCTATTTCTTAGAAGCTGGGATGATCCCCATTTTGTGGATGAGGAAACTGAAGCAAAGGTTAAATGACTTGTTCAGGATCACCTGGCTAGTAAGTGTCTGAGACCAAATTGGAACTCAGATCTTTCTGTCTTTAGGTCAAATGTTCTATCCACTGCACTGCCCTACCTTCCAAAAGGTTTTGTTTTTAAAGTTCTTAAGTATTAGTCATTTTTTTTTAATCATCTCCTTTCTAAATATATTCCCTCTCTCACACAGAGGGAGCCATCTCTTGTGATGAAAAATTTTAAAATATTTAAAAATAAAGATGGCAGTGTTGTGGTTTAGGGGTGTTGGGACCCTGAAATCAGGTCACATGGATCCTGCCCCAAATGAATTTGACCCAAGCTTTCTTTCAGCCAAAGAAAATCAAAGCTTATTAAAAATCCACCATATTGGCCAGACTCTTTTAAGGAATCTGAGCATTTGAAATACTTGTATTGAGAAGTGAGTCAGATTGAATCTGAGCACCTTCATGGAGGCTGGGATGGATCTTACATCTAGAAAAGCTATAGGAGGGATCTAGAATTGGTCAAATAAGAAGGCTCTAGGGAAAATCTTGATGGGAGTGGCCAGTAGGCTGGGGTGATTAGAGGTCAGAAGCCAGGAACCAAGAGAATGGGATTTTAGATAGGATCAGGGATGGAAAATAGCTGAATGCTAGGTTAAGGGTAAGAGAGAACTGGCCATAGAGCAAATTTCTTTAATACATGTCTCATATCCAAGATATATAAGGAATTGATTCAAATATACAAGAATGACAGTCATTTCCCAAAAGATAAATGTTCCAAAGTTTGAAATAAGCAGTTCTCAAAGAAAGAAATCCAACTGATGCTAACAGTGATTTTTAAAAAATGCCACAAATTTCCACTAAAGAAATGCAAATTAAAATAATGCTATGCTTTTACTTCATACCCACTAGATTAGCAAAGTAGACATAAAAGGAAAATGACAAATGTTGTAATGGCTTCAAGAAGATGGGCGCAATGATTAGTGGAGCTGCGAATTCATGCAGCAGTGGGGATTCTGCAGCCTTGAGGACACATGTATTCTTCTAGGTCCTTGGGAGCAGCCTTTTGACTGAGTCCAAGTTTTACAGAATGAAGATTTTTTTCTGTAAAGCTTGGACTCAGTCAAAGGGCCACACTTAAGGACTGAGTAGACCACCATGTGGCCTCAAAGTCACAGGTTCCCCATCCCTGATAGTAATTTTGAAAAACAATTTGGGGCTATGCCTAAAAAGTCAATGAACTTTGACCCAAAAATGCCATTAATAGTACTATACCCCAAAGAGACCACAAAAGAAGCACACATATGTACAAAAATACTTATAAAGGTCTTTTTTCCTTCCTTCCTCTTTCCTTCTTTCATTCCTTCCTTCCTTCCTTACTCCCTTCTTTCCTTCCTCTTTTTATTAAAGCAAGACTATGCAACAAGAATTCAGTAGTATTTAGCTTTTCTGGACTCAACCCACCTTGTATCCACTCAAAAACAGATTGAAAACACTGAAAACAAATGATCAATGCAGATCATCAAAGTATGATGATTCTCCTGGGCTTAAACACCCACCAAGTATGAGAGACTCAGATTTCACATGAGTGAGACATTTTATGTCCCTAGATGATCAGGAAACTATATCAGGGAAGCTAAAACCATTCAAGCCCTAGGACAGCTTTGTCTTTTTTTAGATAAAACCTTTCCATCTGTAGGTGGGAGAAAAGAAGTTGAGCCAGGGACCTGATTACTAGTTTCTTCACACTTGAAAAAACTTGTTTGAATTAATGCAAAATGAAGTGAACAGGACCAGGAGAACAATTTATACTGTAATGACAAAAATGCAAAAATCAGCAATTTTGCAAGCTCTAAGAATATTGATTAATGCAATGATTAGCCATGATTCCAGAGGACTGACAATGGTTAATAGTAATCCCCAACTCCTGACAAAAAGATGATGGATAATCCACAGAATGAAAAGCACACTTTTGGATATTTGTTTTATCTGACTATGGATATTTGTAACAAAGATTTTCTTTTTTCTTTCTGGAGGGGAAGAGAAAGAAATATATGATAATTGGAAAAATAAAATTTAATTTTAAGGGAAAGCCATTAAGGGGGCAGAATCAAGATGGTGGAGTAGAAAGATGCATGTACTCTAGTACATGCTTCCCCCACAGCCCACAAAATTCCTGTAAAAAATGACTGTTAACAAATTCTAGAGCAGTAGAAGCCACAGAAAGACAAAGTGAAAGAGATTTCCAGCCAACGGTAACCTGGAAGGCCAACAGGAAATGTCTATCCCATGGGGCACTGAGCAGAGCCCAGACTTGGTTGCATGGCATGGGGAGGAACAGGACCAGAATGGACCTCCAGGGCAGAATTCCCAGCAGGGAGGGTCCCAGATACCTCAACCTACAAGCAACAAAGAAAGCTTCAAAGGTCAGTGTGGGAGAGTTTTTCCAGCTGGACAAGAGAGGATTGGGGTGCCCCCAGCACTGGCCCCAGGTGGCAGCAGAGGAGTCAGCAGCAGCAGTGGGTGGCAGGTAACTACGGTGGCCATGGAAGCAGCCTGGGTCCATTGTCCCAGCAGTTCAGCTTAAAGACTCTGAGGGAATTGAGCAGGGAATCTGAACCTCAGCCTTCAGTGGCAGCCCCAACCCCACCTAAAGCTCTTACAGCAATTGAGCAGCTGATCTGAATCTCAGCCCTGAGCACAGTCCTGGAGGGAAGAGGAGCACTAGGATCCTCCCCTTGACAAAGGATTCAGAAATCAAGTAAGTGGCTGGAAATATGCCCCCAAAAAGGGAAAAAATAAGACCACAGAAGATTACTTTCTTGGTAAACAGGTATCTCCTTCCATCCTTTTGGATGGGGTAGAACAACGCATACTGCCAGAGGAAGTCAAGGCTTCTGCATCCATTACCTCCAAAATAAATATGCAATGGTTTCAGGCCATAGAAGAGCTTGAAAAGTGAGTCACTTGCTAAAGGAGACTCAAAAAATGCTGGAAAAAATAACACTTTTAAAAATAGATTAAGTAACTCAATTGGAAAAAGAGGTCCAATGAGGAGAAGAAGGCTTTAAAAATCAGAATAGACAAAGGGAAAAGGAGGTTCAAAAGCTCACTAAAGAAAGTAGTTCTTTAAAACTGAGAGTGGAATAAAATAACTTTATGAGAAACCAAGAAATCACAAAACAAAACCAAAAGAATGAAAAAATAGAAGATAATGTGAAATATCCCATTGGAAAAACAACTGACCTAGAAAATAGATCCAAGAAAGAGAATTTAAAAATTGTGGGACTATCTGAAAGCCATGACCAAAAAAAGAGCCTAGACATCATCTTTCATGAAGTAATCCACCAATCACCTCCTGAAAGAGATCCAAAAAGAGAAATTCCTAGGAATATTGTAGCCAAATTTCAGAGTTCCTAGGTCAAGGAGAAAATACTGCAAGCAGTTAGAAAGAAACAATTTGAGTATTGTAGAAATACATTCAGGATAACATAGTATCTGGCAGGTTCTACATTAAGGAAATTGAAGGACTGGAAAGAGGATATTCCAGAAGTCAAAGGAACTGGGATTAAAACCAAGAATCACCTACCCAGAAAAACTGAGTATAATACTTCAAGGGAATAAATGGTCTTTCAATGACATAGAAGACTTTCAAGCATTCATGATGAAAAGATCAGAACTGAATAGAAAATTTGACTTTCAAACACAAGAATCAAGAGAAGCATGAAAAGGTAAACAAGAAAGAACAATCATAAAGGACTTCCTAAAGCTGAACTGTTTACATTCCTACATGGAAAGACAATATTTGTAACTTTTGAGACTTTTCTCAGAATTTGGGTAGGTTGAGGGATTACACACACACACACACACACACACACACACACACAGAGGCAGAGAATACAGGTTGAGTTGAATCAGAAGAAATGATATCCATAAAAATAAAATTATATTAAGGAGGGAGAGAGGAAAATATTGGGAGGCAAAAGGGAGAAATGGAATGGAGTAGACTACCACTCATAAAAGAGATAAGAAAATCTTTTTCAATGGAGGAGAAAAGGGAGGATGTGAGAGGGGAAAAGTGAAGTTTATTCTCTTCCATATGGCTTAAGGAGGGAATAACATGCTCACTAAACTTGTTATGAAAATCTATCTTACACTGTCGGAAAGTAGAGGAGAAGGGGACAAGTGGGGTGAGGGAGATGATGGAAGGGAGGGCAAATGGGAGAAGGGAGTAACTAGAAGTAAACAATTTTGGAAAAGGACAAGGTCAAATGAGAGAATAGAGAAAAAGGGGGAGGTAGGGCAGGATGTAGTTATATAGTTAGCCTTACAAATATGACTATTATGGAAGTCTTTTGCAAAATGACACATATATAACCTGTATTGAATTGCTTGCTTTCTCAGTGGAGATAGGTGGAAAGGGAGGGAGAGAAGTTGGAATTCAAAGTATTAGAAATGAATGCTGAGAATTGTTATTGCATATAACTGGGAAATAAGAAATACAGGTTATGGGGTATAAAAATCTATTTGGCCCTATAAGAAAAGAGAGAAGATGGGGATAAGGGAAGGGTGGGGTGTGATAGAAGGGAGGGCACATTGAGGGATGGGGTAATCAGAATGCAAAGTGTTATGGGGTAAGGGAGGGGAGAGATGGAGAGAAAAATTGGAACTCAAATTTTTGTGGAAATGAAGGTTGAAATCTAAAAATAAATAAAACTGTTTTTAAAAAAGAAAGAAAAGGCAATTACACAAAAGATGGATTCAGAGAAACCTGGGGAGACTTGTATAAATTGATGCAGAATGAAGTGAGCAAGAATCAGGAGAATATTTCATATAGCACCAACTTTTAAAGAAAATAATGTGGAAAGGGTTAAGCATTCTAATCAATGCAATGACCAACTGTGACTCCAGAAGACCAGTGACCAAGTATACAACCTGCCTTCTGACATAGAGTTGACTATAACACTGAGACATCAGTTTTTGGACATGTCAAATGTATGTATTGGTTTTACTTGACTATGATTGTTTATTACAAAGATTGTGTTTTTCATTTTTATATTGGGTGGGGGAAGGTAGGGAGAAAGAAAAGCCAGTGATTGTATTAGGGAAGGAGAAGAAAAGAAATAAGATGATCACTGAAACATCATTAGAAGTTCAGAGAAGGGAACGGAAGGTGGTTCAGAGGGAAACAGATAAGCAGGGCAGATAAGAAAGTGACATGTTGAATTTATCATATTTTTTTTAAAAGCAAGCTGAAGATAATAGAAATTTATGGTTTCACACATAATCCTCTCCTTTTCTTCTCTGTCCCTCTCAGTCTTTTTCTCTCCCTCTCTCTCTCTTCTCCCTCCTTCCCCTGCTCTGTCTTTGTCTTTCTGTGTCTTTGTCTGTCTGTGTCTTTGTCTGTCTTTTCTGTCTCTCTCTCTCTCTGTCTCTGTATATCTGTCTCAGTGTGTCTCTGTGTTTCTGTCTCTGTCTCTCTCTGTTTCTCTCTTCCTCTCTCTCTCTCTCTCTCTGTTTTTCTTTTTCTTTCTAGCTCTGTCTCCCTGTGTCTCTGTTTCTGTCTCTGTGTCTCTCTCTGATTTTCTCTGTGTTGCTGTCTCTGTCTCCTTGTGTCTCTGTGTTTCTGTCTCTGTGTCTCTGTCTCTGTCTTTTTCTATCTCTGTTCATGTCTCTCTCTTTCTCTCTCTCTCTCTCTCCCTCATTCAGAATAGAGAGAAAAAGTCCTTAAGCCAGTAAAACATATTTTTATAAAAATTCCAGGGGATTAGTGTATCTGCCAAAACACAACCACAAGAGAAGGAGGGGAGGGGCAGAAGATAACTAACTGTCTTCAAACAGCTGAAGGATTTTCAAGGAGGAAAAAGCCTGGAATATTAGAATTGAAAGGAACTTCAGAGGTCATCTAGTCACACTACCTTATCTTGAATGTTACAGTAAAGAAATAAACAAGAATTCTTGTCCTGAGGCAAATTCAGTTGTTTTGTTTTTGTTTTGGGGGGATTGGGGAGGAGGAGGAGATCTTTAAACAGAGCACATTGGCACCTATCAGCATGACTTGATCCAAGGTATACTAACATGTTTCAGATCCCCAGGCTAGGTCATTGACAGTCTGTTCATGTTGGGTACAGTAACATTCATGACCGGGGAAAGTCAAGGGGAAGGGCTCTTGGTTGGCTTGAGTGTGACTTTCTTAGCTCATAGCACTGAGTGGGAGAATGGGGGAGAGATTGGCTTGCCTCTCTTTGCCAGTTCTTTATGGTTCACAGATCTTTGTCAATGCTGAGTTGCCTGACCTGAGGAAAAGAGCACTCTTTGCCATCATACTGATACCCTGAAGGGAGTAAATATAAACCCCAGATACTGGTTGTTTCTAGGTTGTTCAGTTGCATCAGACTCTTCATAACCCTGAGAACTATCCTGTCTATGGGGTTTTCTTGGCAAAGATACCAGAGTGGTTTGCTATTGCCTTCATCCAGTGATGAACAAGGAGAGGATAAATGATTTCCTTTGAGTCACACAGCTAGTGAAGGTCTGAGGCCAGATCTGAAGGCCAGTCAGGCCTTCTCCAACTCCAAGCCCAGTGCTCTCTCCGTTAAATCACCTAGCTGTCTCCTCCAGATATTGGTGTTGATGGGGTGCTTGGGTGCATGTGCTTGGGCCCCAATTCAAAAATCACATTTCTCTTTAAAAATCCCATTTCTCCCTGGCCTCCAAATACTATCCTGGTCAATTTCTCCCCAGCCCAAGGACACAATTGTTATCTCCCTTCCTGCTATAGGAGCCAGCTGCACCCATAGAACGTGTTAGTCTGAACTGACCGAACAGGCTGTGCACTGGGTCATAATGACATTTACTACTCACTGACCAGTCATATGTATCCTAGACTTGGACCTACCTACACTCCCTTACATTTATCTTGTCTAACAAGACATTGATGAGAGCAGCCTGATATTTCTGAGCCAGCCCTGACCACTAGTTGATTTAATGATGTTTCAGACCTAAAACCACACCTCCAGGTGGATCCCCCCTTGGGCTATTTCCCAATGAACTCTGAGTAAAATATCTGCACAGCAGATTCCAAAAGTGCATGTTCTTTTAAGAACTGACCACTCCTTAACCCCTCCTTAATCCCACCCCAAAACACCTAGTTAACATATTTAGCACATGATTCACTATAGATATCCTATATAAACTTTCCCAGTACCCCTCTAAGGTTGCAGAGACTAGATAACCTTTAAGATCCCTTTCTTACTCAGTGTCTATTATCCTATGACTCCAACCCTAAACCCAATGTTCTCTCTTGCTCCTTTTCATATAGGAAGGTTTTTCTGATCCACAGCTCCCCACCTCCCCCTTTAACCTATGCTGTCTTCCTCCCCCTTAATTTTATTTTGTATATGCTTAGAGAGATGTTTCCTGGTTCCTGTGATAGAATATCTAATTTTTGTCTTTAGATCCTCAGTGTCTGGTACCTTTCAAACTGCTGATTGATATACTTGATTTGCCTATAATAAGAAAACCAGTTATCAGCCTCACTCTCTGCTGCAGTCATTGAAGTCCGATGGCAAAGCACAAGTCAAGAGGGCTGACAATTTCCTGGGATGCAGGGATGCAGTAGGTGACTTCAATCCAATTCTCGCACAAGTCAAGAATTTGCCCTTGTCATATCCTCACCTCTCTTCCAGGACAAAGGATGGACCACAACGAGGAAAGCCCTGTTCGTCACAATTATTTTTGCTTTTTATTTGTTTGATTTTTGTCTGTCTCAGACTCTTTATTCATTTCAAGATAGTCAAAAATTAACAAGAATGAAGCTTCCTTTCTCATTAGCCTCTTTCCCTCCTCTTGCTAATTCCTTGGGAACAAGGACTGGTTTTTCTTCTTGTTTGGGGTTTTCCCCCCTTTTTTTAAATCCTCAGCTTTGCACAGTGCCTGGTACATCTATTATTGCTGTTCATTTGCTCAGTAGTATCTGACTCCTTGTGACCCTGTGGGCTGTCCTGTTTGTGGATTTTACTTGGCAAAGATGGTGGAGCAGCTTGTCATTTCCTTCTCTAGTGGATGAAAGCAAACAAAACTTAAGTGACTTGCCCAGGATCACAAAGCTAGTGAGTGTCTGAGGCTACATTTGAACTCAGGTCCTCCTTACTACTGGCCCTCTATACCTGGCACACAGTAGGTACTAAATAAAGCTAGTTAATCAACTGACAGCTCTGGCACCATGCAGATACAAAAGGGTCTAATTTTGCTTTCTATGGTATTAATAGACTTCTAACTTGGAGTATATTTATGCTGAAAACCTCAAGGCAGGCAGGTAAATTTAGAACCAACACATAGAAGCTGCAGGGTTGCAGATTTTTGGCTCAATATGAAAAACAAAAAACTCCTTTCCTAGTAACTAGGATCACAGACTTGAGCTGGAAAGAGCCTGAGAGTTCATGTAGGCTCAACTCCATCATTTTACAGATGGGAAACTGGGGCCCTGAGAGGGTAAGAGGCTTGCCTAAGATCACATAGGTAGTAAGTGCCAGACCTAGAACTAGATCCCAGGTGCTTTCCATCATACTAGGCTTCCTAACAAAGACAGAACCCATCTGCATTAAGAGAGGGATCCATTCCAAGACCAGCCATGGACTGTATTATCTCCCTTAATCAGATCATCTAGATGTTTTTGTTCAGCTCTGGGCACCTTTTAGAAAGGATATGGACAGGCTAGGAAATGCCCAGAAAAGGGAAATCAGAAGGACAGAGAGTCTCCAGCCCAGGCTGTATGAAGACTAGTTGGAGGAAATAGGATTGGTTAGTTTGGAAAAGAGAAGACTTAGAAGGGGCATGATATTTGTCTTGATGTTGAGGTTTAGGGGTGCTCAGGACCCCAAAATGCTGGCACCCTGGGTCCTGCCCAAATGAATTTGACTCGAGCCTCCTTTCAGCGAAAGAAAAACAAAGTTTATTGAAGATCTACCATATTGGCCAGACTCTTAAGGAATCTGAGTATTTTTAATACTAATGCCAGCAGACCAGACCGAATCTGAGCTACACTGAATCTGAGCACCTTCATGGAGGCAAGATGGATCTTATATACAGAAAGACTGTGGGAGGGATCTAGGGGTGGTCAAATAGTCTGGGGTGACTAAAGGGAGGGGTTAGGGAAGGTCTTAATGGGAGTGGCCAATAGCTGAGGTAATTAGAGGTCAGACACCAGGAACCAAGAAAATGGGATTTTGATGGAATCAAAGATGGGAAGTAGCCAGACGCTATTTGGAGGTAACAGACAATGAAAGTTAAGGCTAGGTTAAGGGTAACAGATTTGGGTATGAAAAGCCAGATCAAGTGGGAAACTTCTAGGAGAGTTCAAGGGAGCTGCCAGAGCCTATACCCCATCATTGAGTGATGTCTTTTGAAAAAAGAAGCAAATTTATTTTATTTGATCCCAGAAGACAGAGTTAGAAATAATGGATATATGTCATGAAGAGACACATTTTGGCTTGGTATCAAGAAAAACTTCCTAAGATAGGAGTTATCCAGAAATGCAATGGGATGCTTTCAGTGATGTCCTAGTAAATATTTAACTGATTCTGTGGAACAGGATACACTTTTAAAAAGTTTAATCTTCATTATTAACATTTTTCCATGACTTTTTAAAGTCTAGAACCAAGGACCAGGAACCTATGGCCTCAAGGCCACATATAGCCCTCTAGGTCCTCGAGAGTCAAAGGACTGACTCCAAACTTCACAAAACAAATTCCCTTAATAAAAGGATTTGTTCTGTAAAACTTGGACTCAGGCAAAATGCCACATGTGGCCTCAAAGCAGGTTCCCCACCCCTGGTCCAGATAATCAACAAAACAAAAAAGAATCAAGCCAAAATTTGTAGCATTTGCCCATTTCTGGGATGTAAATTTTGTTATGTTTTTTGTTCAGTAGTTTCAGTCCTGTCCAACTCTTCATGACCCCACTTTGGGGTTTTCTTGACAAAGCTGCTGGAGTAGTTTGCCATTTCTTTCTCTGGCTTATTTTACAGATGAGGAAACTGAGGTCAATGGGGTTAAGTAATTTGCCCAGAGACACATAGTTAGCAAGTGTCTGATGCCAGATTGGAACTCACAAAGATGAGGGATGCCCAACTCAGTCCTCTATCCATTGTGCCACCTAGATGGCCACTCACACTGAAATCTGGGTGGCTCCTGTATACCCCTGGCTCAAAATAGTGGGTTCTCTTTCACTGCAGGATTTCAAACAAAAGCTGGATGAACTTTTGATCTGTTCAGTGTGGTCTCCTGAGGATCCTTTTTGGGGTGTGGGTTAGAATTGATGATCAACAAAGTTCCTTCTGACTGTGGAAAGGTGTGATTTTGCATCTATGATCTTGCAAGGTAATTAAGTTCTTAGCACTACAGGTACTCAGTCAGAAGCTCTTGTTGTTGGGTTTTTTCCCTTCTTCTTGAAGAGGACCATGACATCATAGAGATTATTCCGTAACATACAAGTGAATGGGATTTAAGTGAGGCAGAGCTGTGAGAAGTCACCAGTCTCACTTTCTCCTAGGGAACCATCTGGGTCCAGTGGCCATATATACATCAGGATGACTGATGATAGCCCTTGGCCATCCATCAGTGATGTTATAGAAGAGATTCCTGCATGGAGTGGGAAGTTGAAGTAGACCAATGGTATCAAACTGAAATAGAAAGGGGATGCTATACATAAGGGTCCCTATGGACTTAATATGTACTTAGAAAACAATATATTATGTATGTTCTTTTGTTTTTTTTTTTATTTTGTTAAATATTTCCCAATTATATTTTAATCTGGATCAAAAGTAATGGAGATTGCTGTGAGTGGTTTGTTTGACACTTTTGGACTAGATGACTTCTAAGGGTCCTGGAAACCTTGAAATTCTAAATTCCTGAATCTGTAGAAAAGGCATTCTTTGTTGTCTATGCTCACTGTTCAAAATAATTGTATTTCAGTGCTTAGGAAAACACCTGGTATGAAACAAGCATTTAATAAAGGCCTTTTTAATCAGACATTCATCTATCTATCCATTCATTCAAGCTCCTTTATGATGTAATTTAGAGTTTGAGGTGAATGGATCATAGTTTTATGTAGAATCTTTCCTTCTTTGGTAGACTCTTTTCATTTTCTTTTTAATAGGCCATTCTAACTTCATTTTATTAAGCTTTACTCATTGAATGGGCTCTGCCTCAGTCAAACTGAGGTATGTTAAAGACCTTAGCTTGAAAAGGCCAAGGTCCTGCACTGTATCCTGGGCCATCTCTAGTTGTCCAGATGAGTACCTGGCCACTGGACCTAGATGGCTCTGAAGGAGAAAGTGAGGCTGGTGGCTTTGCATAGCCCTTCCTCACATAAATCCAATTCACTTGAATGTCATGGCATCATCTCCCTGATGTCATGGTCCTCCTCGAGCATGAAGGACAGACAGCAGTAGCAGACTATTCAGAAGCCAATTTAATATAAAGTCTTTAGGCTGTTATTTAGGTGGATGGGCTGATGCATGATTTTATTTACAGTCTTATTTATAAACCCTTTGAAAACATGGGAAAACCTTGACAAATAAGCTTAATGCCCCACCACATAAAGCTGCTCTTTGACAGATTCCTCAAGTGGCCAGTAACATTCAGTGGATTTCCAGGAAGTGGAACAAATGAACTGATCTGAATTTTCTTTATTGGTAGCATTTATTATAAAGTAGTTTGCCAGGGCTCACTGCAAGGAGATAGCAACCCCATTCCATCTACCTTCTAGTTAGAGCAGATTACATTTCCCAGGTTCCCTCCCATCTCACTTTCCTCTTGATACTCCAAAATGAAATCCATTATTCACTGTAATTTTTCCCAGGCAGATTTTAAGAGGATTGTGTGTGTGTGTGTGTGTGTGTGTGTGTGTGTATGTAAGAGTGTGTGTCCATTTTCAAATTCTTCCCTACACTCTTTCAGAGTCCCCTCTGGCAAAATCTTGTCCTACTTATGGATAAAGCAAAGTACTTAGCCTTCTATGGGAAAAGCAAACTCTTACCAAGAGGAATATAATTGAAATTCTCTTTAATTTTGTTCATGGCAAACAAACCTTTGCTTTCTCTGTCCTGCATTTCTTCCTCTCTCTTCTTCCCCAGTCTCCAATACAACAAGATTATTTCACCTAATATCTTCAGTGATTAGTCAGAAAGCTGTTAAATAAAACAAAACAAAACAAAACAGAGAAAACCACTTTTGGCCAGTCAAAGGTATTGTCAATTGAATGTTGAACTTGAAGTCAAGATTTGGTTGTTCGCTCTGTGTCTGACTCTTCATGACCCCATTTGGAGTTTTTTCTGGCAAAGACGCTGGAGCGGTTTGCCATTTCCTTCTCCAGCTCATTTTACAGATGAGGAAACTTAGGCAGACAGGGTGAAGTGACTTACCCAGGGTCATACAGCTAATAAATGTCTGAGGCTGGATTAGAATTTAGGAAAATAAGTTTGTTTTTCTGACTCTAGGCCCGGAGGTCTACCTACTGACTCTCAAAGTCAGGAAGTCTAAGTCTAAATCCTTCTCCAGTGACCTTCTAGTCGCACTTCCTCGGCCAAGTCATTTAACATCTCTCAGTTTCTAGCTCCCCATTTCTTAAATGGGAATAATAATAGCCCTTATCTCATGAGGTTACTGTGAGGAACAGATATCATACTACAAAACACTTGGCACATCTTGAAGCTCTCTATAAATATTAGCTTCTCGTGTTACAAGTGCCCCTTTCATCCAGTTGAACAACCTGAAACCCAGAGACAGGGAATGACTTCCTCCACTTAATACAGGTGGTGAGTGGCACAGGGTAGAAACAACTTTTAAACAGCAGATCTCCCTGTTTCTCCAACATGAGCCACCTTCTCCCACCCCCATACCGTTATGTGGGCTCCTCTCCATTCCTGGAATGATTTTCTCCTAATACCCTGGTCTATGGGTATGTTGTAGTCAGCTCCAATTGAGTTGCAAGAGCCACTCATTAAAATTTCAGTGTGACCATTTACACCTCAGAAATGGGCAAATGCTACAAATCAGGGCTTGATTTATTGTTTTGCTGATTGTCTAGACTTTTAAGAAAGTGATGGAGAAAATGTTAATAGTGCAGAATAAACTTAAAAGTGTGTTTGTACAGGCATTTTTTTCCCCTTAGAGAAGCAGATGTTAAGCATTTACCAGCACACCTCTGCCTATGCCTCTTGGAATCATTTCCTTCAAGGTTCAACATAATCACCCCTTTCTGCACGAGGTCAGTTCTGATTCCTTAGAGCTATGAGTACTTTCCCACAAAATTTTGCCTTGCACTTCTTAGCATGTACTTTAATGTGTTTATGTAATTTTCCCTAAAGCATTTATTAAGTACTGACCTATGTTCCAGGTAATGGCAATGGATACTGGGTGTGCAAAGTCAAAAGCCCTTTCCCTAGGGAGCTTACATTCTAACTGAGGAGTCCAACATGGACATATATGGGCATATACAAGATATAGGCACAATGAATACAAGAGAGTTTCAAGAAAGAGAACAATAAAAATTGGGGGAGGTCAAGCAAAGTTTCATGCAGAAAATGGTGCTTGAGTTGAGTCATGAAGGAACCTATGGATTCCAAGAGCTGGAGGTAAGAAATTATAGCATTATGGACATGAGGTTCAGTTAAAGCAAAGACAAGAGATAGGAGATAGAGCATAGTGTGGGAGGAATAGCCAGTAAGCCAGAAGAGCTGGATCACAGAGTATGGGAAAGACTCTAATGTATAAGAAGATGTGAAAGATCTTGCCAAATGGCTAAATTTATACTTGAGTCTACAGGGAATAGGCAGCAAGTGGAATTTATGGAATTAAGGGATGCTAGAATTAGAATGATATTTTAGAAAATTCACTTTGAAAGCTGTGAGAAAGATAGATAGACTGGAAGTAGGGAGAGATATGATTAAGAGACACCAATTAAGTTATTGTAATAGTACAGGAGGGATTAATGAAGTCCCAAACTGGGGTGATGGCTGTGATAGTGGAGAGAAGGGGATGAAACAGATGTTTTGGAGATAGAAACAATGATACAAGGTGACTGTTTGGATACTTGGGGTGAGTATGAGTGAGCAGAAGAAGGCAGCATTGAGGGTGCAAACTTTGGTGACTAGAAAGATGATGATTCACTCAATAATAATAGGTAAGTTCAGACATGGGTTGGGTTTGGGAGGAAAAATGATAAGCTCTGTTTTGGACATAATTGAGTTTGAAATGCTTATCTGCCACAGAGTTGAAAATAGTCCAATAAATGACATAGGACTAGAACTGAGAAGAGGGACCAGGGCTGGATGTAGAGAACTGAGATAACAATTTAACCTATGGGATCTAATGGGCTCACCAAGCCAGAGAGTATAGAGAAAAAAGAGAAGAAGGCCCAGGACAAAGGCTTGAAGGATACTCACAGTTAGCACAAGTAACATGAACGATGATCCAGGATAGGAGACTACGAAGAAAGGGTCAGATAAGTGGGAGGGGAACCAAGAGAGAATATGTCAAGCATGGCATAGTCACTATAAGAGCAGAGAGTTGTGAGATGAAGTGTCATTTGTAAGGAACAGAAAGACAGCTCTTTAGGCAAGACAACAGAAAATGCAAAGGGGAGTAATATATAATAAAACTAGAAAGGTAGGTTGCTGCCAGACTGTGAAGGGCTTTAAATGCATATCATGTATATACACTGAAGGATAGTTTGAGACTCCAACATCAGGTTCAGAGAGCACCAATAATTTATACCCCTGAGGCAATGGACCATGAAACCTTAGACTCCTCACTCTCAGACATTAGCTATATAGATTGCTCTCATTTACAAGTGAGGCTGTTGTTGTGGTTTATCCTTCGTTCAGGAAGAGGACCATAATATCTGGAAGGTGATGCCATAACTTGCAAGTGAATTGCGTTTAAGTGAGGGAGGACTCTTCAAAGTCACCAGCCTCACTTTCTCCTCAGGAGTCATCTGTGTCCAGTGGCAAGATATAGATCAGGACAACTGGAGGTGGCTCCAGTGCAATAGGAGACCTTGAACTTTTTAAGATAAGGTTTTTTGCCAGGTTTCAGTATGTCTGAGGCAATGCCCATTCAGTGATTAAGGCTAGGTAAGAAATGAGGCAAAGAATGGCCTCTGTTACCTAGTTAAAAAAAACAAAACAAAAAACAGTCTGGTAGGAGAAGGGTTTCTGGCCCAAACAGAAACCATTGCTATTTAGATTCAGTATGAGTCATCAGAATCCAAACATTGACCAAGTGAGGCTTGGGATGGGATCTACTATTGGCCAATCAATGAGAACCAGAGTGATTTGGATTTAAGGCGTGGTCCACAAAAAAGAAATCTAGCCAGTAAAATCCAAGATATCTTGTTATAGTTCAATCATCAGAATTTATATTCCTTTGGGCAGATCACTGCAGAGAAGGGTATGATTCCCTTCTGTGGAGAGAGGGAGAGAAGGGAGAGCAAGGAGGAAGGGAGAAAGGAAGAAGGGAAGGAAGGAAGGAGGTAAAGGAAAGAAGGAAAGGAAGGAGTGAAGGAAGGAAGGAAGGAAAGAAGGAAAGAAGGAAGGAGATACGTTGCCCAACTGGAACTGGCCAGTTGAGTCCCCAGTGGAGTCTCTACTACTACTCACAGGTTGTTGTTTGTCATTAGACTTCTCAGTCTCAGGCATTAGCTATACAGATTGCTCTCATTTGCTAGTGAGGCAAGAAGTCAATAAAGGCACAGAAACTATTTGCTTTTTCATTGACTTCTATCATCTTAATGACCCTAACACTTCTGAAAGTCCCTGAGATCAGTAGAGCCTCTCTCTAATTTCATTATTCTTCAGTTATGTCTGACTCTTTGTGAGCCTATTTTGGGGATTTTCTTGGTAAACACACTGAAGTGGTTTGCCATTTCTTTCTCTAGTTTATTTTGCAGATGAGGAAACTGAGGCAAAGAGGGTTAAGTGACTTGCCCATGTCTAAGTAAATGTCTAAGGCTAGATGTGAACTCATGAAGATGAATGAGTCTTCCTGATTATAAACCCAGTGCTTTATCCACTGCACACCACCCTATTAAATAATAGGGTTTGTATTATCTCATGTGTTAATATATTCAGTGGGATGCTCAAATGGCACAGTAGAAAGGACACTGGATTTGAAATCACTGGATCTGGGTTCAAATTCTGATTCTGCTACATGTGTGATTTTAGACAATACTCCTCTTCTCAGAAGAATTGTCTATATATAAACTGATGAGATGTTCTCTAAAGTCCTTTCTTCTTCTAAATCCTATGATCTTATGAATGGACAGGGTGTAGATGAATGCTCTTTAAGTAAGTAGCATGTGTTGTTGCTGAGAATCAGTCAATAAACATTTATTAAATGCCTACTGTGGAGTAGACTCTCTGCTAAACCTGGGGATATACAGAATGGCAAAAGATAGTCTGTGTTCTGAGGAAACTCAACAGTTTATTTGGGGAGATAACATGCTAACAACTATGTATGGAAAAGATATTCACAGGTTAAAATGGAAGTAATCAGTGGAAGGAAGGCACTATATTAGAAAAAGATTTCCTCTAGCTGAAAATTTCTAGCTGAAATTTTAGTTGGGACTTAAAGGAAGTCTGGGAAGCCAGGAATAGATGTTGAGGGAGAGAATTCCAAGATTTGGGAATAGCAAATGAAAATGCCTGGAATAGGGAGAGTGTCTTGTACAAAGAAATTGCTTCTAATTACTTGTGGTCACAGGTAACTAGGTGGCACAATAGACTGAGCACCAGGCCAGGAGTCAAGATCTGAGTTCAAATCCAACCTCAGATACTTACTAGTGACCCTGGAAAAGTCACTTCATCCTCTTTGCCTCAGTTTCCTTATCTGTGAAATGAGCTGGTGAAGGAAGGCAAACTACTCCACTATTTTTTGCCAAGAAAACATTCAATCAGGTGAAAAACAACTAAACAATCTCGTCACTATCAATATAACCTTAGAAAAATCATATAACCTCAGTTTCCTCATCTGTAAAATGAACGGATTGGACTTTGGGTCCCTTTCAACTCTCATTCTATGTTCTTAGGTTGCTATAATCTATTTATAACAGTCAATATGACTAGCCCCCAAGTTCTGGTATGCTGGCAATGCTGATATCCAATTGGAAATTGTTTTTGTCCACAAAGAAATATTTGAGGATGGAGTCAGGGGACTAGGAGGGTTTGAATTGTTCATTTTCCTACAGATTCCTTGTGGGTGTAGTGTGATTTTTGAGTCATTTTTTTTTCAGATAAAGTTGTAAAGTGTACCCAAATCCTTGGCAGCTCATTCATTGTGTGGAAAATATGAAATTGATGGGCAATCTCTAGCAAATCCCCAGTTGGAGAATAAGGGAAGCTGAAAATCCACATTACATTTATCTCCTAGGCTGTGGAATTGAAAGATTGTGTCAAGTGAGTTGAGCTAGAAGGGAAGTTTTACCTGGGGTCAGTCCCAATTCCTCTGCTAAACTAGCTGTCTGATTCTGCCCTCACGACTTAGCCTCCTTGCCCATAGTAAGGGGTAAAAATATCGGCCTTCATTGTCTCACAGCAGCACCATGAGCTTAAAGTAAAGGCCACTGATTGTAATAGGCCCAGCAGGCACAGGAGGAATAGGCAGAGGTTTTGCCATTACAGAAGCCTCAGGGCCCTGTCATGCAAATAACTCAGGAGGATGTGGAGCCCACAGTATAACCCCAGGAGAGGCCCCATCTAATTTGTCTGTGGCACACAGGCTGTGGGGAAACAAATGAGATTGCCATGGACTTAATGCACCCATCTGAATCTCGCCTGACATTTTTTTTCCCCAAAACAAAAGCATTATTGACACTTGCTACTTCCCTCACCCAGAGATGGATCCCGTGATGGAAGTCTGTCATCGATGGGTTTATTCATTCATATGTGCACTTGAGTCCTGCTGGGGTTTATATTCAGTTCCCAAGGAAACCCTGAAGACATAAGAACAACAGCTTCCACATGTGTCCTCAAATCCCACTGCTCCCCAGCAGAGGATAAATGAGAGCATATTTAAAAGCCACTTGAAGATGCAGCTGGCAGAATCCCAGGTTACAGAAGGTAGAGGGTTCTTAATGACAACCGTGTGGAGAAGGAAGATGGAAAATCAAGGCTGAACCATCCCCACTGGCGACTTCTCAGAAAACATCCTCTTTTCTCTCTGCCCATTTCCTGACCCATCACAATTTGTTCCTTCCAAAAGCAAATACAACCATGGTCAAATGAAGAATTTGCAAACCAGTTGACAAAACCAGGTAAAACTCTGAAGGTACTATAAGGTTTGACTTTGGCATTCACACCTCCACTTCACTTGATAGGCCTGTATTTGGAAGAGGTACCCCCTTAACAGGTCAACTAAGGGAACCAACCAATTTACCTGACTTCCCTCCTACACCTGCAACTAATAACAGTTATTTCCCTGAATTGCCCTAAATTGATTTAGCTGGTATTATTTTTAGGGGGTCTTTTTCTGGAACAACATATAGACATAAACTAAGACTGGATGAAAAACAGGAGCAAATCTCTCCAAAATCCTGGTTTGCCCACTTTATCTAGGGATACTCTCCAATATCACCAAATTGTGTTGTGTTTGTCCTTTGTTTTTGAAGAGAAAATGATGATATGACTTGCAGCTGACTTTGATTTGAGTGAAGGAGGGATGTGCAAGGTCACCAGCCTCACTTCTCCTCCAGAACCATATGGATCCCATGACCAGAGATTCATCAAGATGACTGGAGATGGCCCAGGATGCAATGGGAGACCTTGGCCTTTTTAGGCTAAGGCCTCTTCAGCTTCTCACTTTGAGTGAGGTAATGCCCATTCAGTGAATAGGGCTCTTTAAGGAATGAGTCAAAGGATGACCCCTTTAATTAGAAAAAAGAAAAAAAATCAAAATGGTTGGGGAAGACCCTCAGGATTTGGGCCCTACTGGCTTAGAGAGAATGTCAATGGTCACTGTTCCTCTTTGGAACAATATTAAATAATAACTTTGAAAAATGATTAATACTGAATAAAGGGACCTTGCAGTGCCAGACACTAGTGAAACTTTGCTCCTTCTCATTTCTCACCTGGATGCTCTACTTTGTGATTTTTCTGACTGACTTCTCCACCATACCCCAGGAATTCATTATTGGGAAAATCTCATTCTCCTGCAAGATCCTATCACCCTTGGGATCACCACCACCATTTGATCTGAAGGTGAAGTCATGAATTCTAAAATGTCCAGTTAAAGAGGCAACTCAGCTCAGACACTATCCTTAGTTCTCACCTGGCTGTTGGGATATTTCTGACTTTTCTGCCCTGGGTACCTTCCCTGGCATCTGAACCCACCCATTCACCTCCCACCCCTTTTAGCTTCCTTTTGTGTATTGTTTTTCTGCATTAGACTGTGAGCAACTTGAGGGCAGAGCCTGTCTTTTTCTTGTCTGTATCCTCAGTGTTTAGCACAATGCCTGGCATGAGGTAGGTTTATTGACTGACTAACTGACTGAATTTCTCATACACTTCTCTCCCCCTCACTCCCCCAAAAAAATTGGTTGGATCAATACATTCATGAAATTTGGTCACAGAAAGCATAATTCTGTGGATATTCTGCTATTCAGTGAGGCACTGTGGGAGATACCAAGATGAGTAAAAGGAGGCTCTTAATCTTAAAGATCTTTTACTCTAATAAGGAACTTTCAAAAAGCACAGTGATTGCAAGTTTCAGTTCAGTCATATCTGACTCTTTGTAACCCCATTTGGGGTTTTCTTAGCCAAGATATTAGAATGGTGTGCTATTTCCTTCTCCAGTTCATTTTACAGATGAGGAAACTGAAACAAACAGGATAAGGGATTTGCCCAGGGTCACACAGCGAGACATGATTTGAACTTGCATCTCTCTGACTCCAGACTCAGGGCTCTACCCCCTGCCTCACCGTGACTACACACAGGGACAATTCAGATAATAATTTACTATAATGCAACACCAAAAACTGTGAAATGAAGGGTGGAAATCCAGAGCCCACTCCAATTCAGAACTTTTTCTACCTTCAGTACTCCATTGAGCATTATCAGCGTTCACTTGTCACAAAAGTAAGGGCTTTGCAAACATTAAAGTGTGACATAAGTGCTAGTTATGACTATTCTTCCTGACTAAACTTGTGTCTTTATCATCCCACAGAACTCCCAGGAGGGAGACTTCTTTTTACCAATGCAGATCAGCATCTGCTATGATTCTAATTAGAGAGCTGCTTAAGGATACTGAGTGAAAGTGACTTGCCCAGGGTTACACAGCCAGTATGTGTTGTCAAAGGTCCAGCTTGCACTTGAGTCTTCTGGCTCTGAGGCTAGCTCTTGAAATATGCCATGCTGCTTCTCTTTGAGGAAGAAAAATAGGAGAATGGAGGAAGATGATCCCTCTTCTCTCCCTGTTTCTTTCTCTATCTGTGTGTGTGTCTGTCTTTCCCTGTCTCTCTCCATCTCTTTCTCTCTCTCTGTTTCTCTCTCTCCCTTTCTCCCTCCTTCTGTTTCTCCCCTTTCTTTCTCTGTCTCTGTCTTTCTCTCTCTGTATCCCTTTTTCACTGTCTCTATCTCTTCCCTCTTATCTCTCTGTCTCTCTCTCCTTTCTCTCTGTGTGTCTCTCCCTCTGTCTCTCTTTTTCCTTTCTCTGTCTCTGTTTCTCTCTGTCTCAATTTTTCTCTGTTTCTCTCTGTATCTATTTTTTTCTGTTTCTCTCTCTCTGTCTGTCTCTCTGACTCTCTTTCTCTCTCTCTTTCTCCCCTCCCCCCCAAAAAACCACACACCCTTCTTACCACATACCACATTCATGTCTCATGGTCACCTTTGTTCAAGAAATTTTCTGCTAGAGATGCTGCAGGCTGCTAAATCTCTAGCACTTCAGCTTTGAAATTAGAGTTGTAAGGTCTTTAATCTGTTCACAGTTTGAAAAGATGACAGCTGAGAAGAAATAGAATTGAAGTCTATAAAATCTGGAAGGGGGTGGATACGACGCATACAGACGTGCGGCACATTTGGGGAAAGGAGCAAGAAGGAGAACATTTTAAGGACAGCTCAAAGGGAATCCTCCCTCAGTTTGTGTTACCATTTAGATCATTAGGATAAATATTTAGACTCACTATCTGAGAGGCAACATGGGCAAAACAGTTTCAAAATAAATTCATGAGATTTTCATGATGTTATTTCACAAATTTTTTTTAGAACCACAAGAGGCTGTTAATGGAAACTAATGATGTATAGAGTATATCTCTAATCGCTAAGATTGACCTCATGGAAGGCAGCTCTGCCCTTCTCCTCAGTTCCTTTGGTGGGAATATTAGTCAGTCAGTCAGTGAACAAATATTTATTAAGCATTTACTGTATTTCACAAAGGGCAGGTAGGTGGTACAGTGAATAGAGAGTCAGGTCTGTAGGAAGACCAGAGTTCAAATCTGGCCTTAGACACTTACTGTGTGACCCTGAGCAAGTCATTTAACCCCATTTTTGCCTCAATTCATCCATAAAATGAATTAGAGAAGGAAATGGCAAACTACTCCAGTATCTCTGTCAAGAATACCCAAAGAGGTCATGAAGAATTGGACATGACTGAAACGACTAAATAACAGCAACAACATATTCCACAACTTGTTCTAAAACATATAAATAGCAAAAAAAAAAAGGGCAAAACATGGTCGCTCCTTGCAAGGAGCTAATATTTCTAAAATATGCATAACAGACAAATGTCATACAAATGGAAGACATCAGTCAGAGAGAGAATCTGATTGTGAGAGCCTCACACTTCAGACTTACTATGACTAATGAGAACCCAGAAATACTCCTGGGATCCAAGAAAATGTAGCTGGGTGGCGAAGGAGGGACTTCCAGATGGGGCTCAGGCAGCCTCAAATAATAGTTCCTAATGCTGGAACAAAATTGTATCCTGCTCTGATGCTCACTGTCTAGTTAAACCTCAGCAGTCTGAGAAGCTTCTGAATTTGCAAATAATGGAGCTCCAGAAGCCTGCTTCTCTTGGGTGTGTGCAGTCTTCCTCCCCACCTCCAGGCTTTCTAACAGAATGGTCATTGAACATCATTTATCAAGAATACTGTAGAAGGGATTCATGAATAGTTGGAGAAGTGGAATAGATGACTTCTCAGCCTTCTTCCAGCTCTGTGATTTTATGATTCTGGCAGAGACTCTCAATTTATTCCTTCAGGGTCCCCAGGGCCTTCCTAGGGAAGGCAAGAGACAAGGAGCTGAGTCTCCAGTTTATCTTCCCAGATCTCTCTTCTTCTTTTTGATTAAATCCTTTCTCAAGTCATTTTCAGGTGTAGGAATTGTGAAGTCTAACTCATCTCAGTATATAGAGTCTGGATGTCTCCTTATCCTCACTCTCCATTCCCACCCCTCCAATCCAATGACACCTATGTTGAGTGGGTCAACACTATGGTTCTTGTTCTCTTTATCAGTTCTGATATTTTTGTGTTCAACTTGGAGGTCAGTGGTGATTGGCCGCAGAATGGATCAAAGACTCATAGATTTGGGGTTGGAAAGGACTTCAGAGGACATATAGACCAAGCCCTTCAGTTTAGAAATGGAGACATTGAGACTCGAAGATGAAATGATTTGCCCAAGACCACATAAGTAACAAGTGGCAAAGCTAGGCTTCTGACCCAGTTCCTCTGACTCCAAATGCAGTATCTACTGTATCACATAATAGTTCACATTTACATAGTAATTTCAAGGTTTGAAAAGTGCATTATGTACATTATCTCATCTGGCCCTCATTCTGCAAGGTAGATACTATTATTATGCCTATTTACAAATGAGAAAATTGAGGTAGGTTAAGTGACTTGTCTTGGGACACAAAGCTAGCTAGTAAGTGTTGGAAGCCAGGCTAAAACATAACTCTTACCGACCTTAAATCCGTTGCTCTATCTGGTATTCCCAGGATCTAAGGATTCATGCATTCAAAAATATTTATTACCAGCCTATTACGAACAAATATCTATGCTGGGGATTTGCTACTGAGGCATATTTGACTCTTCTTGAACCCATTTGGGGTTTTTATTTGGAGTGATTTGCCATTTCTTTCTCCAGTTCATTTTACAGATGAGGGACTGAGGCAAACACGGCTAAGTGGTTTGGCCAGGGTCATGCGACTAGTAACTGTCTAAGGCCAGATTTGAATTCATGCAGGTGTGTCTTTCTGACTTCAGCCCTGGCACTCTATCAACTTTGCCACCTACCATCCTATTCTAGGCATAGAAAGATGAAAATGCCAGGCTCTGCATTCAAGGTATTTATTATATTGTATTAGAGAAAGGGAAGGACATTTCAGATGCAAGATAGGAATAAAGAAAAAAGAACTCTTAAGAAAAATTTGAGTTAGAGATACCTATTGAATGGATGAATGAATGAAAAAGCATTTATTAAACACTTTCTATGTGCCAAACTGTGCTTAGTACAAGAGATACAAACAGAAATTCAAGGTTTCAAGGAGAAGATAAAACATGTAAGAGAATTCAGCTACAGAGAGATGGAAAGACTCAGCAACTGTTAGGATGCCCAGGATGTCTGCCCAATAGAAGTGGTTTACTACCACCAAGAAGGGGTACAGAACAGGGCTGCAGGTCAGGAAGGAGAGGAGATTTTTGCGTTCCTTCTGCATAGGGGCAGCACTTGGGGGATTTACCAGGAGATGAAAAGAGGAAGTGGATATTGGTGGGAAGGCTGGGAATGAACTGGGAGCTTGAAGACAGGGGAAGGAGTCTTGCTTGGTTCCAGCTGCAGTTTGGGCCTTTCAGGTTGTCCTAACAGGGACACTGATAACTGAGGCAATCAAGGATGGCTTCCAGGAGGAGATGTTTGAGCAAATGTCTACACTGGTTTCTTGCTCCATCACTCAACCTCATTATGGATGATGAGTTATGGGGGATCAACTGAATTCCAGGCACAGCTGTAATTATGGTGGGGCATTCAGGGCTTTGCCTGAGGCCTTCAACTTAGAGTAAATGTTGATAACATTTGCACTGCTTTTGCCACAAGAAGCAAGAATAATTAGTTAAAATAGGAAGGTGATGGTGTGCTTCCTTCTTACCATGGCCACATCTCCATTTATGGGAATTCCCAAATTTACTACATGCTCTACTTTCTAAAAATGGTGGGCTCCCCAGCATTGCCTTGCGGTCTCCCAGTGTTGTGATCTTACCACTTTTCACTTTCCTATGGGGGAGTGTCTTCCTGTACCTTTCCTCAAAAACAAAAACCCTGAATTTCATCAGGCACTAAAATTGCTCTGAAGCTAGGAAGTCAGTTTTATCATTAAGATGTGCCTAACCATCAATAAGGAACAGTACAAATGGATCCGTAGTCAAATGATGACTCTAGCAATGTTGGGGATGTTGGGATTTTTGGGGGGAGAGGTAGTTCTGAACTTTTGATTTTATTAATGGGAAACTCCCAGGTGAAAATTCCCTCCCCGATACTGCTCAGTTATGGGACTTGAACTTACAATTTTAGAGAGATTTCTGAGACACTAAGAGATTAATTAATTTGCCCAGGATCACATAGCCAACAAAGCATTTACTACATGCTGGGGACATAACCAGGATGGACTTCAACCTACGTCTTCCTGACTCTAAGACTGGCCTCCTATATATTGTATGACACTATCTCTTGGGCCCTAGCAAAAGGTCCAAGAAAGGTTGAAACGTGGGATCACCATTCTGTTCCTTAAGTAAGAAGGACTGGCTGTCCTACCTCATGTTTCTTAGCACTTAGGGTCATGGGATGGTAGAATTCTATTTCATTACATAGAGGTGCAAACTGAGGCCCAGAAAAAGGAAGTGACTTATACCATTTCACAAACTGGGCTAAGGACAAAGCAGAGATGATCATAGCTCCAGAATTTAAGATTTAAAAAGGATTCTAGGTCATTTAATCCAATTCATACTTGAACAGGAATCCAGTCTACAAGATCCCCAACAAGTGATGGAATCCATCTCTTCCTGGAGTCCTCTAGCAATGGAGAAGTCATTCCTTCTTGAGGCCAAAACCCAGACCTTTCTGCTTTCAAGTTCAGTGCCCTTCTAACTATAGTCCAACTAGACTGTTGTAAGGTCCTTGAAGAAGGAAGTGGATTTTTTTTTTATCACTTACAATGACCTTGGTGATGTTCATGATGATACTGACGAGAATGATAAAGCCATTGGTATGGGACTCTCTCCTCACTGGTAGAGATTAAAGATTAATGTCCCAAGCCTATAGGAGGGGACTGGGTGGAGCAAAAGAGATGGGTTCTCTTTAGTCTCTTCTGGTTTCCACTTTTGAGATGGAAAATGGATGATACCATGGCCTATATCAGATTGCTTGCCATCTTGGGGAGGGGTGAGGGGAGAGGGAAAGGGAGGAAGGGAAGGAGGGAGGGAGGGAGAAAATAATTTGGAACTCAAAATCTTATAAAAGTGAATGTTGAAAACTATCTTTAGATGTAATTGGAAAAAATAAAGTAAATAAAAGAAAAAGGAAATGGATGATACCAATCTCACTTCAGGTTGCTGAAGCAAAAAAAAATTCTCGATGTTACATTTATAACACATGTTTAGTTCATGAAGTATTTGCCTATTTCATGAAATCCTTAGAGTACTTTAAAACTCAGCTCAGAGGCTGGTACGACGGATAGAGTAATGAGTCTACAGTCAGGGAGATCTATATTCAAACCCAGTATCTGACACTTACTAGCCTCTATCTGTCTCAGTTTTCCCATCCGTAAAGTCTAGATAATAAAAGCACCTACCTCTCATGATTGTTGTGAAGATAAAAAAATTACCTTTCCAACTTTAAAGCACTATATGAATTGTTCAGCCCTTGTCTGACCCTTCTTGATATTATTTGGGATTTTCTTGGGAGATATATTTGGTAGTTTGCCATTTCCTTCTCCAGCTTAATTTTACAGATGAGGAAAGGGAGACAAAGAGGGTCACATAGCTAGTAAGTCTCTGAGACCTGAGGCCAGATTTGAACTCAGGTCTTCCTGACTCCAAGCCCACATGCTATCCACTATATCACCAAGCTGCCCTATATGAATACTAGCTACTATTTGTAGGATTGTCCTTCATTGCCAAAGAAGACCATGCCATCAGAGAAATGATGACATGACTTGCTATTGACTTTGTTTTGAGTGACGGAGGGCTGTGCAGGTCACCAGCCTCACTTCTCCTCTGGAGCCATCTGAATCCAGTGACCAGATATTCATCAGGATGCCTGGAGATGACTCGATGCACTGGGAGACCTTGGGCCCTTTAGGTCTTTGCACGTACTCACTTAGGGTGAGGTAATGCTCATTCATTGAATAGGACTGTTTAAGAAGGAGCCAAGGTATGGCCCTTTTAATGAGGTCAAACAAAAGAAAGACATCAGGCTGGGAGGGAAACAGCAACAGTTACTATTGATAAGTGCCATCTCCAACACCAGACCTTTGCAGATCTCCCCAGTTGTTGGCACTTAGTCTTGAAATTATATTTTATTATTTTGCATATACTTTGTATCTGCTCATTTGTGCACATGTTGGAACCCTACAGTAGAAGGTAAGTCCCTTCAGCTCAGGACTACTGTGTTCTCATTGCTGAGCAAAGTACTTCCAAACATCAGCTACCCACTAAGCACTTAAATGCCTGCTATATGCTGAGTATTGTGTGTGGACACAAACACAAAAACCTAACAGTTCCTTTCCTCAAGAAACTTAAATTTTACAGGAGAAAACAACACATTCATAGAAAATTAAATACAAAATATATCCTAATAATTGAAATTATAAATTAAAGATAATTGTAAATTTCTAGAGTAAGGGCACTAAGAACTTCAGGGGATCGAGGTAAGCTTCCTGTAACATCTAGCGCTTGAACTGAACTTTGAAGGAAAGTAAGTATATTGAGGCAGAAGCGGGGAGGGAATACTTTCCAGGCATGAGAAACAAAAGCTTGTGCAAACATAGAAATGGGAGATGGAAAGTCAAGTACAGGGAATAACAAGTTAGCCTCTTTGGCCAGACCATAGAGAATGTGGAAGGGAATAAGATGTAATATTTGTTATTCAGTCATTTCAGTTGTGACTGAGTTTCTTGAGCCCATTTGGAATTTTCTTGGCGAAGATATTAGAGCGGTTTACCGTTTCCTTCTCCATCTCACTTTATAGATGAAGAAACTGAGGCAAACAGGGTTAAATGACTTGACCATGGTCTCATAGCTAAGTGTCTCAAGCCAGATTTGAACTCAGGAAGATCCATCCTCCTGACTTCAGGTCCAGCACTCTATCCACTGCACCACCTAGAAGCCCAAGGTGTAATAACCCTGGAAAAAGTAAAAAAAGGAGTAGATTGACCTAGAGGCACATGCTAGTGTGTAATACAATAATGTGCATTTATGTGGGATTTTAAAGTTTGCAGTCTCTCACATAAGAGGATCGAATGAACTTGTTATATAACAGCAAACTAAAGTCCTCCATCAGGTGATTCTGTAACAGATAATATCCATACATATAACCCAGTAGAGGAAATAGCTAAATTTAGTCAAACCATAATTCCAGTGGTATATGAAGTCAGGAAACTCAGAATTCTAATTTTGGAATTGCCTCTAGATAGCTATGTTACCTTGTTTGGGCAAATCAATTTCACATCTCTGGGCGCAGTTTCCTTATCTGGAAAGTAAGGGTTCGGGAGAGAGCGAATAGGATCTCTTTCAGCTTTAACATTTGATGGACTTCCTTCGCAAACAGAGTTCAGCTGAAATCAGTCAGTTGTTTTCAAATAGATAATGAGACATTCGTTACTTCCCTGGTCAGGGACTGAGATTTGGAATCTGCAGCATCCTGGTAACCTATGTTGCCTGGGGGTGTTCAGGGGCTGAAGTGTGCCGCTGCTCACCACATCTAGGAAGAAGAGGAAGGTCTTGCAGGTTCCAAGATCAGCCCCTTTCTCACAACACGCATTATTCAGTCAAGAAGTAAGGAAGGAAAATGAGAAGGAAATGACAAACCACTCTAGCATTTTTGCGATGACCTTTGAGATCCCTTCCAGTTCTAAAACTGCGATCTTAAGTATTCAATAACCCCGTAAAGCATAGAGGGCAGGCACTCCTACCCACACTTTGCAGAAGAGGAAACAGCCTGGCACAGTCAGTGAGTACTATGGCCAATCTTCTGCCTCTTAATTAAGCCCAAGGCCCTTTCCACTGCACCGACTGCCTCTGACCCAAACCTTTTTTTCTTCTCCACCCTTCCCTTTAAACATGCTTGTCTTACAGCGGGGGCACAACGGTCAGCTTTGAGCTCGCTTTTATTTCACGATGATGGCCATCCCCAAACGGCAGGGCTATCTTTAGCCCTTCCTGCATGCGCACTGCCCGCACCCCGGCGCCAGAGGCGCGCAAGGAAACCCAGATCATTCCCAGGGCCTGGGGTGGTGCCCCACCAAGCGCTCTCGCAGCCCAGGTCGGAGGCGGTGGGCAGAGCGCGGCACCGAGTCAGCTGGGCGCGCAGGAGGAGCTGGCAGCGCAGCCTGAACATCCACGCGATCGCTATTTATACCGCGGCTGAGGCCGAAGCAGCTGCAGTGTGAGTGTGCGGATGTGTTTAAATTGCATGCGAAGTCTTTCAAAAAGCAGCCCACGAGGTTAGCGCTAGAAAGCCCCCTTCCAAATGGGGCGCGCCTCAGCTGCCCGGTGCCCAACAGAAATAACCTTGCTTTAGTCTTGAAGGAGAGGCGGAGGTCATCGAGGCAGCCGGCAAAGCAGCCGCCTCCTTCTCGGCTTCCTCCACAGCTTGCCATTTATTCTGCCTCGGATACCGGGCGCTTGGTTCAGTTGTAAACGCCAGCCAAGGTGTTGCCAAGAGCCAGGGCTGGCCTGTTTCTCTGGTACCAAAGAGAAGTACTAAGTTTTGTTTCTCCTGCCTCACGTATTTCCTGGGGAACGAAAAACCGACTGGGGTCTGAAAGTTGAGCCCTGACGAAGCATCAGGCAAGGCTGGGCTCTCCCCATCACTCCATTCCAGCTGTGTTTCTGCAGCTGTGCTGCAGATTTATTTGTGTCAAGGAACTGGAGCTCCTGTGACTCATGAAAACGTAAAGAGAGAAAGCTCTTTTATTGCTTCACTAGGAATGGGTTCCCCCCTAGTCCCCAGTTTCAAAGTATTTCCTTGATTTCCCAAATATTTCTAAAATCGCCCCCCTTCAGGCCTTGTGGGTAACTTTTCAGAGCACAGGATTCAGGTTCTGGAGTGTTGGGGTTTGCGAGGAGAGAAGGAAAATGGGGTGGGATGGGAAGGGCAGGGAACAGAGAGAGGAAATTCAGCATCTTTGCCATTTCCATATACGGATTTTCTGAATCATCAGTGGGAACACGTGTGCAAAATGGAAAAGAGAGAGGGGTTAATAGATCAGGCCCGTTTGGTCAGAAGGTAGGGCTGAGGGGGAGAGAGGATATGGCTGCCCCAAAGAGGAAGGAGTTTCTGCCAGATGTTTGTCCTCTAGCTCCTTCACTCAGGAGAGGGAAATGTCTGTCATGGCAAGAGGGCTACTGGAGAAACAAGCCATGTTTCTGGGCTACTTATTTTGTGAGAGCTTCCATCTGATCACAGTGGGTTCTGGAATCTTCTCCTCCCTGATGATCTCTCAGGCTAGAAGTTACGTAGAGAGAGAGAGAAGTTAATTTAGGGACAGCCCAGTTTGGAATAAAGTAGAAAATCCATTACTGCAGGCTGTTTGCAAGAAAAAGATACTGTAAGATAGGGCTTTCTTGGGACATTTTGGATATTATTGCGTTGCACTGAATGAAGCTAGTGGAAAGCTTGCATGAAATTACTAACTCCTTTCCCTTTTCAAAATGTATTTCTATTCCATTAAGTATCCTAAGGATAATAAACCAATGCCACCAACTGGCTATGTGATTAAAGGTTTTATTTTGCCTCTCTGGGCCTCAGTTTCTTTATCTGTAAAAAGAGACTAGCTGTCCATCCTCACCCCCAAACTAAACTATAATGTGATTGGTAAAATATCTATGTTCTCTACTTCAGATTGCCCTGCAAGTTTAGTTTTGCTCAGAACTAGGATATAGAAGAGAATAGGACAGAAAAGAGAAGGGGCAGTTAGGTTGGTCTGGGTTTTTTTAAGTTTTTAGGTTTCAGAAATCTTTCTTGAGTTGAGGTATTAAGAAAATTTCTGATTGTTGATATTTTCCTTTTTATTTACAGAGGATCTAGTCTTTAATGAATGAATGCCTTTTGGTTTGAGTTCTGAAATCACAAGGGGGAAAAATTCAGTAGAGTTCTGTTTTAACGTAGTTCATTAATACATGGAGGCAGCCATGGCAAAGGTCCTGAAATTAGCAAGATCCATACCAGTTTTATGAACATGTATAGGTCACTTATCCTCTCCTTGCCCCAGGCAACTTTTTAGAACAAGAAGTCCTGTACTGATAGAGGGAATTGCTGATGGTTTAGCTCAGGGGTGGGGCCACATGTGGCGCTCTAGGAGAATTGTTTGGTGAAGCTTAGGTTCAGTCAAAGGGCCGCACTTGAGAACATAGAGAGTTACACATGGCCTTGAGGCTGCGGGTTCCCCACTTCTGGACTCTCTAGCTTCTATCCCTTGGGATATGTTATGATGCCCATTATATCCCCTAAAATATAACAGTTCCATGCAGTAAGTGCCTGGTGGAATACACTTAGGCTCTGAGGCAGATGTTAGTACAATTAAGGGGAGCCACTGTATTCACAGCACACGCCACCTTCCTACCACAGGTGCATTTAGACTGAGTTTCTGGTCATCAGGCATTAAACTGTGGGCTTTGGAGTGTGGAAGAGGACTGCAAAGATATCCATCTCCCAAATTTCCAATTATTGAAGTAAACAGAAAATATTTGCCTTTCTATCCAAGGTAATGAGGAAATAGATCAAACCAGCAGATGCCAAGTGTAAAATGGCATTAGGTGTGTGAGCAATTCTGTCTGAGCAAATGAGGGATGTCAGACCATTGGATTATGAAATAACCCAGGTGTATGATGACTAATTAAGGCTTTTTCAATGTATGCTGTGCTGCTTGTTTCAGCCATCAGCAGCTAGATCCCGAGCCTGATCCCTTATGGCAAAGGTCAAGTGCAAATAGCAGGAGATCTGGGTTTAAAGACTGGCTCTGAAACTTACTGGCTGCGTAGCCACGGGCATGAAGGTGGTACAGGGGAGAGAAGACTGGACTTGAAGTCATGAAGACTTGAGATCAAATCCTGCCTCACTCATTTGCCAGCTGTGTGATCCTGGGCTATTTCAACTTATCTTTTCTCAGCTTCAATTTCCCCATCTATAGAATGGGGATTATAGTTTTTACAAACTTCAAATGAGATACCATGTAAAGCACTTGACAAACTTTTTAGTGCTTCATAAATGCTAGGCATTGTTATTACTTTACTTTTCTATGCTTTGGTTCTTTATCTGTAAAGAAGATACCCAGAATAGTTCTGAAGAACTCAAGGTTCAATAGAAATATGAATTGTTATTGCAAAGATAAAAAAGTACCTCTCTACCCACACACTCTTGACCTTACCTGCCATGGGTTATCTTCACAAGTGTCCAAATGTGAACTATGATTGCTATCCTTGTTCCACAGATTTTTTTTAACTCAACCAAGCTCTAGGATCTAGTGGCCTTTCACTCTTGGGTGGGGTGTGTAGTGGTGGGGATGGTGGTGGGGCAGTCTCTTAAAATCTAATGGCTGGAAGTGATAAGGATTGCAGAATTTAGAGCTGGAGAGAATTTTGATGGCAAATGAATCTGACTGAGCCCCTCTTTTTATATGAGGGAATTTGGCAGTGGAAAGAGCTTGGCTGTAGAGTCAAGTCCAGAGTTTAAATCCACCTCCACACATGACTTTGGAAAACTTCTTAACCTCCTGGGGCCATTGCACTAGATGATCTGTAAGATCCTTCCCAGTTCCAAATCTTTGATTCTATAACCCAGAGAAGAAAATTGACTGTGCCCAAGGCTGAAAAGCAGTCTAGTAAAAATTGGGCATAGACCATTTACCAAGATAAAGTGAAAATGAATATATAACCAAGCTATAAAGGGAGATACTACAAGAAAATTTGGAAAACATAGAACATATTACCTAACAGACTTATGGATAAACAATTTACAAATAAACAAGAGATAAAAGGCAGTGTGATGTATAAAATGGATAATTTCAATTACATTAAACATTAATTTTTGTGGAATTGAATTTGATGAATTCAAATAGAATTCTCATGCCAAACTCAGTGACTGATGAAGCATTTATTAAGCACTTCCTGTGTGCTTCTTTGCTAGGCTCTAGGAAGACAAACACAGAAATGAAATAACTGTTTCTCAGAGCTTTTATACCCTTTCAGAGAAAACCACATGCATGTGTGTATGAGTATACACATGGAAGTATAAAGCAGTTGGGGGAAGGGTGTTGTGACTTCATTTAGAAGGTTTTATTTTGATTGCCATCATTTCTACCTCTAGAAAAATTTTTTTTTAACTTTTATCCCCCTCTCTCCACCTATTTTGAGAACTGAGTATTTAAGGAAATTAGGGAGCTTAAGGAATAAAAATGAGAGGAAGTGCATTTCAGACAAAGGGTACAGAACCCATGCAAAGGCTTGGAGATGGGAGATGGAATATCATATGTTTGGAATAATAAAAAGTCCAGTTTGGCATGAAGGAGAATCATATGTACTAAGGTTGTAAAGGGAAAATGAGGCCAGATTACAGACAGAAACTTTTGTATTTGATTTTAGTTGTAAGAGAGAGTCATTGGAGTTTATTGGGTAGAAGAATGACATGTTTAGACCCATGCTTTAGGAATATCACATTGGAAACTGTGTGGGGGATGGATTGAAGGGAAGAAAGACTCAAGGCAGGGAGATTAGTTAGGAGTCTATTACAATAGCCGAGGAGAGGTGATGAGTTGGGTGGTGGTTGCGTAGATAGAAAGAGGAGGATGAATTTCAGAAATATTCTGGAGGTAGAAATGACAATATTGGCAACTCATTCGATATGTGGGATGAGGGACAGTGAGAAGATGAGGAAGATACTGAGTGAATGGAAGAATGGTGGTGACTTTGACAGAAATAGGGCAGTTAAGAGAAAAGATGAGCTTTGGAGAATGAATTCTGGTTTGCAAATGTCGAATCTGTAGGAGCAAGGAGACTGTTGAAAATGTTCACTGGGTAGTTGGTTATGGTAAACTGAAGCTCAGAAGAAAAATTAGTATTGGATTTATAGATCTGGGAGTCATCTGCGTAGATATGATGATTAACCCCATGTTGTGATGAGGTCCTTGATTAAGAGAATTTATGAGCACTGAGGGATGGCCACAGTCAGACACAGTGATATGACTGATAATAAAGAAAAGGAGAGAGAAGTCAAGACAGGGAGCGCAAGAGACAGTAGTGCCATGAAAACTCAGAGAACAAAGTATCCAGGATAGAATTATTGACATTGTCAATTAATGCAGAGAAGTCAAGAACAAGGAGTATTGAGGTCATTAGATTTGGCAGTTATGAGATGATCATTAACTTTGGAGAACAACATTTTAGGATTTATGAGTGAGTAAAGAGAAAAAGTAGCATCAAGTCAGATCCATGCTAGAAGAGAGGGCAGATTGGTGATAGGGGTAATTAGAATGCTCAGTGTGTTGGGGAAGGGACAGATGGGGAGAAAATTTGGAACCCAAAATTTTGTGAAAATGAATGTAAAAAGTTAAATAAATTTATATTAAAAAAAACAAAAATACTGAGGGACGAAAGGATTAGATTTTATAGGGAAAACATAAAAATAAGTTTGGAAAGGGTTAAAGCCTACAGAGATAAAATGATAGGAAATTGGAATTAGATAAGGTAGTATCAGATCCTAGTATCTTGATCCTAGAAGTAGAACACTTACGGGCAATGGCAAGTTCAAAGGGCCATTCTTGTGTATGACTAGGGTACAATATGAAGGAAGAGGTCATGAGAGTTGAGTAATTTATATTTGAGATAACAGCCATGTGTATTTTGAAGTCTTAATAGCATTCGATCAGGAATTGGGGTGGAGGAAAGGACTGAGGCAGGCACTGAAGTCCTTGAAAAAGGCCAGGGAATGATCCATGGGGCAATAGATAACAATCAGCAACAGATTCTGGACTGGGTGATAAATTTGTGTGGAGTTAACTTCAAAGGAAGAGAAACTGTGGGTGATGGTAGCAGAGGGAGAGTCAGGAAGGGGAAACAGCGAGCAAGATGTATTCCAGTTCTCCCTTAGCACTAGTGTGTCCAGAAATACGAAAGACATTGGAATCAGTCTATATAGGATGGCCAGAGAGCTGGTGTTATTGTGGAGGACTTAGGTCTCTGTTAGTACCAGAGGGTATAAGAAAGAACTCTAAAATGAAGGGAAATTTGTTAATTATGAAATAGGGGGTCTAAAGGGCATGAACAAGATGGTGGACATAGCTGAGAGAGGGCCACTTGGAAGGCAGGATAAAGGTGTATTGGAATGAGAAAATGAGAAATGAGTTTTTGAGGTAATGTGTTCTTAGGTATCTGGCAATCGAATATCACTGAAACTGAGAAAGTAAAAAGGTGTAGGAGTTAGCTAATTATAGATAATTTGGATAGAGTAGTAATAGATGGAAACAACTTCCCTTTTGACGAGAATGTTATCTCTGCTCTGCCTTGTTGTCCTGGCTGCACCATCTGGGGTGATTACCCAGCTCCTCTGGGGACAGAGGTCCAAAGCAGGTTCTTGTCAGCATGTTCCGCTAACCCGGGTGATATCTTTGAGAAAAAACATTTATTAGGGGAGAGAAAGAAACCCAAAAAGAAGAAAGAGACAGACAGAGAGAGAGACAGAGAGAAACAGAGAGATAGAGACAGAGAGATAGAGGAAGAGAGTTACATAAAGTTGAATAAACATAAAGTTGAGGTGAGGACTGGAGGAAGGGTAGGACAAAAAGCCATTACTAGTAAGTACTTGGAGGGGTTAGCTGTGTAACTCATTAGAATGGGCCCATTTGTCAGCAGAAACACTAGGGAAGTGAGTTTTAATGAAGGAGAGTCAACCACCTCAAATTGTGATAGCCATACCATTATAATAGCAGACATTTGTTAAATAGTACTTGCAAGCTAACCACTGGCCATGACTGAGATAAATCAAGCTCATCCAACTTCTCCCTGAACTTGAAGTCAAGAGACCTGGGTTCAAATTCTGGGCTCTTCTACTTATCATCTATATGATATTAGGTATGTCACTAAATTTTTCTGGACTAGATCCTCATATGCAAAATAAAAGCATCAAGCTGTGTAGCCTCTAACGTCCCTTAAAGTTATAAATCTGTAATGCCAAATGTCTTCCTCTTGTCATTTACAAGCTGCATGACTTTGGGAACACAGGTTGTTCTCAGGACCTCCTGTTCTTCCTCTGAAAATAAACCATTTCGACCATATAATCATTTTAGGTTCCTTTTAGATACAACTTCTATGGTGTCTGAGACAATAAAACTATTCTCTGCGCACTTTAGAATCACACTATTTGTTTAACTTGGCAATGAACTGGGAAGATAGATTGGCCCTCCTCCCTTTAGATGCAGAAACCTCATTTCAGCGAGGTCACACAAGTTGCCCCAATTCACACAGCAAAGGAAAGGCAAAGAAGCAATCTGAATTCATGGTACTGAGATTTCAGTTTGCCCAGAATGTTCATCATATCTCTCCAAGGATGATGCCAACTTCATTTTGGATGAACTTTCTTGCAGGGCCTACCATAATACAATGCTCCCATGGACTCTGGTGAACGTATTTTGAATTTTATTGATAGTGATGACAGGTAGAGGGGTTGAGGGACAGAAACAAGAGAGTGGATAAAACTGGTACATCAACCTGACTTGGAAATAATTTCTATTCATTCCTTCTTCCTACTGACTGAACACCTGGTGTGTGTGTGTGTGTGTGTGTGTGTGTGTGTGTGTGTGTGTGTGTGTGTGTGTATAGATACACATAAATATGTATATATACGTATCCACATGTGTGTGTGTATAGATACACATAAATATGTATATATACATATCCACACGTGTGTCTGTGTATTTGTTTTAGTCTCTGAATTTCCTTGGAGAAACTAACAAAGGAGGAGGAAAAAACTACCACGTAGTTCAACTTCCCATAAAAGATTGGAACAGCTCAATCGTAGCCATTCTGTTCTCTGATGTTAATGAGTAATTAAGCATTTTCAAAGTCATATTACTTATCCTATTAAGGGGCAAACTCACTCTGCTTACTATATGCATTAGTGATCTACCCGAGCTTAACAGAACTTCGGTTATATGCAGATTTCCATTCTGATATTAATTTTACGGTCTGCTGGCTAAAAAATGTATGTAGGCAGCATTTAAAAAGGGCATATTGGAGCTGATCAAACCTCCAGTGTTGCTAAAAAGATGCTACAATCTATCATCCTCTTCTCCATGAGTATTGCCCTAATCAGTAATAGCACTTTTGGAATTTGGCCACAACACTGAAATAATCCTTCTCCCTCTCTCCCACAATCATCCACCCCACCCCAAATATATGCTCATTTGCATTGGCTACAGGGAAACATTACATGAGCTGCATTCTGGATTGGGCTAGTTCTTTCCTGTCATTATGCTTAGGTTACAAACCCTTAAAAAAATGGAGACTATAAAAAAAATCTATCAATGAAATTTCTTTTTTGGAATTATTTTTCTACTTTTATTGATGACTTTTATTTTAAAAATAAAAATAAATCACTATCATTTATGTTACATTCCTTTACAAAATTCTTTCTCTTTCTTCTTCTGTTGAGAGAACCATCTCCTGTAACAAAGATTAAAAAAAGAAAAAATGAGAAAAAGAAAAGCAGTTCAGCACATCTAATACAGCAGTCATGTATAAGAAAATAGTCCCCCAGCTCTGTAATTAAGAGGAGGCACATTTACTCTACTTTTCTTCTACTGTTAGGCTTAGGCATTATAATTATGTAGCATTCAGTTTCCACCTTTATTCCCTTTTTTTTTTTTTTTTAACCTTCCATTTATATCGTTATAATAGTTGTTGGGGATATTGTTTTCCTGGTTCTGCTTATTTCACCAAAGTAAAGTTCATATAGGTCTTCTCATGCTTCTCTGAATTTTTCATATTTATTATTTCTTATACTACTGTAATATTCCATTCACAAACTACAATTGGTTTAATCACTCCCCATTAGATGGGCATCTATTTTGCTTACAGTTGTCTACAGATGAATGAAGAATTTGGGGTTTTCTCTGTGTGTGTGTGTGTGTGTGTGTGTGTGTGTGTGTGTGTGTGTGTTCTTGGTCTCTCTCTTCAGGCTTTACATTGGATCAATAGTACAATTCAATAAAAAAATGACACTAATATGTGATAACTTGTTAATTTTATCCATGTGGAATCAAATACCAGACTTGGACTGATTTTTTTTCAATTTTTAATTGCTTGCTCTTGTATCGTAGTATTGTATCCTTACTCACTTAAGGTTTTGATATTGTCTATGCAGAGATAGGTAGGAAAAAAATTAGGAGGCTTGAGTTCTAGCCCTAGGTTCACCACTAATTGTTTTTTCCCCATAGGGAACTGATGTATGTCAGTCATGCATCACTGGACAATTTTGGGGACTAGATAGGAAGAAAAATCCCATCCTGGGGAAAGAGGGAATGATACAAATTATGGTCTAAGAAAATATAAGCCAAATGATAGGCCTGGTTAGGAAACTAATTTTCTCTGGAACCCTGAAATCCAAGAAGTTGAGACAAGTAGGAAGCTAGGTTCAGGACCAGAAGTAGCTTCTAGCCACCAGGGAGATCAGAATTAGATCAGCAGGTATAGTGTTTCTTTTCGACCTTGGCATTTGGTGCTGGTTATGATCTTTGCCCCTGTTCTGTGCTGATGTGGAGTGTGTTCAAGGGCTAGGTCTACCCTGACTTCTTTCTGACTGAACTATACCAATAAGGCGATGGGATCAAACAACTAAGAATTGAAAGTTATGAAGTCTGGGCAGAGGTAATAGTAAAGCTGAACACTGAAAAGTAATGCCGAGGGGATATGATATTGATTGAGGGACTGGGAGTTCTAAAAGTACCGTATTTCATCACATAATCCTCACACCCTATGTTTTTATTTTAATTCAAAACTTTATTTATAACCTTTCATTTCATATCACATGATATAATTTGGTTCATCATTCCATTTAAAAGGTAAATAGAGCAGCGATGTATTCATCAGGGGCATACGCATGTGCATTTATCTCTCCCCCATTTCATACAGGGGGCCTAGAATTCTCAGAGCATATGCATTGTCAACATTCAATTTTAATGTATATTTTCAAGCATTCCATGCTTCCTAATCTTTCACCAAAGACAGTTTAGTAATAAGTGATTTTAAGTAATAATGGCACAACTTTTAAAAAGGTTCAAATAATGGTCATACCCTAATTTTTGGCAAAGAATTTGGCATAAAATCTGCAATGATTATGCAGTGAAATACAGTATACCAAGCTCTTATGGTAAATATTGAAAATAGAGTACCATATTCCCTTGGGATGGTGTGCACTTCAAAGGCAGCTTTGACCATAAGAAACAACTCTTCCTAGATTGTGTAATTCTTTTCATCTTTGTCCTTTGTTTTGTGGGGGAAATCTGCAGGGATCCAGGGCGTGATGGATGGTAGCATGATCTAGCAGGGTGATTCCTCTTCTCCCACTTCTATAGCAATATTAGATCTTTTGCTCTCTAGAAGGAAATATTTCTGTTATTTGAAGTTTATTAAGATAGAGAACAAAGCCAGCCTATTCTTCAGGTCAGTAAATAATCTATAATTTCCATGGCAATGCTTTGAGGTGCTTTAGCGGATCAATGAGAGGTTCTCTTGAGAAATGGGCTTTTGCCATGGAGTGTTTATAATGCCCTTATAAGTCTTTCAAAAGTTGGTAAATTTGTCAGTTCAAGACTGAGAGGGAATTCTTTCAACAAAGAGGTGGCCCTTTTATTTGTCATCTAAAACTCCTCTGTATGTATAAGTGATCTCATTCCATCTCACTTCCTCTATCATCATCACTCTCCCTAACCTTCAGTCATTCCTTGTCCACTGGATGTTTCCCTTCTACCTAAAATCATGCCCATGTTTCACCCACCCTCCAAAGATCCTCACTTGATGTATCCCTGCTCTCCCTATCATCCTATCTCTCACCACCCTTTGTGGCTAACCTCCTTGAAACGGTCATCAACAACAGGTGACTCCACTTCCAAGAGGACTTGCTTTCTTCTTAACTCTCTATGCTCTATCTTCCTGCCTCATAAATCTAAACCATGCTCTCCAAAGTTACCAGTGATCTCCTAATTGCCAAATTTAATAATGTTAATCCTCATTTTTCTTGACTTTTCTGCAGTCTTTAACACTATCAATCAGTCTCCTCTTGAGACTGATTCTCTTTTCTCTAGGTTTTTGTGACACTGTTCTCTCCCGCTTCTCCTTCTGCATGACTGATCACTCTTTTTCTGTTACCTTTACTGGATCTCCATCCAGGCTATGCTGTGGGAGTCTCCTAAGGTTCTGTCCTGGGCCTTTATTTTTGCCCTTCTATACTATTTTACTTGGTGATTTCATCAACTCCTGTGGTTTTATTTTTTATATCTGTGACAATGATTCCTGGGTCTACTTGCTAAGCCCTAAACTCCCTCCTGATTGCCAGTCTCCCATTTCCATTAGATATCTTGAATTGGATGCCCAGTAGACATCTTAAACTCAACATATCCAAAACTGAAACTCACCATTTATAAAACGGAACTCATTATCTTCCTCTCCCAAACTTTCCCTCTTCCTAACTTTCCCATTCCTGGTGAGGGTCCCATCATCCTTCTGGTTACCTAGGCTTACAACCTGATTATGAGCCCTTCTCTCCTCATTCTCTCTTCCCCCTACCTCCCATCATCCAGTAAGTGGTCAAGTCCTGTAGTTTCCAGCTTCATGGCATCTCGTATATGTGCCTCCTTCTTTCCTCTGACAATACAACCACCTTAACACATGCCCGCCTCACCATCTCATGCCTGGACTATTGGAATAGCTTTCTACTTGGTCTTCCTGCCTCAAATCTATCCCTATTTCAACCCATTCTTGACTCAAACGTCAAAATGATCTTCCTAAAGTGCGAGTCTAACAGTGTCATTGCCCCAATCATCCAACCCTATTCAGTATTCTCCAGTGGCTCCCTATTACTTCCAGGATCAAATATAAAATCTTCTGTTTGGTTTTCAAAGCCTCTCATAACCTAGATGCCTTTTGCCTTCCCAGTCTTGTTATATCTTCCTCCTTTCTATGTATTAAGATCCAGTGACACTGGCTTTCTTTGCACAAGACTCCATCTTCTGCTCTAGACACTTGCAATGCTTAGAATTCTCTTTTTCCTAATTGCCACCTCTAGCTTCCCTGGCTCCCTTCAGGATTCAGTTAAAGTCTCACTTTCTGCCAAAAACCTTTCCCAGTCCTTAGTTTTAATGCTTTCCCTCTGAGATGATCTCCTATTTTTACCCCTTTTTTTGTACAGAGTAGTTTGCATGTTGTCTTTCCCATTACAGCTCTGTGAGAGTATGAATTGTTTGGTTTTTTTACCTCTTTTTATATCCCCAGCACTTAGCGCAGTACCTGCTTACTTTATAAATGTGAGTTGACTGACTCACTGATAGCCTCATTTGCTCTTGGGATATGCTCTTGTATTTCAAGTGATGACAGGGCCACTCCTCTACAAAGCCGGAGTGAGAACAGGATCACACACTAAAAGCACTTTGCAAATCCAAGAGGGCTATATGAATATGAGTTGTCACTGTAATGATTCTGTTTTGTTTTCTTTTGAAAATACTGGATGAATTGTTTTCAGCAACAATAAAAGAAAGACCAAGGTCATTGGGAGAAGTAAATGGGCCTTCCATGTCTGGAAGGCCAACTTAACGTTGACACTTCTCTCGATCCTGACCAAGCTATAGTCTCTCTCTCTCTCTCTCTCTCTCTCTCTCTCTCTCTCTCTCTCTCTCTCTCTCTCTCTCTCTCCCTCCCTCCCTCCCTGTCCCCATCCCCCCACCAAGAGCTCTGGTAGGGAAGGTAGAAGACCGAATAATTCTTTTCCTTCAGTTATTTTCCTAGGGTCATATCTCTGGTCTAGTCAATGAATAGTCACAGCTGGCTGACTTCTAAAGCTAAATTGACTCCACAATTGAGCCACCTGGATGGAGATAGTTTCTCTGCTCTAGTGATTGGGAATCTAAGGCCTCGAGGCCACACGTGACCCTCTAGATCCTCAAGTGTGGCCCTTTGAATCCAAACTTCACAGAACAAATCCCCTTAATAAAAGGATTTGTTCTGTAAAACTTAGACTCAGTCAAATGACTGCACCCAAGGACTTAGAAGGTCACATGTGGTATTGAGGTGCAGGTTCCCCACCCCTGAGCCCTTAGACTATGCTAAATCAATCCGTACATCTTGATACTTGTGGTACTGAGCAGGTGGGGGGGCGGGGGGGTTGATCTGAGGGCTATGGCTTAAAGCAACTTCTATTGATTATGGGTAATCTGTACAGCTGTGCTGCGCATGCGAGGTGACCTTCCCTGAGTGCTGCAAAATGACTGAATTATGTAGGTCTTGCCAACTTATTTTCATTACTTTTGGAGAATATCAAGAGTGTTTTAAGGATGAGTACTACAACCTTTTGAAGCTTTACACAAGGCTTCAGGAGCCTGGGCTACTGCTGGATCACTGCTCCAGAGCAGCAGAAGCAGCAGTTCATAAATTGTTTTGTAACCATCACTGGGATTGCCTGACATTTCTGGAGTACTCCCTCTCTTAAAGTCAGTCAGTCAGTAAGCATTTACTAAGCTCCTGATAGGTAGCAGGCACTGTATTAAATATTGGGGATGAAAAGGAAGGTAAAAGAAATGTCCTGTCCTTGGAAGAACTCGCAGTTTAATAAGGAAGAAAATATGCAAACAACCACATGCTGCAGAAATAGGGAGTAATCAACAGAGGGACGAAACCAGAATAAAGAAGGGTTGAGGACATATTCCTGTAGGAGGTGGGATTTTAACTGTGACTTGAAGGAAGCCAGAGATGCCAGGAGGTGGGGATGAGGAAGGAGAGTATTCCAGGCACAGGGGACAGTCAGAATAAATTTCCAGAGCAGAGAACTAGAGCTTCATTTATAAAAGTTCCTATACTTTCATGTAGCAAGTCACCACAAGACTTAGTGCCTGGGGAAATTTGCTTGTGAAGATTGCCCATAGGTAGATGCAGGTGTAAAAATAGATGAGGAATGGTCATTTATAGTAGACAAGGGAGGCAATATGCTGAAGTAGTTTTTGTCCTTCATTCTTGAAAAGGACTGTGATACTAGGAATGTGATACCATGAGTTGCAAATGAATTGGATTTAAGTGAGGAAAGGCTGTGCAAAGTCACCAGCCTCACTCACCTCCAGAGCCAAGAGAAACAAAGATGCTTTAGGGAAAAGGATGCAGCTAGGTGGCACATTGAATAGAGCACTGGGTTTGGAATTAGAAAAACTCATCTTCATGAGTTCAAATCCAGCCTCAGATACTTACTGGCTGTGTGTGAAATGGGCAAGTCATTTCACTATGCTTGCCTCTGTTTCCTCTTCTATAAAATGAGCTGAAGAAGGAAATGGCAAATTGCTTTAGTATCTTTGCCAAGAGAACTCCGAGTGGGGTGCTGAAGAGTCAGACGTGACTGATACAACTGAATTGCAATCAAATAGTGAAAGGGATACTGACTCTGTTGTCATAGGACCTGAGTCAAATTCTGTCTCTGATTCTTACTTCCTCTATGACCTTGGCTAAATGACTTAAACTCATTGGGTCTCAGTTTTTTCATCTCTACAATATGTGGGGATTAACTCAGAGGTCCTTTCCAGCTCTACATCTGTGATCCTGTGATTCTGAGAGGTCTTCTGTAGGGACAAGCAGACTGGTCCATAGATTGGTCTTTGCTTCGTATAACCCACTGGGTGCTCAGTATGGATAAGCTTGACATGGTATCCTCAGATACTGACCCGTTCTCCTTGTGCTTTATGGGCTTGGAGGTTCCCCTATAATTGTTCACATTCAAAGACACACGTTGATGTGCACACTTTGCCAAATAAACACAGGCAAATTCACTATAGATGGGCATAGTTAAACCCTCCAAAACATGACCTACCAGAGCAGGGATATTTCATGCTAAATCCTGGTTTGGGATCTGGAAGTAACTGGCATAATCTTCCAGAATTCAAGCCCTTCTTAGAGCTGATGGTTAATAATCTTCACTCTAAATGTCATTGTTCAGTTGCTTTTAAGTTGTGTTGAATTCTTACTGACCCCATTTGGGGCTTGGCCAATTTACTGGAGTGGTTTGCCATTTCCTTCTCCAGCTCATTTTACAAATGAGGAAACTGAGGCAAACAGGGTTGAGTAATGCCCAGGGTCACACAGCTCGGAAGTGTGTAAGGGCAGGTTTGAACTCAGGAATATGAGTCTTTCAGACTCTAGGCCCAGACACTCTATCCACTACCCCATCACTCTAAACAAGTCTCCTTGAACTCCTGATGCAGTCCCTTCACCCCTGGCTCCCAACATAGTCTAATACTATGAAGGTGAAGGTGAGAGTGGCTCAGTGGGGAGCCTGCCCCATTCAGTGAGACACCATGTAGGCTATTGACCTTCACATAGTTAGTTAGGAATCTCTGAGTTTGAAATTCATGAACAACATGAATTATTTCCCAAACGTCTTCTTGTTGCTGGTGAAAAGACTGAGGCTTTGTCAGCTGAAACCACCTGCTGTCTAAACCAGAAATTCACTTGATGCTAGGGTCTGGTTCAACTGTCACTTTAACTTTGAGGTATTGGAATGTCAAGCACTATGTTCATATCCTTTACAGAGGGGCCAGGAGGTCCCTGGGATTAGGAGGCCTGGATGATAGGAGTGTTTGTGGTGGAGGAGAACATTTCTCTGCTGGAGACAGGTAAGCTCTGAGTCTGGAACCAAATAACCTTAAGCTAAAGGCTGGGGTTGAATCAGGTTCTCCAGGTGGGAAATCCAAGGAGTGGAGATAAGTGGGAAGTTAGACTGGAAATACCACCATATGAACATAGTGCTTGACATCCCAAAATAGATGATCAGTGACCAACAACGGCAGTGTATCCAGACACACTATAAAGTTCCCAATACCTCAAAGTTAAAGTGACAGTTGAACCAGACCCTAGCATCAAGTGAATTTCTGGTTTAGACAGCCTTCTGTCTAGATAAATATTCAGTTATTGTGTCTGATTATCTCCCTATTGAATTAGGGGCCCGATTTATTTGAACTGAGTGAATGGACTAGGTATCATGCTTTTGGATATACATGGTCCTGGTGTCCCACAAGGTAGTAGGAGTTGTGTTGATGGAGCACATTCCAGTCAAATTTGGTGACTTTCTCCAGTTTGTGATCTCTCCTGTTCCCATGCAATTTGTTTATTTAGGTCATCCCCAGTGCCTAGAATATACTCCCTCCACATCTTGGCCCATTGAGCTCCTTCTATCTTTCTGAGGCCTAGCTTAGGTGTCATCTTACCCCTTATGTCCTTAGCTGAAAGTTCTTCCCCTTCAGATTTTTCTAGAGCATTTTGTCTATCTTCTGTCTTTATCACCCTCTACTAGTAGGATTCATATCTGTGTATCTAGGTATACCCTCTTTTGAATTATGAATCACCTTGAGGACAGAAGCTATGCTATTTCCTCTTTGTAGCTTCAGTGTTTAACACAGAGAAGATATTTAATAAATATTTGTTGAATTTAGTTGAACCCTGGTTAGGAGAGTTCTCAGCACTGGGGGAATAAGACTCTTTTGACACCAAGCTTCCTGGGTCATATTCCTTCCACACAGCATAGTACCTTGTTTCCCTGGGATGTCCTGGTGATGCTTAAGCAGAGTGGAATTTGCTGACTATACAAGACCAATGCTGCATGATGAAAGCTTTCTGAGGAGAAAGCCAGACTCCTTCTCCGAGAGATGGCTTGCTCTAGTCTCCAGTCCATCACTTAGCATGTATTAAATACCTACCTACTATGTGCCACCCACTGTATTAGGTGCTGGGAATACAGAGATAAAAATGAAAAACTCCTTGCCTTCAGGGAGTTTATATTCTATTGGAAGGAGACAACAGGTACACATATAAATATGCAAAAATAAATAAAAGGTGATTTTAGAAAGAGGAACAAGCAACTGTGAGAATCTGGAAAGACTTCGTGGAGAAGGTGATTTTTTTGTTGTCTGTCAGTCAGTCAACACGCACATACTACGTATGTGCTAAATGCCGGGTATACAAAGAAAGTGGGGAAAAAGGAAGGAAACCAGGGATTTCAAGAGAAGGTAGTTAGGAGGAAGAACATTCTGGTATGAGGGACAGACCATACAAAGGCATGAGGACAGCAGTGTCAAGTGTGGGGAAATAGCCCATTTGCCTAGATTGTGGAGTATATGATGAGGAAAATATATAATACACTGGGACAGGTCCCATCTCATATGACTGACCCAAACTCATCTTGTCTTTAGAGATAACAGCAAAACCAATCTAGATTTAGATTAAACTAAGAAGACCACATTCTGTAAAATGATACCTAGCTGAGCCTAAGTGGTGGCCAGTAAAGAGTAGACATACCATTAAGCTGGGAAATCAGTAAGTAAAAATAAGAGGTAGGAGGAAGACTGATTATCTTCAGTTATCTTCAAAGATAACTTCTGCCTATTTCACAGTTTAAAACCAAGTGACAATCTTTCTTCCTTCTTCCCTTTCTTTTCCTTCCCTTCTTCTTCCTTCTCTCTCTCTCTCTCTCTCTCTCTCTCTCTCTCTCTCTCTCTCTCTCTCTCTCTCCCCTCCCTCCCTCCTTAACCTTGTCATAAAGCAAAACAAATTATCTGGTGAAACTGTGAAATACCTAACCCCTCCCCCTGGCAACCTAGTCATTCCCTCTGCCTTGGTATTCTATATAAACCTTGTTCCCACTTCTCCTCCTTGGGTACTCCAGCACTTGCTGCTAGTACCATGAGCTGCAACAACTTTGCCCTGATTAAAGATTTTCATTTTGTTGTATTGACTGTTTTCATTAAAATTTCAGGTTGAAATCCTGATTGCCTCAAAGAAAAAATTAAACTGTGCTTGATTTTTCAACCTGCTCAAAATTTAATCCACTGGGCTCTGAGACTATGATCAACCTGGCTTGCTTCCCTTGTAGCCTCTTCGAGTTGATCTGTTTGTACCCAGCTAGCTTATCAATGCTTATTCCCATGAAATATTTTTCAGGCTTGAACTATTTCCCACATTAGTAAAGACGTAAGTACCCCTTTATGTATTTGCTACATCCACAGCAAGACAAACCCACTTTGAATGTTCAGATATAGTTGGAGAATTATATTCAACAGATGATCTCAATGCTTGCAATAGAGAGCATTACTCCCCTCTACAAGACATTATGCTAAGGTTCATGATAATCTGGGAAATGTTCTTTCTTGCCTATTCACTCTTACCTCCCCCCAAAAGAAAGAGGATTCCACAGTTTCATTTAGATTTCTTGCCTACAGCCTGTGAAGTGGCTTTGCCTATAAGATAGAAGGATCCTATATCAAGAGGTCTTAGGGTCTAGTCTTTCCCCTACACATACTCATTGTGTGATCCTGGGCAAGTTATTTAACCTTTCAGTGCTCTATGCAACTCTCAAAAAAGGACTTTAAGTTGCAGAAAAGGTGCTGACCTGCATTGGTAAAGAATTTTTCCTCATCTGGGAGTTCTCTATGCCGATAAAAAAGCATAGGTACAGTTTCTATCCTACCTATAGTCCTCTGGTAGCTGATTAGTAAAGGTTGGCTTTTTTATGGAATGGGCTAGACAACACAGCAGAAAGAAGGAAGGGAGGAAAGAAGAAAGGAAGGAAAGGGGGAGGGAGGCAAGGAAGGCAGGAAGGAAGAAAAGGAAGAAGGGAGAAAAGGGAGGAAAGGAGGGATGGAAAACAGAAAGCAGTCTGCTAAATACTTTACAAATATTAGCTCATTTCATCCTCACAGCAACCTGGAATGTAGGTGCTATTATTAACCCCATTTTGCAGTTGAGGAAACTGAGGCAGAGATTAAATGACTTGCCCAGGGTTACACAGCTAGCAAATATCTGAGGCTGGATTTAAACTGAAGTCTTCCTGACTCCAGGCCCAGTGATCTAAATACTGCACCATCCAGATAGCAAAAAATCTTGAATGTGAGAGGACTACTGTCTCCTGTGATGCTTGCATTAGAGAGGAATGAGAAGCAATGGTGTAAGATAAAAAAATCATTAGCCTGGAAGTGAGAGGTCAAGGTTCTTGTCCCAAATCTGTCATTAACTATCTTTGTGACTTTGGGAAAGTCACACATGTCAGGTCCTCAGTTTACTCCTGTGTGAAAAGGAGGGCATGCACTAGCTAGATCAGATGTTGGCAAACCAGAGCTGGATGCAAACCCTGCACCCCTGCCTGTTTTTGTAGGGCCCTCGATTAGCCTTCAGGGTAGCCTGTCTGCCCCTCAACTCGATCGTCCTCAGCTCTAAATGTCTGGAGAAGGAAGTGGCAAACGCTCCAACATCTTTGTCAAGAGAACTCAAAAATGGGGTCATGAAGAGTCAGACATGACTGAACTACAGTTCTAAATGACTAGAATTCCCTGAAAAATTCAGAGAATGGGTATGGGAAAAATGCCTACCGTTTGGAAGCAAATATGAGAGAATAAAAAGTGCCAAAGTGGACCAGTTAGACTAGTGGTACTGCTAGCTCATTATTCAGGTCTCTGAAGAGGGCACCCCCATCCTGTAGTGCAGCATGACTGGTGTTCTTTATAGTTAGAGCAGTGCTAGCTCATTTGGCTTTTAACTCTTTTCTAGGACTAGATCTCCAATACTATCTTCCTCTCCCCTCCTCCTCCCCATTCCAATGACAAAAAGAAACTGGTTATGAAGGACCTCCCTAAAAGACAAACAGACTTTGAATCATCTGAAAAAATGCATTTAGCATGCAAAATTGAACTTTTCTGCTGCCTTTAAACAGGGTACGCTGTTTTCAGTTGTATCTGATTCTTTGTGACTCCATTTGGGGTTTTCTTGACAATGATACTGGAGTGGTTCCCCATTTCCTTCTCAATTCATTTTACAGGCCTAAACAGGGTTATATTCAATTGATTTTTATAACATTTATTTGGCCAATTACTAAGTTCCAGGTATAGTGTTAAAACACTGAGGTTACAAAGGCAAAACCTATTCTGGTCTCCAGGGAGCTTACATTCCTTTGATAATAGGTACCATGGAAGAATCAGGAACAAAATGAAGGTTCATTGTTAATTTTTTAATTCACTCAACAGACATTGATGTAGTACCTACAACATGCAAGGAAGGACCTGCCACTATGTCCCCCTTCCTCATAGATTGAGGTGACCCTGGCCCAAGAGTTCTTAACATTTTTTGTTTCATGGACTCATTGGTAGCCCACTGAAACCTATGCCCATTTGCAGAATAATAGTTTAAATAAATAAAATAGATTGCAAAGAAAATTAATTATATTGATATATAATTATCAACAGCAAATTGTTTTGAGATTGGGTTTCCTGCTCTTGCCCAAGTTGATAGTACAGTGGTTTCTCATAGGCTCAGTCTCATTAGTCGTTGCCACAGAAGTCTTGATCTGCTCCATTTGACTAGGGCCAATTTGCCCCTCCTCAGGCAGCCTGATGACACTTCCCCTGTCCCAAAGGGTTCATTATATTGGTGCCAGATTAAGAAAGACACCCTATCTGAGCAGCATATGTTAGGTGCTGGAGAGGCCAATAAAAATAATGAAATAATCCCTACTCTTTAGAAGCTTACGCTCCAATGGGGGTTGGAGGGGGGCAGAGAAGAAGAGAGGAGAGAGAGACACACACACACACACACAGAGGGAGGGAGAGAGAGAGAGAGAGAGAGAGAGAGAGAGAGAGAGAGAGAGAGAAAGGAGGGAATAAGCATTTATACTGTACCTACTATGTGCTAGGCACTGTGCAAAGGCTCTACAAATATGTCATTTGATCCCACAACCATCAGTAAGGTAGATAGTATTATTCACCTCTTGCAGCTAAAGAAGCTGAAGCAGAAGCTAAATGACCTGCCCAGTGTCACACAGTTACTAGGTGTCTGAGGCTGCCTTTGAATTTCTGCCTTTCAGATTGCTGATCTAACACTTTGTAGGTAGATCTCTATATGTATGTTTATAGTTGGGAGAGAGTAAAAAAAGTGGAAGATGGTGCTTGAGCTGCATCTTGTAGAAACAGAAGAATTCTATGAGGCAGAGGCAGGAGAGAATGCCTTGCAGACATGGAGGTATGCCAATGTAAATGGATGGAGATAGGAGGTAGAATATCATGGGTTAGGGACAGAAAGAGGGTCAGCATGTCGGTATCACAAAGTGCAGGATTGGGGGGGTTCTATTTATTCACTCTGTACTCTCAAAAGGCATAGAGGACTTTAAATATTTAACTTGTCCTAAAACTACATACTTCAAGGTTATGAGGCTACCTCCTGGATCCATCTAGTGTTCCAGTGTTTGACGAACAAATTAACTGTCTTAATCTCGTAGATTTGGCTTATATCCATTGCCCCATGGCTTCGGCATGGTTTCTGTAAACCTAAAATAATCCTCCAGATATAGTTTCATTTAAACATTATCCTGCCAGATATATTTGTGTTTGAATAGATTATCTTCCATATTTATTTGCATTAATTCATACATTCTCTTTTTCATCTTTTTTCTTCCTCCCTCTTTCCTTCCCTCCTGATTTTTGTTTTTTCCCTTCTTTTTCTATTCCTTCCCTCCTTCACTTCCTCCCTTTTTTTCCTTCTTTTCATCACTCCTTCCCTCCTTCACTTCCTCCCTCCTTTTTTCCTTCTTTTCATCACTCCTTCCCTCCTTCACTTCCTCCCTCCTTTTTTCCTTCTTTTCATCACTCCTTCCCTCCTTCACTTCCTCCCGCCTTTTTTCCTTCTTTTCATCACTCCTTCCCTCCTTCACTTCCTCCCTTTTTTCCTTCTTTTCATCACTCCTTCCCTCCTTCACTTCCTCCCTCCTTTTTTCCTTCTTTTCATCACTCCTTCCCTCCTTCACTTCCTC
>CM053772.1:80442937-80457616 GCA_028658325.1 Potorous gilbertii | reverse complement strand
TTCCCTCCTTCACTTCCTCCTTTTCTCCTTCTTTTCGTCGCTCCTTCCCTCCTTCACTTCCTTTTCCCTTCTTTTCGTCGCTCCTTCCCTCCTTCACTTCCTCCTTTTTTCCTTCTTTTTGTCGCTCCTTCCCCCCTTCACTTCCTCCTTTTTTCCTTCTTTTCATCGCTCCTTCCCTCCTTCACTTCCTCCTTTTCTCATTCTTTTCGTCGCTCCTTCCCTCCTTCACTTCCTTTTTCCTTCTTTTCGTCGCTCCTTCCCTCCTTCACTTTTTCCCTTTTTTCCTTCTTTTCATCACTCCTTCCCTCCTTCACTTCCTCCCTCCCTTTTTTCTTCTTTTCATTACTCCTTCCCTCCTTCACTACCTCCTTTTTTCCTTCTTTTCATCGCTCCTTCCCTCCTTCACTTCCTCCCTCCTTTTTCCCTTCTTTTCATCACTCCTTCCCTCCTTCACTTCCTCCTTTTTTCCTTCTTTTCATCGCTCCTTCCCTCCTTCACTTCCTCCTTTTTTCCTTCTTTTCGTCGCTCCTTCCCTCCTTCACTTCCTCCTTTTTTCCTTCTTTTCGCCGCTCCTTCCCTCCTCCATTCCCTCAGTATAGTTCACTAAACTCTCGCCTGTCTCCTTTTCATATTTTAACCAAGGATACCTTCAGGAAGTGTGAGATCATTATTCCCACATCTAAACCCATAATCCTAAATATTGGAGGGGAAAAATAAGTTTATTTACTGAATTTGCAAAGAATCTCGTGGGCTAATCTTGAGAGAACATAAAATCCTTGTGACAGAGATGATCATTTTTGTCTTTGTTTGCCCAGTGCGAGCATACAGTAGGTACTTAGTAAATGCTTGATTAATATTCAGGGAATGCTAGCCATTATCTGGATTGCAAGCCATGACTTTACACTCAGTACCTCACTGAGGGTACTTGAGACCATTTCATTAGCCGAAGGACCTGAAGATATGCAGTATATAATGTGTATTTATATGTATGTATGTATGTGTGTTTGTGTGTGTATGTATGTATAGATTATATATGTGTATTATACATAGGTATGTGTGTATACATATACAAATATTTTAAAAGTCTTCAGTTCAGTCATTTTTCAGTTGTCCAATACCATTTGGGGTTTTCTTGGCAAAGATACTGGAGTAGTTTCCCATTTTCTTCTCCATCTCATTTTATAGGCTGAAATGTGTCAGGGTCTCACACTGACTGAGGCCGGATTTGAACTCAGGGAAGATGAGTATTGTTGACTCCAGGGTCAGCACTCTACCCACTGTACCACCTAGCCCTTTAAAATCTTAGGGGGTTATAATTTGATATTTTTAAGTATTGGATGTACTGTTAAGAAATAGGGTTAGGATTTTTTATAAGGATTATAGAGGAGAAGATTTTGGTTGAATAAAAAGGAGGCCTTTCTGAACAATCACAGCAGATTCCACATTTCTTCAAGCATAAGGTAGATGACCAATTGTCTAAATTAGACGTCAAGGTGGTGCAATAGACAGAACTCTGGATCTATGGTTAGAATGGCCTGAGTTCCAACCTCACCTCACATAATTAATAGCTGTGTTATCTGAGGCAAATGACTTCGCTTCTGTCTGCCTCAATTTCCCTATCTGTAAAATTAGGAGAATTATAGCCCCTAGCCCTAGAGTTATTGTGAAGATCCAATGAGATATTTGTAAAGCACTCTGCAAACCTTAAAATGTTATAGGCTATTTTTGCTGTTGCTTTTTTTGTAGCTGGGAACGCTGAAAAGGAAAGTCATGCTTCAGATAGGGAAAAGTATCATCTGAGGTTTCTTCCAAATAAAAAGTTCTAAGGTTCTCCAGTTCTATAATTGACAAGGAACCCACAGAAGCAGTCCAGCTACACATCTGCCATATTTTTATTGTACTTGTACCACGTTGCAAACAATTCCACAAAAAAAATGCTGCAAATGTAAGCCTATGGCTGCAGATTGCAGATTTACTCATATATGTATATATTTACACCAAACTATCAAAAGCAAGTCAGGACAGTAGCGGCTTCCCTTTGCCCATCTAGAAAGGTCAGGATTGCTACTTAATGATGGATAAATAGAATGACTCATCATTTTACATCACTTTGTAAAAACCAACATTCAAGTATTTTCTGAAAATGAACAGTTATTGAAATTCCATTTGGATTAACCACTGAGCTTTCAGAGTTTTCCTCTCAACTCTTTAAGCGCTGAGGCCCAACCCTCACGCCCACCGCAGAGCTGTAGTTCTGGATCAGGTTTAGCACAGGACGGCACGTGGTGGGTTAACAAAGTCGACCAAGTGGATGTCACCTGGAGTAAATGGTGAGACATCAGATGATGCTGCCTCTCCTTTGTGAAATTTGGTAGGTAGATCTGTGGTTTATACATATATGTGTGTGTGTGTGCATTATATACATATATATATGTACAAGTATACATATGTATATAATACACACACACATATATATAGATACCATATGCAAATACAAAATATCAAAGGCCTCCTTTCTATACAAAAAAAAAAGGACAGAATGCAACTGACACCTATCCATTTCATCTGTCAAGGATCATAACATTTTTTCCAACTCTTTCATATTGTTTCGGGGAACTAATTATAAGCATTGCCTTAGACTTATTTCGTAATTATCTAATCTTTCTCAGAGTGTCTTTACCTACTTGGGGAACAATTATATCTCAATTCTGAATTCACTGAATTCACAAAGTGGCATACACATAGTCTCTTGCAAGACTTTTTTCTTCTTTTCCTTACTTCACTCGTAAAAACAGCAACGCTGCTTTAATTTCACTACCTCTTGGTTGTGATCGTGTTGGCAGTGTCAAAGTCATTTTCAACCACACTGTTATAACCATCTTTTTCTATACAGTCCCTAACAGCCTGGAGAACAATCCGTAGCCGTCTGTCCAGGGCCTCTAAATGTAACTGGTAGAGAATGGGAGCAATTTTGTCTTTGAGTAGAGATTCTTCCATCAAGTCACTCAGCTTGTATTCTTCCTTGGCAAGCAATTGTAGTCGCAAGTAGGTGGACTTCCTTATTCTGGAAAAGAAAGGGTAAAAAAAAGTCATTCTCCAGACCTCTGGCAGACCAGAACAGAGGATGGACACACTTCATTGGCTCTTGGGGAGCGACAGCTGGACGGGGTAATAAGGGGAAGAGGAAGTGTAAAGGCAGTTTGGGTTATTGTGAATAATAAAATGCTCCCCATGTATTCCAATTCTAACGATTTCAAGTTATAATTATGTAAAATATTGTAATTGGCTCCAGCCCAATGGAAATATTCAGTGCAAGTTCAAATAATGTGACCACTTTATGGGATTCATTATTCATATTCACAAGAATCTAGGACAGCTAGGAGGCACAGTGGATAGAGCAACAGGCCCTGAAGTTGGGAATACTCAAGTTCAAATCTAGCCTCAGACACTTACTGTGTGACCCTGGGCATGTCACTTTACCCTGTTTGCCTTGGTTTCCTCATCTGTAAAATGAACTGGAGAAGGAAATGCCAAACCGTTTCAGTATCTTTGCCAAGGTCAAATGGTGTCACAAAGAGTTGGATATGACTGAAATGACTTAACAACAGCAACAAAGTTATCATATAATTGACTGGCAGTCTAGGTGAGCTAGGGTGGGGTAACTAGAACAGGGCACTTAAGGGGTACTAGGAGTAGTCCTGAACTCTGCTTGGTAGCACTTTCCCTTTTATCTCCATTCTATACTTCCAGGGGCAGGGGGAGGAGGGGCACTTTCTCTCCCCCTTGCTCTGCTCCACATTCTCCCTTTTTCCTCCTATTGCCAACTGCAGGGTCCTGTCCTCAGGGTACTTCTTCGTCCTTTAGTAGTTTAGAACCATTATAGTGTTTGGGGACACAATACCTCTGTGGAGTAAACCATTCCCACCTAACCCCAGCTGCCTCCAAGTATAGAAATTGGTGGTTACTACTTAGTCCTGCATCCTTGCAGGGATCCAAGTTCAATTCTGCCCCTCACGTCTTGTGTGACCCAGGGCAAACTGTTTTATTAGTTGGTTTCTCAGTTCTTTCATCTGTGTAGTTCAGATTATGTGGTGTGGTGGCAAGTGGATTCTGGAGATGCAGTCTAGGCTTTCCTGCTAATTACATGCATGACCAAGGCAAAACTACTTTTTTCTCTAGGGCAAAATCTGCTCATCTGACTACTGTACAGTGACAGTGTGGAAGAGTGACCATAGAATCTTAGGGACTTGGATTTGGATCTAGTTTCTTCTACTTCTTACTTGTATGCCCTTGGATTAATCCTTTCATTTCTCTCTGGACCTCAGTTCCCTTCCTTGTAAAATGAGGTTGGAAACAGATGGCCTTAAAAGTCTTCTGGCTCTAATCTGTGATCTTCTTGTGAAATCTTATGAAGATGGTGGCTGGTCTAGGTCAGTGGTTCTCAAAATATAGCCTGGGAACCCTAGAGGGGCCCTGGGGTCAAAACAATTTTCATAATCATATTGACATTTTACTTTTATATATGGTAAAAAGTAACAGACAAAAACAAAAGCTCTTTGAGGAGAGAAAAAAGTAAGTTTTTAAGAGTGAAAAGGAGTCCTGAGACCAAAAAGTTTCAATATCTCTGGGCCTGGTGATGTCGGATATCATTTCTATTTAGCTCTGACATTCTCTGCTTGTCCAGTCATGGAGATGTATGTGGAAGTAGAGAAAAGTCAGGTGTGCTATGAAGTGCTGGAAAAGCTCTGCCACCCTAAAGTATGGTTCCCCTTGCAAGTTTGTGAAATTCTACCATTAGTGATTCATTTCTTTGCATTGATACTCTACCTTTCCTTCCCCTGCAGCCTTGCAAATCATCTGAGAAGAGTAATATGGCAGCTTTCTAATACTACAGTGCTAATGAGTTAACATTGTTCATTCACATCTGACTCTTGTTGTTGTGGAGATGTTTAGCATATATAGATGTCTGTGTGTGTATACATATATGTGGGTATGCATATACATACACAAGTATTTTTTAAAAGTCTTCAGTTTAGTCATTTTTCAGTTATGTTCAACTATTTGTGACCCCCCTTGGGGTTTCTTCAGCAAAAATACTGGAGTTGTTTGCCATTTCCTTCTCCAGCTCATTTGACAGATGAGGAAACTGAGAAAACAGGAGTTAAGTGACTTACCAGGGGTCACACAGTTAGTAGGTATCTGAGACCAGATTTGGACTCAGGAAGATGAGCCTTCCTGACTCCAGTATCCACCAAGCTGCCCATCAACTAGTTAACAATAGAGAATAAATGAGTCTCTCCCTACCTAGGGAAAAGACCAGGACAACCTAAAAGCCTAGGGCACTGAGGGTCTGGCAGGGGTAGGAATACAGGAAGGAGAGTTTTAAAGACTAATTCTAATTGTATCTCAAATTTATTTCCTACAGTACTGGGTGTCAATATAACATTGGCCACATTTTAGCTATTTGAAAAGGAAAATACCCAGTTTTCCACCTTATTTTGCCAGCCAGGAAGGCATTTCTGAACATTTACCTATAGAGAGTAGGATAATGGGAACCACTCACCACAGTTTTACAATCACAGGGCACTTTACATACATTATCTCATTTGATCTGCATAACAATGCAGTGAAGCCTATAGTATCAAAATCACCATTTTATAAAATGGAGAGACTTTAAGAATGTTTCCCAAGGTCACACAGCTAGTAAAGGACAGAATCTGACCTCATACTCAAGTCTTCTAATTCGTCATCCAGGGTTCTTATGACTACCCTCCTTTTGCCTCTCTAAGATGACATCTCTCTGAGTCTAATCAAAGCAACGGTAATCTTGGCTCTCTTTTAGAGGCATCATTCTGTACTCAAAGACCCCTGATATGAATGGAAACCTAGCATCAGCTGCTGGTGACTCCTCATTGAAATTATCTTGTATTTACCTTTGCATATATTTTGCATATACTTGTGGGTGGAATACTATTTCCCCCAACAGAATGGAAGCTTTTTGAGGGCAGGCACTAATTTCACTTTTGCCTTTATATTCCCAGCAATTGCTTGTTGATTGAATGATAGTGATGGATAACGGTAGATTTGTAGTGATAGCATCTGGGTTTAATTCCTGGTTTTGCTCCCTATATAACCTTGACCAAATCACTACCCCCAATCTACGCCTCCTTTTCTTCCCCAAGAAAGTAGGAGTTGGATTAAATAATCTGTAAATTCTCTTCTAGCTCTGGATTCTATGAAGGTAGTATGGCATAGCAGAAAAAATGATAGGTGAACTTGGAGTCTATGACTTGGAATTCAAATTCTGATTCTGCTACCTATTACCTGCATGACCTTGGACAAGTCACATCATCCTTTTAGGCTCCATTTTCTCATTCGTAAAATAAAAGAGTTAGATTGGATGACCTCTTAGGGCCCCTTCCAGCTCTCAGTCTATGGTTCTAAGAACCTGTGAATGGAGGGCAGTGGGCAGTGGGCTATGCCACTGAGCCTCTACTATACCCCCAAGGCAAATGATACAGAATCTGAAAGTGGGCCCAGCTGCCACCCCACACACACCAGAATCCCAAATCCCATCCCACTACACAACTTTAGAAAAGGGTTCAGTGGTAAAGAGGAACATTTTTATGGCAGCAAAACAAAACACAAAACTAGAAACAAAGCAGGTGTCCATGGTTTGGGAAATAGCTGAATGACCAGTGGTACTGTATGGTGTAGGAATAAAACATGAGTACAGCTTAAAAACATAATTTGTATAAACTGATACACAGCAAGAGAACAGAGACAACTGTATGTACATAATGATATGATAGCAGCTAATTTCATATTTCAGTGTGGCAGAGAACAGGTGAGGCGTATAAAGAGAATGAAACACACATCCTCGGGGGTAAGTAACTAGGTGGCAGAATAGATCAACACTGGACTTGGAAGTAAGGAAGACCTGGGTTTGATATCTGCCTCAGACACTTCCTGGATATGTGACCTCAAGCACGTCATCTAGCCTCTCTTGGGCTCAGTTCCCTCGGCTCTAAAATGGGGAAAATATAGCCCCTGATATCAAGCTATATGACCAAATGTGATTGTATATGTAAAGTGCTTTGTAAACTGAGAAGTATTACGTAAATGTTTCTTATTTCCATCCCCATTGTTATCATACACCTTCTCTCAAAGAACTCTCAGGTGAGGAAAATAGGAGACAAGCACCTATGTCACTTAGGAACATCCGTTGTTTTGTTTTGGTTTTTTTTTTAGATGAAAGAAAAATCTTCTCTATAGAATCATTTCCCAATGGGTCTTTACAGAATTGCTCTGACTCCTTAGAATTAATTAATTAATTAATTAATACTTTTTTCTGTGATGTGGGAGATATTTGGATGGGTGGGTGCATGAGTAGGAGATAAGGGGGTTGGGGTGTATGCAGGAATCTCTGTAAAAATGTGATTTCTCAGCCCAGCGAAAACTTGGCTTCTTGGGTTTAAAGCTGCTTTAAGTAGGGGTTAGCTTTAAATGGGTCACCGTGAAGGGCTTATTACCACTCCCAGCCACAAGTCTACCCAGGCATCCAACTGCCTCCTTGGTCTTCTTACCTAGGAGAAAGATCACTTGAGAGACAAAGGGCTCTCTTCCTAATATCTCAGAATTCAAGAGATGGAATTTCTAGTCTCAGCTTGGACACTAACATATTGTGAGATCTTGAGCAATTAATCAGTCAGTCAATTGACAAACATTGATAAAGCACTCTTTACATGCTGCGTATTTTGCTAGGTACTAGGATATAAATACAGAAAACAAAATAATCCCTATTCTTTCTTGACTGATGTTTTTCCTTATCCATAAAATAAGAACATTGGATTACACAATCTCTTAAGTCTCATCTAGTACTAAAATTCAATGATTCTGATTAAACCACTTATTTTGAAAACAATTAATGAATAACTGAAAATTTTCAAATAAGCAGTTATTTGCATTTGACTGCTATTTTTCTCAAAATGACAGGGTGTTGTGTTCAAATGTAACCTAATACAGTACCTGTCACATCTCTCTCTTTTCTTGTGGTCAGAGGAGTAGTCAGTGCTAGTTTTCTTTGGAGTAATTTCAACTGGGCGTGAAGGGGTACAGCAATGCAGAGGACAGCCCCACAAGTGGGTAGAGTCAGATAGAAGTCCATTATGCCTTAAAAAGTCTGGCCCTCATTCCCTGTGGGATCTGATGGTGAGGAAGGTGAACCCAAGGAGAGGAGAATCACAAGAATGGGACCCTGGAGATTGTTATGCTGTGTGTGGTAATAGTGCTACATGGAGGACCAAGGAGCTTAAGAGGTGTATGGACCCTGGGTGCTGAGAGAAAGATATATACCCTTCCCAGGGAGCAAGCATGCTTTCCCAGCAAATGTTGGTGACATGGGCAAAGCCCCATTTGCCCTGGCAGAGGTTGGAAGATTAGCTGATGTAATTTCAAGCCTTAAATTTTCAGGACTGTTTGTACTGACAGTTGATGGAGAAAGGAGTTCATTAACAACTGGGAGTAACCACAAAGGAACTCACCTGCAGCATTGATTTAAAGGCACCAAAATGGAGAGCTCATCATGGGAGTATTTTCCAAACCTATTTTTAAGCAAGAAATATATTACATATACATAGTCACAGAATGTCAAGGATGCATTTATGTGCGTTCTATAAAACACACAGACACAAGAGAAGCCATCATTATGCTAAAGCTGACTGGAGTTTTGTTGAGTTGACAAGACCAGAAAAAGAAAGGGCACAGATGAATGAACAGAGAGTTATTGAGTAAAGACAAATACTGAGGGAGATATGAACTGTCAAAGAGTTTACTGTATAGTATAATTATAGTAAAAGTTCATTTATCCAGTTTCACCATGGAATGGGATGTTCTACATAAATGAATTTTCCAGATAACTGGAGCTTTAAGTTTTGTGTATCCAAGCATTTCTCATTTTACCCATTCGGGTGGGGAAGCTTCCTAAAACAGCTGGTATCACAGTTTCTTGGATCTTAAACAGAGCTCAATGAACATAATTTAATATTTTAAGGGACTGAGGCAACTAGATGGGAGTTGAGAAGACCTGAGTTCGAATCTTGCCTCAGATCTTACTAGCTGTGTGTGGACAAGCCATTCAACCTGTCTGCCTCAGTTTCTTCATCTGTAAAATGAGGATAATATCACTTACCTCCCAAGGTTATTGTGAGGATCAAATGAGAGAATATTTGTAAAGTACTTAGCACAGTGCCTGACACGCAGTAAGTGTTTAACAAATTTTTGTCCCCCACCGTTTATTGATGACTCAGGGTTACCAATATAAAAATAATCCAGAGATGCCCACAGAGATGACCACTAATAGTAATAATAAGAGTTAACATATATACATATGTATGTATATATATATATATATAATTATTAGTTCATTTGATATTAAGGCAAATAAGGTGCTATTTGACTCTGTACTAAATGGCCCCAGCCTATTGGTGAGCTACAAATCCTTCCATCTCGTCTCTGCTGTCAGATGTCACTTTTACCCCACAGTTATCTTTGTACTTTCAAAGGGTAATTTATTTTACATTTAATTCTTTTTCAAAATTTATTTTCAATTTGACATGCAATTCTAAGTCAATGGGTCTGAATGGCTCAGTGCCTCTCTTAAAAGGTCAGGTCCATGGACATTGTGACAGATTTCTCTCCACTCTCATTTATTTTCTTAACAGGCCTCTTTTGCTTCTTTTCATTTTCAAGCAGGCTACCAGATGTTTGAGGTTTCGGGAAGGTGAATATACAGATGGACAGAGATGTTACATTTCTATCATTTTATCGAGAAGAACAAAGACCCCTTACCCTCTTCCATTGTCTAAGTGAATAATAAATGTTTCATTGCCAAATTTTTCAAAGGTCTCATAGTGATGTCGATCCATGTTTCCTGCAGAGGGAACCAGAAAGAACTTTGAATCTTGGATGCTGAAAATTCAAGGATGTAAAATAAGAGATGTTAGCTTCTTGAACAGAGTAGGGTATTTCTTATGCCCCTAATGTACAGCCTCTAAGTCCTACCAACGAAAATAAAAACAATAAATCTTGGGTGCCTGCTCAGACCACAAGACCTCTTTCAGAGAAATAACAAGCTGTAGCATTATGCTCTGTGATTTTTAACAATATATCTGTGTTAATATTTGATGGTTTTAATCTATTTTGTTACTCATGTAGGTCTGCATTCCATAAAATTTATGGTTCGTATACTCATGCTGTGTATCAAAAATTGCTTGGTTACACATGGCCCTCCCGATAATTCGAGTTCTTTTTATAGTTAATTTAATAGGATCAGACACATACCCATTAGGAAATCAAAAATGGTCATGTCCATTATATCCAAAATGCGGTTGCTATTGTATGGTGGTGTCTGCTTCACCTCTTCACAGTAATCAGGGTCCACTTCCCATCTGAAAGGAACAACTGGCATGAAGGCAATTCTCATCTTAATAATGAGCCAATTTATTTTAAGGACAATTGAAAATTCAATGAATCGGCTTTGAGGGGCTGCTTACTGAGAGAAAACTAAAACAGAAAAATGACCTCAAACTGCAGTAGGTAATATTAAGAGTCAAACCTAAGTATGAAAGATCTTTCTACCTACCTATACGAAAAGCAGTTACTTTGCCAAGACAAACCCAGGGATTATATAAACACAACTGCAAAACATTTTGCACACAAATAAAGTCATATCTAAGCAAAAATTGGAGAAATATTAATTGCTCATGAGTAGACTGAGCCAATATAACAAAAAATACAATTCTACCTAAGTTAATTTACTTATTCGGTACCGTAGCAATCTAACTACCAAAGAATTATTTTATAGAGCTAGAAAAAATAGTAAGAAAATTCATCTGGATGAGCACAAGATCAAGAATATCAAGGAAATCAATGAAAAAAAAGTAAAGGAAGGCTGCCTAGCAGTTCCAGATTTCAAATAATATTACACAGTGGTAATCATCCAAACAATCTGGTACTGGCCAAAAAATAGAATGGTTGATCAGTGGAGTAGACTAGGAACACAATACATAGTAGTAAACAACTACAGCTTAATAACCCCACCGATTCATGCTTTTGGGTTTAAGAACTCAACATCTGACAAAAATTGCAGGAAAACATCTTGGCAGAAACTAAGCAAAGACCAGCATCTTACACTGTATACCAGGATGAGGTCAAAATGGATAAATAACTTAGATATAGAGGGTGATAACATAAGTTAAGTAGGAGAGGATGGAAAAATGTACTTGTCAGAGCTATAGATAAGGTAAGAATTTATGATCAAACAAGAGACAGAGAATATCACAGCATATAGAATGGATAATTTTGATTCCATAAATTAAAAAGTTCTATACAAACAAAACAAATGCAGTCAAAATTAGAAGGAAAATAGAAAAGTGGGGAAAATTTTTATAGCAAATTTCTCTGATAAAGGCCTCATGTCTCAGATATATGGTGGAGTAAGCCAAATTTATAAATATGAGAGCCATTCCCAATTTTAAATAGTCAAAGGATATGAGTGGGCAGTTTTCAGAAGAAGACCAAAGCTATCAATAGCTACTTGAAAAGATGCTCTAAATCACTACCAATTAGAAAAAAGAAAATTAACATAACTCTGAGATACCTCACACCTATCAGACTGACCACATGATACTAAAGAAGTATGACAAATGTTCGACTGAATGTAGAAAAACTGGGACACCTATGCACTATTGGTAGGGTTGTGAACTAGAGTCCATTCATTCTAAGGAACAACTTGGAATTACACCCAAAGAGCTATAAAACTATGCATACCTTTTGACCCAGTAATACCACTACTATGTCTGTATCTCAAAGAGATCAAAGAAAAGGGGGAAAATCTATATGTACAAAAATAGCAGGTCTTTTTGTGGTGGCAAAGAACTGGAAACTGAGGAGATGTCCATCAATTGGAGAATGGTTGAAGAAGTTGTGGTATCTCATTGTGATGGAATACTATTGTGTAAATAATAAGAGGGTGGTTTCAGAAAAACCTAGGAAGACTTATTTGAACTGATGCAAAGTGAAGTGAACAGAACCAGGACAACATCGTTCACAGTAACAGCAATATTTTAAGGATGATCAGCTGTGAAACACCTAGTTCCTGTGATCAAGACAATTCCAATGACCTAAGACAATTCCAAATGCTGTACACCTCTAGAGAGAGAAATGATGAACTCTGAACCCAGTTTGAAGCATAATTTTTTTACCCTCTTTAATTGTTTTCATTTTGTTTGCGTTTTTTTTTTGGTCACAACATAGCTAATATGAAAATGTCACACATGACTTCATATGTATAATCTACATCAAATTGCTTGCCTTCTCAAGGAGGGAGCTGAGGAGGGAGAAAATTTGGAACTCAAATGTTAAAAAAATGGTTGTTGAATTATTTTTACATGTAAATGGGAAATAGTGAAATAAATACAATGAATGCTACTAATAATAAAGAATAACCATCACTCAGATAAATTACCAATAATAGTGTGGTAAGTTCCTTGGGAATAAAGAAAATGCCATTTTTCAAGGATAGTTTTGGTATCATCTTTCAAGAAAGGTCCAACTCACTCCACTGAGAATAGGAGGGTAGAAAAAAATCACTTCTGAATATTCTCTTTAGTCATAGGGTTCCATGCTTTGGAAGGAGATACTCATCCAAAATCAAGGCTGTTAGGGCTGCGCCATGACTGTACTTCCTAACTCTCCTTACTTTTGGTCAAGGAGTTCCATTCTCTCTATACAGTTCTCCTTGAGTTCCCAGGTATGCAAGTGACATATTTAAGAGGGAGCCTAGCTTGTGGCAAAGACACACACACACACACACACACACACACACACACACACACACCCCTCTGTTCAAAAACACTACCAATTTTATGGACTTAAATCAGTAATGTCATCTATTGGGCTCAGGACAATGAGTAGAAAACAGTGAGAGGAGTGTTTAGAGCCCACCTTTGTAGGAAAAAGTGAGGTAACTGGGGGACCTTGGTAAATAGGGGACAGACAGCCTTATAGGGAAGTGCATAGCTCCCCCCACTGACCTATTGCCTGAAATTCTACCATTATTTACTTTTTCCTTTACTTTAGTACTGGTTTTTCTTTGAGGATCCTGTATCCCAGCATTCCAGGAAGGGGTAACATATTACCTAGTTAGCACCCATGTGTGAACTGATTACTTCCTTTTTTTACAGAGAAAAGAATTGCAGAATATGAGGGGAGATATCTTATCTCTGTATATTGGGGGGGGGTGCAGTGAATGTGTGGGAGAATACAGTGGTAGGATTAAAGTGAATGATGGCACCCATAGAGAGTGGAGAGAATGGATACAGAAAACAAAGGTGGGGAGTGCTGAAAATAATCTCATCAACTTCCTAGGTTTCTCTCTGGTTATAATGAGGGAAAAGGTTCAAAAAAAGGCTTTTCTCCTTTCTGTTCCCCAAAGGGATTTTTTTCAGGCTTAAAGCATCTCTCTTATTTCATTATAAATACTACTAAAACAAAGTCTTCCTATAGAAAAGTTTTTTGATATCCCAATTGAAGGTTCACTTATTTTAAGTAACATGGTAAATAAAGTCTCATTAATTTGGATTATAATAACTTTTAATAAATTCATGGTCTAGCTTGAAGTTTACCTTTGTACCATCTCTAAAGACAGAGTTTGTTAAACAAGCTCAGGTATAGTATAACCAAGATGACAAGGGTCATGTTTAACCTACCAAGTTTAACCTTCCAATTGTTAACACCTATTTATTCAGAAAAACTAATGGGTGAATCACAACTAACTCTCATCTATGCAGCAAATAGAATAGGTTGATGGATCTAGAATAGAACAAGACCTTAGAAGTTTTCTAGTCCAATTCCTTAATTTGACAAATGTGGAAACTGAGACCTAGGAATGTTAAGTGACCTGTTTTCTGTAGTCAAATGGATAGTAAGAGGCTGAGCCAAGACTCAAGTCCCAGTCCTAAGTGGCTCTGGGATTAGTTTTCTTCCCAATGCAATGGACAGCCTTCCCCAGCTTTCGTTTTTGCTAGGTTGCTTAAGTTCCTATTCATAGCATGCATGAAAGGGCACTGGTGGCCTTTAGGGCTCCTTGAAGATCTGGAGCAGGGGCTCTTAACCTGGGGCAAGATATTTAATATTTTGATAGACGTGTTTCAATGTAATTGGTTTCCTTTGTGAACTTATGTATTTTATTTTTATGCATTTAAAAATATTCTTTTAAGAAGAGGTCTATGATTTCACCAGGCTGTCCATGGCACAAGAAATGTTACCAAGGCTCTGCTCTGGAGAGCGATCCAAAATCATTATCTGCATCAGTATTTCATTACAAAAGTTTTGGAATTCTTCGATCCCATGAATTTAAACTTGCCTTACCCTTTACCCTTTCCTTCTGTCAGCTCTTTTCAGTATGAATTAGTAAGGTTGACTTCAAAATGAAAAATCCTTTTACCAAAAAAACAAAAAGAAGGGAGAGGAGAGGAGAGAGGGAGAGAGGGAGGGAAGGAAGGAGGGAGGGAGGGAGAGAGAGAGAGAGAGAGAGAGAGAGAGAGAGAGAGAGAGAAGAGTGGAGAGAGAGAAGAGGGGAGGAGGGGAGAGAGAGGGAGAGGGGGGAGAGGAGAGAGA
>CM053772.1:80231428-80442837 GCA_028658325.1 Potorous gilbertii | reverse complement strand
GGAGGGTGCAGCAGGAGTGAGTTTTTCACAACCTTCCTGGAGTCCAGTCCCCAGTCCTGGGTGCCCCCCTGCTTCAGATGAGAGCCGCTTTCTGCTTGCTGCCTCCCCACAGCTGGCACAAGGGCCTGACTCACTCTGCTTTTTTGCGTTTGTGGTATGAGCGTCTCCATGGATTCCGCCACGTTTTCCTCTTGGCCAGGGACAGGTCGGGCAGGAAGGCTGCGAGGGACCCTTCTATCTGATCGGGCTTCCCACACAGAGCGTGTTCCGTGGAGCAGTAATAGGAGCACTCCCCGTAGAAACAGATGTTGTTGGCTGATGGAAAAGAGAAACCCGCTAATTTAAAAAGAATCCACAAAAATAAACACATAAAAAACAAACAAGAAAACAATTCAATAACTTTCTACTAAGAAGAAGCAGCGGGGTGTAGTGGAGAGACTGCTGGACTTAGAATTCAAGGAGCTGGGAGTTTAAATCTTACCTTTGACACTTACTGGTGAGTTACTTAATATCCAACCTAGACCCTCAGTTTCTTGGTAAAATCTGTAGGACCCACTCCATGAGAATGCTGTGGGGATCAAATGAGTGAATCTGAACCCATTTCAAGTCTTAAAAAAAAAACCAACTACATAAAGAGTCTCAAAAGTCACGGTATAATTGGAATCTTTAATCACAGTAACAGCTTCAAATTGCACTAAGTCTTTTGGGACACCCTGTATGAATGCCAGTTTCTATTGTAACTCAGGTAAGAGAATTACACTGAGGCAAAACAAACAAACACCTCGTTTTCTTTTCATTGAGCTTTCGTGAAGTTTGAGCAATGAACACATACTCTCTTCATCCTTCCTTGGAACTTTGGGACTTCTCAGTGCTGAGCTCCAAGAATGCAACATAAAAATTCTACGAAAAACTTGGTTTCCACATAAACCGATTCTCTAAGAATCATAGAAAGTTTCAGAGTTAAAGGGGACCTTAAAGACAATCTAGTCCAATCTTCTTATTTTACAGATTGGACAGCTGAAGCCCAGAGACATGAGATCACTTGTTCAAAGTCACACAGCTTGTCCATTATCCATCAATGAGCAAAGTCTTCTTAGGACAGCTCCATACATACCAACTATCTTGTTTATTCAGATCAAAACCTTGTAAGACACTGGGTTTCATTGTACACACCCACACCCACACCCACCCACCCACACACACACACACACACACACACACACACATACACACACACACATATACATATACATACACATACAAATATATATGTCATGGATTCAGCGATCTGGATAATTCCACTCAACTCTCGAATCTAAGCCCCTCTCGGAACTACATTAACTTTATTTATTTTATTTTTTTAAGCAATTGGGGTTAAGTGACTTGCTCAGGGTCACACATCTAGTAAGTATGATTCATACTGGATTTGAACTCATGTTCTCATGACTCCAGGACTGGTGCTCACTCTTTATTAACAAAGAACTTATAGGTAGATGATATCTCTGGATTGCTAAAGAGTCTCTTACTGGTCTGACAGAAAGAATGACTATCCTTCCTCAAATGTCTGGCATGAATGGGCTCAGACTTGATTGCATCCCTTTGAAAGGGGCTGGCTCAGCAAACATCTGTTCTAATGCATTTCATTTCTTTCCAGCTCAGTAAGACAAGAAGAAGAGAGTCCAACATATTGTCTACCTTTCCAACAACATTTTACAAACTGAGCTCTAAGTTCTAGACAAATTGGACAACTAGATGTTCCCTGGAAGAGATAATCCATCTTGTGTCTCTTGCCTGTGCTTCTCTTCTCTGCTTCTCAGAAAACTTGTCTTCCTTTAAGGCTTTGGTTAGAGGCTTCATGAGCTATCTCTAACCCTCCAAGTTGTTAGAACTTCCCCCTCCTCAATTCTCCTTGAAATGTACTTTTATGCTTTTCTATCACTCACTCCGTAGAGTATCAACTCCATGAGGACCATATTTATCCATTTTCATCTTTGAATCCCTACTTAGCACAGTGTATTACATAAAGTAGTCTAATAAATATTTCTTGAATTGTTGAAAGTATAGAACACACTTGGAAACATTTGCCATAAGTAGAGGTTTGATTTAAAAAAAAAAACCCACAAAGATTTTTTTTTACGATTCTACATGAATAGTTTTCTAATTCAAAGCACCTTAAAAAAAGTCTGTGGTGTGATGGGAAGGACAGTGGATTATGAATGGTGTTCCAGTTCCAGTCTAACACCCGACTTGTCAAAACTCTGGTTTTTAGAAACCTCAGTGCCTCCCTATCACTTCTAGGATGAAACACAGACATCCCTGGTTTGTCTTTAAATTCCCTTGAAGTCTGACTCTAAAGCTGTCTTTTGAGGATGACTTCATATCACTCTCCACCATGTATTCTATATTATACCCAGATTGACCTCTTTTTTTTGCCAGAGTGGGGAAGGCAAGGCAATTGGGGCTAAGTGACTTGACCAAGGTCACACAGATAGTAGGTGTCAAGTGTCTGAGGCAGGATTTGAACTCAGGTCCTCCTGACTCCAGGGCTGGTGCTCTATTCATTGGACCACTTAGCTGCCCCCCAAATTGGTCTCTTGATGGTCCTTGTACAGAAGACATTCCATCTCCTGGCCCCTAGACCTAGACCTCACTCCCTAGGTTTTGCTCTGTTGAATTTTAAATTTCCTTCCAACCTACCAAAGAACCTTTCCTTATTCCCCCCAAGTTCCCTTGTATTTATTTTATATGAATTTATCTGTGTATATGTCTTACTCTCAGTCCCCAGAGAATAAGCTTCTTGAGGGTATAGATATAACAAATGCTTGGTGAAGTCAATTGAATTGAAAACAAAATAAAGAGGTTTGGCTAGATGGTTTCTAATTTCTCTTCAAATTTATGATCTTTAACATGAGGCATTTGGATTCGAAAAGCTCTAAAAAGTCCTTTCCAGGTATAACTTTTCAGAATTCTGTGCATGAACCTACCTATAAAATGATTCAATCAGGAAGTGAATTCTTTCTGCTGAAAATCAGACAGTGGCATTCCCAGAAAAATAATGTCATAAAATGAATAGATTTAGAGCTGTAAGATATCTTAGCGATCTTCAGGTGGGAACCCTGTGTCCTCAAGGTCACATGTGGCCTTCTAGGTACTTGGGTCTAGCCTTTTGATTGAGTTCAAGTTATATTGAACAAATCATTTTATTAAGGGGATTTGTTTTGTGAAGTTTGGATTCAGTCAAAGGGTCACACTTGACGACCTGAAGGGCCACATGTAGTGTCAAGGTCACAAGTTTCCCACCCCTGTTCTAGTCTAATTTTCTCATTTTACAGATGAGGAAAATGAATCTAAGAGAGGCAGACCTGAGATTGATGCAGTTTGGGGTACTGGGAACCCTGAAATAACAGGTACAGAGCTCAAGTCTTCCTCAAAAGAATTAGACCACTCAAGCCTTCTTTTAGTCAGAGTAGCAAGGTTGTACTGTAACACCAGTTAACCAGGCAAAATTCCTACTACATCTGTGGTAATGTATGACCAATAGGAGTGGGCAGATTTCCTAATGAGTTTGCTTTTGTGTTGCCAATAGCAGAAGAATAAAACCTCACTACTTTGACTGCAAGAAGGCTTGAGTAGTCAAATCTTTTCAAGGCAGACCCCTCCCCCCCGTAGCCTTGCATTTTGAGGTTCCCAAAACCCCAAGCCACAAGACTAGGCTTCCTAGTTTCCAGTCAACTGTTCTTAGCTAGTACATCATGTTGTTGATGTTGAGTTGTTTTCAGTCATTGATGACCCTTTATGACCCAATTTAGGATTTTCTTGGCAAAAAATGGAAGTGGTTTGCCATTTCCTTCTCCAACTCATTTTATAGACAAGGAACTAAGGCAAGCAGGGTTAAGTGACTTGCCCAGGCTCACATACCTAGTGAGTGTCTGAGGCTGAATTTGAACTCAGGAAGATGGTTCTTCTTGTTTCCAAACTCAGTGCTCTATCCCCTACAGCATCTAGCTGCCCACAAGTGCATTATACCATTACTATTTTAAAAAATGAGTCCTATCCAATCAGTGAGTAAATTCTTCTCAGGAGAAGTCTCTACCTGACAACCATCCTGATAATTCAAGTCGAAATCCTTTGTAACTAACTATTCAGTTATACTGGTTCAGTGACCCATTGTTCCAGGTTGGCTTGTAAATCAGTGTTGGAGAGAGGTGTCACCCAGTCCCCAGATATTTTTCACACTGTCAAGTCACCTTCCCTCTCTACACATACACCTGTATGTACCTGGAAATTGTCACATAGTTGGGAGGAACTGAGATGCTAGGACCCAAACACCTTTTCTGACATGGGCCTGTCTGAACTGTCTTTCTCATTACACAAGTTACCAATAAAAGCTGGCCCCACCTTGAAAACAATCCTTGACCTCCAATGATAAGCCCCTTGACATGTTGCTACCTGAAAGTATTGGTAATAAACTTTTAATTCTCTTTGCTCTGAGTTTTGCCTTTTTAATCAGGATAAAAGCCGAAATAAAGAATTTCCCTTTGACTTTGAGCTTCAGGTACCCAGACACTACAAGTAGTTACTTATTATGGCTTCAATTTTTTGGTATTGACCCCTATGGGAGTTCCATTTAAAAGACTCCTGGGAAGATGAACTGAGATTCAAGCCCTGTTCCTAATCCATTCAGTCAACAAGCATTTCTTAAGAGTTTACTTTTTCCCACACTCTGGGGAAAAAAGTTCCTGCTCACAAGAAGTTCCCAGGCTAATAGTGGAAGGGACAACATATTAAACAACTATGTACAAGAAGATATTTACAGGATAAAATGGAAATTATCAGCAGATGGAAGGCATTAGCATTAAAGAGATTGGAAACGACTTCTTGAAGAAGGTAAGATTTTAGTTGGGACTTGAAAGCAGGGAGATAAGTCAAAAGACAGGGATGAGAGAATTCCAAACATGGGGAATAGTCAGTGAAAATTCCTCGAGTCTAGGATGCCACCCTAAGTAAAGTTTAACTTTGCAATTATCTGTGGCAGACAAAACATTTTTATTGGATCTGATAAGCAAAGAAACAATCCTAAGGAAATATCTTGCACTGCAGGAAAACAAATAGCTGAAGTCCGATATTTACTAATGGAATGATCAAAGAAAAGATCACTCAGGACTTGTCCATCTGTTGATACAGTTTAATTTGTAGCCTCCCATTTTGAGACAATGTGCCTTTAACAGAATTACTGAATCTATTTACACAGGAAAGCTGTTATCTGATCTTCCATTATCTTGGACCAGGAAATTTGTCTATTACATACAATACCCTCTTGTTGCACTTAAGTGAGCCAATTTTAAAGGCATAATTTTAAAGGGGGAAGGAGGTGGAACACATCAGTGACCCCACTGCAGTTCTACAGAAGGATATCCAAATTCAGTGCAGAAATGGGTTTCATTTGCATTTACACATGAATGCAACTTCAGTTAGAACAGGAGTCTATCATTCCCTTTTCATTTTATTAAAGAAGCACCTGGGATTAATGATTTAGCAGGAGATCCCTGGAATAATATTTGAACCCAGAAGGAAGCGTAGGTTCTCTCCACATTCCATATCGGTTTTTTAATAGGGAGAGTCCCCTTGGTCCTCTGATGGATGGCGCATGCCCTACTGTCCAATCTAGCATTCAAAATGCATTCATTCATTCAATAAGCACAGTACATACCAAACCAAAAATTAAAAAAAAATTAATAAATTTAATAAAAAAATTTTAAAGTCCATACCTTCCAGGAGTTTATCTTCTCCTAAGAAGGAGGGGTGGGGTGGAGGTAGGGAGAAAGGATTTCCCATTTGGGGAGGATTTTTGGAGAGCATCATAATCATTCACACTTGAAAAAGAAAAAACCCCCAAAGTGAGGGAAGTCATGACACTGGGATTCCCAGTCTTGGGAGTCCAAAGCCAGAATTCTTTCTACACCCCGCACTGCTAGACCAGCATTAAGTTAAAGTTCATTATGTACAATAAACTTTGATAGGCCCTGGGAAGGATACAAAATTAAAGAAGACATACTATCTCCCAAGGGGCTATCTCCTCGGGTTCCTAATAGTGTAGACAGTAGTATCATGAATGAGTAAATAGATTCAAAAGGGCTAAAATTCGATAAATGATAAAATGATAAATAAATGACCCTTGAGGACCGGAAATGCTCTCAAGGCCTTTCCTACTGACTCTAATAGTTAAGATTCTGGGGTTCCTAGAATTCACCTTGGTATCTATGTGGCAAGGCTGACAACCAGTTATCATGCTCCACTTGACCTTGACTGCCAAAGGAGACACACCTGTATCATGACTTTACATTGGGCAATCATAGTTAAGGTTGACTTTTCAACTCAATCAGCAAAGCAGTAACCCAAATTCTTAATAGGATCCTGGGAATAAGTAAGGGAAGATAATTTAAGAATTTATCTGGTCCAATAAATCCTTATTTTACTGATGAGGAAACTGAGACTCGAGGACACAAGGTCCCAAATAACTTGTTGTTATTGTTCTGTCACGTTGTACTCTGTAACCTCATTTGGGATTTTCTTGGTAAAGATACTGGAGTGGTTTGCCATTTCCTTCTCCAGCTCATTTTACAGATGAGGAAACTGAGGCAAACAGGGTAAAGTGACTTGTCCAGGGTCACACAGCTGGTAAGTGTCTGAGGCTGGATCTGAACTCAGGGAGATTAGTCTTCTCGAATCCAGGCCCAGCACTCTATCTACTGTACTACCTACCTGCCCATCCGTTTTATAGATGAGGAAACTGAGGCAAACAGGGTTAAGTGATTTGCTCAGGGTCACGCAGCTAGTAAGTGTTGGAGGTTGAGTATGAACTCATGTCTTCACCTGCTCTATCCACTGTGCCACCTAGCCACCCAGTGCCAGAACTGAGATTCAAATTGACACCAAATCCAGCGCTCTTCATTGCATTATGAAAGCAGGGCTTGGACAACCCACACGGCCAATCGAGAATATTTCCAGTTAGTTTCCTAATCTCTGACATCCAGCAGCCCTGATCTTGGTAGAACTGCTTCATCTTGTTCCTGATCAAGTACAGGTAATGTTCCCAAGGCCTTTATTTAATTTAACCTCCCCCCTCCCCCCATCCCAAATCCATCCAAAACCCAACCTAAGAGAAACCCCTGAGAACCATCTGTCAAAATCATGCGAGCTCCATCTACAGAAGTGTGTGTTTCCATCTAGATCCGCTTCCTCTAGTTTCAAAGATGGTTTCTCAAGCAGCATTAATTAATTGTTTGTGGCTGTCTCTCTTGAATTCCATTTTTCTCATACAGATCTAATCTACTGCTCAGAGCTCAGCCTACCAATGGTTGGTGGAATTGAGGCATCCAGGCAGTTCACCTGTGTAAATTATTAAAGCCTCTTCCAGTTCTGCATGGAAGGGGGAACAGGCCTGTCAATCATCCATAAAGCCCAGTTCTGTGGAATGCACAGCATGACCTGAAATGCAGGCTTTAATAATAGAGATGGCTGACATTTATACATCACTAAGATTCATAAAGCCCTTTCCACATATCAATTCATTTGATCTTTGCGACAACCTGAAGGAGTAGGTCATTCAGATATCATTCATCATGCCCATTTTATGGATGAAGAAATCAAAGGTCAGACACACAAAACAACTTGCCCAGGTTCTTATGCCTTGTGTAAATGTTGTTTTCGAGTCTTTTCTGACTCCAAAGTCCAGCATTCTTTCCAAAATGCCACACTGGCCTCCCTCTTTAAAAAATACAAAAATCAGCCACAAAACCAGTTCAGTGTCAGTGGGCTCTTCGACCAGTCATCTGGTCTGATCCGTTGCTGGAGAAGAATACCTGGCCTCCGCTGCTGAGGATCTTGCTGTCTCCCTCAACAGCTCTGTTCCATTTTTGGACTGACCTAATTCCCATTAGCACTTTTAAATGTTGTTGTTTACAACAGGCTGAAATCTACCCCTCTGACAATATGTCTTTAATGAGGACCCAAGAATAATTAACCAACCATTAAACAAGTTGAAGTAAAGGTCATTAATATTTTATCTTCTCCTGGTTTATCTCAGATAGAACCTCATAGGAGTTTAACTATTGCCCCTGGATTTTTTGTTTTGTTTTTTTTGTTTTGTTTTGTTTTTGCTGCTTTATCAGGAAAGGGGTTGGTATGGAGATGAAAGAGAACCTTTTCTGTTTCCAGAAAAATATGTCAAAAATCCTTCGATGATGACATTTTCTACCTTGTCACTGCTGAGGATGGGCATCAGATGAACCATTTTTCTCTGCCATTGAGTCTACTGAGGCCAAAGAAAGAAGGAAGAGGTTGCAATTGCAGCTGGTCAAATTCAGGTAAAACTCTTTTCCAACTCTCAGAGTTGAAGGATGTGCTTGGGAGGCAAGAGCCCTCTGACTCTGAATTGGTGCTGGTTTTTCACATTTTTTCTAAAGGAGGAAGGGCAATGTGGCAGAGTGAAAAAAATTCTGGATGTGGGAGTCAGAAGAAACCAGGGAATCCTTTCTGACTGTTAATGCAACGTGATGCAAGTCATGAGGCTGTGGGCAAGCATTTTGTCATTGATCCGAGGTCTCCTCACTCATAAAATTGGGATGGTAATGATGACTGCCGTACCCCCCTGGAGACTGGAAGAAATCTCAGTGGGCATTAGCTCCACTGGCTTCAACTGATTGAACCTTTTCTAAATCTCAGTGGCATGATCTTTGCTATGGCCTCAGATATGCATTATGTGGTGGCCAACCTTCTGATAAATCATTCTGGATCTAACTGGGCTGGGTCTGCGCCTGTTCCCATATCGACACTAGACCCCTTTCCTAACAGGAAACCTGCCAAAACTTGTATTGTGTTGCATTCAAGGACTCAGTCACCTCCATGCTACAATGAGGCTCTGGAATAAGACGTAAGTGGAAGAAGTTTTAAAGACTAACCAAACCTTCCCTAATGCTTTGATTAAGCACAACTACAAGCAATGTATATATACATATATATATACACACATATGTATGTATATACACATATACAAGTATATATGTATATACATATGTGTGCGTATATGTTCTTATGTATGTAATGACCTGGTGGATAGGAAGTTGGCCTTATTTCCAAAGAGCCCTTAGTTCAAGTATGGCCCCCTCAAACATACTGGTTTTGTGACCCAGGACATGTCTCTTGACCTTCCAGTGACCCAGAGGCAGATAGTGGCAGAGAAGACAGAGTGTGGGACTTGGAGTCTAGAAGGCCTGAATTCAAATCCTGTCTTAGATTGGTATGAGAAATGGTGACCAAGTAGACTCAGTTTTCACATCTGTAAAACAGGGATAATACCACTTGCGTTCCCAGGTTATTATAAGGCTCATATAACATAAGCAAATGCACTTTGGAAACCTTAAAATGACCAGCTATCATCATCATCATTATGTTTTAGTTGCGAAGCTAGATGGTACTTCCTCGCTGAGGGAGCTCCCAATGAAATCAAAGGTCTAGACAAAAAAGGAAAATTGCAAGGAACTGTTACTACAATAACAATTCATATTCATATAGTGTTTTAAGTGAGGGTGATAGGAGGAACCTAAGACGTAGAAATAAAATGACTTGAAAGTCAAATAGCGACTTAGTCTCCCATGTCAAGACTAGAACCCAGAATTTCTTAATCTATAGTTCTTTTTCAATATACAGTGTTATAGTTTCCTCTCTTATAGATTTTTATTTAACTTTTTTACAGGTTTATGCTTAGACTGTAACCTTTCTGAAGGCAGTTACCATTCCTTATGTGTCTTTTGTAGCCCACACGGTATATAGTTCAGTTCCTTGCTACATTTAACAAAAGGGTTGTTTTGTTGATGTTTTAAAAAATTTCTCAAAATTCTGAAAGGTTCTTCCTCTGAAGGCTTCAACCCCACAGAGTTCACAAAACCAAGAAATCCTTCCTTCCCAAGAAACACAAAGATGTGGCCTGAGTACTTTAGAAAAGCACCACTCTCCCCCACAGCATGCCATGTCTCAGCTGAGCCCCAACTTTCTAGCAATTATTCCCCAGCTTTACTATCCATCCTCCTTAGTTTGGCAGGGATGAAACACCATTGGTACAATGGTGCCAGATAAGTCTCCCTGATTCCCTTTACTACATCTCCCATGCTGCTTCTGGAATTCATTATTTTACCCGTCTCAGCCAAAAAGACATTCCCCACATTTCTAGCAGGTGGATGTATTCTCTGATCACAGAGCACAAGTAGGGGCTATAATGGCTTAGGAATGGACTCATGAAATCTGAGAATATTGTCTTCTGAAATAATAGGCAGAAGAGAAAATCGACTATAGCAGGAAGCCAGTGAACCTTAGAACCCTACGTTTGTTAAAGCTAAAAGGGAATTTGGAAATCTTATGTTAGCTTCCTCCATTTTATAGGTGGCATCGAGAGATGGAAAATGATTTGTCCACAGATACTAAAGACGGTGTCTTTTTCTGTATACCCTAAGGCAATGGATAGAGAGCATCCTACACTTAAAAAGTGCTATATAAATGCAAATGTTTTCAGTATTAACAACAATAATCAATGACAATAGTAACTTATTTCTGCAAATTTCACAGGGAAAAAATAAGCAATAGACTAAAATTGGTTTGACTACATGAATACAGAGGAAAACTTAACAACTTTAGGGCACTTATGGGATAGATTAATAGCAAGGCTATTTTTGCAAGGAAAAGTACCTTAACAAAATTTGCCCTATACAAAGAGTCCTAGGATTCTTACATATAGTAGGTGTTTAATAAGTGCTTATTGATTGATTGCTATGATACTGTGTAGCATAGTGATACCAGGAATAAGGTGTGGAAAAATAGCAAAACACTACTGTCATTTTTAGTCTGTCCAAATTCATTATCAATAGCCTCAGTTCCCACCATTGTTACATATTCTTTGGTTTGGAAACATTTACTCAAGAAACTGACTTTTTTAATAGAATAAAATGCTTGGACACTCAAGATGCCCTCAGATAAAATGTCTGCTCTTCCTCCCCAGAAATGTATTTACATTTCAGTTCCTGGAGAGCATAGGACCTATTCATAGCACCTACGGGCAACTATTGTACTTTCAAATTTGGTATCACAAAGGAGACTGATCCATGACTTTTCCCTCTTTCCCATTCTATTCCTTCATCCCACACTTGACCATTCCCTCTCTTTGGGGGCAGCTAGGTGGTGCAGGGTCTGACAGAGTGCCTGGCCTGGAGTAAGGAGGACTCATCTTCCCGAGTTCAAATCTAACCTCAGACACTTACTAGCTTTGTGACCCCCTGGGAAGTCACTTAACCCTGTTTGCTTCAGTTTCCTTACCTATAAAATGATATGGAGAAAGAAAAGGCAGACTAGTCTGATATCTTTGCCAAGAAAACCCCAAATGGGATTACAACTCAAATGAATGAACAGCTCCTCCTTTTTAATCATCCAAGAAGGATAGTCATCAAGGCTAATGAAGCACATAATGCTACAGATCGAGGCACAAATTTCAGAGCATTTTATGCAAGTTTCAACATTCTTCAGATCACAGATTTAGAGCTGGTGGGGAATCTATTCCAAACTCCTCATTTTACATTTGAGGAAACCAAGATTCAGAGATGTTAAGTGACTTATCCAATACCACACAGTTAAATAGCAGAGGTTAGGATTTTGAATCCAGGTCCTTTGACTTCAAATCCAATGCTTCTTTCCACTGTTCCTATTTCATTTTGAACAGATTTAAAAGGTTGTGTTACACAAATGAATTGTATTGGGTTTAAAAAAAATGATATGATAAGTTGGGCACTGATATTCCACTATGAGTACAAATTAAACATTTCTCACGGCTTTCAACCAGATGAACATTTTGACATTTGGCTGACATTTGGACATGGGGATAGTTGGAACAGAGATCATTTGGATGAACTGAAGCTATACTTTATTTTAAAAATCTATTTTTTGGATATCTAGACCTCGGATTTCAACTGCACAGGAAAGTACTAGGGTAGTAGCTCCTTCCACTGAAGGTAATCAAATGCAGCTCATCTGGAATTTATAGTCCTTAAAACAAGAGTTCTTCATCTGGGATCCTTGGACCCCCATGTGGTCTATGGATAGATCTCACAGGATCTATAAATGAAGATGGTTAAAAAAATAATTCAGCTTTATTTTCACTAATCTCTAAAAGAAATTTAGTATTTCATTCAATTATGAGTATAGACAACACACATTATCTTAAGAAGGGGTCTATAGGCTTTACCAGACTGGTAAAGGAGAGTGGGAGGCATCCATGACAAAAAAAGGTTAAGAAACCCTGTTTTAGATAGTTGTCTTTGATACATAGCTAATATGTACTGAGGCAGTACTTGAACCTGGGTCCTCCTGACTTGAAAGTTAGTTCTTTATTTACTAAAAGTACCTGCCCTCTCAGAGATGACAAGATAAATTATCCTTATGTTTTCTTGTTTTTTCAGCCTTTTTAGTTGTCATCCCACTTAGAGTTTTCTTGGCAGAGATACCATAGTAGTTTGCAATTTTCTTCTGCAGCTCATTTTGCAGACAAGGAAACTGAGGCAAACAGGGTTAAGTAACTTGCCCAGGGTCATATAGCTAGTAAATATGTGAGGTCAGATTTGAACTCTGGAGGATGAGTCTTCCTGATCTCTAGCTCTATCCACTGTGCCACCTTGCTGCCCCTACTTAACTTTTACTTCTCAAGAATTCTCTTAATACCATTAGTGATGGAGAAGGTACTGTTCCGGATTAAGAGGGGCATTTCCCCATCTGTGAATTTCTATACCAATGAAATCCCAAGTCCAGTCCCTGTTTCTAAGAAACTCCTCATGTTTTATCTTGACATTTGATGATCATTTCAAACTCAAAGTTGAGGCCAGAGTGAAATGCCAGATCACTGTCCCAAAGGAGAAGGACTACTTCAATCCCACTGTCCAGAATGATAACTGACTGAGATGGTCTTTTGTTTGTGGAGGATGGAGGTTCCATAACCCTCCAGGATTGCAAAGTGTGAATAAAAGCACTCTCTATAGCTTGGATTCCTTAAATGGCTCCCTCAATTATTTTAAAGACCATGGCTGACATCTTTAATGTTGCTCCTTTTTATCCTGGTAAATTACTATTCATTAGTAGTCAAGCTATTGTGAGTCCACTCTGTGACAAAGGCTGTAAAATTAAGTTAAATAATTATTGACTTACTTCCATTCCCTAGTATTTCATTCAGAAAGCCTCTCAGAAGCCTCAACTCTATCTCAGATGCCTCAGGCCTGCAGCTTGCTTTCCCTGATGCAACTAGTAATTCTATCACTTATCATAATAATAGACAGCATTTATAGAGCACTTTAAAGTTGGTAAGTGCTTTACAATACTATTATCTCATTTCATCTTCATAACAACCCTAGGAAGTTAAGTTCAGTTGCTTTTCAGTCAGGTCTAACTCTATGTGATTCCATTTGAGGTTTTCTTGGCAAAAATACTGGAATGGCTTGCTATTTCCTTCTTCAGTTCATTTTACAGATGAGGAGACTGAGGTAAACAGGGTTAAAGGACTTGCCCAGGGTCACACAGTTATTAAATGTCAGAGGCCAGATTTGAGTTTCTGACACCAGATTTGAACTCAGGGAGATGAGCCTTCTTTGATTCCAGCACCAGCCCTCTATCCACTCCACCATCTAGCTGGTAATGCTAGGCAGTAAGTGCTATTCTTATCTCCATTTTACAGATGAGGAAACTGAGGTACTTAGAAGTTAAGTGACTTGCCCAGGGTCACACAGTTATTAAATGCCAGAGGCCAAATCTGAACTTGGGTCCTGTGCTCTATCCCTGAGCTGTCTCTAGCTGCTGTTCTCTTTCTATTCTAGCTCTATTATAAGAAGTTATCTCTCTAAAAGTTGTGCCTTCCAGTAGAATGTAAGTACCTAGTGGAGAGAGTCTATTTTTCATTTTGCCTTCATATCTAACCCCAGCTCTTAAAAGGTGCTTACTGAATTACATTGTGCTGAATTAAATCCAATGGAATTGAAATAGATAATATCCAGTGGTTTTTGAAGCAGAAGAATGCGCTAGGGTTCCCTGGATCTATTCCAGTGAAATCCTTAGGCTTTTATTCAATCAGAACCCAGAAATCTGGGAGAACTCACTCATAGACAGGTCTCCAAGATCATCCACTCAAAGCTCCTAATTGGGCATGCTGACTTACACTGGCTTGACCAGAAAGAGATCAAATTGTCTCTCTCAAACAATCTCTGGTGACATTAACAAAAGTGCAGGATCCAGTTAAAGGGAAGTATTTGTTTCACTCTGCTCTGTGCTGGTCAGACCACACTGGGAGAATGGTGGGATCCTGAGGCCCCATATTTGAAAAGGAAACAACTTAGGGCTTAGACTGATCAGCCTTGGATTTCCCAGCTAAGGTGAGTCCAAGATTGGGGTGGAGGGGGGCTCTGGATTGATTGAATCAAGCAAGCAAGCATTTACTACTTGTCTAAGATGTGCCAGACCCTATGTTATGATCTGAAGGATCCTGGGTGGTTTACTTTGAAGAAGAAATGATAAGGGGGTAATTCAGCATCTTCTATTAATTATCTGAAAAGCTATCATGTGGCTGAAGAAAAAAAGATTTTTGTTTGTTTCACCAAAAGACAGAACTGCAATCAATGGGTTGGAAGCTATAGGAAGGTCAGTTATGGCACAGAGTAACACTTTAACAGACTGAGTTGTCCAAAATGACCTTGTGAGGTAGGGAGTTCCTTGTCACTGGAAGTGTTCAAGCAGAGGATAATTGACCATGTGCCCAGCATACCTTAGAAAGGATTCCTACATTGAGTGGCATGTTAAAAGAACTTCCAAGGTCTCTTCTGATTCTAATAACATCTAATTAAGTATTCCCTGCTTACTGATTTGGTCAATAATTTTAAAATCCTATGGGGCTGAATCATTTTTCATATGAGATGCTGAATGGGAATGTATTTTTTCAGTGGATACTTTTGGGTCTTTCATATATGATTTTGTCCTTGGTTAAGTGTGCTCTGGGATGAATAAAGTATATGAGGAGCTCGCTGCACTTTTGGTGATGAGAATAGAGTTAATTAAATTATGGATTTATGGAGATTGATTTTGACAAACTTATGAGCACAATTAAGGAAAAGAGCAGAGCACATTGATCTGGAAAATCTATAGAAAAAAGGCTGTTAGTTTGGGCTTTTATGTTCAAGCAAAGCTTGAGGCATAGATAATCAAATATCTTAATTGGTTTTTATCTGAATGAATTAGGGAGAGCTGGAAAAAAATCTTCTGGCTGAGGCATCCTTGTAATGTCTAAAACTCTGAGACCAGATGAGTATCTTTCACATTAACCAGCAGCTTTCCTTGTTGATTTCCCTGCTTTGGGCAGTTTCAGTTACCTATGGCATATCATCCAATCGTTCCACTATTCAAATCCCTGGGATAACTCCAGTATTTCCTAAAGCATGACAAGGAAATGGCTAAGTCCCTTAATGATGAGGTGCAATGACTCAGTAGAGGGATCAGATTAAGTAAATTTGGAGTCGGAGACCATGGGTTCAAATGTAAACTTGGGTAAGTCACTTAGCCTTTCTTCTTCTATAAAATGGGGAGTTGGACTGGCTGACTTTTAATGTTCCTCCTAGCACAAAGTCTGTGATCCTGCGTAAAATGCTACACCCAGTTTGGGCCAGACCAAATTAAGAAAAATGATGCAGCATGGAGCTATCTCATGCTAGGTCAGAGATTCCTTACATTGGTTTTGTGATGCCGTAGTTGAGAGCTGAACATCTCAAGGGGTTTTATGAAATGAGTACATTTCAGTCAATCAACAAATGTTCCTATAATATTCGGGCCACTATGTAGGGGATGTGGGATGGGAGCTGGGGTAACACAGCTATACAGTGATGAGTGCTATAATAACTAACGTTCGTATAGTACCTACTATGTGTCATTCATCTTGACCTTTTGTCTTGCCACCAGACTTTGATGATTCTGGGCGAAAGAGTGAAGTTGATGACTTTGCAAAGCTCTGCCTCCCTTCAATTAAATCCAATGCATGTGCAAGTTAAGACACTGCCCTTGTGATGTCATTAACTCTCTTCAGAAATGAAAGACAAACAACAACTAGGTGCCAGGCCTTGCGCTAAGGTTTATAATTATTGTCTCATGGATCCTCACAAGAACTCTGGGAGGTAGGCGCTATTATAATTCTCCTTTTACAGATGAGGAAACTGAGTCAGACAGAGGTTAAGTGACTTGCCCAGGGTCACACAGACACAGTAAGTGTCTGAGGCTGGTTTTCCCAAGTTTGAGAAGATGAATCCTCTGTTTTCAAGGCTTTGACAATCTAATGAGGAAGATAAGACCCATATGGAAATAGTTTATGCCACGTGATACTGGCAAGAAAGGAACAAAGTATTACTGGAAGGGAATCACTGAAGGGGACTGAATGCTGTCCTAGGGATTCTGAGAATCAGGAACCCTGGGTCTGAGTTGTGGCTTCCCCACTAGCTGACTGTGTGACCTCAGGTAGGTCACTTCCTTCTTCTGGTTATCAGTTATCTCTGTAAAATGAGGAAGAAAAGATCAGTTCCATCTGGGATGTTCAGGGAAGTCTTCATGTATTAAGTGGGATTCTCCAAACTAAATGAATTAATTTAAATAACTGAATTAGAATATAATGTTACTTATTGGTTTCATGATGTCTTCTGCCTCCACTCTTAAAAGTCCTAAATGGCGAAAAGAGGCCTGGCTGTCTACTCTGCTTCTACATCTTCCAGACCTCTGGGCGTTGCTAATCTGAATGACTGGGACTTCCAGTCTCCATGAGGATGAACCCTCCTTGATGTGTTATTTTCTCCAACTATCCAACCTCCTTGGGAGTGGGAACTGAATTTTCCATTTGTAATCACAGGATTTGGTACTTACTACACAGAGTAGGTGTTTTATAAATGTTCATCCATCCATCCATTCCAAGTATCACAACTCCAAGTATACAGCAAATAATCACAGGCTGAAACATTCTAGGTTAGAATTCTAGCAACCCTGACTTAGCTTTGCATTTTCTAGGGTTTCTAGTAGCTATCAATGTGTGAATGTCAGCATTTAGAGCAACAGCAGCCAGACCCAAATCTGTTTGGGTGGCATATCTCTGGATCAGGAGAACATAGCCAGCTTTTAAGGGATTGCTAGCACTGCTTTACAGTGGATGGGCAAGGGCCCAAAGAGGCAGGTCAAAGTGATGCAAAGTGAAATGAAGCAATTTTGGGAATAATTGAGGTAAAAAATAAAGTCACCTTTGTCTGAAGAATCTGGATAACTGCATCTAAAAATTATGCTGTAGATAATCCTCAACTCTTTCCTCCAATCTGTGTGTTTAGATTTCTCTTAGCAGCAGTAGTAGAATGAAGTTGCTAAGTAATGTACAGTTTTCTCATGTGACACTTTGTAACCCCACAGAGATCTTTGGGTTTTTTTTTTTCTGTGTAAGTTCTTTGAAAGAAAAAAGACTGTTTCATTCTTTTTGGAAATTTGTATTCCCAGCCGCCCAACACATCATGTGGCACATAGCATGTATGTAATGAATGATGTCTCTAATTCAATTATCAAGATCCACATATTAGAACCCTTAGAAGTCATCTGATAAAATTGCATTTTATAGATGAGGAAACTGAAGTCCAGAGAGGTTAACACAGACACACAGATTTAGGATTCAAACCCAGATCTTTCAATACCAAATCCAGAACTTCCCCTATACATCACCATGCTGCATATCAGGTATTTGTATACAAGTTTTGTGCCCCTATTGATCTGGGGAAGAAATTTTTACTTTATCTAAGCTTTTATGCCAAGTAAATAAATAACTGAAGAGATATTCAGTGCTCATGTTTGGGCTGTGCCATAAAAACTATACCACCCAAATTAATTTATAGATTTAATGCTATACTATCAAATCACCAAGGGGATACTTTATAGACCCAGACATAAAACGATACTCTGCACACACTGTACTTAACCTATTTTTGTTAAACGAATGAGTCATGGTGAGCTATCTGGATGCAAATTCAATCTACTTCACCATGATACCTTATCATCTCATCCTGGCTTTTAATAGCTTTCTCTATAAAATGCCCCAAACTGACCCATGGGGGATTGTTTCCTTCGTTTAATGTTTCCTTATTCATCCTGCTTTATATCTGTGCAAGGGATCCTGACATCACAGGATTTCATTGTATTTACCTTATGCGGCTACCAGATTTACAAGGAAAATGCAGTGATAGCCCTTGATTATAAAGAAAATTAAACTGACACATACAGTGTTCAATAGCCCTCAGGGAAAGAACTATCAGACATAATATCTTCCCCTCTTCCCAGGATTCCAGAAATGAGGCTCATTGTGTACAGCTGTAGGTGTGCAGTGATACCTGGAGAGATGAAGAATGTTCTCCACAGCTTCTTGTCTCGTGTGACATCCCTTATCTCCCTGGTCATATTGACCATTCGGCCTGCCACTGGAGGAACACGGCGAAAATCTAGGATCCTGAGTGTGAAGACAAAGATAACAATTAAAGACAAGACATCACAAAGAGGCTCTTTTTACATGGCTCCACTCAACTGAGTTATTTTTAACTGAACTGAATGACTTGAATTCTTGTCTTGCTGTCTTTGAGACCCAGCCCTAGTTGGAGGACTGATGGGATTAAGAGCACCCATGGGTACATCCTTCTGCTGCCTCATGTGCTGGGAGATGAAGGACACAAAAAGAAACAGACTACATGAATGCTGAAGGATGAATCATTCTTTACAAAATAAGTAAAGCTTCTCCGACTCAGTTAAAATGCTATGAATTTCTTTTTCCTTTTAAAATTCTGAACTTAACCAATACCAAATAAAAGGAGCACTTCCATATATAAAGTAGGACAGGCAGGAAAAAAAGGGTTGTATGTGAATCTGTGAACTTTTATTATGGAGAGCTTGTTTTTCTTTTTAAGAATATAATACATTCAACATATTATTTTCAGATGCCTTGCTTATCTATGTTTTTTCCTAACCTTTGTTCTGTTATATGCATTTTAATGCTTTCATGATCCTCTTTTGCTACTTTTCTTTTCCTTCCCCCCCGCTCATTTTGGTAACCCCCCACCTCTAACCTCCCTGGCCTCCCAAATGAAAGCAAAATAAAACCCTTATATCAGATATGCGAGTAAAGTAAAACATTAAAACTTGTTAATGGTTGACAATGTAAGGCTTAATATAGTGGAGTATATTGTTATTTCCTTCTTCTTTCCCCTTCTCCTTCCCTTCCCTCCTTTTTCCCTCCCTCTGTCCTTCCTTTTTCTTTCCTTCCCTCTCTCCCTATCTCACCTATGAAGGAATTGAAGTGGTCACTCAATGACTGATGCCAGTACTGATCAGCACAGAAGATTTAACTTGTTCCATGATTTTCCCCTTGATCTGGGTCAATTTACCCTTCCTCAGGTAGCTTGGTGGCCATTCACCATATTTGTGCTGAACTTAGTGGAGACACCCAATTGGCAAGCTTCTGAGCTTTAGCCACCAGCTTTAAAGCCTCCCCAATAACAGGCATGTACCACCATGCCCATCATCCTCCTATTTTCTTAAACAGGGTGTTCTGAACAAAATTTAACCTTTTTCAAATCATCACTGACATAATTAACAAGCATCATTTTTTTGTACTGTTATAAAATAAGCTACTGAGGTGTGAAAGGAATGTTTGCTTTTATATGAAATGACTACAGATTGTTGTTCTGAAGAATTAGAAATCATATGGGAAAATTAGCCTACTTTTTTTAGTTTTTCTGTCTCTTTCATAGTCAGCTGTCAGTTTCTACTGCTTCTCACAGATCCAAGTTTTTCATTTTATGTATCTCTTTTTTGGTGATTCACCTCTCCATGGGCTCAACAGTTAAAGGAGAGCATCATTACTTCCTAAAAAATAGATTACATGTGTTTTGTGGCTACTGTTTGCCTTTTCTATGGGGCTTTATGCTTGCTTACAGTTCAGGCTATATTCCATATATAGGTTTCTAAAATTCTGACCTCTAAACAAGTAGAGATTTCAATGTACACAAGTGCTGCCCCCAAAGAGTTTACATCTAAAAACTTTCCCCAAAACTATTTAACAAGTTTAAATACATTTATTTCTTTTATTACTGGAGAAAAGATAACATCCTCCCAGAGAGAAAGCTCAGGATTTGCACAGAGTGATTTCTCCTTATTGCTTGAGATGCCAAAGGGAGGGAAAGGAGATCTGGGGATCTTCTCTCCCATCATTCACTCTTGCTGAGCTCTGAATTTTGTGGGGCCCCGGACAGCTGCATTCTGATTACGACTCTTTTTTGCCTACTATTCAGCTGGGATGAAAGCTGGCTCTCTATGAGAGAACATTCTGTAAGTAAGTAGGTTCAAATTAATGTTATCAGTTGAAGGGAAACAGGGTAAAACATCCCCAAAAGCAGTTCACTGGAAAATGATTTATCTCTGACTTGAACAGAGCCATTCCTTAGACAGAAAAAAATGGGGTAATCACTTGGGGGACTCTGTGCTACTGTAGGAAAAATGTGGTTTGTGCTTTTACAGAAGACAAGATAGGGTAGAGATAGAATGGTGAAGCTAAAAAATAAACCTCAGATCCTCAAATATATACAAATCAAAACTAGAGTAGGGTACACTAGCAATATCTTCCTCCCCAACCCATCCACTGGTACTTTTTCCTGTTGCCTAATCATACCCACAGATCTCTTCCCACTCTGGTCCTAAGACTTTATACATGTTCTTTCTACTGAGAGAATGTAAGCTCCTTGAGGACAGCAACTATTTTGATTTTGTCTCTATATTCTGAGCATTTACAGTATCTGGCACACAGGATTTAGAAATACTTCATGCTTGATTATATGTGGTCTCTCTGACACTTCTCCAGTTCTCTTTTCCAGGCTTCCATTTATATTCATTTTAACTATATTCTACCTGTAAAAAACACAATGGTGTATGTGTGTGTGTGTGTGTGTGTGTGTGTGTGTGTGTGTCCCTTAGAAGGAGGTATGGGACTTCCTCTCCCTTCTCTGATTTTGGAAAAGTCTTATATGACCACATTAAGCTACAGATATACTTTTTACTTAAATTTAACTCTGGTGAATGTTAGAAATGGGTCCACATTTTCGATATACGTCCGACAACTGTTGATGAAGGAGGGTGGGGAAGGAAAGAGGGAAAAGCAAACCAGTATCATGTAGAGTTACACTTCATCAGCATAGGATTACAGTGTATTAGTATTCGTCTCACTGAGAACTGAATGATGATGACTCCTTTTTTTTTTTTTTTTTGGTGGGGAACAGATGTAAGGAGGAGGGATGCCCAGACTCACCATGGGTTTGTTTGAGCTGAGATTCTGTAATTCAGTGAGGCTAATGATGGGGCAGACATACTGGGGCTGTCAGCAAAGGTAGGAAATGATAGTTTACCTGTCCAGATGAAAGGCAGCAATCTCAGCATTATGTCTTTCATAGTCAGAGAAATAAAAAAAGTCGGGAGGTGTCTCCTGCTCCCTGGTTTGCCTGGGAAGGGAAAAAAAGAGACAAAAACAGAAACTGATGAGCCTGAATCTCTCACTGAGGAAGCAATCCTGCCATGGGAATTAATCCCTGAAGAAACATTTATTAAGTACCTACCATGTGCCAAGCACTGACTGAGTTTTCATTGGCCTGAGCTCTGGGGATACAAAGACAAATTTCCCCACCCTCAAAGAGCTTATATTCTTTTGGAGGAGATGACATGCACATATATAATTACATGAAAAGTATATACAAGTGAAGAAAAGTCAGTTTACTTGGAAAATGCAGACTATCCACCACCACACAACTCCTTCCCAGTAATTATCATTCAAAACAAACTTCTCTTTGTTCAGAATTTTAGATGCAAAATAGAATATAAGCAAATATAACCTGTTTCTATATGATTTTGCTTTGAGTAACTAGAAGGTGTTTTATGGAGAAGAATTGGGATGGAAGGTGAGGGGAAAAGAGTAATCTCTCATTTTCCTCTGGGGATTTCCTGGAAGTTAACCTCTCAAGGTGAGTACATTAAGAATATTTTGGTCTCTCAGCCAATGGGGACCCTCTCCTCTGCATTCTTGGTAACAAAGCCTGTCCCTTGACCCAAATTTTCTTCCATTGGCCTATTTGCCAGTTCACCACCTATAAGTAATAAATTACCTAAGCAGAATCTAAATACCATGAAGGCAGGGATTTTGTTTTGTTTTGTTTTTTGGTCTTTATTCTTCCAGCTCCACCTGATACTCTATCTGTTGTGCTGAACTAAACCGAATTAGCATGGATTGAGGCAGTATGGTACAGTGGATTTAGAAACCAGTGGATCTGGTTGCAGATCCCAGCTCTGACAATGACTAACCATGCGTGGGATTGGGCAAGTTGATTTAACACTCTGCGTCTGTTTCCTCATCTAGACAGATGAGGGAGAGGGGTTGAACTAGATGGTCTTTAAAGCCATAACCTTTTCTTATGAATTGAATGGGGTCTTTGGCAAATCACTTTGCTTCTAAATCTATGACCTTTTCTTATGAATTGAATGGGGTCTTTGGCAAATCACTTTGCTTACCAGGTCCTCGAGTTTCTTCATCTATAAAAATTCACATAATACTTATACTACCTGGCTTCAAGTTGCTGTGAGGAACAAATGACAATGAGTCAGGGATGTGTTGGAGCTGACTGTTAAACTCTCGGTGTGAGCATTTACACTTCAGAAATCCACTAACACCATAAATCCGTAGCTGATTTATTATTTTGTTGATTGTCTATAACTTAATAAAGGAATAATGTTAATAGTACATATTAAACTTAAAATTTCATCTTGTGTACACTTGCCCTGTCCTGTTGTTTCCATCCTGTCCAATGCTTTGTGATCCCATTTGGGGTTTTCTTGGCAAAGATACTGGAGTAGTTTCCATTTCCTTCTCCAGCAGATGAGAAAACTGAGCAAACTAGGTTAAGTGACTTGCCCAGGGTCACACAGCTACTAAGTGTCTGAAGCCAGATTTAATCGAAGGAAGATGAGTCTTCCTGACTCCAGGCCCTGCACTTTATATACTCCTCTGCCACCAGGATACCCAAGGGAGTTTCTCTGAAGTTGTGAAATCACACGCATATATTCCCTCAAAAAACACAAAACAACTGAAACATATAACTGAAATTTAGACAGAACTTTAAGACAGATAAAGTGTTTTGCAAATGCCATGTGATTCAATCCTTACAACAACCCTGTAGAGTATTTTATTAGCTCCATTTTATAAATGGGGAAACTGAAATTCAAGGAGAGTAGATGGCTGGCTTACCCAGGAACATCCAACTAGTATGGGCCAGAGGTCGCATCTGAACCCACACTCCAAGCCCAATGCTCTTCCCACAGGACTAGGCTGAATCACAGTAAAAATATAAACAAAACACTTTTCAGCAAGTCAGTGACTCATCTCTGTGTACATATAAATCTCCACAGGCATGCCTCAGTTTCTCTCCTCTCTCTGACATAGGCCTTATCTTTTCTGAAATAATGTCCATCATTTTAGGACAGTCGTCTGAACCTAAAGTGTTAGCTTCCTTTAAAAAGAAAGGGAGCGATCTGGGATCTTTTCTGAAACACCTCCTCTGGGGTTTCCAAAGCCTGATAAGCAAGATCCTGCTCCGGAGGCGCGAGAGACTGTTGTTTGTTCATTTTTGGAGCCAGGGAAATGAAAGTCACAAATTTCACCATGTAAACATAAGATGTTAATATTAAACTCAGCCTCCCTAAGCCCACATAAATAATCCAATCTATTCACCCCCTTGCCAGAGGTAAATAATTGCCGTCTGCCAACAATACCCTAGCTCTTCCACAGTACACACAGCTGGGGTGGGTAGAGTATCTGTCCAACACCCAGGCACCTGTTTGGAGGGGCTGCTGGGACAGCGTCTTGTTCACAGTGTCACACTCCAGTGATTTCCTCTGTACAAGGGACTGGAGCAGATTGGACCGAGAGCCAGGAAATTTGTCAAGATTTGTGGTCCACTGAGTACTTCTTCATCCAGGTGATGCCCATAGCCTGCTCCCGATGGAACAGCTGAGACTAACTCCACTGAGCTTGGACCCTTGCCCAAAGTGATGCTCAGAAGCATCAGGGAGAGAAATCTACTCCTGTGATCCATGATCCCTGGCATCCATCCTTAATGCTACTTGTGGTCATCTTGGCCCTCTATGTCCCTAATCTCCCAGGCCCTTCCAATAGTAGGAATAGTACTGCAATATCTCAATGGTACTGCAGAATCTCAGTGTTAGAAAGACTTCAGAGACCATTGGTGGCTAACACCTATGTGAACTGCCTCCTCCTGCCTGGTCCCAACCTGCTCAAGCATCTTCCCCTTCTTCTCCTTCTGCCTTTCTGTCTTTTTTGTTGCTGACTTGGGGTTTCCTCTATCTCTCAATTTTCGTGATTGTTCTTCTGGATGTTGGGATTCATCCAGATCTCCTGGTTTCTGCTTTCTTGCTCTGAACAGGTATCGTTAGTTACTCATACTCTGGCCTTGAGAATTCATCCATCAGCCCATCTATCAATCAGCATTTGTTAAGTACCAACCAGGCCATGAACTGTACTAGGTTCTGGGATTACAATAAGTTTACATTCTATTGGGGCATGACAACATGTAAAAATATGTGTACATGTATACTGATCTATCTAAATCAATACATCTATATATTTCTCTCATAAATGGGTATGTACATATATACATACATTTATATACATATATACATACACACACACACACACACACACACACACACACAGACTGTGGACTTCTTAAGAATAGGGACTGTTTTTACCCTTTCTATCTTTCTTAGCATTTAACATATAGTGCCTAGTACAAAGCAGATTAATTAATACATGTGTGTGTATGTATATACTTGTGCATATATGGGTTTGCATATTATATATGTACTTACAAAATAATGTGGCTAATAGTGGCTGGGGGGCAGTCAGGAAAGACCTTATTTAGAAGACAGTAAATGAGCCAAGCTTTGAAGGAGACAGTGAGTGCAAAAAGGCAGAGGAGAGAAAACATTCCAGGTACTGGGGACAGCTTGTTCAGATCAGAGGCAGGAGATGGTTTATCACGTGTGAGGAGGGGCAGCAGGGTCAGTCTAGTTAGACCACAGGGTGTAGGAAGAGGAGGAAGGTATAAGTTGGGGGCAGGGATGTGAAAACCTTTCAAAACCAAAGAGAGGAATTGACATTTGATCCTAAAGGCAATAAGGTGCCACCAGGCGATTTCACAACCAAAAGGGGATCTTAAAGATCATTCAGTCCAACCTCTTCACTGGAAAAGGAAATAAGCATTTACTGAGTTCCTAAAGTATGCCAGACATGGTATAGATATTATCTCAGTTGGTCTTCACAACAACCTTGGGAGATAGGTGCTATTATTATACCTGTTTTACAGATGGAAAAAAACTGAAACAGATAGAAATTATGTGATTTTTCTCAGGGTCACATGGCTAGTAAATATCTAGGGAAAGACTTGACCTTGGTTATTCTGAATCCAGGGACAGCTCTCTGTCTACTGCACCACCTAACAAGTCATCAAGCTTTTATTAACTCTTTATTTATTTATTTGTTTGTTTCTTTGTTAACTAATTATTTATCTGCTATGTGCCAGGTGCTGTGCAAAGTGCTGGGAAAGAAAGGAAGTGAGGAAAAAACAATTCCTATCCTCAAGAAACTCAGTCTAATGGGCAGAGGAGGTGGGGGTGCAGGGAGAGAGAGGCAACATGTCAACAACTACGGACAAATGCGATATACAACACAGTAGGAAGGCACTAAAATTGAGGATGCTAGAGAAAGTCCAAGACTTGAAGGAAGCCTGGGAAACCAAGAGGGAGAAGTGAGGAGAAAGTAACAGGCATGGAATTCTCTAATGTTTAGCTAAGAATATTAAAGTCAAAAGCCACATGTTTAGTTAGTAGCAGAGCCAAGACTAGAAGTCAGGTCACCTGGGTCTTAGGTCAGCAGGCTTCCCACTTCACCACATAACCATTGATAAGAGACAAAAGCTTCAAGACTAGAAACCAAGTTAGGACTTCAGATCACAAACTGAGCCTGCTGTTACTGACCTTAGCAAAGCAAGACGTGTTTGATGAAGACAATACAAGAAGAAATGATGGCTAACAAGGGATATGCTTTCAGAACACAAAGATCCACTTTTCCCTCAAATGGAAGGTGGAAAACTTCCAAATTAAGCTCCTGCCACAAGGAGACAAAATTTGAAAACCCATTAAGAGAAAGTGGACACACCCAATTCCTTCCCACACTTATAAATATTACTTGAGTTAGCTGATAGGCATCAGAAAATTCGTTCAAGTAAATAAACCACTTCCATCTGTTGCTTTAAAAAAAAATCTCCTGGAGAGATGAAACATAACACAACTGTTCCTTTACAAAGAAAAATGGGTTCAGAGAATACATTTAAAAGACAATGCAAATCTTATTCTTTATAGGGCGTAATGAGAAAAAGGAAGTAACTTCTTTGGGCTTGTTTCCTCATCTGTAAAACTGAAAGGTTTGGACAAAGTGACCTGAATTGTAATCTTTGACCCTATAAAATGGACATTCTGGTTCATGGCCATGCCTCTTGACAAGGAATGACTACCACTAAGATTCTACCACTCAAAAACCAGGCAAAGATGTGGAAGGAACCTGAGAGATCAGCTAGTTCAGGGGTTCTTAACTTTCTAGGTCAAGGACCCCTTCTCAAAAGAATGCTTTCAAAAACATAAAATAAAATAGATACATTGCAAAGGAAACCAACTGTATTGAGAGATAGTTATCAAAATATTAACAACAATAAAAACAAATTCACAGACCTCAGGTTAAGGACCTCCAAACTAATTCAAAGTTTCCATCTCAGAGGAGGTAAGAGAGGTTCAGACAACTGTCCTACTCAACTTAGAGACAGAACCAAGAGTACAGAACATGAAGACCTTTCTCCCAAGGCTTATGCCCGTCACTCACTACACCTTGGCTGGAGGCCAAGTGACTTTACCCTTCCAAGGTAAAAGAAGAGGGATTGCATTCCTTATGTCCGTATCGGGGTGGGGGGGGGTGGCAAGGGTAGGGGGCAGAAGGTGAACACTATTTGTTATTTAATCTAATAAGAAAGCTAGGTGGTAGCTTCTCAATTCCGTGCCTTTGGCCACCTTTACTGGGAACTTCCCTTCCATTTTTCATTCATACCAGATATAAATAACCAATAACAGTTTGAGATCCTCTCTTCCCTGGTAGTATCTGGAGTTCAACTGGAGCCAAAGTCTTGGGGATTAAGTTAAAGGGATTAAATTCTAATGGTGGAATTCCAGGTACCGGCCAGCTGCCTAGAAGACTGGATTTTCCACCTTAAGGCATTTCCAGTGCTACGGAAAATCATCCTGCTCAGGTCTCGAGTTCTAATCTTTTTCCTTTCTCTCCAATCCTGCCACCACGAAGTTATTTCTAGACATTTATTACAGACTCTGTGATAAGACTGTGGGCGGGACGCTGACACTCGAAAGGGGCCTCCTTGCTATTCCCAGGAAACAATTTTTTATCCCATTTTCATGCCTCTGAAAAGCTGTCCACTGTGCTTGGGAGGTACCCTCTCCTCACCTCCACTAATTGAAACCTGTAGTTCTCTCTCTCTTTCTCTCTCTGTCTCTCTCTCTTTCTCTCTTAGTCTCTGTCTCTGTCTCTGTCTCTCTCTCTCTGTGTCTCTCTTTCTCTCTCTGTCTCTGTCTCTCTCTCTTAGTCTCTCTCTCTCTCTCTTCCTCTCTCTGTCTCTTTCTCTCTCGGTCTCTCTTAGTCTCTGTCTCTCTCTCTGTGTCTCTCTTTCTCTGTCTCTGTCTCTCTTTCTCTCTTAGTCTCTGTCTCTCTCTCTTTCTCTCTTTGTCTCTCTTAGTCTCTGTCTCTCTCTCTGTGTCTCTCTTTCTCTCTGTATCTCTCTCTCCCCTTCCTCCTCTCCTCTCTTCTCTTCTTTCCTCTCTCCCTCTCCTTTTCTCTCTCCCCCGCTGTGTGTCTCTCCCTTTCCCTCCCTCCCTGACTCTTTCTAATCTATATGTATGTATATTTCATTTATTCAAGATCATAGACTGAGAACTATAAGGCTCCTCAAAAGCCCTGTATGACTTCACACACACACACACACACACACACACACACACTTTCATAGATGAAGGGGGAAACTCTGAAACAATAATAAGAATAATTCACATTTTTACAGCAATCACTATATACCAGGGGTTGTGCTAAGCATTTTGTAATTCTTATCTCATTTGATCATCACAAAAACTCTAGTATCTGCTATTCTTATCCCCAAAGAAACTGAGGCAAATGGGTAAAGTGACTTGCCCAGGGTCACACAGTCAATATGTGTCTGAGGCCAGATTTGCACTCCATAAAAACTAATTCACAGTCCTCAGATGAAGGACCTGCAAGCTGGTCCAAAGCTCTCAGAGCAGGTAGCTGAGGTTGTAATTCATTCAAGATCTTAGGTCATTCCTTTGTCACCAATCCCACCACCATACAGTTATTTCTAGAGCACTTATGACAAGTGACTCCAAGCCCACTGTGCCACCTGGCTGGCTGTTGTATTAAGTGATTTGTTCAAAGTTTCACAAATAGTGAGGTCTCAGGGACAGGATTTGAACTCAAGTTTTCTCAGTCTACCACCCTGATTCATGGTTAATTATTCTTAACTGAATGAGCACCCCCTGCTCTAGATGAGTCCAGGCCTATGTGTGTATGGGTGTCAGACTTTAACACCCTTCTATCCAAATCACTGATGGCTAATACAAGCCAAGCCCAGATGGGATCATGACATCCCCCTTCCAGTGAACTGACCCTGTCCTTGAAGTCTTTTTCAGACTGATAAGACCTCTCAGAAATTGTGCTCCTCTAGAAGGTAAGATTGCCTTCACCCCATGATGAAGGATTAAAGTTAGGTTTTCTATAGCCTGGAAAATCAGATTCCCTTCATCACTCAATCCACAAATATTTGTTAAGTTACCTACTGTGTGCAAGGCTTTGTGATAAGTACTGCAGGGAGGTGAAGAGTTATATAGATGATAAGAATGATAAGTGCTCTGGGAGTTCCAAGGAAAGACAAAGACAGACAGAGACAGAGCAAGATAGACAGGTAGGGAGATAGGGTGAGACAGAGAGGGACAGAAACAGGCAGAGAGAGACAGAAGTGGTGACAAACAGAGAGACACAGAAAGGACAGAAACAGAGACAGAGAGAGAGGAAGGAAGGAGAGAGAGGAAGAGGGAGAGAGGAAAGAGGAAAGAGTAAGGGAGAGAGAGGGAGAGAGAGAGAAAGAGAGAAAGACAGAGAGAGACAGAGTGGAAAGAAGGAGAGAGAGGAAGAGGGAGAGAGGAAAGAGGAAAGAGTGAGGGAGAGAAAGAGAGAGGGAGAGAGAGACAGAGAGAGACAAAGAGAGACAGAGACAATGACACAGAGAGAGACAGAGGGAGACAGAGGGAGAGACAGACAGAGAGAGAGAGAGAGAGAGAGAGAGAGAGAGAGAGAGAGCACACTTTGGGATGAAGCATTCTGGGAAGGTTTCATGAGAGATGTGCAATCTCAACAGTACAGGCTGCTTTTATGGGTGGAAACGGGGTAAGAGAAGCAGCATTTCAAATGTTGGGATCCTTCCTCTCCACACTGTCCAGTGAGCAATTTACTCCCACAGAGCACCTGACTTGTGCCAAAGATTAGACCTTGATGAAGAAAATGATGTCTGCTCTATTTGGGGATTATTTTTCTTTTACAAGCTTTCTATCTGCACTCTCTCTCTAGGCAGTACAGAAACATCAAACAATCTGGCACAGTCTTCTACATCCTGCTACCCTAACCTCATTTATTTATCTCTCTCTCTCTTTAAACATTAATCATCCTCAAATAGCACACACTAGCTTCTGTTTCCTAATTACACTATTTTCCATCCTCTTGGTACATCTGACAAAAGCACAGAGATTTTAGGAAAATTCTGTCATTGGAAATCAAGGCCATAGAGCTTAGTGGGACCCTAGAGATCCTCACCACTGCCCCATCATTGTACAGATGAAGGCCCAGAGAAAAGTGTCTTACCCAAAATTATACCTCTAGTTAATTGGAGGGCTGCAATTAGAACCCAAGATTCCCAAGTCCAGACCTGTGCCCCTTCCTCTACTTTATACTGGGTCTAAGTACAAATAAGAATAAAGGAAATTATGACTTGGAGGGAGAGAAAGGGGAAGTTAAGTATGACATAACGCCTGATTCGCAAGGTTTGGAAGGGAATTTTATGTTTGGGGTTTTCATGTTTTGGGGAAACTGACTGTGTCATTTGGGGGTGGGGGGGAGCAAAGAGAGACCTTGCTGCAAAATGATGGGATCTGTCCTGAGTCTGGAGACTTCTTGGTTCATGCCTTTGCAATGAAGGCACTTCCTAGCTAGGTAACAGGCAAATCATTTCACCTCCCTGTGACTCAGTTCCTTTCTCTGTAAAATGAGAGATGGCAGATTGCATTCAGGGGCAGCTATGTGGCCCAGTGGACAGAGTGCCGGATCTGGAGTCAGAAAGAGTCATCTTACCAAGTTAAAATCTGGACTCAGGCACTTATGAGCTGTGTGAACCTGGGCAAGTCACTTTACCCTATTTGCCTTGGTTTCCTCACCTGTAAAATGAGCTGGAGAAAGAAATGATAAACCACTCCAGTACCTTTGCCAAGAAAACCCCAAAATGGGGTCACCAAGAACTGGACACAACTGAAAAGACTGAACAATGGTTTTCATTATTTACAAGGCTGTTAAGAGAAATACCTTAAAAATATTAAAGCACTACAGAAATAATAGTGATAAAGATGCAAACAAAGTATACACGTCATTCCCTATGTTAAGAGACTCTCACCTGTCCCTGTTTCATCTGCAGCTAGGTATCACAGCGGATAGAGCTCTGGGCCTGGAGTCAGAGAGACCTGCATTCAAATCTGCCCTCAGACCCTTACTAGCTATGAAGCACCAGGCAGGGCATTTAACTTCTGTGCCCCAGTTTCCTCAACTGTAAAATAGGGCTAATAACAGTACCTGCCTCACAAGGTTGTTGTGATGATCAAGTGAGATTATACTTGTGAAGTGCTTAGCATGGTGCCTGTCCCATAGTAAGGACCAATAATAAATTAGTATTATTAATGTAATAATTGCTTGTTTCCTTCCTTCCTTCCCTCCCTCCCTCCCTCCTTCCTTCCTTCCGCCCTCCCTTTCTTCCTTCATCCCTCCCTCCCTCCCTCCTTCCTTCCTTCCTTCGTTCCTTCCTTCCTTCCTTCCTTTCTTCCTTCTCTCCCCCTTCCTTCCTTCCTTCCTTCCTTCCTTCCTTCCTTCCTTCCTTCCTTCCTTCCTTCCTTCCATCTTCCCAGCTTCATTATACATTATTCCCCTCCTGGCACTATCAGTGCAACCACATCAACCTTGTCTCTGCCCCTCTCACATGGCACCCTACCTCCAGCCTCCATGGTTTTCTACAGGCAGTCTCCCGAGCTTTGAATGTCCTCCCCCATGACTGCCCTCAACTTCAAAGAGGTCTTGCCTTCCTTCAGAATGCAGCTCCAGTGTCACCATCTATAAGAAGTCTGTTCTTTTGGATCTGTTCCTATATCCATTCATATATGCATGTGGTGTCTCCTCTGCTTGAGTCTAAGTTCCTTGAGACCTGGGTTTTTTTCATTTTTTTGTCTTTGTATCTTCAGTGCTTGGCACAGTGCCTGGCACAAAGCAAACACTTAATAAATTCTTGTCAAGGGAGCAAATGACAGACACCACTCAATCAAGAAGAACAGCAGGAATTGCTAAAAGGGACACCAATAGGTCAAGGGACTGAATCCACAGGCATCAACAGGATTAAATTTCTCAACTCAAAACTGACCTGACCCTTAAAAAAAAGGTCAGTCCCTCCACTGACCTGGACTTGAGATTGAAATGAACATGACCTGATTTTGTCTCCAAGTATCAGGGAAAGCTAGAAGCAGTCAAGTGGGAAGGTGAACATGACTAGATGAGATATAGAAGCCTATCTCTCTTTTAGACTCTCGTTTTCTGTGGCCAGTGCAGAGGTCTTATGTTTCTCCTGGTCAGCTCTAAAGCAGCTTTCTCTCTCTGTATCCTCCTCCCCTTACTCTCCCCTTCCCTTTTCACTCTTATTCTGTCCCTGTTTTTCCTCCTGCATTCTCTGTATCTCTCTTTCCCTCTCTTACTCTCCATCTTTTTGTCTCTCTCTCTGTCTCTCTTTGTCTTTCTCTCTCTCTCTGTTTCCCCCTCTCCCCCCATGATCTTATATCAAAAAAGCAAGCCTTTGGAGAAGCATTGAATTGTACTCCAATTCATCTGCTACTTTACAGAATGAGTGTGACTATGCATCATTAGCATAACTGTTAAAAATAATATTCTTAATTTATAGGAGTCATTTTTTTTGATAGAGGTGCTAAAAATTTCCTCAAGTGTCCACATGCATTCAAATTTCAAGTGAATTCACCTCCTTTGATTTCTTGAGTGAAGGGATATTTCATTCTTTGTATTTGGATGAATGAAAACTCCCTTATTAAATGCTATGTGCCAAGGACTGGGCTAAGCACTCAGTATACAGAAAAATCAAGAGTGAATTCCATCTCTCAAGGAGTTCACGTTCTAACAGGAGGATTCAATACCAGGGCAGATGGAAATGGCTTGACTCTACTTTCCATTTCTTTTTTCTTGTCTCAGTACTTGGTAGGTAACTTGGAACAAAAGTATTTGTTGATGTTTTTTCTTCCCAACCAGGCAGCTGATTCCTTTCAAGAGGCACATCTACCCACGTACTGCTTATGGTAGCCTAGAATTTGATCTCTCCAGGGGGCTACTCCCCTAGGTGGTAGTTTCTAGGCTAGAAGTAGGACATTGGTAAGTAACCAAGCACAGTGTTTGGCCCATAGCAGGTGCTAAATCAATACCTTTGACTGACTGATTTTCATTATTAACAGACTGGTGGAGAGTCATCTTTCTTACTGAGATTCAGTGGAAAATAAAGTTCTGTCAGTAACTCGGTAAAAAACCTTAAGAATTATTGTTTGGGAAAGAGATTTCTTCCTAGAACAGTATTTTTTTTTATTATTACATCAGACTGGTAGAGACTGAAGAGTAGTATTGATGATATGAAGGGAACAGAATGGATAATATTTACCAGGTGTATCTATCTAATACAGGTAGTCAGTGAATTCTGAATTAGGGGCTTAAGTCAGTATTGGTGGCATGGGGACAGTTCTAATGAAACTCCCTGCTTCCATGGCTCGCATCAGTGTATAGTACATAGACCATCACTTAAAGCACATACAGTTTTTAAGCCAACTGTGAGTTTGTGTGTATATGTTTGCACATGCATGAAAATACATGTGGAGGAGGGAGTGAGCAGGAAGAAACTCTGGGGGCAATAGTAACAGTAGTAGTTAGTATTTATATAGTACTTTATGGCTTGAGATGTTATCTTGTTTGGGACCCAAAATAACCTTGGAAGGTAAGTGCTGTTATTATTTCCCTTTTCTAGATGAGGAAATTGAGGCTGAGAGAGTTTAAGTGACTTGCCTAGAGTCACATAAGCTGGTAAGTGTCAAAGGCAGGATTTGAACTCTGGTCTTCCTGATACCAAGCTCAGCACTTTATCCACTCTACCATCAAGCTGCTATCTTAAAAGCTGTAAAAATGGAAATAAGAAGACTTGGGCTCAAATCCTGGCTCTTTCACTTGCTAGATGCGTGAAATTGGGTAAAAGTTTTAATCATTCTAGGCTCAGTTTTGTCATCTATAAGGAGAAGATCTATCTCCTAGGGGCCTTCAAGTAAAAATCTATGATCTTCTGAATTTAGCCTATCTTCAAAACTCTTGCTTTTCAAAACATGAGCAAAAAGTACTACTTCCTTTACATTGTAGAAACTCTGCATGCTACATACATGGACATTGTTTTAAGGGCACACAGTAAAGCATGGTAATCAACGACTGAAAAGTGAAAATTCCCATTATTTATTGAATTCTCTACATGCACATATATGCACATATTTGTAACTGTATGTATAGTTAATTGGTCTCCTTGCACCCAAAATGTCCATTTAAACTCATGTACTACATTGCTGTCAGATAAATAGGTTACCCAACTTTATTCCCCTGTTTAAAAACCTTCCAAACAAATAGGTTCACATGTCCTCATCTATGAAATAAGAAGGGCAGCTAGACAAACCATTGCAGCATCTTTGCCAAACAAACAAACAAACAAACAAAACTCACAGTGGGTCAGGAAGAGTCGAACACGGTTGAAAAATGACTAAACAAGGACCTACTGTATGCCAGGCATTTTGCTAAGTGCTTCCCAAATATCCCATCTTATCTCACTTTGTGTGCAGTTCTGCCAATCAGAAGGAGGGTACAGGTTTCTGAATTACAGGTGAGTTTCATTTATTTGATTGCTACATTACAACAAATGATGATCACTGAGTCATAGAGTAAGAGCTAGCTAGCAGGGACCTGTCCTTTCACAGATGAGTTACTGAAGCCCAGAGATAGACAGGCAGCTAGTGCAGGGGAAGAAGTTAGATCTGAACGCAGATTCCTCTGACTTGTACCCCTACAACACTCTACACTGGTAGGTCACTCTTCATACTGGCTTACTAAACTGTGACTTTCCTTATCTTGTCTGATCCTTACAACCTAATGAGGTAAGCAGAGCAGGTACTGTTACTACCACTTTACACGTCACAGATAAAGAAGAGAGAAGGAGATTATTAGTCATTTGGTTTAAATGCTCCATTTTACAGATGCAAAAACTGAGGCTAGGAAAATGAACTTGTCCAAAGTTATTCACTAGGTGGTAAATCTGATTCCAAGTGCAATATACTTTAAAGTGTCTCAGGCAAGAATGGCTGGCCTGATGTATGCACACAGTAGGGGACCACTCTTGTGGCTTGATTTGAAGAGCCTCAAAAGAAATTTTTTTACCATCTTGTCATGATGCTTTAAATCCTCACCATTAATACTGCTCCTCTGGGTTAAAATAGGGGTTCTTAATCTTTTTTTGGTGTCATGGGCCCCTTGTATAGTCCATGAGCTCTTTGGACCCCATTCTCAGAAGAAAGTTTTAAAATGCTTAAAATAAAATAAAGATTTACAAAGAAAATCAATTATATTGAAATAAAGGTATAGAAATATTTTTTTTAAAAAATTCAGAGCCCCAGCATAAGAACCTCTGGGTTAGAGTACAGTGTGAGAAAGCCCTAGTTAAAATACAACAATGTGCTTGTTATAACATACTGATTCTGTAACTGTCTCTTAATGTGACAGTTCAGGTGAGTTTTCCAGTTCCCCTGCCTTTGGTAAAATCCTCAGAAAAAGGGATTCAGATCAGCTAAGTGTTGATGGTTTAGGTTGAGATGAAGAGGCTGGGAACTTTGGCCACCAGCTAAGGATGGCACAGAATCCTGGAGAACCAGAAGGTAGCATTAATGCAGGGGGCAACTATGGGTGGAAACAAGGGGGTGCTGGAAGAGAGGAAGATGATGCCTACAGGGAGGGAATTGAACCTTGCCTGCTTCTCCTTTTACTAATGGCTCCCAGAGGAGCCTGGGTATGAGTGTGCGCAGATCAACACAAATCCATTTCACTACTGGAAAAACAACTCAAAGGGCATGGCCTCCTGGCAGTAGGGCATTATAAACTGACTTGTTAGATGTGTACACAAGACTCACAAACATATCCAACAAGAGACAGCCAACCTAGAGATAAAGGTCTAATGACTCTATCACCTTAAGAAATGGTGTCCCCAGGAAATTAAAAGCATTGTGGCCAGAGCATTAACTACACTCAAGTAACTAATTGGCAAAAATAGAATGATGAAGGTAAAATATGTACACTATGCCGAGAGAGAGAGAGAGACAGAGAGAGAGACAGAGAAACACAGAGACAGAGAGACACAGAGAGAGAGACAGACAGACAGAGAGAGAGGGAGAGAGACAGAGAGATACAGACAGAGACAGAGAGAGACAGAGAGAGAGAGAGAGAGAGAGAGAGAGAGAGAGAGAGAGAGAGAGAGAGAAGGAGGAGGAGGAGGAGGAGGAAGAGGAGGAGGAGGAGGATAAAGGCTTTAACTAAGGAAAAAAATAGAACATTTCTAACAATCAAATTGACACTGTCCCATAAGATGATATACTTGATTATATGAGTAAATAGATAAGAGGTACCATAGCTTAGTGGATAGAGAGAGAGCTGGTCCCTGGAGTCAGTAAGATCAGCATTTAAAGTACCACCTCTGGCTGTGTGGCCCTGGCCAAGGCATTTAAAACTGTCAGTGACCAAAGCCTATCTCTAAGACTATATGTATTTGTTGAGGGAGATTTCATATCAGGGAGTTGTCTACACAGATGAAATCAAAGCTCTGCATCAAATACATGCAGGTATACATATATACATACACATATAAACACATCTTTATATATACATATATGTATATGCATAGACACAGAAACATCTTTATATATATGTGCATGCAGTATGTACATACATACAGGTTATCTTATTTTTAAATTGCTGAAAACTGAACGCAGACTTTTGGGACACAATCTACATATATTATGTGTACATATGTACGTGTGTGAAATGCAAATACAAAGATATGAGACTGGGCATCAGTGATCATGCTTATACATAGCCAAAAGAATGCAAACCAAGGATCTGGAGAGACAGTATGGTCTGACATACTAAACATGGGGATAAAGAGATACGGGGAACATATGATTTTAAAGAAATAGTTTAACCCCTCTGAGGCTCAAGTTCTTTTTATCTATAATAGGATCATATACTGAGAACTGTAAAATTCTTTAGAACTCATATAGTGAGTAGTCTGACTTCTTCATTTTACAAATGAGGAAACTGAGGCTCAGAGAGGCTTTAAGGTTCTATTGAACCCACATCCACTGACTCCAAAGTTACTATTTTTGCTGCCTTTCTATAAATGGAGAGGGTGTCTAGGTGATCTCTATGGTCCTTTGCAGTTCTTATGCCCTTCGAGCCTAAGAGCAACCAGAATACAACCACGGAAAGAACAGATTTCTTAGCTGGGAGAGGGAAGTGATATAAAGCTGAGTACAAAGTCTCCACTCCTCCCCCACTACTCTGCAATGGTCACAGGCATACTGCAAACATTAAAGGGCTCTCATATCCCAGCTTTTCAAATGATTAACACAAGCTCTTAGGTAAGAGGGAACAAGGTGTGATGATTCTTCTGACTTCTACAAACTAAAAGAACTGACCTTGGAAGCTTGAAATAAGCTAACCTGCAGTTGTCAGAAGTCATGACTAACAATAAAAATTACTTCCTATGAGAGAATGTAGATCTATTTCAGGGTTCCATTGCCAGCTTCTAGGGGATCAATTTCTCTTCGGGTGAGAAACTTCCAAGCTTGATTCCAGGGGAAAAGTTTAGCCCTTGCTCTGCATAAATGCTGTAGACCCTTAAATTCTATAATACTGTGACTTTAAGGTTCCAGAAAATATCCTTGAACTTTTGGAGTTAGAAGGGATGTTACAGATTCCTGGTTCAACTTCCCACTCAATATAAGAATGCCTTCTACAAAATCCCCAAGAGGTAGTTATCTAGTCTCAACTTATATTTTGGTGTTCAGTCACGTTCAACTCTTCCTGACCCCATTTGGGGTTTTCTTGGCAAAGATACTGGAGTAATTGGACATTTTCTTCTCTAGCTCATCTTACAAGTGAGGAAACTGAGGCAAACAGGGTTAAGTGACTTGCCTAGGGTCACAGAGCTAGTAAGTGTCTGAGACTGGATTTAAATTCAGGAAGATGAGTCTTTCTGATTCCAGGCCTTGCACTCCATCCACTGGGCCACCTACCTGCCCTTCTATTTACATGCTTCCCGTGATAGAGACCTCACTACCTCAGGAAGCAGATTATTCCATTTTTGGACAATTTAGGTTATTGGGAATTTCTCACACTGTGGAAGAGAGAAAGATGATGCCTAAAGGGAGGGAGATGAACCTTGCCTGCTTCTGCACTTTACTAATGGCTATTACTGCTCTATAACTCTACCCGCCTGCCAAATTCTAGTTCTGCCCTGTGGAGCAACAACCAATGATCCTACTCTTTCTCCACGTACCTGCTCTGTCCCTTCTACCCTCTTCACTCTTGTTTTCTAACTCGAGTATTTTTCTTTTTTTCTCTTTCAAGTTCAACATTCCTAGTTCTCCATCCACCATGATTCCCTAATTATACTATCTGCCTCTGGATACCCACTCTGTTATCAATGTCCTCAGCAATGAGCATGATTCCAACAGTCTGCACTGGTCAGACACAGAAGCATAAGCAGAAATTTATGGGGTAAATTCAGATGATGGCAGTTGTCCCAGGGTGAAATTTCACAGGGAGAGGGGGTAGCCTCTTCTGACAGACCATAGGCCATGCCCTCGTGGTGTAAATAATGACCCTTGCTTCCTTCCCTACCTGTTTGAGAGAGAGCAGGGAAAAGGTAATATGACATGGGAGGTCAGCCCTGAGAAAAGTATACAGTCTAGGGGTCACAGGTCAGTCTCTTTATAAAAACATACCAAAAAGCATAGCAATGACAGTGCAGCAGATCAATTCTGGGAGGAAGTATGTCCCTTGATATCAGTGCCCTGTGACAAAGCTCACATTGACTTATCTTAGTTACAGCTCTGGTCACCAACCTACAGCATCATTCCTTTGCTTGAGTCGGACACTAGACTTCTATTAATATTATCAGCTTTTCAGCAGTTGCATCACTCTCTTGGCTCATATTAACAATCAAACCAACACATCATTAAGTACTGCAAGCAATTAATAATTAATATTCATTGTGTAGTGTGGTTGACATCTCTTCGCTAGGAAGAGATATGGATAAAATTCAAACCCAGAGCTCATCCCAAAAACGTAACATGAGATGTGATGGATCCCTGTATTTTCAGATAGCACCTCACAGGAACATGAAGTCTTTACCTTGTATTTTTCTTTGAATATTAATAACCTAAATGGATTACTTCCTCTTCAGCCTTTCTAGGAATTGGATTGGGTGACCCAGGATACACTTTGAATAGAGAGCTGATCTTAAATCCACCAAAATGTATTTAAAGCTCTCTAAACTATTATAAAACAATCCCCCTAAGGAAATTTTCTAAGAAAGTCATTTCAGGACTTGCTTAAACAGAGATCCCATCCATAGTACAATTACAACTGGGTGCCAACAGAATGATGACTCACCCATTCAGAACAGTGATTTGGAAAAGGAGGTCCTTAGTTTTTCTCCTGTTTTTACTGTTTTACACACTCCAGGCCCCGCTGTTACGGGCACTACATGTTCTGTTGAGGCCATGGACCCTAAGGAGGGTCTTGTGGTGTTTGTTAGTAATTCAGTGATCCAAAGAGCATGCAGAGTTCTTTAGTGCTGGAGACCCCAAAGGAGGATGGAGAGAACATCACAAATGATTATATCCTTCAGCCAGTTGCTTCCTTGGCTAAACAAACTTATTCCAGCCCTTTCCTTCCCTTCCTTGTTATCCAGGAAGACTTTTTTAAAAAATTAATTGCTTTGTAATTCAATTCAATTCAATTCAAATCTTGACCTTACACCTAGACACAGTTTATTTGGTACTCTAGAGCAGTGGTATCAAACTCATATGTGGAACACTGACTCAGAAAACCCCAAATTAACATTATCTATGTTGTACTGCATCTTAAAAAATAATTAATTTATTGCATATTTTTGTTAAACAGTTCCCAATTGTATTTTAGTCTAGTTACTGTCCATCTTTGGAGAGTCTCACAGTTTGATGCCTCTCTGCTGTTATATTGTCTGTTTACTCAACCTGTCTCAAACCTTGGTAGTGAGGTTTAACTCATGCCTTCGTCACCAGTGCTTACCAATTCTTCCTTAAACATTTCCCAAATCCACTCCTTCTTCATTCTCAGGGCCACTGATCTAGTCCCAAGTCCTTGGCATCTCCTTGAAAATTCCTTGATTAGTGCAGTGGTCTCCCAGCTGGCTTCACTGAATACCCAACTCCAGTCTGCTTACATAATGCAACCACATCTAGCTTATTAAAATATCACTTTTATAATGGGGGCACTGAGGCTACTTAGTGGATAAAGCACTTTGCCTGGAGTCAGAAAGATCAGAGTTCAAATATGACACTTACTAGCTGTGTCACTTAACTCTTGCCTACATAAAACTGGAGAAGAAAATGGTAAAAGTATCCAGTGTCTACCAAAAAAGTTGCATGGACAGGTGGTCCTTGGCAACATGAAGAGTTGGACATGACTGAACAAGAACAGACTTTCATCATATCCGTGCTCAAAAACCTACAACAAAAACCTGCAACAACCAACTAACTACTGTCATTTTACAGATGAGGTAACTAAGGCCCAGAGAAATTAAGGAACTTGCAAAGAATGGATGATCTGGATTTAAATCCGAGTCTGACTCTAAATTTTCTCTGTCTTTTATACTGGAGAACACAACCTCATAACTTCCTCTCAACTTATACCATAGCCCTAAGAGTATATACATATATGTACATATATACATATATATATATACACATAGAGTAAACATATACTCTACAATTTAGTACTCACTTTTGTTGCTGTTCAGTTATGTTTTCAGTTGTATCTGACTATGATCCTATTTGAGGTTTTCTTGGCAAAGATATTGGAGTGATTTTCCATTTCCTTCTCCAGCTCATTTTACAGATGAGGAAACTGAGGCAAAAGAACTACGTAACTTGCTAAAGGTCACACAGCTAGTGTCTGAGATTGAATCCAAACTCATGAAGAGTCCAAGCGTGGTACTTTATCTACTGAATCACCTACCTTACCATTAGTACTTAATACGCATTTCTATATTTTTAAAATGCGCTTCATGTGTTTCTGTCTTGTCTCCCATTAATTACGTCTATTTCTTGAGAACACAAAACCCTATTATTCCATGTTATATGAAATATATTCAAAAGATGCAAAGTAGTTGACTGTAGTCAATTATAATGAAAGCCTTGGAATGATCTCCCTTTTCACCTCCACCTCCTGGCTTCCTTCAAGTATCAATGGAAGTCTTACCTGCTGCAAGAAGCCCTTTCCCAGTCCTCCTTAACCTCAGTGCCAGAGATTATCTCTAATTTATCCTCTCTATATCTTGCTTGAACATAGTCCATTAGACTGTCAACTCCTTGAGAGCAGAGGCTGGTTTTTTTTTTGTTTGTTTGCTTTTTGACTTTCTTTGTATTTCCAACACTTAGTCCAGTGTCTAGCACACAGTAAGCACTAAATAAATATGTCTTGACTTGAGTGGCTCTGTTCCAGAAAACAAACAAATTGTAACAGGAGAAAAGAGAATAAGCAAAGGCATTGGAAGGGATAATCAAAAAGCAGCAGGAGAGAAAAGAGCCTCTGAGCATTCACTGGGAACAGGATGCTCACTGGAAAGTTGGACCATATTCTTCTCTTTCCTTCCCTTCCCTTTCCTCCTTCCTTCTCTCTTTCTTTCACTTCTGCCTTCCTTCTCTTCCTTTGTTTTGTGCCTTCTTTTCTTTCCTTCCTCATTTCTTCTTTCCTTCCTTCTTTTTTCTTTCTTTCTAATGGTGGAAACAAAAGGGCAGCCGTGTGTTGGTGGACTGGTTCTGGCCTCATAAAACAGCTGCTCATAGATAACCAAGAATTAACATTTAATGCCTTTGGAAAAAAGATAAGGTTTAATTTCCTCATTGATCAAAAAGAAAACCATCACCCTAAAACAAACAGCCCCTACCTCCACCACAAACCAGACACTGGGTTTACTTTGATAAAATGAGTAAGTGCTGATAGCTGAAACACAGTCTTGGCAGTTCTACCTCAGGGCTGACACATGATTATGGCTCTGCCACTGAGTCTGAAGGACAACATCCTGGCTACTCTGGCTACAAACCCTGATATAAAGACAATTAATTTAAAAGAGGTCTTGAAAGTCAGCTAGCGCAAGCCTTCATTTTACAGATAAAGAAACTGAGGTCAAGGGAGATTAAGTACCTTAACCAAGGTCACATAAAGAGTAAAGAGCATGAGTAAGTGCTCAATAATCAGTATTCAATATCCAATAATCAGTTAAACCTTGTCTTCGCTGGAGTCAGTCCGCAGACAGATAGCTGAATCTGGGGAGGGCATGGGACTACAGAACAAATGTGAGGACACAGTCACACATTCTCAGATACCCAATTTGGCTTTTTTTGGGGGTGCAGGGGGTGGCCTTTGATTTCTTTGGTATAATGAACTCTCAGATAAGGGAATTCCCTCCACCCAGCAGGCAGCTACTTTGCAACTTAAAGTCCTAGACAATTCTTACTTCTATTACTGTGGTTAAATGATTTGTCCCAGGTTACTGAGCCACTATGTCAGAGGCTAGAATTTGAGCCCCGGTCCATCCTGACTCTCAGACCCACTCTTTAACGCACTAGGCAGCCTCTGCCAGGGTCTGGGGTCTCAGGCGTATTCATCCCCCAGTATCAAGTGAAGGAAGTAATGTGAGGAAACTTTACAAGTTAATCCTAAGGGAGAGATGAAAAGGGTTAATACGAGGGACAGCTAGGAGGTGAAGTGGATAGAACACTGGGTCTGGAAACAGGAAGATTCCTCTTCCTGAGTTCAAATCTGACCTCAGACACTTATTAGCTGTGTGATCGTGGCTAAGTCACTTAACCCTGCTTGCCTCAATTTCTTCATCGGTAAAACGAGCTGGAGGAGAAAATGGCAAACCACTTGACATCTTTGTCAAGAAAACCCCCAAAGGGGTCACACATGACTAGACGTGACTGAGAAACAACTAAACAACAGCTACTCTGAAATAAGCTACAATGTTTCTAGGTCACAGGATTATTTTCTCCCACTCCTACTGCTGCAACTTCTTTCAGTTAAGTCCTTTATTAACCAATGTCAGGCAGTCATGAGTAAACAAGCATTTATTAATCTCTTACTATGTGCCAGTTATCCTGTCTATTAAGCACTGGGGATACAAAGGGCAAAATTGGAGCAGCTCCTATCTTCAGAGGGCTCACATACTAATAATGGTGTAGACAACATGTAGTAAATATTTTTTTTATAAGCTCCCGTGATTCATGGGAATCAATATGATTCGATTATCACCTTGATGCTGGTGACTTTCCAACGTATTTATGCAGCTAATCCTAACCTCTTTGCTGACCTCCAGTCTTTATGTTCCACTGCCTGTTCGATATTTCTTGCCACCTAAGGCAGCTAGGTGTTGTAGTAGGATAGAGCACCAGACCAGAAGTCAGGATGCCATAAATTCAAATCCAGCCTCAGGCACTTCCTAGCCATGTAACTTGAGCTCTGTCTGCGTCAGTTTCCTCATTTATAAAATGGGGCTACTAATATTACCTACCTTGCAGGGTGTTGCAGGGATAAAATAAGATACTGCTTGTAAAGCTCTTTGAAAACCTTAAAATGCTATATAAATGTTAACAATTCTCTCATTCATTATAATTCTTCCAAGCAACATGACTAATGTGAAAATGTATTTAATAGGAATATACGTGTAGAGTCTATATAAGATTGTATACCATCTTGGGGAAGGAGGAGGAAGGGAAGGGGAAAAAATTTAAAACTTATGGAAGTGAATACTGAAAACTGAAAACAAATAAATGATTAAATTTGAAAAAAGGGACAAAATAAAATAAATATTAGCTATTATTACCATAAACTAGTTGTCCCCTAGATATCCTCAACTTAACATATCCAAAATTGATCTTACTATCTTTTGTTCAAACCCCGTCCGCTTTCAAACTTTCCTACTATTCTCAGGGCTATTGCCGTCCTCCCAGGAGCCACCATCCTTAGCTCTTCACTCTCCTCTGCCAGCTATATCCAGTCTCTTGCCAAGTCCGGTCAATTTTACTAGCATATGCCTCCCTTCTCTCCTCTGACACAGCCACTGCCCTTGTGTGGGCCCTCATCACCTCCTTCACACCCGAACTACTGCCCTGGCCTGGGGATCAGGCTCCTGGCCATACGTATCTCCCCACTCCAGTCTATCCTCCCCTCATCTATCAAAGTGATCTTCCTAAATGGCTGGTCAGATCACGTCTTCCTTCAATTCAATAAATTTCGGTGACTTCTGGAGTGGGTATGTGTATATTTATTTATCTTTATATATTTATAAATAAAAATATATTCATAAAATACATAAATAGGTATGTTTTATTTATTTATTCTCTATTATTAATTTATTCTCTACTCCAAGACATAAAGTCAATAATTCATTCATTCACCAAAATGTACCACATGAGGGACTGCGCTAGGCTCTTGGGGGGTAGGGGGAGAGGAGACTACACATATGTGTAATATCATGTGTTTGCCATCAAGCACTTACAGTCTGTCTCTAGAAAAGAAATATGACAGTAACAAAAATAACTAGAACACGAGGTACCATATTAAAATGCTGTACATAGCACTCTGTTACTTCTCAGGAGGAAGACATTAAGGAAAGGTTGGAGAGGAGGAGGAAGGTGACCATGCCACTTATTTATCAAAGGCCACCCCTTTATCTTTTCATAGCCTTCTCCCTTCCTTTCCCTAACTGGCAAGATGGGCAGACCATTCCATTCTCTTATTTCTCTAGCTGACTTGATACACAAAACATCTCACTCACCACCTGCTTTCTCCTTCTGTGGACCTGTTCCCTATAGGTTTTATCACAGGCATCAAGCTTGCCTTCATTCACTGAGGGGTAAGGGATCAAATAAGACTGAGATTTTAAGAAATAATAATCAGACCTAGCTCAGCATCCCTCTAGACTTCCTGCAATCCAGATGTGTATAAGCTACCAGTGTCCTACTTTCCAGATGCTAAAAGGTCAGCATTTACATTTGTAAAATATTTAGTCTCCATTTCTGGGCAAATACCTCACCCCAGCTCCCTCTAGAGACATTCAACGGAAATCCAGGTGCTTCTGGACTCTTAAAAGATAGTTGGAGAATTGTTTTTCCCTTTCCTCTATTCAAAGGACCTCATTTTGACACCACCCTCCCAGCACAGATCTAATCAATGATCTTAACTCACAGAGGAACTGCCCAAAAGCTTTTCCCAGAAAGAGCCAGTTTTGTTCCCTGTCTTGCCCCCAATCTGATGGATACCCAGAGGGGAAGGCACAGGATGACTTCATAGTACTGCAGAATTGCAAGGGCTTTGAAATGATTAAGCTAGGGATTAAATAGCTTGGTTGTTGCTGAGTATTTTATTTGAAAATGGTCACTGTTTTCTCTAAGTCTCCTTTCCTGGAATATTCCAGGAAATTTAGGTTAAGATCTTTGGCAATAGGATCATATAGAAATGTTGGTGAAATGTTTGTTTGTTTGTTTTCAGCAATCTGAAGTTTTTATTATTAACCACAGAAAGATGGTTGGATTTTTTTCTGACAGTTCTTAAAGTTTTTCTGTTCTTAGAAGACATCCTGAGTTGCATTACCATCTATACCATCCCCTGGGGAGTCAATTCCATTCAATAAATGCCTATTAAACATCTATTTTATGCAATAGCAAAAAACCACAGCCATTGGCTTTGAGAGGTGGTCCCTGACTAGCTCGCTAATGTAACCACTCCAAGTCAGGAAAAACTGGTTTCAGGTCCCACTTTTTATACCTACTGGATGTATGTGTCTGGACAAATCACTTAGTGCCCTAAGCTAAATGATGATATATTTTAGAACAGTCCTTCCTCTGCATAGGTGGAGAGACCTTCCCACTGGCAGTTGCTCACACCGATGAACAAGTCCAGCCTGGACAAATTACCTTAGGGGCTAGGGGAGAATAACAAACATCTTCTGCCCTCAAGAAGTTTATAATCTAAGAAGGATGAGATAAAGAGATAGACAGATGCATAAACAGATAGAATTTTCTATTGTGTAGTACAAGTCATGCATAGGTAAGGTGCAAATAACATGCTATGAGACAACCAAGGAGGGAAGAGATTATACTATAGAATATAGTACTGAATCTGAGTAGATGGGTAAAATATTAACAAGAATAGCTTGGAGTATCAAGCAGAAAAGAGAAAAAAGTATAAGATTTCTTCCCTGTCCCCCATCCCCAACCTATGGAGATAACACAGCTACCAGTTGTTCCTCAGGAACTATCTGTAATATTCTCTTATTCCATTGTTTTGATACATGGTAAATCACTTAGGGTGAGGTAAGGCCTATTCACTGAATATGTCTGTTTAAGAGATAGCCAGGGCATGGCCCCTTTAATGAGGCAAAGAAAAGAAAAACATCAGGCTGGGAAATGGGAAATGGCAACAGTTATTATTGATAATCACTCTTAAGCCTAAAGGGGCCAAGGTCTCCCAGTGCATCCTGGGATATCTCCACTCATCCTGAGGAATATCAGGTCACTGGATTCAGATTACTCTGGAGAAGAAGTGAGGCTGGTGACCCGCATGGCCCTCCCTCACTCAAAACAAAGTCAAGTGCAAGTCATGTCATCATTTCTCTGATGTCATGGTCTTCTTCGACAATGAAGGACGAACACAACAGCATGGCAAATACTTCATGATGGAGTCAAAGGATTAAAGTTATAGATCTGGAACGAGACCTAGAAGTCAGAGTCCAACTCCATTTTAAAGATGAGGAAACTGAAATCCAGAAAGAGTAAGGCTTTGCTCTGGGCCATATATCATTGATTTATTCCGTTTCTGGGATTGCTTAGTATTTGGTTCTTCCCTCCTTGGTATCTACCACCTCTCCATTGGCTACAATTAGGACAGTGGATAGGGCACAGGGCCTGTGATCAGGAAGACCTGGGTTCAAATCTGATCTCAGACATTACTAGCTGTGTGATCCTAGGCAAGTCACTTAACCTCTGTGTTAGTTTTCTCAACTGTAAAATGGAAATAACCACAGCGCCCACCCATCTTCTAGGGTTGTTTTGAGAATCAAATGGGATCATATTCCTAAAACACTTAGCACTGTGACTGGCATATAGTAGATGCTTAATAAATGTTCGTTTCCTTTCCTTCCTCTAAGATGGGATTTGGTAAAGGTGGGTGTCAGCCCTGGCTCCATCTTTAGAATTAGCAGTGTGATGCAGGAAAAGTCACTCTACCTCCGTGAGTCCTCTCAGTTTCCCCATCTGTAATAAGAGAGTGCCAGAATACATTAATTCTAAGGTACTTTCTAGAATTCACAATCTATGATTCCCTTTCCACACAGAGAGGAGGATGCTGGGGCAATTATTTTGCTTCAATAGGTTTTGGAAAATGGACAGCTAGGTGGAGAGGATAGAGGGCCAGGCCTAGAGTCAGGGGGACCTGATTTCAAATCCTACTTCAGACCCTCAACAAGTTACATGACTCTGCCTCAGTTTCTTCACCTGTAAAATGACAAGGAGAAGGAAATGGCAAGCCACTCCATCTTTGCCAAGAAAACCCCAAATGGGATCATGAAGAGTTAGACATGATTGGACAACAACATAATGTTCTATGCAAAGAGAGCTCAGGTTGAAGGTTCCCTAGCTTCACATCAGGAAAGCTATGAAAACAACGGAGTGGCTATATGAGGAAATCTCAGAGTAATTTATAAAGGTTGTTAAAAAAAAAAACTTAATCCACTCTATTAGTTTTACTCTTTAAAGTTCACATTAAAATAAATGAGAGTTTTGAAAAGTTGCTTGATGTCTGTCTGTTGCTTAATTCATCAATTGATGAGACAGAGAATAAGTATCCTTACAAAATAGACAACAATGCAATAAACCCAACTGTCAATTGCATAATATGGTTAAACTACAAATAGAGAGTAACTATCTGCTTAACTCCTAATAAACGTTTTTACCAGCCAATAAAATGCCTCAGGGAAATTTAAAGTAGGATGGGGGGTGAGGGTGCGGAGGGAATTGGAATTTTACTTTTTGTAGTTTCTATTTCATGGGGGTTGGTAACAATTTAGAATAGCTGGGCCACCTAGAAAGCTCCAGTCCCAGCTCTAAATCTCACAAATTCACTTTCGCTTTTCGACTGTTTGATCTGTTTAGGATTGAGGCAGAATGTCAGTGAGAGTCGTTGCATTTCATCCATGTCTGGGACATAGGAGTCAAATTTGTGAAATTGGTGGCAGATATACATGGCAACCTCTTTCCCCCTTCCACCCTTTTAGGAGCTTTCCTGTATGCTTGGGAAATTAATGGTGAGGAAAGGGGATGGTGGAGTCTAAGAAATGATACTATAGCATTGGGTGGACCTTATTTAGTGCTGGGGCAAGGGGAGAGGGTAGCCTAGGTAAGGATGAGGCTGAGATGTTGTTAAGTTTGGCTGAAAAAGAAGCACTTGTCAACTGTGGAATTTCATGGAAAAGGAGATTTTTAAAATGTGTTCATTAATGAGTAAATTCCTATCTCAGAAAAGAGAGGAGATAAGGAAGAAAATAGGGAAAAAATTCATTAATAAGTAACATTTTGACTAGGATACATCTACCGCTAGAGGAACACAAAGGTGAAAGGAAGGTCCCCTGGAATGCAAACCATTAGAGGACAGGGATTGTATGATTTTTTTTCTTTGTATTCCCAGAGTTTAGGGCAGCTGGGTGGTAAGGTGGATAGAGAGCACAGAGGCAGGCCTGGAGTCAGCAAGACTCATCTTCCTAAGTTCAGATCTGTGTTCAAATCACTTCCTGTGTGACCCTGGTCAACTCACTTAACCCTGTTTGCCTCAGTTTCCTCATCTATAAGATGAGCCGGACAAGGAAATGGCAAACCACTCCAGTATGTTTGCCAAGAAAATCCCCCAAAACAAGGTCACAAAGAGTCAAACACAATGGAAAGGGCTCAACAACAAATTCTCAGAGCTTGGGCACAGTACTTCTCAACAGGTAGATATCTAGCCCAATGTTTGGCACACAGTTAAGTCAAGAAACATTTATTAAGCACTACAAGGAGCCAGGCACTGTGTTAAATGCTAGAAATATAAATAGCAAAAGAAGGGGAAAAAAAAAAGACAGTTCCTGACTTCAAGGAGCTTACATTATAGTGGGGGAAGGGAACACAGAAAAAGAAGTTAAAAGGTGGTGGGGAGAAGGTACCTAAGAGGAGAAAGAAGTTCACAGAGTCAAGAGAAGAGTTCTGGGAGGAATGAAAAGGAAACATAGTAGATGCTTAATAAATGCTTGATTTTTAAATTTTTAATTGTAATTTTTATATTCCTTTTTTTTTATTTTGAGTTCCAAATTCTCTGTGTCCTTTCATCCCCTACACTACATATTGAGAAGTTAAGCAGTATGATACCCACTATTTATGTTGAAGTCAAGAAAAACATTTCTACTTAATAAATGCTTGTTGATTGGTTGACCTATCTTTCTACCATATGCTGGCCCCTTTTACCCACTAGTGAGTGCCCGCATTTGAGGAGGAGCCCAGAATCATCAACGTTATGAAAGGGAGGGAATATAAGGCATAAAGAAATCACACACACACACACACACACACACACACACACACACACACACCCCTTGTTAGAAAAACACAGACATTAGGGACACACACACACACACACACACACACACACACACCCCTTGTTAGAAAAACACAGACATTAGGGAAGGAAAGAGACCATGAAGAGTGAAGAGGGAGCCACAAAAGGGGATCTTTGGTGAATAACATTACTCAGAAAGGATTGGGTTTTTGTTTGGGGATTTTTTTTAAACTAAGAAGTATATCATGGTCACAGAAATTGTATTCGACCCATTAGACCAAAATGATAATGTTATTTGCTGCACTCAGTGTAGCTCCTGGCAGCTAGATTGTCATGGTATGAATTATTTTCATCACAAAAGACAAGTGGGTCAATTACAGGACCTCAATGAACTTCATTCAGTTTCTTCATCTGTAAAATGGGGACAGTCATAATTAACTCTATGTAACAGGTAGCAAAGCACTTTTGTAGATGTCATAAAACCAAAGAAATGTCACTTTTTACTCAGTCTTCCCTGACAAACTTCAAATCTCTCCCATATGTAAAGTAATTTCACTCAGTTAACCTTCAGGATAATGTCTGACATTTTGATAAGTCTTAGAAATTTCTGGCCGTGGTTAGAAATCCACCCCATGGAGAAGGGTGGAATGACTTTTCTGGTAAATAAGGTTTTGAGGATGTGATCTGAGGAAACTCTTGCAAGTCCTTTGCCTCTCAATAGCCTTTTTCTTGCTTATCATTAACACCTGTTATTGGTAGTTTGCCACACTGGTTGAAATTTCACCATCAGACAGTCTTTCCTTTGGGTTAAAAAGCTCCCTTTAAAAATGTAAATACCCACTCCAGAAGGTTAACACACTAACCCAGCTATCACTTCTTGATTCCTGAGCATGAATTAGCTAAATCAGATTATTTGTTTCTAATTGCTAGTACTGTGAGAAACTCAGTTAAAAAAACATTTATTAAGAGCCAGGAATTATTATAATATAAATATATATAATATATATTATATATAGCATATTATTATATGCCAGCATGTGCTAGGGAAAAGGAGAAAGTGCTCATTTTGGAGAATGAGACTCTGGTAGATACCTGCTGTTTGCTGGGATAGCCAAGGGACAGCACAAGGGCACTGAGAACCTCCTGGCAGGTGACAGGAGTATTACATTGTAATGAAAATTTCATTAGCCTAGAAATCAGTAAACCTGATTCACCTTGAGGGGGTAAAGTCTGACCAGAACCATCTGAAGTGGCTTTGGTTGGGGTGGGGTGGGGTGGGTAAAGAGGAAAGGGGAACAGAAGCATCCTTAGTCTTTACAATCTCAGGATAAAATAAAACCTCTATGTATTTAATATGGGTGCCAGCTATAAACCTGTAAATAAGGCAGGTATTTTTTTTTTTTAAAGATTGGGTCCCGTCATCTTGTCTAGGCTGGTCATGCAGCCAATTCCAAGGCTGGTCAACATGAGAAATTTATGATCTTCTGATCTAAGTTTGGTTTACCGCCTCCTTATGAAGCCTGGTGGCCCCTTCTCCTGGGGGCTCATAGTACCAGGGAAAAAATTGAGTGCGGACATCTGCTTGGTAGCCCTATTCCAGATCAGAGCTCCAGAACTCCAGAGATCCACCAGCTTCAGCCTCTTAGTAACTGGAATAGCAGCATATACAGGATCAGGGATACATTGTTTCTTTTATCTGTTGCCTTTCAGATTAGCATTAAATTCCACATACCTCTAGATTCCAGGCAAGAATAAATGATGGAAAGGTTTGAAGTTTAGATTTTGCAATGCATTCTCTACTTACTATATGTTTATATAATGTTTAGGAATTCGAACTCTATAGTAAACGTGGGCTTTTGTTAATCATTTGACTTGGAAGTTTTATCCCACCTGGAAAGCTGAAGAAGACAACAGATTTTAGCTTTGGAGAATTTTAAAGGTGGAAAGAAAACATCTGAGTAAGATTCAGGAGGCCTTGAGGTCTTCTACAATTTAAATGTCCTCTCCCTGAAGGGATGGTTTCCACATAGCATCTTCCAAACATGTTTAGACAAACATCAGAACTCAATGTTTCTTTGGCTTAGCTAAAAAGAGGGGATAGTCACCAATCCAGTCATTAGGAGAGTGGCTTGCCTTGGAGTCCCTTTTTACCACTGTCTTAAACATCTATCTTATCTACTGCATGCATCCCAAAGCCTGGATAGTAGATGAATTTCTACAATATTCAAGTTTCCAGGGGGCCAGGATGCATTGGTGCTACCTTTTCAAGAGACTTTTCCTGGTTCTTCATCCCCACCCTTCCCCCAGTATCTTCCCTCTGAGTAATGCTGGATTCAAATGGCTCTGCAGGAGAAGTGAGACTGGTGACCTGCACAGCCCTACCTCACTCAAAACAAAGTCAAGTGCACGTCATGCCATCATTTCTCTGATGGCATGGTCTTCTGTGGCAACAAAGGGCAAACACAAGTTCTACCAGCAAAGCAGAATCACTGTAGCACAGAGGAGACATGAAATGTGCAAATCTAGAGACATCTCCATCCTAAATGTCAAATGGACTATGTGTGCCCAACCTGTGCTAGAACCTTCTGAGCTCCTACTGGACTGATCAGTCCAAGTCAGACACACTGTACCTTGACTCTAACATTGTGATATCGTTGGCCCTCTTAGAGCATGAAGGATAGATAACCATCACCTTCCATCTGGTCTGTGTGTAGCCTGTATGAACATAGTTATTTGCATATTGTCTCCCCTTTAGAAGGTGAGTCCCACCACGGTAGGGACTATGCCTTTTCCTTTCTTTGTATCCTTAGTGCTTAGCAAAATACCTGGCATACAGTAAGTACTTAATTCTCAAACCCTTGCTATGTGTCCACACTATTTCTACCCCAGCCTTCTCCCATCTCTCAAGTTTTCCCATGGTCTTAGTTTTCTTGGGCTGTTGAAGGTCCCATGCCTTCCCACCCAGGCATGCCCTCCCTCAAAATACTTCATATTTTTTAAATGTTTCTTTTTATCCCCCTACCCAAATCAGATCAAAAACCTTAGAATTAGTAAGTAGGCCACTTTGGCTGAAATATAGAGAATGTAAAGAGGGATAATATGAAAAGAGATAATAAAGGCTGGCTGGAGTCAGTAGTATGCCTGGGGTATGCTTAAACCTATTTGTTCATCTAATTTTCATTGTGAGCATTTACACCTGGGAAACTGGAAAACACTACAAATCAGGGCTTGATTTATTACTTTGTTAATTATCTAGACCTAACAAAGTGATGGAGAAAATTTTAATAATGTTAGACCTAATAGTATGCTTTTGGTACTTTTTTTTTTCTTCCTGAAGAATTGGCTAAAAATTCACCAGCGCATCCCTGACTGTGAAGGGCCTTGACTGTCAGGTGACGGCAGGGCAATGTGGGTCCAGAGCAAAGAGTCTAGGAGACATTTGTTTTAATTCGCGGGAAAGAATGGTGGAATTGGCTGCCTTGTGCTAAAATAATCTGATTAATTTCCACAATATACACAGAAAAATGGGGAAGGAGTGCGAATTGGATGTTATGCCCAGTAAATTGAAGCACAGAGTGTGGGGGGGAGGGGAAGGGGGAGAGAGGGAGAAGGGGAGAGGGGGAGAGAGAGAGGAATGAGGACATAGATACTAGATACTACTGGAAAACAAAAGGACAGGTTCTGACCTCCTAGGAATTCTAAAACTTCTCTGAGTACCTAATAAAATGGAAAGTCCCCAGGAGATCCTCAATAAGTATTAATTGATGAGGACATGAAGTCCCAGAAGATCACTTCAGAAATACACGACAATGACCAAACTACCTCATTCCAAACAAGTGGGGCAAAACAGCCTTTGATGGTTGAGTGGGTAAATAGGGTTTAATATGAGACTGGGATTAGGCAATGTGAAAATGTCTGAGTCGGTCTCTTCTGTGCAACAAGATGGGCCAATGAAATAGGCTAATAAAAAAGGAAAGCCAAGACTCAGGGCAAAACAGCAATAGCGAACTACCAGGCCAGAAGCCTTAGAGGGAAGTATAACAAATGCACAGCATTTCCTGGAACTGATTTTTGTTACACAGCTGCATTTTAGTAACTTCATACATCTGGAGAGTTTTCAGCTGTCTTTAAACTGTTGAAAATTTCACTGTAAAATGTAAACCTTATCTGCCACAAGGAATCCCCTGGTGGTCTAAATTCTGGGGGACAGAGGTAGCAGTGAAACACAGACAACCAATAAAAAAATAAAATTAAACAAACAAAAAACCCTAGACTTCTAAGTGACCAGCTGTGAGATTCTTGTTCTATCCTCTAGTTCCTCCCCCATATCTTGCAGATGAGTCAACTGAGGCACAGAGAACTTGATGTGCTCAAGGTAATGCAACTTGTTAATAGTGGAGCTGAGATCTCCTGACTCTGTATCTAGTCTGTGTAATAATGCCTTGGCCAGAGAATGGCAAAACACAAGGGTCATACAGGAAAGAAAAACAGTTCAAAACAAGGCACGTCATTCCTAAAGACTGTGAGGCATTGTAGAAAGAGGGCTCCTTCCTTCAAAACCTAGTTAATGGGATTCAGTAGTCAGTAACCTACTGAATCTCTGAGGGATATATTTAAGGGAATATCTATTCTGGAATATAGATGATATTGGTGTGACAAGAATTCTGGCTTAGTGGATATAGTTCTGCACAACAGGATGGGTCTTGGAGTCAGGAAGACACTAATTTAAATCCTTCCTTAGACATTTAATAGATGAGTGCCCTTAGGAAAGTGGCAAACCCTCTGGGCTACAGTTTTCCCTTCTGGAAAATGGGGATAACAACATACTTACCTCAACAGTATTGTTTTGAAGATCAAATGAGAAAACAAATGGAAAGTGTTTTGCAAACCTGAAAACACTATATAAATGAGTTATTTTTATTACTATTACTTATAATTACCAACATGTCACTAATCTATTCCTCCACGAGTTACGTCAAGAGAACCATCCCTTTAGAGACTCTCAGAATAAGTCCTTAATTCGTTTGCAGCATAGATTTACAATCTGCTTCTTTCCCATGAATGTGTTTGGGTAATCTGTACCTAGTAGATTTCGCCTCTGGCAAACTCTGCTTCCTTACTGGCTAAAGGCAGCTATGTAATTTATGGAAGGAATTTTGGACTCGAGGTATGAAGAAACAGTGTCACCTCTGCCCCTTAATATAGCCTTATGAGCAAGAGCAAATCACGTCTGACTTATCTCAACCTTAATTTCCTCATTTGTAAAATGGGGATGATGAGAGTTGTCTCGGTTCCCTATATTAATGATTTCTTATTTATCCTGTACATATTTGTCTGCATGGTGTCTCCCCCATTGGATGGCAAGCTCCTTGAGGACAGGGACTCTTTTTTGGTTGTTTTTGTGTCCTCTGCTCTTAGCACAGGGGCAGGTAGGTGATGCAGTGGATAGAGCACCAGTGCAGGAGTCAGGAGGATCTGAGTTCAAATCTTACCTCAGACACTTGACACTTACTAGCTGGGTGACATTGGGCAAGTCACTTAACTCCAATTACCTCATCCTGGGTCATCTCCAGTCATCCTGATGAATATCTGATCACTGGATTCAGGTGGCTCTGGAGGAGAAGTGAGGCTGATGACCTGAACAGCCCTCCCTCATTCTAAACAAAGTCAACTGCAAGTCATGTCACTCTGATGGCATGGTTTTCTTTGGGCAATGAAGGACGAACACACACAGTCTTAGCATAGTGCCTGACACATACAGTACGTGTTTAATAAATGTGAAAGACAGAAGGTAGGCCAGTCCTGCTAGAACCAGAAACTTGTCATGCATATAGATGCTCATCATCTCTCCAGAGACTTAGGTGAATTCTTTTGACCACCAAAAAAATTTCTTATGTCCACTGAGGAATTGGGGGTTTGTGATTAGTAGAGTGGGTACCCACATCAATGAGAGCATGGATCCCTGAAATATTACTATATATGTATATACAGTGATAGATTAAAAACCATTTTTATAATGATAGCTGTATATAATGCTTTAAAGTTGATAAATTGTATATTATCTCATTTCATCATCAGAACAACTGTGAATTAAATGCTATTATTATAGTAATTTTATAGACGAGGAACTGAGGGTGAGAGGAGTTGTGACTTTGCCCAGGGGTCACATAACTAATATCTGTGACTAGAATGGTATTTCTGTCTTTAAATTCAGCCCTCTATTATTAAAATATGTTGTTGCATTTGGTCATCAAAGGATACTAGCTAAAGCACATTACTGTCCTCTGTGTTGCCCCAAACTCTGTAACTTATGAAAATAATACAGAATCTGGAGATAAAAGATCTGAGTTCACATCTCAGTTGTTCAAATGCATGGAATTGCTTAGGGCCATGAGCTCTTGTCAACACTCTCTTGTTGAAACTATGAAATAAAGTAGTAATTTGGAGCCTTTTTTAGTTGCTTTGGGAAATCTGGTTAGGATTCTATGTCCATGGTAATCATGGCTACATTTCACCGACAAACTCAAATCAAGGATCGTTATTTTGGCTTTGTTCATCCGTCTGATTTTATGCCTTAAACTGGGGCCATAGGAATCTACAGAACTGACTCATCAGACCAACAGATTCTTATAATAGGGAGGCATTGGTAAGGACCCTGGTAAATACATCTGGGGCCTTCAGAGCCAGTTGACCAAATCCACAGCATTGGTCAATAGCTTTGAAATTCTTGCAAATGCCACAGGGAACCAATTCAGACAAGAATTATTCAGACTCTTTATGCAGGACATGTACTGAATCTGGGTGAGAAGATGTTTTTGGAGAACTATGCATTTTTGCTGTTGTCTAATGAGATAATTTATTTCTTCCTTAATCTCTACCCTGGGGGAGAGGGGGGTGGTGGTTAAGAATAGGGAAGGTGATTTTGCCTGTGGCTATCATAAACCTAGAACAGGCATTTCTCTGAATTTCCTTAAAACACAGGTAATCTTCTGGCAAAACATACACTTGCAAAGCTGTAACTAGTGGTTCTAGTTTTCACTTAACATTTTGTTTACTGCACTCTTTATTATCTGTTTCTTATTCTTTTTTAAAAAGCACGAACTCCTCATCCCCATCTCCCAAATATGTATGCAAAATCTATATTATAATTTAATTGTTATGTGTGTTTTCCTTCCATCCACCTACCCCCTCATTGGGGAAAGAAACAAAAATTCTTGGGGCAAATAGGCACATTCAAAGAAAAACAAGTTCCCACTCTGGCCACGTCCCTCAAATACATGCCCTTTTTATGCCTCTTATATATAATTCAATCCAACAAATATTTTCTAAACATCTACAGAGTCCAAGGCACTGTGGATACAAAGGTGAAAAACTACCAAGTCATTGCCTTCAATGACATTACAGTCTAGTAGAGGAATACTATATTTAAAAAACCACTAAGCACATAACATAGTGATCCTAGTGATAAAGAAGTAGTCTGAAAATCAGGGCCATTTCACTAGGCAGAGATGTGGAAGAAGGCACATTTCTGGCATGAGGCTGACCCAAATCAAAAACCAACGTAGAGGAATAGCAAAGTCCTGGATGAGATCAGGAATGAGATAACAATCACTTTGGAATTTAGAAAGAGTAAGTCACATGAATTCAGGCTAAAAAAGCAAATTAAAGTCCAAGCGAAGAGTCTGATAGATGGGTGTCCATGTTTGCTGCAATGCTAAACTTTTCGACTTATCTCCCAGGCATGAGGATGCCATCAAAGGATTTTGAGTAAGGCCATGACATGCTCAGCCCTGTGAATTAGAAACATTAGTTTGGCAGTTGTATGAAGGATAAATTGGAGAAAAAAAATGTAACATGGGTTTCCTGGGGTTCAAGAATTTTTTTTTAAATTTGTTTACTAAATTTCAACATAATGTTTACTTTGCAATCCTATATATTTTATTTTATGCATTTAAAAACATTTAAAAAATTTTTTAAAAAGCATTCATTAGACTGACAAAGTGGTCTACACTTATCAAAAAAAGGGTAAGAACCCTAGATTACAGGAAGTAGGAGTTAGTTACTAGCCAGATGGCAGGTAATAAGGGATTGAATTAGGATTATGACCATGTTAGTGATTATGAAAGGAGAGATATTGTAGAATTGACTACAAAAGGGCAACTAATTAAATTTCCTCATCTCTTAGCTCTTGCATGCAAAGATGACTGAGATTTTGACCCTAGTAGTATAGTGACAGCTTGGGAGGAGAGACAAGTTTAATTGGATAGATGAAAAAACAGAAAGGAAACCTAACAATTCATCAGTCCAAAATCCTCATCTTACAGAATGCCCAGACGGTAAATGCCAGGATTTGAACTTCAAGACCTCTGATTCTAGATAATGTACTCTTTCTCACCAGACCATACTGCTTCATGAGTTTATTGTAGGGCATTCTGATTTTGATGCCACTAGGACATGAGATGACAATGTACAGAAATGCTACAGGGAAGACGGAAGAGGGAAACAGAGACAGGAATAGAGATAGTATGAGATGTGGGGGAATAACCTGCCTATGAAGTCAAAAGAAAGTAGAGGACCTTAGAGGTCACCCACATTAATGGATGGGAAAAGATGTATCTGCCATCCAATGGCAGATATGGGTTGGAATTGGGGGGGCGGGGAGAAGTATGTAAGCCTCTAAGTTGTTGAAAAAGAGGAAAAGTTCATATCTTTAAGCCTATATTTAGAGTTGGAATAAAATTTCTTCCCCCCTCATTTACAGATAGAACATTGAGGACCAGAGTGACTGACTTGCTCAGTGTTGCTCAGTTGGTGCGGGGAGAGCTAGAGAAGGGGTTGGACAGAAAGGAATCAGAGCCAGGACTCAACATTCCCACAGCTCGCTGCATCTGTATGGTTATAACTGGATGAAGATTCCCCATCCCCACACCTGGCAAGGATTACAGTATTATCTTCAAAGTCTCATGGAGAACTACAAATAACTGTTTAGTAACAGTGGCAGCAAATTGTGGCCAAACCCCCAAATATCTGCTATTGAGATGCTTAAAGCATTGTGGTAATTCCTCTTTGAGATCTGCCTCTAAAACCTGTTAGAAATTCTTTGGAATATCCTTAATAACTGAAGATTTTCATCCTTTGAGAGTTGATCTGATTTTGGAAAGCGCCATAGCTCATTATCTGGAGGCTACTTTGCTATCAAAGGATCCGGACACTACAGCGTCATAAGATTGAAAGCTGGAATGGATGTCTGAGGTCCTTGAGTTCAATTCCTTCCACTTTACAGGTGAAGAAAATGAGGTGACTTTCTGAAGGTTGCCCAGGTAGACTGTTTCAGAGATGAGAATTTAACTCAGGACCTCTGATTCCAGAGCTAACAAGTGCTCTTCATATTGTATCGATTATGCCTGGAGTCAAGAAGACTTGGGTTTCTTGCTTGATATTTAACAGCTATGTGATCTTGGGAAAATTATTTAACTTCCAAGTATCATTTTCCTCATCTGTCAAATGGGGCAAGTAAGAGTGCCTATCACACAGGATTATTGAAATTGCAAATGTTTTGAGAGCAAAATAATTTTCCAGCTCCTGAACAGGAATTATAGTGCTTATAAAGACATATAAGCACAGTCAAGTCATCTCAGGTATTTGTCAGTCTTTAAGATTGCTTTCTGTTTTAGGATCAGGCCCATATAGGTAGGTGTGGGCAGCTAGGTGGCGAAGTGGATTGAGTGCTGGACCTAGAGTCAGGAAGACCTGGGTTCAAATTTGGCCTCGGACCTTAGCTGTGTGACCCTGGGCAAATCACGTAACCCTGTTTGCCTCAGTTGTCTCATCTGTAAAATGAGAAGGAAATGGCAAATCACTCTGGTAACTTTGCCAAGAACAAACCCAAATGAGGTCATGAAGAGCTGGACACAACTGAAATGAATAAAGTCAGAACTATAGGTATAGGTCATTTATGCTAAGTGGACTCTTTCTACTAAATAAAGCAGCAACTGCTGTGTAACTTACAGTCTCAGAGAGTTACCTTGGACATTGTGGGGTTAAGTGACTTGCTTCTTGGGTCTTCTGGACTTCATGGTCAGCTCTCTATCCATCATGGCATGTTGCTCATCTAGGGCCAGTTACAGTTTCTGAAAAAACGAAGGTGACCTTGCCCTGCCTCCTCACCAAACTGATTCTGGCTTCCTTCCATGAGAAAATAGCTGCTTCCCTTTTCCTCAAGCAGATTTGATTTCTATTTACAACACACTCTTGAACTCAGCTCATCCATAAATAAATGCCTGTGTAAGGCAGACGCTTCCTTTTCCTTCATAAACACACACTGTATCCCTGACTCACAAGCTAAATCTTAAGAGGTGAAAATATTGTCTTTTTCTCCTGGATAGACTTTCCATCACTCGCACAGCAGAAAGCAAACACGTTGTCATTAAAAAGATATATTAAGCCACTTAATATCAGGTTTTCAGTTGCAAGATGTTCTGTAACCTGGAAATAAGCCCTTCGCCCCAGCAATTAATTCAACGTGACCTTTAAGTTCTGGGAGTATATACAATCAATATTTCATCCTAATTACGGTGATCAGTTGTCTAAGTTTGGATCTTGGTGGTGACTACTTGCTTTAGGTTTGTTTTTGAAAGTATGTACCTTATTTAAAGCCTACAGTATCTTGTTTATAAATTCAACGCTCTCCATGATGGATCACAATTTATATTGGAACCATTGTGTATTAACTTAAGTGCTGGGTTCTTTCTGTGCTATAATTACTGCAAACAGAAGAGGGGGAAAATGGCTCAAATTGTGTTCAATGGCTTTTTGTATTAGTTGATGTTGCTTCTGTCAGTGTTCATCATGGGAGCATTCTTTTCACCTGCTGCGTGTGTGATGCTAAAAAGACCCTGGAAAATTTAATGGCACGTAATCTCAGGAACAACAGTAAAGGGAGCATGACACGTTTTGCATTATTTATACTGGAGCCCTGCATCTCTGCTGGTTAGAACATATTGTAGTTTTCCTAGAAGATAAATGTATTCATTAAGTTGGAGATTCTGCATACTATGCAATTGAAAGACCTTAGTAACCATCAAGTATTGCCTAGAAAATATCTATATTTTACATGGATTTAGGAAGTAATAAGAGTTATGCCAAGAGCTTTTATTCCAGATGTGAAGGGATCCCCACACGTTCATATATGAAACTAATGTCCCGTTGCTGGGTTTGGTGAATGGCCCCTGTGTTTCAAGCCAGGAGAGACTATTTCTGCCTGTTCTCCTTGTGGAAATGCACTAGAGGTCCAATTGCTTGATCAAAGGACATTCACTGAGTTCAATTAATGACACAAATTATTTTTTTTAATGTCCATGAGGCCCAATTAACAACAAAGAAAATGACTCCTTACAACGCACCTCATCAGGATACTGGATGTCATTTAAGATGGAATTGACCTACCCTTGAGAGGAAAAAAAGAGAGAGCAGTATATTCAACTGGGTAGCTATTTAGTACAGCTCACGAGCTGGTCGTGACCCACCTAGTAAATGGATATTTTAAAGAAAGGGAGGGTTCCTGTTGGGTCCTGTCATGTCAGCTACTGATGGAAAGCAGAGGGATAAGATCAAATTGGATAATGGGCTATTATGAAGTTGGCAGCTCTGACCTGGCTTTAAAAGAGATCTCAGCTGCAGACAAGGGTCCATATCCAGTTACTTACTCTTCCAAGTTATTTGCTTTCCAGAGTTCACAGCCAACTTGGTAAAAGAAAAAAAAAACAACTTAGATTTGCTATGTAGCAATGTAAAACCTGTATTATTTCCTTGTCATGGAACAGACCTCATCCGGTGGGTCCCAAGCTTTTCTACTAAGAAAGAGAACTTAGTGATTCCAATTTCCACTTTGCTACTCCATATTGCCTAAAGAATTTCAAATTAGTGATGCAACTCTTTCAAGGTATAGAATTACTCAGGGGTTCCTTACCAGCCAAATAAGTACTTAACCTTGAAACTTTAGAGAAGATGATCTTAGGATGATCTAGTCCAATCCCTTTATTCTGCCAATGGAAAAACTCTGGCCCTTAGATTTTAAGTGAATTGTCCAAGATCAGATAATAAGTAATGGAATTCAAACCCAAGTCTCCTGATTCCAAATCCAATATCCTTTCTTGTTAAACTGCACAAATTATAGCTCTATCTTCCGGCCACCACTGAAATATGTGTGTGTGTGTGTGTGTGTGTGTGTGTGTGTGTGTGTGTGTGTAATTTTTATCTTTTTCTAGCTATCACAATGACTAACTTCACCAAATATATCCCATCAGCCACATGGTTAATTCATTCATTTGTTCATTCATGCATTTCACAAGCATTTAAATGTCAAATTTATACCAAAAATTGTAGTAGATGATACAGGAGATGGGGAAATGAAGATGATGTCCTTATTTTCAAAGGTGTTTTACGCTATGATGTGCCAAGTACACAAAGCTATGGGCTATCAACTGTCCTAGATGCTAGAGAAGATCCATATGAGACAAAACATATCCTCAAAAGAGCTCTCAATATCCTTTTTTCAAGGATTATAGAAGAGCACGCAAATCAGGAAAACATTTATTAAGTGCCTACTGTCTTCCAGGTACAGTATTAAGCACACATAAAGGGAGATAAAGATCAAAAGAGAAGCATCCATAATGCAAATTCGAATATGGTAGGATAATGTACATTGGGTGAGTACAAAGTACTCTAAATCCCCATGAAAGAGAACACTAGTGACTGGGGCAGATGAAGGAAAGTTTCCTGGAATAGATGGCATTGGACCTGTGCCTTCTAAGAGTGGACAAAATTTCAACAGGTGGATATGGAGGGGGTTTTTCCAGAACAAGGAATAATATGAGCCAAGGTGAGGGGGTTGGGGAAACTCAGGACCCATCTGATGATCTCAGAGACCAGTCCATTTAGCTGGACAATTACCTCTAAGTTGGGAAATAGAGTGAGATAAAAGTCGATCCAGTATTCAGATCCATTATTGGACCTAAACTAAGCAACTGCTTTTCCATCTGTGATTTTGTTTTATAGACTCAGTTCTTTCCTAGTTAAATAATAAGAAGACGAACAAAACAAAATAACTTAATGTTTGCTATTTTGAAAACAACTCCGGTCAGTGTTTAAGACTGCCCGGGTTTCAGCCAAATAGCAGTTGCTAATAATGTTGGCATTCAAATGGTAACTTGGACTGCTTAAATTGCACAAGCATCTATCCTTCCCCAGCAGGTATCTAGGAAATGGTTTTAATGCAGCTTTAATGTGGGAGGGAGAAGGATAAGGAGATAGCTAATTTCTTTGGTTCGGTGAGAAATTAATTCAGAAGAGACTCTCTGCCTTGTTACGGTCAATTTGATGGAAATCAACTCTTGAAAAATAATTATTCAAACAAGGTTTGTAACTGTGAGGGAAAAACTAGAGTTATTTCCATTTAAAAAATAATTACAATGATTTGGATTTGATTTCAAAAATCAAAAAGGAAAGAAAAGAAGAAAAAGGTATTTTTGGTAGGAAGCGAAGACTTGTTTTATTTTTAAAGATCCTTTATGTTAGCTCATCCTGTATTCATAGATATTACTAAGGGAAAGACAATTAGAGTAGAACCAGAAATAATGTGCTTTCTGTAGTACAGGTGTACATTCCATCTTCTTTTATTGGAACCTATATGGTTTATTCTCAGTTTTAAAGGGAGAAAGGAAAATGCACCACTATTCTATTCTAAACTGTGATTTGAAATATCTCCTTCTAAAGCTATTGTTATAGTCATTGTTTCCTCCAAGGAGCCCTGGGAGTTTTATAAACATCAGCAGGAGAAGTAAACTTTAAACCCAAGATTCTCCTGCTTACATTTCAACCTGCTAAGTCTTCCTCAAACAAACTCCCTGAAATCTCCTTTTGGGGCATGACAAGATGGGACCCAACTGGGGCTATTTTCAGTGAAATCCTCTGATTTTCATTTCCTTCCCTGGAATAATGAAAATAAATCCTCCATTTTCATTTCCCTCTCTTTTATGATGATGGGGAAAAGGGGCCAGGACTCCACTGGAGACCAAAGAAACAAATAGATGTAAGGAAATATAAACACCTCTGGATATCTCTGCTATTCTGGAGGTGGGGGAGAGGAGTGGAATAATTTGTTGACTTCAATTCTAAATAAGGAAGGGGAGTAATATTTTCCAGAAGTTCCTGAGAAAATACTTGACCAAAAACTCTGCCACACAGAAGTCGATTTGAGAAGTCTGGAGAGATCTCAGAAAAGAATAAAGCAATGAGTTGGCATGGTATAGAGAAAGATCACTGAATTGAGAGTCACAAAATGTGAGTTCTGATTCTGGCTATGCTACTAAATAGCTGTGTGACCTTGGGCATATCACCCTTCCTTCTCTGGGCCCTGGTTTCTCCATCAGTTAAATAAGGTGACAGGATGCTGCAATCTCTGAGGTCTCTTCCAGATCTGACAATCCATGATTCTAAGACAAGCTGTTAATGATGGGCATTGAAACACCAGGCTAGCCTGTGAGCCAGCTTTAGCATCAGGGTAGATGAAGCACCAAGGGCTCTAGGGGTTCTTCTGGCCAGGAATCTGAGGCCCCTAATTCTCATCCATTAACATAACAGAAACACACATCCTACCACTGCTGGGCCTCTTGGGATCTGGCAATCACACTCTAAGTCTGCGACTGGATGTGCTGAAATACCGCACTGCTGGAAGACAGCTTCTCAGTGGGTCAAGGCTGAAAAGAGAACGTGTATTCTTTTCCCCAAAGCCCGTTATTTTATTTCCAGGCATTGAAGTCTCTAAGCAGATCAAATTAAGTCCCCCTTTCACTCCTCCAATATAATTTAATGTTCTTCCTGTAGTCTTTTCTAACCAAGCTCATTACAATACAGATTATTCTCTGCAGTGATGAAAGTCTAGGGGAGATCAAGGCTCTCTTCTATGTGATATTATGTGGCTGTGAGATGCTGAGAGTAAGATGATTCTGAACAATGTTTTAGAAATCTGATAGGCTGAGGGATGGAAGGATACTTTCCAGGTCAAACGTTCATACTCAAGTTTCCTTGTAAACCACTATATCCTGACAAATGGGCTAATCTTTCTTGTTCCGAAAGGCCAGGAAGAGATTCCATCTCTCCTTACCTTGTTCCAGAATTTTTATTAATTCTTGCATCTAACTCAGATCCCTTTTACTGTAGCTTAGCACAGTAGCTGGCATACAGTCAGCAATTAATAAATGCTTAAGCTATCTAACCACTAGACATCTATGTCACTAGGCTTGGAGTCAGGAAGACTCATCTTTCTGAGTTCAAATCTGGCCTCAGATACTTACTATCTGTATGACCCTGGGCATGTCACTTAACCCTGTTTGCCTCAGTTTCCTCACCTTTAAAATGAGCTGGGGAAGGAAATGGAAAACCACTCTGGTATCTCTGCCAAGAAAACCCAAAATGGCATCATGAAGATGATGAAAACAACTGAATAATAACAAAACTCCCACGAAGTTCTAGTTTTTCCCTCACTATTACTCATATACTACAGTCAGCCAAACTGGCCCTTCTTGATGTTTCTCACATATAGCACTCTATTTCCTGTCTTCATGCTTTTTGACTAGATGCTCCAATGCCTAGAATGCACCATCTCCTTACCTTTGGTTTTGAAGAATCCCTCAGCTTCCTTTAAAACTTACCTTCAGCATCACCATCTTCTACATGATACCCTTTCAATTTCCCCCAAGTGCTAGCACCTTCAGCCCAATACTATGTTTCATACTTATTCTGTATACATATATTTATATAGGATGTTCCAAAAGTCTTAGTGCAATAGCTTAATCAATTTCTTCTCTTTTTTATCTTGTCTTCTCCCTCTTGCAAAGCACAGAGAAGTGGATAAGTACAGGTCACCAAAACTCTGGGACACTCTGGGACTCCTAGGTTATTTGCGATTTGACTAACCCATCAATAAGAATTTACTAAGCACTTGTCTATATGCCAGGCATTAGGGATATGATAAAAGGGGTAAAAAAGGGTAAGGAACAGTAAAAACCAGGGGTACTTAACCTTTTTTATGTCACAGACCCCTTGGGTATCATGGTGAAGGCTGTGGACTCCTTTTCAGAATAATATTCTTAAATGTATAAAATAAAATAGAGTACAAAGGAAACTTTGAAGGATAAATGTCAGGTTATTTTTAAGTTCACAAACTCTAGGTTAAGAACTGTAGGAATAAAGCCTGGGGATGACAATATCATTCTTACCTCCATCCTTTGTCCAGAAAGCATAATAGGCAGAGAATCCCAAAAACATGAGCACAGGATCACTCAGAGAACATCCAAAGCCAAGGACCACTCTCTGAGCAGAGATTTTTTTTGCCCATGACAGTCACTGTGCCTTGAGGGCCTTACTACTTCATCCCTGCGGTTCCTACTCATCTCTCAAAGCCTGGCTCAAAGGTGATCTTCTTCAAGAAGCCTTTCCTCCTCACCCTCACCCAAAATGCCTTTGTCATCTCTGAACTCCTGTGGCACCTACTGTTGACCAAAGCATACGACAGTTGTCACGTATTGCTTGTGTTATAGTTGAGTGCACATATTGTGTAATAATACTAACAACAAGGATGTTTAATGTTTATAGAGTGTTTTGAGGTTTGTAAAGTTCTTAGTATATATCATCTCATTTGAGCTCCCTAACAACCTTTGGAGGAGGGTGATAGTATCATCATCACCATTTTACAGATGAAAAACCGAGGTTAAAAGAGACTAAGTGACTTCACATAGCTAACGTTATCTAAGATGGGATTCAAACTCAAGTCCTCCTCATACCAAGTCCAGAACTCTATCTGCTAAAGAGGTGGCAAGATTCTGGAGGACAGGAGCCATATCTTACCTCTTCTGCTTTGCATAAAACAAATGTTTAGTCTAAGTGGAATGGATGAATTGGATGGATGGATGGATGGATGAATGGGTAGCCCAGCTTCCCCCAAGGGACTTGTCCCACCTCATCCTACTTACCCATACTATACTATATAAATTCACTAAGGTTGGTTACAAATGGCACTTTTCATCAGTATTCTACAGTTTTGATGATAGATATCAGTCCGTATTTGGTGTAATTTGAGGTATTAATGCAACACTCTATACTACTAGATAGAGTGCTGGGGCTGGAGTCAGGAAGACTTGAATTCAAATCCAGCCTCAGACATTTACTAGCTGTGTGATCCCAGGCCTATTTGCCTCAGTTTCCTCAACCATAAAATGAACTGAAGAAGGAAATGGCAAACCCCTCCCATATCTTCGCCAAGAAAACCCCAAATGGGGTCATGAAGAGTCAGACAATAATGAAAAGACTGAACAGCAATAACCTTACCTAGCATTAGCCTTTTATACTTGAGGATATAACCTCGATTAATTCATAGCACTGCTTTCAGAGAGCGGCAGGTTTGAATCCTCTAAAACAGATATCAATCACATTTTAAAAAAACCTTTCAAAACAGACTCTGTGCCTTGCTTTGGGTAGAATATTGACAGTCATAGACAACCAAAGTCTTTCCTTCTCTCTAATTCATTTTCCCTGTACTATTCTAGCAGTAAGTGAATTGACCTTTCATGAAATTGTTACATCTGAATACATAGTTTACTCCAAAAATAGAGAAATAGGAAATGCATGGTTTAGTTGTCCTAAAATTTAACAGTCTAAGGAATGGCGCTGAGAAAGTATTTCTCTAAATGATCATCGTAGAGACATTTGTAAAATACAGAACTTGTTGGGTGGTGCCCATGTGGTCCTAAGAGTCAAGAGTAAATAGAGATCCCCTTTGAAATATATCAGTCTTGGGCTTCAAATGGTCCACTGCCAAGGGCCTGGGCGCATGGCATTTTCTCCTTGCTTCTCTCAATGAATGGCTTCTTTGTGGAAAGAGGGAATCTGCCACCACAATCCACTGTACAGTCACTGAAGGCCTCATTCAGATGAAATGTTCTACACCCTTTATACACATGTACCATTCATCCTTTCAGCCAATGGATGCTGGAAGGTGGTGGCTTATTTTGGCTGTGGACATGAGACTTGAGTTCTTTTAAGAAGAAATTCAGGAGGAACAAGGAACTCCAAGAAGAGCTAGTTGTTCCTGAGAAGGAAGGCTGCCTATGAGCATGGTGGGATTGTGTTACACAATTCCTCAGTCACAGATTTAGAGGCCAGAGACCTGAGGTGATCAGATCATAGGTCTAGCGCTCAGAAGGGATCTCAGAAACTGTCTAGTCCAACTCCGTTATTTTAAACATGAGGTAACTGAGGTCAGGAGAGTAGAAGTGATTTGTCCCAAGGTCACACAGGTAGTATCCAAAGGCAGGTTCTGAACCTAGATCCCCTAACTCGAGAATGAGTGCTATTTTCACTGAGTTGTTAATATGTTAATGTGCGTTTTTTTGTAGATGAGAAAAAAAATTAGATAGAGAGACATGCCTTGCCCAGGGTCACACAAGGAATAAGGAGCTGAGCTGGGATATTGATTCAGGGCTCTGACTCTGAATTCAGTATTTCTTCTACTGTATCACACTGACTCTCTCAACTAATAATCCTCAATAAAGAGCAAGAGCTATCCCTTGAAATAGAGTTTGACTCTGCCTTGCTCTCTTGGTGAAGCAGAACTGAAGAAGTTAAGTAGGAGAAAAGATAGCCATCAAAATGAGTGACTAGGGATGGCATCGAAAGGGTGGGCATAAGGAATTATAGTTGGAAGGTCCTTTATTTTGCAGATAAGGAAGTGGAGGCCAAGAGAGATTAAGAAACTTCCTCAAAATTGTATCAGAGGTAAGAGGCAGGGCAGATTCAAACCTAGGCATCCTTGCTCTAAATTCTGTAGTCTTTTCCTTTACCACACAAAGTTCCTCTCATGGCCAGTATAAGTACTTGGATACTTTCAAAACAGACTTGAAAATGAATATTATTAACTGTACAGACCATAGTTTTGAGGGAGTAGGGAGATAGCCTTCTTCATCTTAGGTAAAAGGCAGGACCAAAAGGGAAGGCATTTCTTCAGTCTTATCAAAAATTATTCCTACATGTAATATCTACACATCAGCAGGATTTTGTTACTGTTGCTATTTCAACATTTCAGGTTCTTCATGACCCCATCTGGGTTTTTCTTGGCAAAGATTCTGGAGTGGTTTGCCATTACCTTCTCCAGCTCATTTTTGCAGATGCAAAAACCCTGAAGCAAACAGAGTTAAGTGACTTGCCCAGGGTCACACAGCTAGTAAGTGTCTGAGGCTAGAATTGAACTCAGGAAGAGAATTCTACTTCCAAACTCATGCTCTATCTACTGCACCACCTAGCTGTCCTATGAAATGTGAAGTAAGCCTGGAGAATCCCTCTGGATGCTTAAAATCTAAAACAGAAACAAATGACAACAATGTTCCTGACACTTGGGGATCCTACTTAAACTGAATCTTTTTCATTATGCCTTCTGTAACCACTTCAAACTAATACAGATATTTTCTCTCAACTCCCATAACTGTTCTTGTCTACACCAACCATCTGGGTATTCAACAACAGAATACCTCCTGTTACTGTTTAATTATTTCACATATGTCTTATCTGCTTGTCTAAAATCCAAGCACATTGAGAGAAGGGACTTATACATTTTGTGGATCTAAGCACAAAGCACACATTTGATAAGTACCTATTGAGTTCAATTATATAAAAGTTCAGTCAGCTACATAAATAAGCATTTATTAAGCACCTACTATAAACCAGGCACTGGTGATTCAAAGAAGGACAAAGACAGTTCCTGCTCTCAAGAAACTTACTGTCTAATAAAGAGATTCACATAGAGCCATAAATCTTTTCGATGTTGCTCAGTCATGTCCGAATCTTTGTTTCCCCATTTGGAGTTTTCTTGGCAGAGATACTAGAGTGGTTTGCTATTTCCTTCTCCAGCTCATTTTACAGATAAGGAAACTGAGGCAAACACGGTTAAGTGACTTGCCCAGGGTCACAAAGCTAGTAAGTGTTGCAGGTCAGTTCAGGAAGGTGATTCTTCTTAATTCCAAACCCAGTGCTCTATCCAGTAAGCCATCTAGCTACCCCTCTATAAACCCTAGATAGAGGAAATAAAATAAATCACATTATTTAAGGACAGGGACTAGGTGTGATTTCATTGATATAGGGAAACTCTCTGATGAGGAAACTCCCTCATCAGAACATTAACTTATATTCTCAGAGAGTTGTTTAGAGTTTTGAGAAGTTGTGTGACTTGTCTGGGGTCACACTGCCAGTATGTATCAGAAACACTCGAACACAGCACTTCCTAGTCTTGAGTCCAAGCTCTCTAACCATCATGCTTTAAATGTTGCATTAATGCAACTACTTCCTCCTACTTTAAGTATGTATGTACATCTACCCTCCCATTCTACAAGAAATAAACATTGTAACTAAAATATAAAAGAGTGGAGCTGAATTCCAACTTAATTTAAACCCTGGCTTTTGCAACCTTTAGCTAAACAAATACTATGAGCCCAGTGCAGAATTATTAAACAAACTAACAATGGCTTGCTGTGATTTCACCTGGACTGAAATAGCATGCTTGACATTTGACAAGCTCAGTTGTGAAATGACAAAATGAATAAATATCTATGTTTCAGGAAGGCACAGAGTTGGGCATTCAATCTCATCTCCTTCCTTCTTTTCCCAATTCCTTCTAGCCCTCCCATGGCCTCTGGACCTACAGGACTAGAACCCAGGCCAGAGTGATGGAGATAAAGCAATCATTTAAATGCTCCTAGCAAGGCCTCCTGCTCTCATTGCCGTCCCCACCAGATGCATGTGTGTGGTCTCTTAGCTGGTGGGACATTTAGTCCCATCTGTCTGACTGGCGTTGCGCCTGTCCACAAGTTGTCAGCTGGTTTCACTATATACCCAGGTGCCAACAGAGTCAACCAGCATGTGGATGGGCAGCCAACAATTGGTGGCTAGGGCCCTCTCTCCTGTAGTAAGTGTCTTATCTCTGAAAGACTGAAAAGAGCCATCAGATAAGCTTCCAATTACCAATTTAATAAACGTCTATATTTTGAGGAAGCAGGAAACTCAGCAGAAAAGCAGCATGGTATAGAGAACAGAGAGCTGATCCTGAAGCCAAAAAGAAAAAATAGACCTGGGTTCAAATCCTACCTCTGCCACATGCTGACATTGTGACCCTGGGCAGGTCACTGAATCTCCCAAGGCTCTAAGCAACTTTATAAAACCAGGTGCCAAACTGTATTGGTAGAGAGAGCTTCTTCATCCAGGAACTGCCCATCCCCATGAAACTGTAGGTCTAGTCTCTGTTCCCTACATTAGGGAAACTTTGTGTGCCCTGACCCCTTGGTCAGTCAGGTGAAGTCTATAAAACCCTGCTCAGAATAATGATAAAAATGTATAAAATAAAATATATAGGAATCAAAGGAAAACAATTTATAGTTATGTATATATATATATATATATATATATATATATATATAATACATTGTATATGTATGTATTTTGTTACTGTTCAGACCTTTCAGTCCTGTCCTACTTTCTGTGACCCCATTTGGGGTTTTCTTGGCCAAGACACTGGAGTGGTTTGCCATTTCCTTCTCTGGCTCACTTTACAGATGAGGAAACTGAGGCCAACAGGGTGAAGTGACTTGCTCACGGTCACACAGATAGTAAAGCTGGTTCCCAGTCCAGTGCTCTATCCACTGAACCACCTAGCTGCCCTGCATATGTACATATATACATTATATAAACATGTATATGTATATATGTGTGTATCGATGTATATGCATGTGTGTCTATGTATAGATGTATATGTCTATGTATATTCACACAGCTCAGGTTAAGATTCCCCACCTTATGTAGTGTTTACATCAAATCTTATCTTTTCCCCTTCTGCTTTCCTATCTGTTTCTCTAGTACCCTGACTCATCAAGAGGCAGAAAGTATTATGAAGGCAACAGATGCTACAGAGGCTATGATAGGGCAGATGTCCCCTCAAGGCAGACTCTGGAGAGTGGAAGCAGGTTAAATAATGTCTCACTCATGCCTGCTGGGATATCTGCTAGAACCCATACTTGTCTTCACCTTGGCTTTCCATTCTGGGATCCCAAGGCTCCATTCCTTGACATAAGCCAGGGACCTTGGGTTTCTCTTCCAATAAAACCTGCTTGGTATTGTCTGTGCTCCCCTAGCTAATCTCCCTTGTAATACTCCAGCCTTGAACCGGATCATAATTCAGCACGCCTCACCCCCCCACCAACATCCTATGTCCAAAGTTCTTGGATTTGACTGCTAGTGTCATAGCCTGGTCAACCTTTGTCATCTATCCTGACAAATTAAGTAGGCAGTATGGTAGAATGGAAAGAGCACTGGATCTGGAGTCAGAGAACTGGGCTTCTAATCTTACCTCTGATACCACCACATGATCCTGGGCAAATCTCTGGGCCTTGGTTTACTAATGTGTAAAATAAATGGATTAGGCTAGATGGCTTCCAAGTTCCCTTCTGGATCTATGATACTAGATCTGTTAGATAGAGTCCTTATTCCAGAATCCATCTCATTCAGATGTTACGAATCAGCTCATACACCATAGTAGAGCATATAGAGAAATGGTCTTGAAGTTGGAAAACTAGAATTCAAGTCTTGGATCTGATATTTCTTCACAGTCCCTCAGAGCTGAAATGGTCTCTTACTATTGATCGCTAGATACTTAAAACCTAAGTCACAATCTCCCTGGGCTTCACATTCCTCATCTGTAAAATAAAAATAATAATATTTGCATTAGATGCCTCTCAACTTGGTAAGAGAAAAGTGCTTTGTAAAACTTTAGACTCCATTGTAAATAATGAACATTTTATCAAGCACCTACTATGTGCTGGGCACTGTGCTAAGTGCTAGGGATGTAAAAAGAAGCAATAAATATAAGCTATCAGCTGTCAGTTATTATTCCCCAAAGTATTACTATGTACCACGGGAAATACACAAGATCTAGGATCACATATGCAATCTTCTGTTTGGTTTTTGATGCCCTTCATAATCTTTCCTTTTTCTACCTTTCCAGTCTTCTTAGACTTTCAATCCAGTGGTATTGCTATTACTTGTACATGATACACCATTTCCTGAATCAGGCCATTTTCATTGGCTCTCCACTCCTTCCCCAGTCTCTGACTCCTGGTTTCCTCCAAGGCTCAGTCAAAATCCCACCTTCTCTAAGAAGCCTTTCCCAATCCCCCTTAGTGCAAACCCTCTCCTTTTAAGATGACTTCTCAATTTATACCATAGTTTACTATACTTGTTTGCATGTGGTCTCCCCCAATACAATGGGAGTTCCTTCAGTGCAGAGATTTTTTTTTTCCTCTCCCCCTCTCCTTACATACACAATGCCTGGAACATAGTAAGGATTTCATAAATGCTTGTTGACTGATCCTTGCCTTCAGGAGACTTACAATCTAGAGATTTTAAAAGGAATCAACGTATTTTAGATAAAATTCAAATAAGCTCTATTTTGTTACAGAAAAAAAAAACATGAAACAGTACACTTCAGAAGCTCAGGGGTTCGCCAGATGGTTACTGTTTCTTATTGGCTAGAGCTGTTGATGCCTGATAGCAGAGTCACTGACACAGTAACATCTGGTTTAGGGTTCTGATTTGGCTTTTGCCATGGTAAGATATAAATGTTTATGGAAGTGTTGGGTGGTCCAAACCATGAAATGCATATGGACTGCTCAACACAGTCCTAAAGGGTTGGCTATAGGGAAAAAAAAGCCTTGCCCATTGAAAGGACTGACTAGATATAGTCCTAGTCATAGCACAGAGTAGTTGCTACAACAGTTGGAACATCTTATTTTCCTTTGCAGTTGGAAATAGAATTTGATGTAATTCTATTCAATAAATATTTCATAAGCACCTACTATGCATCAGGCACTGTTGTTGAGTACTGGAGGCATAAGAACAAAAACAAACAGTCCTTACCCTACCATAGAGGGGAGGAGACAGAACATGCCATGTGGTATAGTGGATTAAAGAGTTGGATTTCTCACAGGTATTATACCTCGGCTCTTAGGTTCTAACTAGCTGAGCGAAGCAGATACATGCATTCCTAAAACTTGATTTAAGATTGCCTTTAACCTGGGTTCCACAAAGGGGTGTATGGATGGATTCCAGGGTGGGGCATCAGGGGAAGAAGGGAATGGTCCATGAGTTTAAATGGGGGAAAAAGATATTTATTTTCACTGACCTCTAATTCACGTTGTTTTTGTTGCTAGGTTGTATCAGTTGTGTTTGACTCTTTATGACTCCATTTGAGGTTTCCTTAGCAAAGATATTGGAGTGGTTTGCCATTTCCTTCTCCAACTCATTTCACAGATGAAGAAAATGAGGCAGAGTGAAGTGACTTGCCCAGGGTCACACAGCAAGGAAGTGTTTGAGGCTGAATTTGAACTCAGGAAAATGATTTTTCTTGGTTCTTAGTATGGTACTCTACCCACTGGGCCACCTGACTGTCTCACAACTATGGCCTATTAATTTACATGAGGTCTTTCTATTAGAAAGTAAGCTCCTTGAGAGAAGGGGATGTTTTTGACATTTTTTGTATCACAGAGCAAGCACTTATTAAATATTTGTTGATTGATTATCTTCTATTGACAATCTACCCAGTCACTGGAGGAGAGGTAATGTGGCGTAAGGGAAAGAACACTGCAAAGAATGAGATCTGTACTCCAATACTGACTTTACTACCCATGCTCCACATGACTCAAAGTAAATCAATTATCTTTCTTAGACCTCAGTCTTTGTTTCAATTTTTTAATTTTTACCTGTCTAAAATGTAGGAGTTAAAACAGATGACTTCTCAAATATCTCTGAGTTCTAAATTTCTGGGACTTGAGTCTATAAGTGATTAAGAAAATAAACTATATTAAATAATAAATTTGCAAAGTTTCTCTTTGCAATTCAACTCATTCACCTGGCATTTATCCACCTAAATTCCCCATACAGAGGACCAACATAGAGAGGCAGGCAGTAGTAAAAGCACTATTCCTTGAGTCAGAGGATCTAGATTCAAGTCTCCCATCTAATACTCATTACCTTGTATTGAGTAATCCAATACCTTACTTGTGAATTAGAAAGCCTGAAATGCAGGCCTTTGTGGGCAAGGAATTGAGCAACTTGGAACAGCAAGTGGTTAATTGTGGGAACTGAGTCACACTGATCCCATCTTCTGACTCAGTTCTGGAGCTAGCTCAGTCTATTTCTATTCAGTTACGGGTTTAGTCAACTTCTGTCTTGTGAGAAAACATTATTCAATTGTGGGAATCACAAGAAAACCATTGCATTGTTGAACTCAGTTCTGCATGGCTGGGAAGCTGGACAGCTCTACTTGTTGCTTAGAGACCTGTTACTGAGGACCTAGGTTACACTGACCAGAAACCCAGTCAGATGTGAAGATTGATTCAAGGAGTTTTCTCACAATTTTACATTTCAAGCAACCCATATGCCTTATCTGAAATCTGGCCCTGTATTGACCAATCAATTATTATTTCCATGTTCCTTTGTTTGTTCATAGACACCTGGGGGGAGAAGGACACTTTTCTTTCTGATTTCAGGGAATTGCACCTGTTTAATCTCCTCCTCCCAAGTTGGAAAGTCCTTAATCTTTCCTCCAATTAGAAATCAGATTATCTAAAGTTATATCCTGGTTAATTATTTTCTTATAATTAATAGTCTTATTTGATTAACTGTTTCTAATATATAAAAGTCTATCTTCTCCCATATTCAGAGTCCAGTGGCAAAGCTGAGGAACCCTACTGGTCCCAATTTTTTGGGCAACTGGCATGCAGTGCTTAATAAATCGATATTCAGGAGCTTGAATTTTTGTTTACTCTATCATTTCATCTTTCACCCATCACAGAGGTTCCCTATAGCTCTAGATCGATGATATTGATTAGTTACCAAAATTAATATAATTAAAACCTTTTTCTAGTTTTTCCTATTCTATTATGTTATAGGAATACTTGTTTTTTTCCCCTAAATTTTCAATAAAATAAATAATTTTTAAAAAAAAACCCTGGTGATAGGATCATCCATCTAAACCTGGAAAGAACCTATAAAACTATCTTCCTTATTTTTTCATTTTACAGCTAAGCAAACAGGTGACTTGCCTAAGGCTATACAGGTAAGAAGCATCAGGGGTAGGATGTGAACCCAGGTCCTCTGGCCCCAAAGCTAGTGATTTTCCATTCATTCTACCATCCTGCCTTTCTAGATCATGCAACGTCACACCGACAGATCTAGGTACACACTTAGGTGAATGCATAGGTGTCTCCTTGTTCTCTTGTAAGCTGCCTTGTTTATGCTGCACATATATTCCTGCCTTCTCTCTCACGTATCTCATGGAGCTCCTAGCAAAATGAATCTATAGAGTTATGCTAAATGTAATGTTCAACTCACCAGGGACCTATTACAATGTGAACCTGGGCCACAGCATATTGAGGTTCACAAAGGAAGTTTATGGTACTAACAGGATCGGCTTGCTCTCTCTAGAGAGATCTCTCAGGTTTAAGGACTGGCTAGATGCATGTTTTTGTTTGGTTTGGTTTGGTTTCTTACATTTTCTGATGTGATGGAGTATTTTCCCCATGTCTATTCACAGTTCTGCCCACACACATGTCCTGTTCTTTCTTGCCTCTCCTCTCTGCTCCCTTTCCTCCCTTCTCTTCCAATCCTCCTTCTCTACCTTCTTCCCTCCTTCTCAGATAAGGTAAGGATGAGAAAAGAGCCCAGTCATGTCTCCTCAGGACTTCATATTATAATTACTTTAGCCAGGATGAAATATGAGATAGCTCTACTATAATAAGAAAGGAAGACAGTGAAAAAGGCAGAAGGTTGATACTAAAGCTGGCTACTTCCAAACATGCCTACTCTTTGATAGCTTTAGGCTATACAGAAAACAGACCACCTCGGGGTCATTCATTTAACTGTTTATAGGAGCTGGCCATCTTTAACACTAGCAGAAATTTTTAGTGCCTGGCACATTCTGGAGTAGCTTGGCTCATGATACAGAAACCTGACCCCCAACACCCTGTTATTTTCATTTTTGGCCTCTCAACTATAAGTGATCAACTGAGCCAAAACTATAGGGTGAATAGGGAGATCATACTCAGGAAGGCATATCTCAGGTTAACATGGTTTTGGCAGATCCTCCCAATGCCCCAAAAAGTTGTGTGTGTTTCTGATCTCTTTTCAACTTTCCCATATACAGGCTATTAAATATCAACAAGTAAATAGACACAAATATGGAACAAGTTATAAGAGACAAAGGAGGGGGAAAGGAGGCCATGATAATTTTTACTCTGTGATACATAATTTGAATTTAATATCACTGGTTGGTTTCTCCCTTTTTTTTCTCAATGTCTTTGTGTAAAAGAAACTAGTTCAAAGAGTTGTCAAAGAAATGAAAATTACTTTCTTGGGCTTTAGCACTTTATCTTTAAAATGGGGGTGGAGATTAGGATGGAACATCTACCAGTTCTAAATCTTTAATGATCAGAAGTAACCCACTTATGAATCATACAGTTTTCGAGGTGAGAGAAACCGTGGTTTTCCCTTCTTTGCAAAATGAGAGGACTGGATGAAACTAGACCAAGATTTCTTCATCTGGACTCTATGAACTTGTTTTTTAAAAAAAGATTTTTATAATTATTTCAATATACTACCACTATTACTAATATAACTAACATTTGTATAGTGCCAGGCACTGTGCTAAGTACTTGACAAATATTATTTCACTTGATCCGCACAGCAACCTTAAGAGTTATCCCCATTTATAAAGTAGGGATTTATAAAATCTGTAAGATGAGGAAACTGAGGCAGGCAGAAATAAAGACTTGCCCAAGGTCATATAGCTAGACCATATTTGACGTTAGGTCTTCCTAACACTAGGACCAGCACTGTGTCTACTATACTATATCACCAGCTGCCCTAAATGGTTTTTTTTGTAATCTTATATAACAATTTTCTCTTTTTTTAAAAAAAAATCTTTGTATCCTCATTGCTTAGCACAGCGTTTGGCAAACAGTAGGTGCTTATAGATGTTCATGTATTGATTGGCTGGTTAAAGACAGACCTTGGTCTCAGGGAGGTCACATTCTAATTGACAGTCCAGATTGTAGAGGGGAGGGCTCCTGAGAGGAGAGATGGGAAGGCAGATTGCATAGGGGGGTGAGGAGAGATACATTCAGAAATGAAAATAACAAGAAAAATCTTTCTTTCTTTCTTTCTATTTATCTATCCAGCCAGCCAGCCATCTATCTTTAAAGGAAAGCTTTGATTCTAACTTCCTGACTTTAGGGGACCACACTCAAGCTTAGCCAAAATCCTGGGAAGCCTAGGAGCTTTTCCCCTAGGACCTCATCCACAGTAGGACTAATACTGTGGGCTTCAGGAATAGCTGCCGCTATATTTTTCATCTCTCACTCCTGAAGATTTTAAGGGGTAATGGGGAAAGAAAATAGAAAAAAAATTGCAATTTGATTTTAATTTCCATGTTGCCTTACAAAAACTATGTGTTGTTGTTGGCTGACTGCCAGGAAAGTGGTAACTGACTTCTCCATCTCCACTAGTCCCCCAACCCCATCCCCTACAAATAGCTCTATATGCTGTAAGAAATACAGAGGCAAAGCAGGCAGCAAAATGGGACTGGAGGGATTTTTATTCCTAAGGTACAAGTTCACATCACAGAACTTCAAAGACAAAAAAAACCCCCAAAACCTAAAGAAACCTAGAAATTAATAGCAGCATCTTGGAAAAGGGATTTCCAGGCCCAGTGTGATGCTATTATCACAAGGTATGGTATTTGTATAGCACTCCTAAAAGGCAAATCAAAAGGAAATTTAAAGAATGTGATTGAGCCTTCCTTTAAAAAAAAAAAAAACTATGCCATTTGAAAGCTTGTAACACCATCTGTAAGAGTGCTTGCCTTTTGCCAACAAAAACAAAGGTATTTTATCTAAATCTCTTTAAATTCTTTCATCATAAAAAAGATAAATGGAAACTGTGAGTAATGGTTACACGCTTTTATAATAAGACACTGAGTACTGTGTATTTTTTTAAAGCCACTTTCTTATTAATCTTTTATATGCTCTGCCCTCATCCAGACAGGGTATATTCATATAAGAGGCATGTTGAAACCATATTTACAGTGATCTGTATTTCTCTGGAAGCAGTATTCCATGCCAAGCGGCATATACCAAGATAGGTTACCACTGAGAAGTGCCATTTTATATGCTCACTGAGTCATGGGAGGATGAATGGTGAGGCCTCTTTGTCTACTTGCTCTTACACCACCCAACAAATCAAAGAATCCTTTACTTAGCAAGTGCTTAATAAAAGTTTGTTGACTCAGAGAACTTAAGGTAGAAGGGCCCTCCAAAATCCTCATGGTTCACGTAATTGTAATCACCATATTTGTCTCTGGAGAAGAGACCAAAAGAATGTACCTCCTTCCCTTCCTTGAAAAATTGGGGGACCTTCGGTGTGGAACACTGCATAGGCTACGGTGATGTACTAGTTAGTTTTATTTTAACTTTTATATTTATTCTCCATTATAATAGATGGTTCACTGCATACTGAGGGGAAAGTGGGTGACATTAAAGAAAACATTAATAATTTTTTATGTTAATATTTTTAAGTCAATGAAACATTTAAAGATATTTTAACAGTTAATTAAAAAAAAAGAAATCAATCAGCCTAACCTCCCACTCCATGCAAGAACCTGGTGGTTCTAAAACCACCCATGTGGTCATCCAGCCTCTTGCATTTAATACTTGTAGAGGTGGGGAGTCCATATTACTTTTTGAGCACAAAATACTTTTTCCATTGTTGGACAGCTCTAATTAGTAGAACATTCTTCCTTTTGCCCACTGGAGAAGCTCTACCTTCTGAAGACATCCAAAGGATATGGCCTTGATATTGTGGTCTTTTAAATATCTGAAGACAGTTAGCATGGTCTCAAATATTGGGTCCTTCACGCTAAGCACTGCAGATTCTCTTAGTTATTTCTTATGCAACTACGCTGGATTCTCTTTTTCGGGTTGTTCTAGAGTTGGATAATGTCCTATACCTCTACAGAGTACCCCAAGGAAAAAGGATGCCAACACCAAACACGAGGGAACTAAACATGATTTTGAGTACCTATTTTAATTGTTCCTCTTGAAAAATTTCAAGCTTTTCAATATCCTTCCTAAAATGGAGATAGCAGAAAGTTAGAGAAAACACACATACTAGCCAGCTATCCTACATCAGATTGTATATCCTAGATAAACTTCCTTTTTGTTTCAATTCTTGAAAAAAGAACTGCTATTCCGTCAGTATAGGCATTTCTTTGGCCACAGATTGCAGTCTATTCATGACTTAATACATGGTTTTCAAGAAATATTGTAGCTACCAAAAAAAAAATTGTCAACTGGTTGACCAACCTTTGGAAGAGGAGCCTCTCCCAACTTAGTTAGACTGGTTCTCACAAGACAGATACATTATACAGTAAGAACAGTTGACACTTACATAATACCTGTAGATTGACAAAGTACTTTCACATCTACTATCTCATTTGATTCTCATACTAAAGGGGAAAGTGTTATTATCCCTATTTTACAGAAGAGGAAAAGTGAGGTAGAGGAGGTCCTGGGTTGAAATTCCCCCTCTGGTAGTTTACAACCTGCCTGCATGATCTTGGCAGGTGATGTAAAACTCCTGAGTCTCTGTTTCCTCATCTGTTAAAGTCTCCCACTATCTTCGCTCTCTCTCTCTCTCTCTCTCTCTCTCTCTCTCTCTCTCTCTCTCAGATCTATGTATCTTCAGCACTTACCACAGTGCCTGGCACATAGCAGACCTTTCATAAATACTTGTTGATCTGTAAAATGAAAATGAAGGGATTGAACCAGCAATCTAGTGGATAGTGTGCTGAACTTGGCAGTCAGGTATCCGACACTTCAAACCTTGTACCAGACACGAGCATTAGGTCTCACCCATCTTCTCTGAGCCTTAGTTTCTCTATTTGTAAAATGAAGACAACAATACAAGCTAAGGGTCATCGTAAGGCTCGGATGAGATTTGTTCTGTCATGTCCAATTCTTTATTACCCCATTTGAGGTCTCTTTGGCAATGGTGGAGTGATTTGCCATTTCCTGCTCCAGCTCATTTATAGATGAGGAAACGGAGGGTAAATGACTTACTCAAGGTCACTCAGCTAGGAAGTATCTGAGGCTGGATTTGAACTCAGGAAGATGATTATTCCTGACTCTAGACCTCATGTCCTATCCACTGTGCCTAGCTTCTTCTTCAAATGAGGTAACATAGGTAAAATGCTTTGTAAACCTTAAAGCTGCTATATGTATATGTGTGTTAGCTATCATCATCATCACCACCATTACGGGTGCCCAGCCCTAGATTTATGTTCCTATATAGCTGTCAGCGATTACCTTTTTGAAATGGACTTACTTTGCATTAACAGAGTCACTGCCAAGATGCCCAGATCCTGGCATGGTTGATAATAAGCAGGCCACTGTGGATCTGTTCACATATGGGGGGAATGGGGGAAGGAAGGAGGGAACAGGAATTAGGAGGAAGCTAAACATCCACTCTCTCACATTTCTGCAATCCAGTCAGTATCCAAATGGAACTCCTCAGCTGTGATCCATGGACCCTATGCTCCCTGGCACTGAAAAGTGTTACCAGAGAAGGGCAGACTGCTGCAGGCATAAAGAATCACAGAGCATTTGGAAAGGTGCTCTCTGGGCAAGGGAGAGAAGCAGTCTGTGAATTTAGCCCAAACGAAAGCCCCAGATCAGTGTAATGCAGGAACCCACAGGAAAAAGACTTCCCCCACCCCCAACTAATTAGCCCAGGACTTGCCTGTAAGAAGCCCCAGCAATTTCCATCATTCTAGCTAACAGTTTATAAATTGGCCTTTTACTGCAGTAATTTACTGCGACGATGTTTGCAAAAGAAAGGTGGAGTGGCAATATGCTAAAAGCCCCTACCTTGCCAATGTGTTAAAATATGTTCCCTACATTGCAAATGCATTAAAGTCTCCCATTGGATTGGAATATTAACAAGAAGCCCTCCCTTTCTGCAATGCCTGCTCACTGGGAAGCAGCCGGGGAATCTGCATTTGGCCACGGGAGTTATAAATAGCCCTGGCTCTCTCAGCTATCCTTTATGGGAAGCGGACTTAGAAAGGACGAGGCTTCACTTCAAATAAATAAAATAATTATAGATTATCAGGCCTTATTTACCACAGTGGTGCTCTTGTGGCCATTAAACCCATCTTTACTGTTTGCGCTCGGCTGCCCTAAATAAATGACCAGATGATGTTGCATGATTTGTCAGGTAACACCGCGTACTTAGCCAAAGGAAAGCTCCAGTTTCTCCATTTTGAAATATTGGCCTGGGCCCTGAGAATTTCTTCACCAACGCATTGTTTTGTAGATTTCATCCTGGAAGAGTTTCTGTGCTTTAGGAACTGGGAATCTAAAAACTGGATTTTTGGAAGAAAGGAAAGAGAAGAAGGAATCCCACACCTTTGAGAAGTGAATTCAGTTTTTGTACCTTTGTTCTGGCCCATTACCAACTGCCCATAGGAACTAGTCTAGGATGTGAAGTCCAAGGGAAGGAACTCTGATGGAATTTTTTGCTTGGTGACTAAGGAATTTGCTTTTCTTTTCACTATAAATCCAGGTTACAAGAACATTAAAGACATCTGAGTTTAAGAGGCCTCATAAACAATAGGGCAGTGGTAGGGGCAGAAAATGAGGGGAATTTTTTTTTTAAAGATAATTTCAAAGATGGGAGGGAGCTCAGCAGCTCTCTCTAGTCTGATTCATACCCTAAAGGGATCCCCATTGTAACGTTACCCTACAAATAGGTCATTCAGAATGTTTAAGGGTAGCAACAGAAGAAAGCTCTTAAAGATAATGATGTCACAAAATACTGTGTGACCCTGGGCAACTAATTTCATTTCTCTGAGTTGCAGTTTCTTCCTCTATCATATAAATGAGCTGCATTAGTTCCCTAAGGTTTTTTCCACCTTTTACTCTATCAGTTCAGGATTCCAGAGGGATTAGGATAAAATAGGCTAGCCACCTCCTGAGAGAGGCAATGAACTCAGAGTGAGATTGTGACATATTTTAGGGAGACCTAGCCAATCTGGGAATTTATTTTGGTTTGTAAAGCAATTAGGTGGTCCCAGTGGATAGAGTGCCTCGTTCTAAGTCAGGAGTTCAAATCTGGTCTCAGATAATTATTTATTATGTGATTTTTACAGTTTGCCTCAGTTTTCTCATCTGCAAAATGAAGAGTGAAAATGGCAAACCATTCCAGTATTTCTGCCAGAAAAAAATGAATTTGGACACAACTAAAACAAAGAAATAACAACAAAATACACGTTAGTAATGGAAAAGTTTTGTTTTTTCTTGCTTTCTCAGTGAAAGGAAAAGGGAAAGTAAGAGGTTGAGAAGTCAGGTCCTTGAAAAAAAAATTTGACTGAAAAGAAAAGGACCTATGATTCTATGAGTTCTGTATTGGAGAGCAAAGACCAAGCCTCTCTTGGAACAATGTTAAAGTATTAAAAGCATTTGAGTTGGGAACTGGCCAGTATGAACCATGATCTTGGCTTGATCACACTGCTAGCTAGGTAACTTTGGATAAGTTACTTTCTACCCATGGGCCTCATGAATCTTATCAGTAAAATGGTCTCTGAAGTTCTTTCTAGAGAGCCCGTGACCTTTTGATGAGATGATCTCAGGGGTCTCTTCTCTAATAAGACGATGCTGTTAATTTATACAGGTAGTAGGTTCATCACACACTCTTAGATGAAATTGATGATTTTAATGAGTATTCAATTTTTATTTGAGCTTTTCATATCTTTTGATTCAATTTAATTCAATTCAACAAATATTTACAATAAAAATAGTAGCTAACATTTACATGATGCTTTAAGGTTTGCAAAATATTATATAATATATATACATATACATATATATACATATATGGTCCCGTTCAAACCTCACACTCCCTTTGTTAGGTAGGCATCATTATAATCCCCATTTTATAGATGAGGAAAATGAAGCTGAGAATCAATTGTACTGGGAGCTCTGGAAGCAGAAGATGTCTCTTACCTTTTGTTATATCCCAAGGGCTATATAAATGTTAACTATTGGTATCTGGTGGGGAGGGAGGATGGTGTACATGACATTTCCCCCACACCCAGAGAGTAGAGTACCTACCACACAGGTTGTTACAAAACTATGCTTGGTAAATTACAAATATGCTATGCATAAGTAAGGCACAATTATTGCTGATTATAGGTGTACATTTGGAAGCAGTACAGTACTGTGGAATAAAAACCACTGGATCTAGAGTCTGAGGATGGTGGTTCAACATCCTCATTCTATGTTTCCTTGGCAAAGCGCTTAAACTTTCTTGGCCTCAGTTTGCTAGTATGTAAAATAAGGGGTCTAGATAAGATGACCTGTAAGGTACCATCTTTTTTCCACATGTAAATTTACCATCCCATAGGAATTCTGCCCACATTGCTCCACACCCAAGTCAATTCACTTAAAAGGGCTTTTATGGTCAGAGATGTTAATTGAGGTTTATCACAACATTTATCTGGCAACTCTATACTCAGTATTATAGATTCAGAGTTGGAAGGGCCCTAGAGATCATTTATTGCAACCATCTCATTTTTGCTGTCCCAAGGTGACTAGCCCAAAGTCACAGGGGTAGTGATAGAGCTTGGATTTGGACCCAAGTCCTTTGATTCAGATCCAGCATAGAATTCTATTCAAACATTTCTTCCATGGGTCTTTAGGTATGTTCTAGGTTCCAGGTCACAAGATCAAAGGATTCTAGATTTAGAGTATAAAATGTATTTTAGAGGTCATATAGACCAGTTACCTCATCTTACAGATAAAGAAATCAAGGCTTAGACAAACTAAATAATCTGCCTGAGGTCAACCAGGTGAATTACAGACCAATTATCTCATTACAGATAAGGAAACTGAGGTTTAGACATATTAAATGACCTACTTGAAGTAATATAGTCTCAGGAAGCAGTGGAGGTAAGTTTTAAATTTTACTTCAAATCCAGTCCTCTCCACCACTTTTGATGTAAGATAGCATAGGTATTTACATCAAAGAACCATTCAGGCTTAGGTCCAAGACCAGCAGGAAAGTACTTGATGGTTTTTATTTTCCTGTCTGTGCCCTCTACCCCAGGTTGAAGAAACTGGAATGATCCACACCAGAAATAGTGTGGCCGGTTGAGTTTGGAGCACTCTAAGTCGCTAGGAATCCCTTTAAACTATGAAATAGGATGCAAGGATATGGTCAGTTCCACAGGTCAGAACCTGTTCTTCCACAGGAAGAACATCAGTTCTTCCTAAGAGAATGAGTGCAGCATCCAGCCTTAACATAGGCAATTATGGAAACCCTTCGTAAATCGTAAAGCAAGTGCCAATATGAATTGGTAGAGGGACCTTCCTCACTGGGAATTCCCTATACTTACTCCTACCATAGTACTTAGAGTCTTTTACTTTACTTTTACTTTACAGTACTTTTCAATCAGCAAAATATTTATGAAGTACCTACTATGTGCCAACACTATGCTAAGTGCTGGGAATATAAAGACAAAAAGAGTGTCCCTGCCTTCCAGAAGCTCACAGTGTAATTGAAGAGATAATGTATAAACAATATACACACACACACACACACAGAATAAAATGGAGATAGTCAACAAAGGGTAGGAACTAGAACTATGGGAGGCTGGAAAGGTTTCCTGTAGTAGGTGGGATAGTTAGGATCTGAAGGAAGCTGGGAAGGCCAGGAGATAAATATGAGGAAGGAGAGCATTAAATGCATAAATGATAGCCAGTACAAATACCCAGAGTCTGGAGATGGGGTATCTTGCTCAAGCAAGAAGGTCATTATCGCAAGACCAAAGAGTGTGCTTGGGAGGTAGGCGTAAGGAGACTGCAAGGATAAAAAGATTAAAAAAATAGTCGTTACCCTTTTCTGAGTCACCTTAAATGGGAAGAATCAGTCAAAAACTGAAATGTTCAGGTTCAAAACTGGTACAGGCAGTTCAGGGGGTTGGTAGCAGGATCTGACTACATAAAGCATGTGATTTCTAGAAAGGTTCAAAGGATTGCTTAATTACACAGTTGACGCCCACTCCATTCTATCTCCCGTGATATGAATTGTGTAATCAAGTCTCCCTTAGCACCTAAATATCACCAACATCAGTTCACGTCTGTCCATTTGTCTGGAGTACATGCTAAGTAAGTATTTTCCCCCTTCTGGACCTGTGATTTCATTGGTGTACACAACTCTGAGTGAGAGACACCTGCTGATGTAGACTGACGGTTTCTCTAAAAGTTACAGTCAGAGTGCCTAGAATGGTCAGAGGCCCATAGACATAACGTCAGCTGGAACTCAGTACTTTCTGACTCTAAGATAAGATTTCTATACATATCATCAAGTTGCTTCTTAGGCTAAGGAACAGGGCAAGGGACTAGTCATTTCATTCATTCAGGGAACTCCTGGATGAGGAAATTCTATTCACTGTAGAGGCAGCTGTGATAGGGGTGTCAGTGGATAGTGCACTAGATCTGGAATCTAGTTCAAATCCAATCTCAGGCCTCAGACACTTGCTAGTACTGTGATTCTGAGCAAGCCCCTTAGTCTCTCTCTGTCTCAGTTTCCTTATTTTTAATATGAAGATAACAACTCTCATCTTTGTAACATTATATAGCACCATATAAATGCTAGCTGTCATCATCGTCGTTGTTGACATCATCATCATCTCATCATCACTGCTACCTTCTCTATAGACAGCTAGGTGGCAGAGTTGATAGAGCACCAGGGCTAGTGTCAGGAAGATTCATCTTCCCAAGTTCAAATCTGGTCTCAGACACTTACTAGCTGTGTGACCTTGGACAAGTCACTTCACCCTGTCTGTCTCAGTTTTCTCATCTATAAAATGAGCTGGAGAAGGAAATGGCAAACCACTCTAGTATCTCTGCAAGAAAACCCCAAATGGGGTCATGGAGAGTCAGATCCAATTGAAAAAACTTTCTCTAACAATTTGTAGAGAGTTGTGTAGAACACTGAGAATTAAATGATTTCTCCAAGGTCGTACAACCAGTATGTCCCAGAGGCAGAACTCAAAACCAACCCTTCCTGGCTCCAAAGTCAGCTCTCTACCTATTATTCCATGGCTGCTTCCTATGGCAAGTAATAGGCCCTCTGGATAGTAACCATCCTTCATGCTCTAGCTCAAGTCATTCCTATTCCAAGAACATTTCCCTGAAATTTTTAGACCTCATGGAGGTCTTCTTCCAAACACTCATAAGGTATAGACCTGCCAACTATACGACAAAATTTAGGACTTAATTTTGGTCTGTTAAGTCCTTCACTGTTGCTTCATGTGCTTTAGTCTTATCAATGCCTCAGTCTTCTAAGTTTCTTAGAGTAAATATTGTTATTGTTGTGTCAGTTATGTCTGACTCTCTATAACCCCATATGGTGTTTTCTTGGCAAAGATACTGGAGTGGTTTGCCATTTCCTCTTTCAGTTCATTTTTACAAATGAAGAAACTAAGAAACAGGGGTAAGAGATTTGCCCAGAGTCACATTACCAGCAAGTATCTGAGTTGGATTTGAACTCACAAAGATGAGTCTTCCTGACTACAAGCCAGGCACTCTATCCACTGTGCCACCTAGCTACCCTTGCTGGGCAGTTAGAGGGTACTTAATAAATAGTTTAATATTAGTAATAAATATATAGTTCATGGTGATACATTTTTTTTAGACTAGGTGAAGGACATTTATGAATAATACTCTCCTGGTTAGCAAACCACCTTTGAGATACCACTGCTCTACTCAACATTATGGAAGGATTTAAGTGCCTGCACTTAAAAGTGTCAACGTCTCAAGGAGGGGGACTCCTCCTTGTATCTGACATTGATTTTAAATGTTTGTTTCTGTCACTGAAGGAAGAAATGATGTGTCTGGCTCACACCCTGACTAATCTCTAACATCCCATCTCCTGTAGTTCTAACAACACAGAACTGTATTGCTAACGTAGGAATGTAGGTGTGGAGAAAAGAGTTACTCAGGACCAGAACATTAGAGTACAATTTGGAAATACTTACTTTGTCCTAAATTGATTTCCTCAGTAGTTCTATGTATTTTATGCATTTAGAAACAGTATCTGGAGAATAAATCTATAGACTTCATCAGAGTGCCAAAGGGGTCCATAACACAAAAAAGGTTAAGAACTCTCATTCAAGAGCAGAAAGATTTCTAAGCCCTGGATGATGGAACATCCATTTCAAACAAAAAGCTATGTTATATAATTCCCAAGTAATATGAAGGTCATTTGATCTAAATAGTTCTGGGATAGATGTTTTCTCAGAAAGTGAAATTATCTTCTCTTTCTCATTTTTTAAAACTCCTTTTTACAACCTAACGTTGTTTGTACAAATGCTAAATTTCCTTTTCTTTTTTTTTCCCTCAGAGCTTATATTGCTCTGGAATCATGTTAGCCTAAGTCTGCAAATAACAAGACTCTATTTTTGTTTTGTTTTAGTAGGAAACTCTCACCAGCAGGGCTAGATCTGGAGTCAGGAACACCTGAGTTTGAGTCCCTGCTTCATATGCTTTCTAGCCTACGGGACACCTTGCACAAATTATTTATTCTCTCCTAGTCTCAGTTTCCTCATCTGTAACATGGGGATAAAAATAGCACTTGCCTCACAGGTACAAAAGAGATGATATAAGTAAAGGATTTTGCAAATTTTAATGTATATTATAGATGTTACCTATTATTATAATTTGGTACACTGCTTAAAGTTAAACTTACTAGGTGCTTAGAAACAATGTCTCAAGTGGAAAGAAAAGTGTGAACCCCAACTCTGTCATTGAACTATTTGACTTTCAGTCTTTGTGTCAAGGGCAGCACTTCCTTCACCTGTAAAATAAAAGGCTATGTCGAACCAGCTCTTTGGGACTCCATTTTCTTGGCAAAGTTATTAGAATGGTTTGCCATTTCCTTCTCCAGCTCATTTTACACATGAGGAAAACTGAGGCAACCAGAGTTAAGTGACTTGTCTAGGGTCACATAACTAGTGTCAGAGGCCAGATTGGAACTCAGATCTTCCTCACTCTAGGTCCAGTCATTAGTATTGCCCACTGATCAACCTAGAAGGCTTCGGAGGTCCCTTCTCTCTCAAAAGCCAATAAATATCTTGTGAATTACATGGCTTTTTAACAAGATGACGCACAAGTCTGCTAAACTAGGGCAGGTTAAACTATCATAGCAAACAGGATTAGAACCAGTTTCTGTTATCACAGAACAAGGGCCACACCCTGGGCTCATCACAAGCAGAATTCAATCCCACAAGATCCCAGTGCAAGCAACAGTCTGGACCTCTATGAATTTACATGTTATGTCAGCCCCATGGCCGTCCTTCCCCCAACAACAGCGGTCACAAGGCTTAGGAGAGGTGAGGTCATTACAGAGACGATTTAGGCAAGAAATATTTTTTACCGCTGATAATTTAGGCTTTGGGCTTGAGTTATTCATGCAGACAGTCTGTGGCCATCAACTTATATAAGAAACTGCTCATCGTCCCATTTCCCTTAACCTGAGATGAAGAATCTTTATAAACAGCATTCTCCTTTATAAGTAGAAGTTCTGCTCTTTAAAATATCTGCATTTCTATCTTGCAGTCATTGTTTCCTCCATCAAGTGGCTCCAAAGCTGTGGTTTTAAAAGCATGGTCTGAGAACTCCTGGATTTATGAGGTCAAAAACATTTTCATAATAATACTAAGACATTATCTGTCTATAAAATACTCCTCCCCTAACTACATATCTCTGTGGGACTCAATTTTCTTCACATGCTTCAACCAAAACAGTGTATTGTAACAGACTGAATGCAAAAGCAAATATGAGAATCCAGCTGTCTTCTATTAGATATTAGATTTTCAAAAATATGCGAAAAAATTCTCATTTTTTTTTGCTTTGGAAATTAGTCATTTCTCATAATAGTATTTTATTTATATTAATATATGGAGTTTATTGTTATTTTGAAACAAATTAGTAAATATTTTAAAATTTGATCAGTTTTAAAGTGTAATCCACATCAACAGCTCTTTGGAGGTCCCAATAATTTTTAAGAATGTACAGGGATCCTGAGATCAAATAGATTGAGAACTGTTGCTCCCCTTTCCCCTAAATTGATTTACTCTAAAGAATTTGTTGAATTTCAAAGTGAGGTCTAGGGAGAAATAGACAAGCCAGCATTAGAACTCAAGCCTTCTGACTTCCTTCCAGGACTCCTGCCACTAAGTCATACCTCACCTTCCCTTACTGCTTTAATTCCTCTTCTCCATACTCTATCAAGTTTTTCTCATGCTTTGAGACATATATGTCAACAATAAATTTACGGAGAAGCCGGGAAAAAATGTACATACATATAGACATACATACATACATACATCGCTGTTTCCCAGGGGTCCCTCAAAACTCTAGGCTCCCACTGACTGAATCCAATTATGAGAGAGGGGAGGGTCTGACCTCAACAGTGAACTTCTGTCTTTGGCTCACTGCCCTTATCTGGAGTTGCTCTAGGAAAAAATCTCCCTATTTACCTATGGCATTGTTTGGGTTAGGTTTACCCAAATGTAGAGAAAGGGAATCTCTAGCTATTGTACAAGCATAAAGGTGCAATCTGGGTGCCAGGTATGAGGCAGCCTTTATTTCACCCCATAGAAACAGCAAAAGATGTGTGTGCATGCACATGTGGGTATGTGTGTGTGTGTTCCCACTTAATACAGCTAGCCAACTGGGATTTCGGGGAAGAGACTTCTTGGCTAATGTCCTGCATTTTAAACTAAAGGATAGAAGACTCAGGAATTTGTAGTAGTGTTACAGAAATTGGAAAATAAATTCAACTGGTGGATGACAAGGGAATAACCACCAAAGTGATATGAATGTATGTGCTGTTGGCAAAATAAACAGAAGACTGGGTATCACTCTTGTACCATATTTCACAGTCTTTGAGATTGCACTTAGAACCCCAGACACAGCATGGTGATAACAGCAGAACACAGAGATAGCCAACAGCCTTAATGCATTAAATGTTTGTTTTCCATCTAATGTTCTGAGAAGCAAATTTGAAATCTGAAAGTGACCAAACATGATTAAAAGGCTAATGATTAACTTCCAAAAGGTAACTAAAGGTCACTTTGCATGGATATCCAAGCAAATCCTGCCTGACCAACAGTCACTTGGAATCTGCTATATTATTTGCTCCCTCTTTAGAGACTCAGGCCTGACAGAGATCATCTGGCCCATTTACCTCATTTTTCAGACAAGGAAACGAATAAATGCTTGTTGAATTTTAACATGAAGCCCAGAGTTTAAGTGATTTGTCCAAATTCATAGAGAAAAAGTAAGCAGAAAAGATTGGTTGAGTACTCGGGTGCCCTAACTCCAGGTTTCTACACACATCTCTATCATTTTAGACACTCTGCCCTTTCGACCCTCTCTATCTAGTGTTGTCTCATCTTTGAGACCTTGGTAGAAAACATACTCTATAAATCTAAATTAATATTAATTTATAATTATATATAATTTATAGTTATTAGAAACCCAGAAAAGAGAGCCATTCTAAATCTACTAAAGCCATCTCATTGTACCTTAAGTGTGCTGGAACCAGCTCAAACCAGCTGTTAAATTTTCAGTATGAGCATTTACACCTCAGAAATCAGTAAACATTATAAATCAGGTGTTGATTTCTTGTTTTGTTGATTGTCTGGACTTAAGAAAATGATGAGGAAAATGTTCATAGGATAGATTAAATTTAAGTGTGTGAGTGTATGAATTCCCTTCACATACAAGGGTGGGTTGTTAAACATTTACCTGCACACCCCTGTCTAAACTTGACTTGAGCTGTCCCACTTTCATGTCTAGCCTTGCCCCAAACTGCAGTGCCCTCCTTGCTCCTTCCCGCCATCTATAATTCTACCTATCCTTCAAGATGGAACTTAATTCTTGCCTTTTCCATAAAGACTCTATGACTAGACCACCATATAGTGACCTCTCCCACCTCTAACAAATATTACTGTCCTCTTTCTTTACTAAAATAATTTCCCTGAGAGTATGGTATTTCATTCTTGGTATTTGCACCACCATCCATCAAGAGAAGCACCTAATAATAATAGGAGATTAATGCTTTAATATATTTGATAAACTGCTACCTACTTAAATTGTTAATTATCTTTTGGGGTGCCTATCTTAATTATAGCATGGCACAGTGGAAACAGAGGGCTTGGGTTTAATTCTTCTTGGTGCCACACTAGCTGTATGAGCTTGGGCAAGTTAGTTCCCCTTTTTGTGTCTCAGTTTCCACTTCTGCAAAATGACAGGGAGCAGATCTTTTTCCAGTCTCATGATTCTACTTGTTGTTCAGTTGTTTTCAGTTTTGTCCGACTCTTTATGACCCCATTTGGGGTTTTCTTGGCAAAGGTACCAGAGGCAAACAGGGTTAAGCAACTTGCCCAGAGTCACACAGTTAGGAAGTGACTGAGGCCAGATTTGAACTCAGGAAGGTAAGTCTTCCTGACTCTAGGCACAGCATTTTATGAACTATGGCACCATCTAGATGACCGTGATTCTATAGCCAATTTCTATTGTATGACTTCTGGTGAAAGTCTGTCAAACTTAGAATGCTGAATCTCCCTGAGAACAAGAAATATATTCTTTGTATTACCCACAACAACAAACAAAGGGCCTGGCAAAGATTACTTATTCTTAAAATATGTCAGAATGTTGGACCTTTGAATGAATAAATGAATGAATGAAAAGCTATTAGCATTTACTATGTTTTAAGTGCAATGAATGGATAAAGCCTTAGACTTGGGAGTCAGGAAGACTCATTTTCGTGAGTTCAAATCTGGCCCCAGGCACTTACTAGCTAGGTAACCCTGTGCAAGATCCTTAAACCTGCTGACCTCAGTTTCCTCACCTGCAAAATAAGCAGATAAAGGAATGGTAAACCATTTCAGTATCTTTGCCAAGAAAACCCCAAATGGGACACAGTCGAACAACAACAAAAATATTTTAAACATTGTGCTAAGTTCTGGAAATAGAAATAGAAGCTCTTATATTAATTGAGGGAGATGACACGAATAGAAGGGTAGATGGTAAAGTCAAATGATAATGCCTAGTGGTCTAGAAGTCATAGTGACAGGGGAGATGGTAACACCCAGAAATACTCCATCTTACCAGGAAGACTGGAGTTGGTGAGCCTCTGCTCATTCAAACAGTATGAGGAGATATGTCTACACAGAGGAAGGTGGGGCTGGAGGTGCCCATTATACTACCATTAGTTGGAGTAAGTGGAGGACTCTAGGCTTCCTCCCTGAGGCAGGAATAGAAAGGGGGAAAATGAAGGAAACACTAGCAGGAAGGTTTTTGTGGAGGACAAGGGTATCCTGATGAGCTTGCCAGATAGGAACTGGGCTGGAAAAGTTATATGTAGAAGGAAGTCCCAATATCCTCCAAAACCAGGGGGAAACTGAGACTCAAAAAAAAAATGACTTGGCCAAGACCTTGTAACTGTTTAGTAGCCGAGTCTGGATAGAAACCCAGATTTCCCAAATCCCATTTATCACACTATGCCACCTATTTGACTTACTGGTCACCTCTAGACCTTAGTTAGTTTTAAATAACAATAAATCAGTGGAGGAAAAAAAAAAGCTGTTCTCTTGCTGGATCAGTCCTATTCGAAGGATATTTCGTCTGAATGAGCTGAGTGGCAGAGACTGTGAATGGTATACTAGGCTTAGGGTAGGTTTTAAAATATGTATATTGCTCTAAGCAGCTTTTAACACGCTTGGAAATATTCTTCCACGTTTTCAAAAAATGTGCACACCAAGATGAGAAGTGTATATCAGTCCAGAGAAGCCTGCAGTGATGTCCTTGAAATCCCGCTGAAGGAGAAATGAAGACATTGTCATTTTCTGCTATTGTCCACAGATTCCCATAATTGCTTAGTGTGAGAACCTGGCTGCATGTCCAGGCCCATTCATCATCTTGCCATCTTTGGGCAGCATGCAGTAGATAGGCAAATGTCGAACTCTTCATTTTACCTCGTTAGCAGTTCCAAAATGACAATGTCATAATAAAGAGGGGAACTTAAAATAACCACAATGACGTCAGCTCAGAATTTCTGAGAAGGATGAACGCTGCACATGTTAAGAGAAACCACTCTGATGGTAAATACTAAAAAATAACAAAAATTCAAAAATTATTTAACTTTTTTTTTTTTAAGACTTAGAAGAAGGCTGTTAAGTTAAGGAGTGGCCAGAGTGCTAGATTTGAAATAAGGGAGATCTAAGTTGAAATTCTGCCCCCTTCAAATACTTAATTGCTTTGCAATCCTGGGCAAGTCACTTTAATCTCTCTAGATCTGTTTCCTCATTTGTAAAACAGGAATGGGGCAGTTAGGTGGCACAGTAAATATAGCATTAACTCTGGAATCAGGAGGACCTGAGTTCAAGTACAGCCTCAGACACTTATTAGTTGTGTGACCCTGGGCAAGTAATTTAACCCTAATTGCTTCAAATAAATTAAAAAAAAAAACCAAAATGTGGAAAAAATGCCACCTACATCACAGGGTTTTAATAAGGATCAAGTGAGATAACATATATAAAGTGTTTTACAAATGTTTTAACTATAATTCTATAAATGCTAAAACAATGAGAAACATAAGATTTATCAAAAATACCAAATTGATAGGTTATGCAAAAGGAGTCAGCTACTTAGATCTCACTAATTCAAGTCTAGCCATTTACAATCACATTTTCTCTGACAATGGACAAGCCACAATACTTGTCTAAGACTCAGTTTTCTTACTTTGGTGACCAGATGGCCTCTTAGGTTTGCTGTGGCTCTAAATTCATAATCTTGGTAAACACACACACACACACACACACACACACACATACATACCAGATGCTGAGGAAACAAGGGGTTTAGGGTTTAAATGAGACTGATTGGCTGTCTACAAAGTTCAGAAGATCAACTTATCTTGGATAAGTGCTCAGCCCTCCACTTCCTGAAAAGATCACTCCAACTGCAATTTCCTTATCCTGTATAGACTATCTCAGATCAAGGTAATGAATTCAACTACCTCCCAGCAAAGACAAAGACAGGAAATGAATGTGATTTCATTGATCCCCCTGACACAGATATCAAGTAGTTTCATTAAACATTTGGTGGCCTCAAGTGACTTTGCTAAATCCTATGAAGTGAGCACTCCAATTTTTTCATTTTCATTTTCTGTTGACAACCTCTAACAGTCACAGCTTCTCTCCTTTTCCTGATTTTTTTTTTTTAACAATCACTCACTCAAACCCATTTTCAAAGCTCAGTTCATAATACAAGTACCTGATTAGTCACCTTGCTTCTCATTACAAGTCAGACTGAGTCAAAGACAGATTAAGTGAAGCTCCACAGAATCAAATACAGTCCTAGAGGTTAAATCTACCTGAGAGTTTCTGTGTAAAACTCTCTTTTGTAGGATAGCAACTTACTATGGCAAGCCTCCCTCCAAGGCAAACTAAATGAGATCATCTGTGAAAAGGAGCCTTAAATGGAATGAAATGTCTGCTTTCTAGAAGATGATGTGAAAAGACATCATGGGACAAAGGTCCCTGCAACACCGACTGAGGGAGACTCTGGCTCTGTCCCTGTTTACTCAAAATGATGGGATTTAAGGTGGGAATGCTTTTGTGGAATTATTTGAATCATACCAGAAGGGCCCACAAGCCAAAACTTCCCCTTATACTTGGGAGCCCCATTGCCTGTAATTGTTTCCATTAGATAATCATTTTTGGGATACTTCTTTTTGGTCTCCTCTTTAAAAAAAGTGCATCAGATATAACCTAAGTCAAAATGCTTGCCCTCTCATTGAGGGGGAAGGAAAAGAATTTGGAACCCAAAGTTTTAAGAAATGAATGTTAAAAATCATTTTACATGTAATTGGGAGGGAAATAAATGTTAAATAAAAATAAATAAATAATGTGTATGCCCTTATAATTACTAAGGTAATGATGACTTCTCAGCTTGTGCTTTTTTCTTCTGCTGGGAGGTTTAGATGCAGGATAGGTGGGCTCTGGGGAAGGGTGGGGCAGATCTGAAAGGGAATCAAAGGTATCCAAAGGAGAGAAAAGTGCCAAGAAAAGGAGCTGAAAGAGACAAGTTGCCATTGTAACAATGTTGCAAGCTCAGTCAAGGCACCCCTTTAACTCTGATGTTTTCCAGAAAACACATAGTTCATGTTTGGTCCCCATGAGCCGTAGGAGCCATTACAGATTCCCCAGCCCCACATCAACACCTCCCGCACTTACTTCATGGGTTTGAACAGGGCTTGCCCATAATTCTGGAATGTCATGATGAGTTTTAGTTGAGTTCCCCCAGACTTCATTGCTGCAGAAGGGGAAAGGAAAAAACAAACATCAATTTTATCCCATGAATAGTGATATAATTAAGTTTCATTTATATTGAACAGCGAAAACATCAACAGCTAATATTTATATAATCCTTTAAGGTTTGCAAAGCATTTTTCAGATATTCCATGTGACCCTTGCAACAACCCTGGGAGGTGGGTAATAGCTAGTAATATAACTAACATTTATGTAGCACTTACAATGTGCCAGGCATTATGCTAAGTGATTTACAATCTTTACCTCATTTGAACCTCACAACAACCATGGGAGATAGGTGCTATAATTAGCCCCATTTTACACGGGAAGAAACTGAGTCAAGGGGAGGTTAAGTGATTTGACCAGGGTCCATAAACTAGTAAGAGTCTAAGGAAGGATTTGAACTCATGTCTTCCTGATTCCAAGTCCAACGCTTGATACTAACCTCACCACCTTGCTACTTCAGTGACTGTAGAGAAACTGGCCCATATTTTTCCTGTGCAGGATAGAAGGCTCTCATTCTGATATAATATAGATTTCTCTTCAGCCAGTTCTTTGTATTTCTTATAGATTGCAAACACACTACACACAGAATACAGTTCTTTGACTGTGGAGGTAACACTAGTCTAACGGTTGCCTCTAGAATGCTTCAACTCAGAGAGGAGAGTGGTTAACTTTTTGGGGTGAAAGAGGTGCTTAGGTAAGCACTTTGGAACTGTACTTGACAAGTCAGCCGGAAATGAAGCTCATGCTCCTAGACTTTAGTTTTACTGTTTGACATTTAAGCAGAACAAGAAAGGACGAGACCCAATGACCTATTTCATGATCCCCTACAAAGGTCTGAGTCTGAAAATCTCACTAAAAGATGGAGGAAACAAACATCCATTCTGACCTTGGTTTTTAAGCACTGAGAGAATTCAGTGAATTTAGATGCCTCAGTTTCTTCATCTGTAAAATGAACTGGAGAAGGAAACAACAAACCACTCTAGCATCTTTACCAAGAAAACCCTAAATGGGGTCACCAAAAATCAGATACAACTGTACAATATATTTTTGAACCTCAGATTAAAGGGTCATAGTTTTAGATCTGAAAGGGACCTGAGGGGTCCAGAGATAACAGGAATATAGATCTACTACTAATAACAAAAATAACAGCTAGCATTGATGTGGCATTTCAAGGTTTGCAAAGCACTTTTCACGTCAGCTTGGTTTATCCTCACAATGACGTTGAGAAGTAGATGCTATTGTTATCAACCCAATTTAAAGATAAGAAAACTGAGGTTCAGAAAGGTTAAATGAATAGATCAGCACCAACCATCTAATAAATGTCTGAGTCAGGATTTGAACTCTGGTCCTCCTGACTCCTAAGTCCAACCCTCTATGCACGGATCAGTCAGTTGATCAGAGGTCACCTAATCCAAAGCTCTCATTTTATAGATGAGAAAACAGAGACCCAGAGAGGACAGATGATTTGCCCAAGCCTTGCAAGTGGTAGAGCTGTCACATAAACCGATCCTAGGCTGTCCTCTATCTCCAATGCCAGCAAATACTGTTTCTACCATAGTATACTGTTCAACACATCCCCACCCCAACCCCAAATGAAACTGTTTCTGTCTCTCCCCATCAGCTACCTGACTACTTGGTGCCAAACAGCCAGGAGCCCCAGTCTTCCTAAATCAGGGTAAATGCTCTAATTCACAGAGATACAAGGCAATGTTTGGTGTTTTTTTTTTTTGATGCTTTTTTGTCTGAGGCAATTAGAAGTCTGGGAATGCAACTAAGCCAGCTCAGATGGCATCAGAGTTCAGGACAGTGAATGTATGGTCCAGAAGAAAAATGCTGATGAAGAAATGCTTCTGGTGAAGTGAAAAACCAAATCAATGATCCACGTAAATCAGGTAAATCAATCCAACAAGTCACCTTCACCTGAGGATTTTAGGCCTGTTGATTAAGAGAGTAAAAGAAGAAGCAGTAGCCTACGAAATAGACTTTTGTAACTAGACCCAATTGGATCTTTTAGCCTTTCTCCTCTCATTTTTGTAGACCCAAAACGAAAAGTACAGAGAGTGGTAGAGGGAAGTCTTTTGTCCAAGGTCAAATAGCCTGACTTCCTCATCTGTTAAAGAGGAGAGGGCTGGGTAAGGCCAACGTTGTGGCAGATCTCTTCTAGTTCAGACAGTTTACCATTCTATTGTTTGAATGAAGGAGGCAGCTGTGGAGTTCTTGTTTCAGAATGTGACTATTGCCAAGGTTTCCTTATTCATTCACCCTGGGGAGGCAGACACTGAGTAAAAAGCAGACAATGGAAATGTCCAGTTCTTAGAAGGATGCTGCTCTCTCCCAACACCAGATGAGTATTTGCTTCAAGAATAGCGGGAGAGCAGAGATTTCCAGTTTCAACGTTTGTAGATTTATTCAGCATATATTTACTGAGCACCTCCTACGTAACATTGATGGTAAATTTGTTTCTTGTTTTTGCCTCTGAGGTCAAACAAAGAAAACTAATTGTCCTTCCACTTGATAGCCCTTAACATACTTGGGAGAAAGAAGTCCCTACTACATCTTCTCTGCTCCAAAGCTCCAAAACTCCCTAATTCTTTCAACTGATCCTTATAAGGTATGACCTGAAGATCATTCATGTTCCTGGTCACCCTTCTTTGGACACTCTCCATCTCATCAATGCCTTCCCTAAAATGTGGTTCCTAGAACAGAATACAAAGCTCCAGATGCTGCCAGACCACAGCAAAAACCAAACAACAACTTTCCTTATTCCAGAATTTCCTCTCTTTCTTAATGGAGTTTAAGATTTTATTAGCTTGATAAACACAATGACCAACAAACAGGCAGTCAGCAAAGTGGCTTAATGGATAAAGTACTGGGCCCAGAATCTGGAAAATGAGTTCAAATATGAACTCAGATGCTTATTAGCTACGTCATCTTGGGCAAGTCACTTAACCTTTGTTTGCCTTAATAAGGAAATGAAAACCACTCTAGTATCTTTGCCAAGAAAAAGCCATGGATAGCACTGGCATGCTATGGTCCACAGGGTTGTGAAAAGTTGGGCAAGACTGAACAACAATAAACAGATAGGTGCTGAACTCAAGCAGATTATGGCATACATCTTCAGACATGACCAAGTGGGAATTTGGTTTTTGCTTTATTATGCCTATTTGTTATTTGGTTTTTCTTTTTCTTTTCAGTGGGGGAGGGGAAGGGAGAAATGGACTGGGAGGAAGAGGGAAGTTAGGGACAGACTTACCTTCTTCCAAAAAAAACAGAAACAAAGAAAAGAAAGAAAGGTTGGTCACTGAAGCATTTACCCAAAAAAAAGAATCATATCAGAGAAAAGAAGGATGTCCACAAGGAAATCACAGACAATCAGGATAGTTTTGAAAGTTACATGTTGAGTTTATCATACTTTAAAAGTCTTTCATAGTGGAGATTTGAGATCTTATGCACATCTCTCTTTTGTTCTACTACATATGGAAGTTCTCACTTTATTGGGAGCTTGTTAAGTTCAGAATGTAAACATTCAGCACTGAGAATATTCAGAATAAAAATATTCAAAGACTGTATTAATTTTCTTGACTGCCTTATTATACTAATGACTCATACTGAGGCTTCAACTCCATTAACATATACTTCTCTTCCCTTCCCCACCTCACATCTTACTCCAATCTTTTTAGCAAAAAAAATTTTTCTAGAAGAAACACAATCACAGTGGAAAGAGTACTAGATTTGGAGTTAGAGGACCTAATTTAAAATCCTTTTTAAAAACTTTTTTTTAATTTTTAAATTTTTTTTTTAAATTTGAAATCTTTTACCCCTATTTGTATGACCCTGGGTAAGTCACTTAACTTCCTGGGGTCCTGGCTTCTTCACCTGTAAAATGTGGGAAATGGATTAGACTGCCTCTAAAACCTTTTGCAGTTCAAAATCTTATGATCCTGCCTGATATATTTAAAAACAGTTCAACCAACTCTACCTTTGTGATAGTTATTCAGTCATTTTCCTGTTGTGTCTGACTCTTTGTGACTCCATTTAAGGTTTTCCTGGCAAAGACACTGGAGTGATTTGCATTTTCCTCTCCAACTGTACCTTATGATGACCTTATCCACAATCAGATATGACTATTTTGTTATTGTTGGGCATTCTTCATTTTTGAAGAGGACCACTGACATCATGGGTGATGTCTTGACTTGTACGTGAATTTGATTTGTGAGGCACAACTGCACAAAGTTGTCAGCCTCACCCCTTCTTCTTGAGTCATCGAAGTCCAGAGGCAAGGCAAAAGTCAGGACAAGTGGTGATAGCTCAGGATGCAAAGGATGGCCTGCCTACTTCATGGTCATTGGAAAAAAATGTTCTCCTCTGTCCATTCCATTGGGGGAAATCTTCATATGTTTGGAGTAGACAATTCTCTAACTCACCAAAGGTTCTGAGGCTTGTCATCTGTCAAGATAGTTTTACTGGGGTGTGGCCACTGAGAATGCTATAGCTTCTTGGAGCCACAGGGGAAAGTTGGGTAATGAATGGACATGCAAAGGTGGCAGCCCTCACACAAAAGGTCCTGGTCCTTCTTGAATATCTCATACACTGCCTGACTATTTTACATACTACTTGTATGGCCTTGAAACTTGTATGACACTGGGTAAGTCATTTAACTTCTTGAGCCTTGGTTTTCTCACCGATAAAATGAGAGAATTGGATTAGATCATCTCTTAAGATTCGTTTTCCAGCTCAAAATCCTGCCTAATATAAGACAGTTAAACCATACCTTAGGAGGATCTTATTCAAAATCAAATATAGCTGCAGGATCAAAACTGCTATTGGTGTGATAATTCATTGTGGTTGTTGATAATTCACAGGGGAATTTTCTCTTTCCCTTACGGAAGTCCTACTGATTCTCATTCTTGCTGAGTCAAGAAGAAGATAAGGAGTTTTTGAGATTGTCCCTTACTTGTTTTGGGTAGGCTCTGGCTAGTCTTAACCGGTATTTATTCCTCTCAAACCATTCCTACAATAACATGTTTACTAACAGATGACTTGGCATTTTTAACTATAATTTTCATTTTCCATATGCCAGGAAAAGTGTAATTGAAATGAACATTAGACATGAGTAAAGCAGTTCAGTAGGGCTTTCACAGAACAACCGTATTTTCCATACCCTTGAAAATGCTAAGTTGGCCATCTTTATATGCCCAGAGCAGATGGCTACATAGGAAGACAGAGGCTACAGATGGTACTCAATGACTGGACCAGCCTCTTAGCCAGGGTGGAAGGCTACATAATACAGTGATAGAATTAGCAAAGCTTGGCTCTCTGAGGTGCTTCATAAACTTCAGTAGACCCTCATTTCAAAAAGTCCAAACTCCCTGGTCTGGCATCAAATGACCCCTGCAATTTGTCTGCAAACTACCTTTCAGACCTTATCTCTCACCCCCATTTTACATGAGCATTCTGGTTCAACTGGAGTGGATTACTCACTGGTCACAGGGTACTTGGTACTTTCTACTTTTTGTGGCTTTGTTCTCATGCTTGAAATGATCTCCCCACTCTGGGACTTGGGCATCACTTAAACTCTCCATATATTTGTTTCCTCACTTGTAAAATGACATTTAAGTTCTTAGGACCCCTTGAGCCACTCCCAATCTCTTGGAATGCTCAGTCATGTGACATAGCAAAGGATAACAATAGAAAACATGACAGGGATGAATTAAGTAATTCAAAATTCTGTATCAGGCTCAAGATGAAAAGAAGGTGAAATGATTCATGAGTTGAGGGGGAAGAAGAGAAGATAACACATTGGTGGATTTTGCTGTCATCATTCAGTTGTGTCTGACTCTTCATGACCCCATTTGGGGTTTCCTTGGCAAAGATACTGGAGTGGTTTTCCTTTTCCAGATGAGGAAACTGAGGCAGAGGATTATATGACTTGCCCAGGGTTACACCGTTAGTAAGTGTCTGAGGTCGCATTTGAACACAGATCTTCCTGACTCCAGACCTGGTGCTCTATCCACGGTACCACCTAGTTGCCCCAACAAAGTCAGCTGGGGCCATCTCTAATATGAGAGAGAATATGCCCCCAGTATGATGTAAACTCCTTAAGGGCAGGGCTCCCTTTAATATTTTGTCCTTCTATCCTCAGTGCCAGACAAAGTGCCTGGAGGAAGTACTTAATATATGTTTGTTAATAGCTCATAGTAACTAACATTTATAGCATGCTTACCATGTGTCAGCCCTGTGCAAAGGGCTTTACAATGATCTCATCTGATCCACACAACAGCCCTGTAAAGTAGATACTACTATTACTGCTATTTTAGAGATGGAGAAACTGAGGCAAAAGGGATTAAGTACTATTACTTAATAGCTAATATATATATTTATATTACTATACATGCATATAAATATATATACATTTACAATGTGGCAGGCAGTGAGCTAAGCACTTTAAAACTATTATCTTAATTGACTCTTACAACAACCCTGGGAGGCAGGTGCTGTTATGTTTCCCATTTTATAGATGGGGAAACAGGCAAAGAGGGATGAAGTTACAGCTATTAGGCATCTGAGACAGGATTTGAACTCAGGTGTCCCTGACTCTAAGCCTGGTGCTGTATCTACTGTGCCATCTGGCTACCTTCTCCCCCTCCCCCAACATTTTTGCCTGGGAGAAATCAGTTTACTCCCAAGGTGGAGTATAGATCAGAAAGGAGAGCGTGACGCCTGGGGAGCGAATGTTGAAGTAGTCTAAAAGAGAGAGACTTACCAACTTTCCCTTACACAGAGATTTTTACCTGGGATCTATGATCTTTTGATAACTATTTCAATATGATAGTTTTCCTTTTGCAATCCCTATCTATTTTATTTCATGTATTTAAAAACATTATTTTGAGAAAAGGTTCATAGGCTGTACCAGATGCTGGTGGCCAGAGAGCGCCCTGACATACACTGAAAGATTAGGAACTAAAATGCTGTCTTCTACAGGAAGCCCTCCCCAACCCTTCTTAACTCTAGTGTCTTCTCTCTCTTAATTATTTCCCATTTATCCTGCATCTAGATTTACTTGTACATATTTGTTTATTGCCTCCCCCATTAGATATACTCCTTGAGGGCAGGGCCATCTTTTGATTCTTTTTGTATCTTTGGCATCTAGCAGACAGTAGTAATAAAAAAAACTTAATTGATTGAGTGAACCTCTGACTTGTGTGTGTGTGTGTTTGTTAGGGAGAATTGGGGGCAGGAGGGCAGGGTTAATGACATGTAAAGAAGCCAGTCTCCTCTACCTACTCACCAAGGTCCCCAAGGTATGGCTTTGAATGTACTCTGTTCCTGGGGAATAGGGCTGTTAATGATACAGAATCACAAATTTGAAATACAGCTGGAGAACTTAGCAAATCCCTTCCTCTTTACAAAAGCAGTTCCAACCTGAGTTTTGTATCCCTACTTATTAAACTTTTCTTTAAGTTCTCTCCAAGTAAGCAGGGCAAGATACACACACACACACACAGACACACGCACTCACACACCTAGTTTAGCTGGACTCTAACCTTTTTAAGGAATTATCAAGTAATTCCTCATATTAATAAATAATTTAGCAGAGCTTAAATTCATGTGCTAAAGAGTCTTATCTCTCTTATTAAATAAAAGACAGTGGCATAATTAAACCCCATTAGATTTCTGCATTTCCTTTTAATAAGCAAGACCACTAGATAGACAACTCTTTAATTTTGTGATCCTGGGTCTGTGCTGGTGAGGTCACCAGTTTTTGTCCAATGCTTGTAATCCTTTTTTAAAAATATAACAAAATATGATGCAAATCGGGTCAGTCTAATTATTCTTCTGGAAGAGAATCCCTTGTGCATGGCTGTTTTACTGACCCTTGTCTTTTACTGCATTACCAGCTTATTCCCAAGAAACAAATAAATAATTAGGAATTAAAGGGCATTAAATAACTCAAGGTTAGCAGATACTCCAGAAACCAGAAATTCTCCTAAACTAAACTGACTGTTGCAGTTCATAATACTTTTGGGAGATGGAATTTTTTTTCCCCTTAACTTTGGTTCCACCACTGAAGCCAGAGGACCATGAGGAGAGATGATTTGAGATCAAACAGTAATAAGGCAGCCCTTATGGGTTCATGGAAGGCAGGGGGTCCTGGATGATGTGTCTTCAGGTAGATGGAAAATGTGCGCTCCTCAGCCACTCACTCATTTTGGTGGTTTGTTCAGTTGTTTCAGTTGTATTTTCTATGATCCTATTTTGGGGTTTTCTTGTCAAAGATACTGGAGTGGCTTGCCATTCCTTCTTCAGCTCATTTTACAGATGAGAAAGCTGAGGCAAACTGGGTTAAGTGACTTGCCCATGGCCACACAGTAAATAAGTATCTGAGGCCAGGTTTAACTCAGGAAGATGAGTCTTCCAAAATCCAAGCCCAATGCGCTTACCACGATGCCACCTAGCTGCCCACTAGCTCACACCAAACCTTACTCTTAACTAAGAACAGGAAAAAGAGCTTTCCTTCTCCCAGAGAAGATGAGGCTTAAAATGTAAATTCCCCAAGAGAGGGAATACACTGGTTTAACTTCATACTAAGGTATAAATGACTAATGTCCATTTTTTTTTCCAATGGCAAATTTTGATAAGAGGGAGAGGACAGAGAACATCAAGCCCTGGGAAATAAAGGGCTGGGGATAAGGCACAGAGGGAGGAAAGGGGTCCAGAGAGACTATGATCTTTGAGGGCAAGGCTATGTTCAGTGCTAGATCTAGGGGAAACTAATAATTGACATCTATATAACTCCTTAAAGTTGACAAAGTGATTTACACGTATTATCTCATTTTAGTCTCAGGAAGACATCTGTGAGGTGGGATCTATTGGAGTTATTTGATTTTACAGATGAAAATACCAAGGCTAACAGAGGTTAAGTGATTTGACTAAGAGATGTAACTTCCAACAATGAACTAGTGCTTCACTCAACTAAAGAGCATGATCTGCCTTTGTCTGGAACATCACAGGCATTTAATAAATGTTAACTGATCAAACAGATGGAGAGAAAAGCATGGCATCATGTTAAAAAGTTGGAGCTGGAAGAGCCTTGAGAGGTGATCTACTCTAGCACCTCATCTGACAAATGAAGAAACTAGGTTGAAGGGAGACTCTTAGACAAGTGACTTGCCCAAGAAAACACAAGTCAGAGGTGAGATCTGAACTGAGATTCTCTGATTCCTAAACAAGTTTCTTTCCACTACACCATGGCTTTTAACCATGCTTTCATGCTTTTCAAGTTAAAGTTAAAGTGGAAGACCCAGATTCAAACATGCTTCTCCTCTAAAGAAAAAAAAAACAACACATCACCATAGAAATTAGCAGTGATATCTAAACATGAAAACTTGGAAGGTACCTCTAGGTGTGCTAGTAAAATTCCCTAATTGGCATTTGGTCAGTTTAAAATCAAGGTTACTCTCATTAACATCATAAGTAACAGTGACTAAGTTTTATGAGTAACTAAATTTGGCAAGCAGTCCAACCCTCTCCTCGGTTTCCTGGAAAATCTGAGGTGGGATCCCACATAGAGAGATGCTGGCATTTCTAGCTAAGCAAGGGAGAATTTTATTCACCAGAAAGAAAAAAATAAGAAAGACTGGCACAGGTCCAGAGAATTTTAGAATACTAGAGCTGCAAAGGGAAGGCCCTCATGCTAGTTTTATAGACAGAATGGAAGAATGTGGGACAGAAAAGAGTGTAGTTATGTAGATGCAAAACCAATGGAAGAAATGAACTCCCCGAAGTCAGTAATAGTTCAGTAACTTGGAAGGTTTCTAGCGACCTTCCCCAGGAATTTGGGTTTGTCCTCATTTTTTTGTAACATTTTTATCAATGACTTGGAAAAAGGTAATGGTTATTTACAAATGACACAATGCTGGGAAAGAAGAATTATACTTTTGATGTTAAAGTTACTGTTGCAAAAAGGATGAACCAAATCTAGTAAGATGAAACTGAATGGAAATTGACAAAGTTTTGTGTTTATAATCCACAAGCATCTATTAACTGCTTACTATGTGCCAAGAGTTATACTAAACAATGGGATAGAAATGAAACCTGCCATCAAGGAATTTCTATTTTAAATCAACTTCAAAAACATAAAATATTTGAAAATATAAGTTTGTATGAAAATATTCAGGGTTTCTGATGCACTGTGAGTTCAATATTACTCAATATGGCAACCAGAAAAAAATAATCTAATGCAATCTTGGGCTGCATTAATCAATCAATTTATTAAACATTATATACTGCTCACTGAGAATATAGATGTAAAAATAAAATAGTTCTCATGTTCACCAAACTTTTATTCTGTTAGAGGAAACCACACATACACATCTAAGTGTGTGTTTAAGGCAAATACATGGTATGGTAAATATGTGAGTGACTCTGTGTGTGTGTGTGTGTATGTTTGTGTGTATGTGTGTAAATGTGTAATAGGAAGGAAATTTGATAGGCCCAGGTGACCTGCTTTGAGCTTTGGCCCAACCCACACAGTTTGAGTCACATGAAACCTACAGTGGGAGGAGCTTGTTAAACAGGTGGAGCGGGAAGGGCAGAGCTGAGAGATAGTGAGGCAGAGCAGAGCAGAACAGCTAGTGTGAGTGAGAGTGGGTGGAATTTTGTCTAAGGGAGCTTGTTTGTGGGGAGGTCTAAAGGAGGGAAGGCTTGGGAATGGTGGTCTTCCCTCTCTTGGTACTGTGTATAAACTTCCTTGTTACCATAGTGGAATTGGCTTTCTGGTATCTGAATAAATATTTTAGTTTCCTCATTGAGGAAGAGAGTTTATATTTTGTGAATTTACCCTGGAAATACCTATGCATATCCATAGCTGCTGCTGTGGGTATCACACTGAAATATTACAGTATGTGTATGTAAACTGGAAGCTTAGGAAAGGTCTCTTGTAGGAGGTGGTGTTGGATCTAGGCTTTTTCAAGAAGATAAAGATCCTAAGAGGAATAAGTATATTCCAGGAATGGGGGACAGACTATACAAAGGCATGGAGGAAAGAGATGCCATATTATATGCGAGAAACAGCAAGAAGGTCAGTGTAATTGAACCAAAGAATACATGAAACAGAGTTAGGTTTCTAAGCCAGGAAAAGTAGCTTCAAGCCAGATTGTGAAAGGCTTTAAAAACCAAATAAAGGCATATATATTTGGTCTTGGGGCAAAGGGAGCCCCTGAAACTTAACAAGCACAGGAATGACTGTCAATTCTCTGCTATAAGAATATTACTATGGTGGTTATGGAGAACTCACACACAAGTCAAGAGTTCACCTAGAGGTCAGAAGAAGCAATACGAGAACAGTCTCAAGATCTCCCTGAAAAACTATGGAATAGATTTGTGAGACATAGGAGATGTTGGCACACAGAAAGCACTGTGCTCTATGAGCAAAGCAGAACTGCAATAACTCAGAAGAAACATGAGGTACAAATTTAGAGCCATCTCCACTCCAAATGTTCATATGGACTGCTTGTGCCTAACCTAAGCTTGTATTGGTCTGATCAGCCCCAGTTGAGCATACTGCACCTTGACCTTGGGGTTGTCATAGTTGGCATATGTGATGTTCTTTTGGTCCTTTTTGAGAAGAAAAGGAGAGGAGTTATGGAGAGCAGGGCTTAATGCCTCCAGTAAAAACTGGACAGTCTGTGTAAGAGTTAAAAATAGCTTTTGCATTTTAAAATAGGGTTTTATCATACTTAAAAATATTTTTTAAAAATTTAGCTGGAGGCTTACAAAAACAGTTGGGATTTGGCCTTCAGTGTATTTTGCTATCCCAAGGGGTACAGGATAGAATGGAAAAAGGAGGATGTTAGGGAAGGGGAACGAGGAAGAGGAAAAAAAAAGCTGGTTTAGGAAACTCCTGAAAAAATCCAGGCAAGACATGAAGGCATGAACTAGAGTAATGGTGATGTGAGAAAGAGGACAGGTGTTGTGGAGGTGTAATTGAACTGGTTGGCAAGTCACTGAATAGGAGTTGGGACAGGGGTGGGGAAAAGAGTGAGAGTGAGAGAGGATGAAGACTATAGGTTGACTAAAGATGTGACTCTAGGTTAGTAGAAGGTTGGTTGTGCCCCAAACAGAAGTAGATAAGTTAGAAACAGAGATATGTTTGGGGGGAAATGATGTCTTCTGTTTTTGACATATTTGCTGGATTTGAGATGCTTATAGGTCATCTAGTTTGAAATGCCCAATGGGAAGGTGATGATGTGGAAACAGAGCACATTTGAGAGTTTAGGGCTGGATACAAAGCCAGCCTGGGAGCCATCTGCAGAAAGGTGATCATTGAACCCATGGGAGCTAATGACATGATCAAAAGAAGAGTTAAGAGAGAAAAGAGAAGAGGTCCCTGCACAGAGCCTTCCTGTACACACCCATAGTTCCAAACACGTCATGAATGATCATCCCAGCAAAGGAGATGAAGGAGTGGTTAGAAGGAGGAGGAAAGCCAAGAATTAGCAGAAAGGAGAGAATGAATGGTCAGCAGTGGTAAATGTTTTAGATAGGTTGACAAGGGTGACAATTGGATTTGGCAACTAAGAGAATTATAGTGTCCAGGACCAGGGAGGGTGAGAGGGGATAGGGAGTGGGAATAATCTCTTTGCACTATGCCCTTGTCAGATCCCACCTGGAGTATTATGTAAGACTCAACTTTATAACTGAGGAAGGCCACCGAGAGGATCCTGAAGCAGAGGTAGCCTGAGATTAAGCCTTGTGAGAATCAGATGAATTAACTATAGATGTTTAGCCTGGAGGAGAAAGGATTTAGGAAGGACATGAGAGCTGTCTCCAAGTATTTGAAGATCTGTCAGAGTGATAAGGAATTAAAATCATTGTGCTTGACTTTAGGGAAAGAATTAGAAGCAATGTATGAAGGTACCAAGGAAGCAAATTTTGGCTTGATGTCAAGAAAAGCTTTCTAAGAATCAGAGATATTCAAAAGTGAAACATAGGGTATCAGATTTATCCTTATTTTACAGACAAGGCTCAGTGAGGTTAACACATTCTCACAGTTAGCATCAGAGACAGGATTTGAACCCAGGCCTCTGTACTGTATACACATTACCTCTCAAAAATCTAACCCCTTTACCTTCCTCACCTCCTGTACACACATACATACATACATACATACATACACACACACACATTATTTCTACCAAGTGGTTCTAACTCTGCCTCTAAAATAAGAAAAACAAATCTAAACCATCTTCCATTTCACAGGGGACCTGGATTCAAATCCTGTCTCACTTACTACCTATCAGACAGTGGACAATCAATCAAAAACAAACAAACAAACCAAAAATCCCTTTTCATAAGAACCTATCATGTGCCAGGCACTGGAGATGCAGAGACAAAAATGAAAGGTCCTCAAGAAATTTGCTTTTTAGGGAGAGAGAGAGAACATATACGCCTTTCAGTATATACAAAGGTATATTTTTAAACATACGATTTATAGGTATACACCAAGAATTTACAAATAAGTACAAGGTACTTTTGTGGGGATGGCACCAGCAGTTGAGGGTGATGAGAAAGGTTTCATGTAGGAAATGAGCTGAATTTGGAAAGAAACTAGGGACTGTAAGATTTAAGATAAATGACTTAGCTTGCCTGGACCTCAGATTTCTCATCTATTACATGAAGAGGTCAGACCAAACAGCCTGTAAGGTCCCTTTGGTCTCTAAATTGAAAGGCAAGTAGGTGACAGGGTGGACAAACCACTGGTGCTAGAGTCAAGAAGATTTGAGTTACAATGGACTCGAGGCAAAATGCCTTCCACATCCAGAGAAAGAACTATGAAATTGGATCGCAGAATGAAGCAGACAATTTTTCTCTTGTGTTATGCTTTGTTTTGTTTCATGGTTTCTTCCACTCATTTTAATTCTTCTATGCAACATGACTAAGATAAAAATATATTTAATAAGAATGTATCATGGTTTCTTCCACTCATTTTAATTCTTCTATGCCAACATGACTAAGGTGAAAATATATTTAATAAGAATATATGTGTAGAACCTACATAAGATTTCATACCATCTTGGGGAGGGAGAGGGGAGAGGGAAAAATCTAAGATATATGGAAGTGATTGTAGAAAACTAAAAACAAATAAAATTAATGAATTTTTATAAAAGGATAAAAAAGAAAAAAGATCTGGGTTAAAATCTGAGCTCAGATATTTACTAGCTATGGGACCCTGGGCAAGTCATTTAACTACTGCTAGCCTCAGTTGCCCAACTGTAAAAACGGGAAAACAATAGCACCTACTTCCCAAGGCTGTTGTGAGAATCGGATGAGATAATATTTATAAAGTGCTTAGCACAGTGCCCGGCACATAGTAGGCATATAAATGCTAGCTATTTTTAATAAACCTTCAAATTTTGAAGAGGTCATACCTTCCTATCATCTCTTCTTTTCATCCTGTGTTCCTTCAACCATTTTTGTATGATCCTAGTTTAAATCCCTTCATCAATCTGACTGGTTTCTGCTGGACATCCTCCAGGCTCATTATACCATCAACAATGTAGCTCCCAGAAAGAAAGAGATAGAAGGGTACTGATGGGGTCTATGCAGGGTAGGCTAGCTAACAGGGATCATTGCTTCTCTCATTCTTAATAACTGCAGCCCAAGATTGCATTAATTACACATGGGTTTTGGTGTTACATATCCTGCCAACTTACAATGAATTTACAATTTCTGGAAACTACTAGATTTTCTTCACATGAACCACTATTCCCACCATACCTCTCCACCTTAAACTGAGAATTGTGTTTTCCGTCCTCAAAAGATTACATTTATCCATATTAAGTTACTAAATAATGCCTGCCCTTTAAACCAGCTATAGCACTGCTATGGCTTTATCCCAAAGACATCAAAGAAAGAAGAAAAGGCCATTATTGATACATAAAAATATTTATAGCAGCTCTTTGGTGAAGTGGCAAAAAAACTGGAAACTTAAAGGGATATCCATCAATTAAAGAATGGTTAAATAAATTATGGTCCACGAATGGGATTGAACACTATTTATGCTGTGAGAAATGAGGAAAGAGATTGATTTCAAAGAGACTTGATGAGACTTACATGAACAGATGCAGAGTGAGGCGAGCAGAACCAAAGGAACGATTTATACTCGAATCTCAATTTTTTACAGAATGAACAATTTTGAAAACTTATATAAACTGATGAAGGATGAAATCAACAGAACAGGAGAACAACAAATACAAAAACAACATAAAGACAAGCAGCATTCAAAGTTCAAAGAACTCTTGTCAGTGTAATGCGTATGTGTAATTCCAGAAGGTCAGTGATGAAATGTACTATGTACATTACAAAGAGGTGACAGATTTGGTTCACCAAAGGAGATGCCTATTTTTGTATATATCCGCCCAGGGAATTTCTTTTGCTTGATTAGGAGTATTTGCTACAAGAAATTTATTTTTCTCTTCTTTTTATTCTTAATGGGGTATGAGGTGAGAGTGTAAGAGAACAGATTTTTATTATTTTTCTAAATAGCTGGGGAAAGTATTAGAGATGTGAAGTGTTGCATAAACTTTCAGGTGCAGGGCACTGTACTCCTAATTTTACTTAACTGTTTTACTTTGCTACAAAAGACAATTCACAAAGTAGAAGTAATCTGTAAGCATTTGGAATGTAAAGACAAAATGAATCAAAAAGACTTTTTTTTCTTTTTTTTTTAAGGGAACTATACCCATGTGATTGAACCAGGGAAGAAAATAACAGAACTCTTAATTCTCTCATTCTGGACATTTTAGTAATTTCAGGCAAAGACTGCATTAATTACATTTTTTTTTGATGTCACCTATCCTACTGGCAAATTATTTAGCCTGGAAGGAAGGAATTTACAGTTCGCTGAAACTGCTACATTTTCTCCAAATAAACTGCTATTTCCAGCCATGCTCCTTCTGTCCTGAACAAGAGAGCTTTGTTTTTTGACCCCAAGAGAAGGCCTTCACATTTCTCCCTATTATGAAAATATATTTAAAAGGATTAGTAGGTTGTACATAATAAATTTGCAGTTTCACGTGAAATCATCCTTTTTTAATTATAGCATGTTACTTAAATACTCATTTTATTTTACAAATTAAAAATGAAGGTTTTTTAAAATTACATTCTGTTGTCTTTGGTCTACTACTCTGGCCTGTCAAGATCTTTTTTCTGGATTCGATCATTCAAATGATGTGCTTCCCTTCCATTTTATGTCATCTATAAATTAGATAAGGTGCCATCTACACTTGCATGAGTCATTAATGAAAACGTTGAAAAGAACAAGGTGAAGGACAGAGCCCTGGCAAAAGTCTATAACAGACAAAAATGTGGACTGTGAGGTCCCTGAAGGAAAGGACTCCCATTTTTGCTTTTGTGCCTCTGGTGGCCATAGAAGATGCTTAATAAATTATTTTTGATTGATCAATTGAACCATTCATTTACATTCTTTCAGTCAACCAATTCTAAACCCATAAGATGATATTATTCGCATGTATCATGTGGTCATGTGTATGACTAAAATCATGTCACACCTCTGAGCCTCCTTTGAAAAATGGAGATATTGGACGGATGATTTCTAATGCCCGTTCAAACTCTAAATCTGTTATCCTACATACACTGGGGAGGAAACACCCAGAAGACTCATCATTTTTATTTTTTCTTAATTCATATATATCACTAAATACTGTTTATTGATTATTTACTGGGACCTACTATAGAGTATTATATGAGGACCTTCCTTTCTGAGATAGGAATCATCCTGACTTTTCTGGGGGGAGGATTCCCCTCTGGAGATCAATTCTGTTGCGAGTTGGAGGATATCAAGATAAGGTAATGGGTATATGGCTCTCTCAAAATGGAGCTTTCCCACACATAGAGCAGTTCTTATTTTTTGTTAGTGTGAATAAATGACCACTAGATGCCTTAAGGAGCTTTTTCTAAAGCCCTAATTCCTCATTGAGGTAAAATTCTACCATAAGGGATTCATTCCTTTGGGATAAATATTGTGTTCTTCTCACAATTCCCTGGGATGGGTGGCTGAAATTACTAACACCTTAGTGTGAACTGCTCCTGAGTTAAAGAATAATGGAACATCCAGGGAACTTGGCTGAGTTAAGACCAAGGAAAGGGGAGGTGGGGGCACAGAAAGAAATTTTTATTTCTTTGTTTTGTGCCAACTTTGTCTTCCCACCTCTATTAAATCATGAGTTCTTTGATGATGATGATGAGAACTGACGTTTACAGAGAGCATTACAGTTTGCGAATCACACTTACGTATATTCTCACTGAGTCTCACAATAACTCTATATAATGTAAGGTATGTACTATCAATACTACTATGCCCATTTTACAGATTGGAATAGTAAGTGCCTCTCCTCCACCACTTAATTGCCCTCTGCTTCATGAAGTTCTACAGTAAGCCAGGAATAAGTAACCTCAAGGCTACTCTCATTTACTGGATTTAGAGATGCAAGGGGCCTTAACAGCCATCTTGTTAAACTTTGAATTTTCTAAAGGGGAAACTGAGACTGAGGAAGGGGATAGTATCCTGCCCACTAAGTTGAAGAACCAGGTTTCAAATTCAGATCATTTGACTCCAAAGCTAGTACTGTTTGTATTATAGCATAGTAGAGTATGGATATTTCCTCCAGAGAAAAATAACTCTGAGATGGTAGGAGGGTCCTAAAGACTCACCTCAAGTAGTACATTCTGTAAAGAAGTCTTTTCCAATTTCCCCAACTGCTAGTACCCTCCCTCCCAAACTACCTTACATTTGCATATATTCTCTTTATATTTATTCTGAATATAAACATACATATCTAATATACACAATGTCCAACAAGTTTTACTATAGTTTTAAGCTTTTAAAGCTGAATAGTTCTATCTTTCATTTATCTACCCATACATCTATTTTTATCTATCATCCATCTCTCTCTATCATCTATCTATATGTATGTATGTATATATGTATGTATGCAAGTACACATATATCTACATATAGATCTCCTTATCTTCGTTATTAGAATGTTAGCTTCTTCTGAAGAGATATTGCTGCATTCTTTCATATTTATATCTCTGAGTCTAGCATTGTGCCTAGCACATAGTAGGTGCTTAATAAATGCCTGTTGATTGACTGATTGATGTAAGACATGATTGACACCAAGAGTTTCTGAAATGCATTCCCTGAAAGGGCAGGGTTTTCTGAGGACTCTCTTCAGGTTCCTCAAAGCAAAGTACAGCGATGCTGGAAGTGTCTTCTTTATGTCATCTCTGCCGTCCCCAAGCCTGTCCCAACCTCACAAGCAAGAATTGAAGTTTGATGATTATAGAAAAGAGAGGAGGTGGGTCTTACCTCAATCATTTGAAACCTGCCAACATGCAGGAAAAGAAATGAAAACTCTCAACAACTTTTACTTAGAGCTGTAAATTAGCTCAGCCCCCCGCAGTACTTGCCAGACATCAAGTCCAAAAGCCAGCTTAGGGTCACAGAAACAAAGTACCACAAGGAGACAAGAGACCTGCTTCTGTGACTCTATAACCACAGGGAAGTCACTTCACCTACAGGCTAGAGTTCTGTCATTTATAAAATGAGGGAAACATTACCTTCCATGTCTGAAAGCAGGAGGTTGGACAAGATGATCTCATCAGGTCCTTTCCAGCTCTAATGCCTATAAATCTATTAAAAAATCCTTATGAAATAACAGTTCTGAATATATATTTGTAATCAGTCCTAAGATTTGCTATGGAAAAATCCCATTAAACTTGCCACAATCAGAGTTGGAGAAAGAGCTAAAGGTCACACAGAGAAAGGTCAAGGAGTGTCTAGGGTAAACTACAGGGAAACCAACTTATGTGAAAACAGGCTTGTGATACAATATTTGTTTCACTGCTTGAAGTCTCCACAAGTAGGAGGTTAGATTCTTCTCATCTTGACCCCCTAAAGCCCAGTACAAAGCCAGAAATTGGGAAAAGAAGTAGATCTGAGAAGGTTCCAAATGTACATGACATATTTCTAAGCCCTGTTCTGTCCAGGGACTAAATATTATCATTGCTATTTAAGTCTTTTAACCTCCTATATATATCATGGGAAATAGCATGGTACAAAAGTGGTTTGACATTTCCTTCTCTAGCTGATTTTACAGATGGGGAATTGAGGCAAACAGGGTTGCTCACAGTCAAACAGCTAGGAAGTGTCTGAGGCCAGATTTGAACTCATGAAGATGAGTCTTCTGGCTCAAGGCCCAGCACTCTCTCCACTATGCTACCTAGTAGCCCTAGGTGATTAATAAATATTTACTATTAGCTTTGGCTTTGAATCCTAAACAGTAAGCATAGTGTCTTGCAAACAGTGAGTGCTTAATATATTCTTAATTATTGTTGATGGCCTCTAAAGGCCCTTTCAGCCTCCAAATCTATGACCTTATGATTGATTGTATGAGAGCTTTTCATCTTCATAGAATATTAAAGATTAGTCAACAAGCACTTACCAAGCTCCTTCTATAAGCCAGGGGCTCTGCTGGGCCTATAATGTAAAATTGAGCCTCCGTTTTCCCCCATAGCTTAAATAAATCAAAAAGCATTTATTAAGTTCCTATATAAGCCCAGTATGGTGTGATCAGTCGCTGAGAGATATAAAAACAATGAAACAAACTCTCCTTTCAAAGACCATCCATACAGTATCACCTGGAGGAGACAGTATGTGCCTAGACAAGTATAAATAGAAGAAATCCATAATAAATACAAGGTGGCTTGTTAGTCAGGGAACTAGTAATTGGGAGGGGATCAAGAAAGACTTAATTTAGAAGGTGGTTCATTTCTTTATGTACTGAGATTGTATGAGGTGGAGGTAGAGAATACATTCCAGGCACAGGTTATTGGCCTGTACAAAGGCATAGGGTCAGGAAATGGATTCTATGTGTGAAGAAAAAAGCAAAGGCCTGTCAGCTGGACTCTAAGGCCCAGGAGTGATGAAAAATTATACTGGGGGAAAACAAACTTGGGATAAATGATAGGGAAGGTATTCCTGCTCCCCTCTTCCCTTCATAGAATAAATGCATGAATGAATTTTCTTATGGAAGGCTTTCTATGTTATTTAACTAAAAAACCAAGCATATGAAACATTTTAAACAACTGCAGGATATTTGAGAAATCATAGAAATAAAGGAAAAGTTAACATTTGCTCATGCACAGGCATCCCTGGGGGAATATAAGACCTGTTAAAATGACCGTGTATTCTGCTCCCCCACTATTTGCAGCTGGGTGAAACTTGGTTGCAATGGATACCAAGAATAGCCTTGAAAAGAGGAAAAAAAAAAGGATTTACAACCAGGCAACATGCCCCTGTTGAGTATGGGTGGAAGAGAACTGAGGTTGCCCCAAGGCGATTGCCTTGATGACTTCAGAAGATTTACAGGCTGATTTTATACAGTATCTACCCCAGGCTTTGTGTGGTTTTCCCCCTCCCTTTGGGCCTTTCTGAGTCACTCCATGAGCTCTCCAATGTGCATGCAAGAGATGATTACCTTGGTGATCACCTCAATGTTTTTTTTTTTTTCCATTCTGTCTTTTGTATTTCCAGCACTGAACATTGTGCTTGACACATAGTAGGTACTGAACTATGTATTTCCAGCACTGAACAGTGTGCTTGACACATAGTAGGTACTGAACTATCTGAAGAATTAAATTTGACTCTATAATACACGAGGCATCATCCTGCCTTTACTCAACTATGTGTCCCACAGAGTTATGAGTTCCTGTGGATCTTACAGAAGGATTATAAAACTCAGTTGCGCCTTTAATGATGGCCTTCAAGGAGTAGTAAAAAGAACTTTTAGGCAGGCATTCCTGGTTCTACTGCTGTCCACAAGTGGCCTCTCCCACATTATCCATTCCCCTACCACCCCACTCACAGCCTAAACCTCAGCTTCCTAATTTGCAAAACAAAGATGGTAGGCCTTTCCTACCTTCTTCACAGGATTCTGTGAGATGAAAAACAAAACCTGTCAACATCTGGGTGGGCACTTCGGATCTTCGTAGCATCCTAGATTTAGGACTGGGTTCTTAACTTTTTGTATAGTCTTGGCAGTCTGGTATAGGAATACACTCCTCACAATAATATTTTTAAATGAATAAGATAAAATACATGGGATTACAATTCTATTGGATTACAGTTATCAAAATATTAAAAAGAAAAAAAGTTCATGGGTGTCATGAAATGTTTCCACAGCCTCCTCCCTTAAAGTTCAGGGACACCAATTTAAGAAATTCTGATCTAGAACAGTGGTGTCAAACTCAAGTAGAAACAATCCCTGCTGCAGCATAACGACTTAAAGAACAACATATGCACATTATCAATGTTATATTATATTTTGATTTATTTTCTTAAACATTTCCATTTTAATCTGGTCCAGACTCTCTGGAGTTTTGCCACCAGTTTTAACCCTGTGACAAGAGAACCTCAGAGGATATTTGGTATAGGTCTTAAGTTTTTGAGATGACAAAGGAAGGAAACTGAGGACCAGAGATTTTAAGTGACTTGTCTAAGATCACAGAGGCAGTCAATAAATGAGCCAGTTCTCTTCCCATTGCATTACAATGTCTCCATCTGTAAAGTTTGTAACACTAATGCAGACACAAGCTGTTTTTACTTCACAAGAAAAGTAGGATGCGGGGACACCAGCAAGGGAACACAGAATCATGAATCTAGAGTTAGACATGACAGTAGAGGTCATCTAATTCAAACCTCACCATGCCTCATTTTACTTTTTACCACTTTTGGGGGTGGGGAAGCAATCAGGGTTAAGTGATTTGCCTAGGGTCACACAGCTAATAAGTGTCTTAGGTTATATTTGAACTCAGGTCTCCCTGGCCAGTGCTCTCTCCACTGCACCACCCAGCTGCCTCCATTCCTCATGTTATAAAGAAACTGAAGCTCATAAAGGTTATATTACTAGTCCAAGGTCACACAGTTGTAAGTGTCATAAATGAAACATACACCCAGGTCCTCTGACAACAGGTCTTTCCATCATACTTCATTCTTCTTAAAAGTTAAGTAGGTCATACAACTATAAGGTGTTTTTATTTCACAAGATACATGGAATGTGGGAGAAATTCTAAGGGGAGGAGGGAAAATGGAGATTATCAGCCTAAAAATAGAGCAGCTATTTAGGTTTTAACATTAAAAGCCCAACGTGATGAGGGCAAAGGAAGAGTTCTGATAGCAGTGGCCAAGGGTTTTATTTACTCCTTAGAGGGGTTCTGGGTGCAAGAGTCTCTACCCACAAGCCAATTTTTGTCTTTTCAGGTGGGTTGAGGGAGTTTCAAAAGGGTTCCCACCATTCTTTTGATGTTAAGAATTGGCTTCAGCCAGTGTTGAAGACCATGGTGCTACCTATATCATGACAGTGATCTATGTATTTAAGAGGTAAAGGCACTGTAGGCTGCATGTGTCATGATGGGATTCCATGTGAAAGAAATAAGAGGTGATGGATGTCTGCATCTTTCCTCCATCCATCCTTCACTATTGTAGGCTTGGACAGACATCTGGAGGCCTGGCTTCTTAGGGGTTAAATATGAATGTTACCCTCAACTCCAACCCATTTCCAGGTCTAGAATAGGCTTCAATTTTGTTCAAATTAGCAAACATTTATTAAGAGCTTACGATATACCAAGTCTAGGCTGCCACAGGGAAAAACAAACAAACGAACAAGAAACTGAGGCCTCAGGAAATGAAGTGGTAGAGAACTCAGATCCTTCTGAAAACAAATCCAATATTCTTTCTATTATTTTATGCTCACTCTATCTCACCCCTCATATCCAATCCATTGCCAAGGCCTGTTGATTTCATGTTTGCAGTATCTCCCAAATATGCTCCCTTCTCTCCTCTAACACTGATACCCCTCTGTTTCAGGTCTTCATCAATCACCTCATGCTCAGATTACTGCAATAGCTTGCTGGTGGATCTGCTGACCTCAAGTCTCTCCCCATTCCAATCTATCCCTCATTCAACCCTAAAGCAATTTTCCTAAAACACAAGTTTGATCATGCCATACCCCTATATATTAAACATCAAGGCTCCCCATTCCCTCTAAGGGCAAATACAAAATACTCTGTTCGACCTTCAAAGTTCTCCATAACCTAGTCCCCTCCTACATTTCCAGTCTTCTGATACCTTACTCCTCAACATGTACTCTTCAATCCAGTACCACTGGCCTCCTGGCTGTTCTACAAGTAAGACACTCCATCTCTTTACTCCAGGAATCTACTCTGGCTGTGTCCCATGCTTGGAATGCTTTCCGTTATCATCTCTGCCTATGAATCTCCTTGGCTTCCTTAGGTGCTAATACCTCATCTTCTAAGAAAGTCTTTCCCTATCCCTCTAATTCTAGTGCCTCCCCTCCTCTAAATATTTCTTATTTATCCTGTATCTAGGTTTATTTGTATCTTTTTGTCTGTTGTCTCTTCCATTAGATTATGAGCTCCTTGAAGACAGGGACTGTCTTTTGCCTCTTTTTGTATTGCCAGAGCTTAGCACAGTGCTTTGCAGGTAACAGTTGCTTAATAAGGATTTACTGACTGATAAACACTGTAAATGATTAGTAGATAAGTCTGAAACACCAAAACATTAAGTAAATTGTCAAGAGTTATTAAGTATCGGGGGCAGGATTTGGAACCAAGTCTTCATGAATCCATCTACAGTTGTCTTGATCTATATCTGGCCACTGGACCCAGATGGCTCCGAAGGGGAGGGGAAAGTGAGGCTGGTGACTCTGCACAGCACTGCCTAACCTAAATCCAATGCACTTGCAACTCATGGCATCTCCCCCTTCCCCCACACCTTATGTCATGGTCCTCTTCGAAAATAAAGGACAAACAACACCGCTACTAATTAGGATGAGTCCCTTTTGAAGTTCAATCACATCAATTGTGGGGGATTCTTTGTGACCTGATTTAGGGTTTTCTTGGGACAGACACAGAAATGGTTTGTCATTTCCTTTTCCAGCTCTCATCTTACAGATGAGAAAACTGAGGCAAACAGGGTTAAGTGACTTGCCCACAGTCATACAACTAGTATCTGAGGTCTTCCTGACTCTATACTTGGAGCTCCATCCTCTGTGCCACCTAGATGCCCAGGATGTGTTCCTGAGTTAAATATAATAACTTTAACGCATCATTGGCTGGGAGAGACCATACAGCACCCTCATTTTACAGAGGAGGAAACTGAGACACATGGAAGTTAAGTGACATGTAACACATATAGAGTCAGTGCTGTTGTTTAAACACAGGTTATGGAATCACAGAAGAATGAGCATGGAGATTCCTCAGAGGTCACCTAGTCCATTCTAAGCTGTGGAAACTACAGCCAGGAGAGGTTATAGGACTTATCCAAGGTAATAAGTAGCAAAGAAAGAATTTGGACCTGGGTCTTCTAATTGCTTTTTCCAATATACCAAGCCAGCTCCAGGGCTTTTTCCTGCATACTCTTTAATGTCTCCTTAGGTAATCTGAAGGGAGATGCTGAAGAGAGATTCTTGAATGAGGGGAAGGCTAGAAGGGGTCACCTCTAAGAACCCTCCCAGCTCTAAATAAACCTTGGTGCGTAGCCCTCAGGTGAGGTAAGAAGACTGACCAAAGGACAAAATGACAAGGCCCAGGCAAAGCTGAAGGAGGTACATAGCTGAGATTGCAAAAGGTCTTATAGGGTGAGATAAAGAGTCCAGTAACTTCAGCAATTAACTCTGAAGACAGGACAGCCAGGAGTACTGAATGTGGGTAGCAAAACAGTCACCTCACTCCCGTGGGCGGCCACAACTGAAGGTCCCTTTTGTTTCCTCCTGGCTTGCAAGTCAATTAGCCTCCTTATTCAAGATGGATTTATTCTTTTCCTTTTCAGTAAATCAATTACAGTCTACATTTATAGCCCATTGAGTTATTATTTTGATTCAGGCACATTCTTGAGAAACCATGCTTTGTCAGGGGGCTGGATGAAGCGTTGGTAAAAATGTGTATTTAGACCTCAGAGCCGGCCAAAATACTTATATGCCATGATGATTTTTAACAGTAACGTGGAGTACACAGCAGTTAATTGTGCCATTTATTCTTTCTATCCATAATTGTATGTGATAGCAATTTAATTATTGCCAGCACAAACTGAAGACATCACATGCATGATTGCAAACTGAATAGAGAGTTAGATAATATCCCCAGCCCCTTTAAAGAGGAAAACAGAACCTGGTTACTAAGCAGCTGGGACTCTGGCTATAAATATACCTCTATTGGTAATAACCATCTATACTTGATGCAACACGGAATTTCATGAATTTGGTTAAGTAGCTCTGAATAGGCTGAAGCCAATTGAATAAACTCAAGAAAAAGGTTTAGAGAAGCTCAGATGAATCTTTTCACCAACAATAATATTTACCAGCTTATGTTCAATATTAAACTATCAAACAAAAGCTACCAAGTAACCTCACCAGCTCTATTCAGGGAAGTGGGTGTTACAGGCTGAGCTGTAGAGTAGGAGTCCAGACATCTGAGTTCTAGGCTCAGCTTTGCCAATGGGGTGACCTTGGGAGATCCAATACAATGTAGTAGAGCACCTACTTGCTAGGTGACACAGTGAATAGAGCCTGAGTCCTGGATTTAGGAGGACACATCTTCATGAGTTCAAATCTAGTCTCAGATACTTACTAGCTATGTGACCTGGATAAATCACTTCACTGTTTCCCTCAGTTTACTCATCTGTAAAATGAGCTGGAGAAGGAAATGACAAACCATTCTAGCATCTCTGTCAACAAATCTCTAAATGGGGTCGTGGAAAGTCAGACAGAAAACAACAACAACAAACTTACTATGTCAAGGCACTTGTTAGAGTAGGGTGGTACAGCAGAAAGGAGTTCGAGATTTGATGTTAGAAGATCTGAATTTAAATTCTGATACTCCCATTTATTACCTGTGTGACTAGGAAAAACACTTAATCTCTCTGGGCCTCAGTTTCCACATATGTAAAATGAGAGGGCTGAACTACATGGTTCTCTTCCAGCTCTAAATCTATAACCCTAAAAGGATTAGGAATTAGATTTGTAATTTCACTGGTATAGGAAATTACTGAGTGAGGAAACCTTTACCAATTCAAGTTGTTGTTGTTCAGTTACTTCAATTGCATCTGGCTTTCTGTGACCCTGTTTGGGGTTTTCTTGGTCAAGACACTGAAGTTGTTTACCATTTCCTTCTCCAGATCATTTTACAGATGAGGAAACTGAGGCAAACAGGGTTAAGTGATTTGCCCAAGGTCATACAAGTAATGAGTATCAGAGGTAGGATTTGAACACAAGGTTCTTTCCATGGTACCATATTGCTCCTTGATAAGCAACCGTAGGTATGTGGAAAACCACAAAGAATCCCTGCAAATAGCACTGAGTAATGCACTGCCCAGTCACCCCACATTTTCTTTGATAAATATGAAGATTAATCACAGAGGAGCTCATGTAATCTAAATAGATCATGGTCAGTTTTCAGCCTTCCATTCAAGGAGTGACATGTCACTCAGGGTTCTAGTCCTGGAGCCTCCACTAACTAAACGTTCAACCTGGGCCAAGTCTCTTAAATACTCTGGACCTGAGTTTCCTCATTAGGGGTTAGGACTAAATGACTTCTAAGCACTCTTCCAGCTCTATCATTCTAGAAAATGAAATATTAAAAAAAAAACCCAATCTCAAGAATTAAACCCTTGATATAATATGATGCTTCCTCAGTTACAGACTTGGAAGAGCCCTCAGAAGTCATGTGACCTAACCCTTCCTTGAGCAAGATTCCCTTCTATGATATCTCCATGTCAGGTAGCTTCTGTGTAAAGACCTTCACTAAAGGGAAAGTCATGACCTCCTCAGGCAGCCTATTCCATTTGTTTTTTGTCATTGCTGAGTAGTTTCAGTCATGTCTTACTTTTCATGACCCCATTTGAGGTTTTCTCAGCACAGATGCTGGAGTGGTTTGTCATTTCCTTTTCCAGTCCATTTTACAGATAAGCAAACTGAGACAAACGGGGCTAAGGGACTTGTCCAGGGTCACACAGTTACTAAGTGTCTGAGGCCAGATCTAAACTCAGTTCTTCTTGACTCCAAGCCTGGCACTCTATCTACTGTGCCACTTAGCTATCCCTATTCCACTTTGGGATAATCCTAATGGTTAGTCATTTTTCTGTTCCAGAAAGCCCAAGTCCATCTTTCTGCCACCTCTTATTTGCTGTGCCTAATTTTGCTTTCTGGAGGTCAAGTAGAAAAAATTAAGTCCCTCTTCTACATTCTAGTCCTTCAAATACTTGAAGACAGATATTTGCCCTTCCCCCCTTCCTTTATTGCATCCTTGTATGGCATGGTCTGTAGGCCCTTAACATCCTGATTTTCTTCCTCTATAAGAATTCCAGTGAGTCAATGTCCTTCCTAAAATGTGGCTCCCAGCACTGAAAATAGAACTCCAAATATGGTCTGACAAGGGCAAAGCACAATGGGATTTTACATAAGCTTCCGCAATTTGGACATTATGCTTCTATTAATGACACCTAAGACTACATTAGCTTTTTTTGGCTACATCGTCATATTGTTGCCTCACATGAAGCCTACGGTCCATGAAAACATCCAATTATGCCTGCTTTTCTGAAGAAACCTATAATTCAACACACCCAAACAAGAAGCAGGGAATGAAATGAGTATCCATTGTTGCAGATTAGGGATGTGGGGCCATAACAGAAAGCTACCTTGCCTTTTAGGGCTCTGGGAGGAAGGGTGCCATCAGAAAGATGTGGTATTCAATAATATTTATTCCATATTGCACCGGTTATCACTGTAATGATACTGAATACTGAAGCTGTGTCCCTTATAGCCACTACACTGGTTTTCTTTGAACACACGGTCCTTATCTCAGAGAAGACAGCACAAAGATGGTCAAGTTGGAAAAGCTGAAGACCAAGAAGAGAGGGAAAGCTTCCTAACTCTGCATCAAACCTAAAAAGGGGTTAAGAATATTAAGTACTACATTCCTGACTTTTAGGATTTCAGTTAGTCATGCCAAATATTTCATTTAAAAAAGAGAACTATCTCCCTGTGTCCCAAAACCAGTGCTAACATCATCTTCTCATAAAAGAAGTCCAGTTTTCCTAAGGCTGAGGTTCAAATTCCTGCATGCTCCCTACTGGTTTTGTGACCTTAGGCAAATCATGTCTCTGGGTCTCATTTTACTTTTCCAATGATCTCTAATCACCTACTGTACCAAACAGAGCTCTGAGCATACAGTCGATGTTAATTCAAATTCCTTAAAAATGACCAAAGGAATTTTTTAAAAGCAGTAAGTGCTAGTCACTGTGCTAAGTGTCGGGTGATGAGCAGTGACCAACAAATAAGAGCACCAGAAAAAAGCCTTTATTTTGCCATTGACCTTCCCTCTTCTCTAGGTCTTGTGAAAGGTACTCCCTTTAGGGATGACCCCTAAGCCTAAGTTATTAAAAATGACCTTAATAGTAATACATTAGGTCTCTATGAACTGTTACTATAAAGATAAAGAGACTGTCTCCTGTGAAAGTTACAGGATGTCTCAGTACTTTATAGGCACAACTCAAAGCACTTTCTATTTTTTCTTAGGGGATGGAAAGGGAATAAACATTTATTAAGTACCTACTATGTGCCAAGAATTGTAGTAAGTGCTTTGTGAATATTATTTCATTTGATTCTCACAACAATACCAGGAAATAAACACTATTATTATTAAGATCCCCATTTTACAATTGAGAAAACTGAAGCAGGAGATTAAGTGACTTGCCTTGGGGTCACATGTATAGCATACAAGTAAATTCTAACGGTGGATTGGAACTCAGGTCTTCCTGATTCTTTGTCCAGCACTCTCTCCAGTGTGTGACCAAGCTAATCACTTTTTACTGCTATGATCTCATTTTATCCTTGCAAGCCACTTTTGGAGAAAGGAGGTCCAGCAATTCTTCTTCTTCTTTGAAAGATGAGGAAACTGAGTTCCAGGGACTGGAAGTGATTTTCCCAAGGTCACAGAAGGAATGAGTGCCAGGGTTTGGACTAGAACTGAGATCTAACTTGCAATTCAGTGACTGTTCCACTAAAGGAATGAGGGCAGGACACAGGACTTTTATTTTCCCCAGTTTTTGAAGTGTTCCTACTACTCCGCCTTATGTTTATCATGTGATTAACATTTACATATGGTTAATTAACTATCGCACCTAGTATAATGAAATAAGCTGACATAGTGCTGCCTAACAGACACAAACAGTAGTTGGTCTCAACACTCTACCTTCACTCAATTTCAAATGCAAAGGACCAGCAAGAAGCAGCTTAGAAAACTGAGCCATCAATGCCCTCAGCTCCCAGTGGCAATGCCACAAGGTGCATGGCACTATTAAATTAAGTCATCCAATCCAGGCTGCTCAAGTGGTGTTCAGATCTGTGGCTCAGATTTTCAAGGGCTGCGACTGAAAGGGCCAGGAGACAAGGGAGGATAGTTGGGAAAACAGAGAGGAGAAATCAAAGCTTAAATTGTTGATTGGCCTGGTGACAGGTGCCCAGAGTGCTTCAAGGTCAGCATGTGAAGGCTAGGGATGAGCACTCAATTCATTCTTTTTCTTTTACTGACACATAATTAACACAAACTTTGGAGGAAGCTGTCTTTCCTACTCTCAGTTACAAACTCAGCATCTGGCAATCAGAGTAAAAAACTAACAACAAAAAATCCTTGGTCTATAAGAATGCTTGCAATTATCACGCCGAGCTACTCTCAGGCCTCTTAAAATTACAAGATTCTAGAAAGGCTGGCCATTAGTGTTTCCAATTTACAACCGTAAAGAAAGATTATACATGTATGTATGTATCTATGTATATATATGAAGGTACGTAAGGATCTCTATCCATCTATCTTTCTACCACCTACAATGTGATAGGAATCCTTATTGAGTATATCTACATTCTTATTTAGTCAAGCAGTAAGTGCAAGATAAACATTTACTGAGCACCTAGTATAAGTCAGGCACTGTGTCAGGTCCAGTGTATATTACAGTCCACAACACCAGGTCCACAGGTTATCCTGATTCTGTCTTTCAGAGGCATTCAGCTCGTCTACCCTTGAAATCAATGTCTTTGGAAGTAATAGCCCACATACTGGCAAATAAGCCCCTACAAAGCCAACCCTGACACTGAAGAAATTGCTGCTGGCCTAGTTCCCCAAGCCAGTAACTTGGTCCTGTTGGCCAGATGACAAAATATTTGAAGGTGATTCTTTAAAACTGTTGATGGCATACCAAAACTACAATATTCTGTAGGTACCTTTGCCCCCTACCCCCAAAAACAAAGTACTGCCCAAATTGATCTATGAAAATAAAGTCCTGTTCTTCCCTCAGCTCAATAATCTGACTTGGAAATGGTTTGAAGTCATTAGAAATTCTCATTCTAGCTATCGGCTTCTGCCTTCCCAGAGCATCAGAAAGCATCTGGTATGGTATGGACTCTATTAGAGGGCCAGCAACAGAACTATGTACTAGACTGTGGAATTTGGTATCTAACGTGGAGAAAGGCAGGTTGGGGGAAATCCCTGACATGCATTCATCTCTGAATCTTTGGGAAAGATCATGATTCTTGCTTCGGAAGAACTCTTTCCTCAGTATCTCCCCTAGGGAACAAATATGAAATTCAAACTATTCCACTATGTTTTCTCTTTCCCCCCCTTTTGGCAAGATCACATTGCAGCAAAAGAGTCAAAGCCCATTTAGTGCTAAGTGCATCCAAGGCATTCCCTTCAAAAAGCCTCTTAGGCTCCCAACCCAAAAGGAGTGCCAACTTTAATAGTGCCTGGAAGCAATGCTTTAGTACCAAATGACTGACTACCTACCACTCACTTAAAGGAGATGTCAACCGATAGCAGCAGAGACACCCCAGCTCAAAGGCAGGGTTAAACAACCAAAGAAAACCAAGTTAAATGAACACCTACCAACGCTGGTGATCTTTTGGGAGACCAGATCTTGCAGCAATGCTCCAATCGCAGGATTGTGTTTGGAATATAACTCATATCGATTAATGCCAATGTGAAATTTTAGCCAGTTGGGATAGGTGTCGACAGCTGTCTCCCCTGTGGGTAAGAATTCTTCATCTTCATTACCTTCATTTTGCCTACCAAAAAAAGGTGAGGGGAATAGGAAAAAATTTACTTGTGGGTTGTTCTGAATCAATAACTAATAAAGGACAAAGAAATGTCTATCTTTCACATAAATGTGACGAGCATGTGAATGGTACAAAGAAAACACTTTTTGTCCTGTCTTTGGCATAAGTTGAAAAAAAAACAAACCTCGAGTTAAAATAAATACATTTCCTGCCCATTGTTGGAATGAATCTTCACCAAATGTATTACAGTAGGGATTTTCGAGTTAAGGTGTCTATATGTGTATTTGTCAGTGGATGTGTTTTAACATTCAGTAACATCTTTAAAGACCATAATCAAATAAAGATCTCTCTGGAGATTTTGTAGGATGGCTGTAACTTAAGCAAAACAGATACCAAAATGTCAAAGTCATCCAGAGCCTCTCTTTCGTATGAGGAATATGTCCCGAAAACTGCCTGACAATTATAATGTCAAATTAAGATATTATACTGGAGATTGTTCCTGGGGAGCAAAGGGAAACACAATTTCCTTTGACAGCCTCCTAAATGTAAATCACAAATATGTCCCAGGTCTGCAGGAAATCTGCCTTTTGCTTTAAGCAATTGTTCTAACTGGGAGGTGTATGAATTATGCTAAGTGCTAAATTGATTTTAATTATATAAGCCAAGGGAGCAATAGCTAATAGGAACAAGAGGGGCAGGCTGGTACCAGACCTTCCACCCACTTGCTCCATCATCAAATCCCTCTTCTAGAGGTCAGTGGTACATATGGTCACTGTGGCTAGCCCTCTGACTGCAGCATGAAGCTGAGTCAAGGGAAGAAAAAGGAACTTTCCTAAGTGACAGTTAACTTGGGGCCAAAAAGGTCACCCCTTCCAGATGATTTCTGTTCTGCAAACCCAAACCCAAAATGGAAAAGGAAAGGGGATGAAAGACAGAAATCAGAGTGACTGCTCTCTTGCAGCTTGTCTCATACTTACTGTATGTACCAAGCAGTGACAGAGACCTGAACAATGTCCCTGAGTGGGAGAGAGGGTGCTGTTGTATTGGCCACAAGATTCTGAATATCTTTCCTCCCCATCCCCTTCAAATTTTCAGGCTTTCCCTTTAAAAATCAGTGGGGAAGACAGAGTACAGAGCCTACTAAATGCTGGGGGTGGGGGTGGGGGGAAAGGAGTTATATTGGGGTGGGACGGGGGGAAGGAATTGGTAGGGGTAGGGATTGAATAAGCCCCTCAAAGGCTGAAGGTGGTGGAGGTAGTAAAGACAAGCTATATGTTGAGGGAGAAGGGATATTGTCAGACATTAACATCTTGAAGTTTTCTTACCATCTGTTCATTGAGAAGGTTATTATATAAAATACTGGTTGTCAGTTACTTTCTCTGGCCTTGGAGGGAGTTAATATTTCACTACTCTGTGTTACAACATCTGTGTGTTTATTTTGATCTGGGAAGTTGGGAAGAAGGGAGAGAGGGCTTTGATCAGGCCATTTTTAAAAGGTGGTCCACTCTGAGGGAAAGATCTATAGTGGCCCTGACAGTCACCTGGGAGTCACATAAAGCCTTCCCTACCTCTCAGCTCAAATGGGTTCAAGGGGCAATTGTCAGTCTTCCACCAAAGAATCACTTCTGATGATCTCATTTGCTTTCCTTGTACATAGGACAAGTTTATTTTATTCTCAATGATTGGTTTTTAAAGGATTCATGAGGCACCTCTGAAACCCACCAGGAAATCATTCTCAGGGCAAATAAGGTTTCAACTTTATTTAAAGCATAAACCACAAATGTTTTCTAAGTGAGATGTTAATAGGGGCTATTTGTTTATGTATTTAATTTTCAGATCAGTAAGAACTGTATTTAGGGAAGATCTTCTACATAAGATCTCACTTTCTCCTAGCCCCCCAAAAACATTTCGGACTTAAGACACCAGGGTATCTCTGACCCTGGCTGGGTAGAATCACTGGGATAATTTTCATTTCAGGTCTTGATGGCTCTGACTAGGAAGACTTGAGCTCCTTTTAGTGATGTCTGCAATTCTAGATAATCATTCCGTAGCATTCAGTCCTCCTCACCCTCACCCCACCTTCCCCCCTTAACCCCTTTAAGACTTTAAATGGAAAATTCTAATTGTGCTAGCAATGTATAGCAAAACTTGACAGTGAATTTTAGGAAGCATCCTCCCCTTCCCGTCCCCTACACCCCCACCCCCAGTGCCTCTCTACCGTCCCTCCAAAGAAACCACCCCCTCCTCAACGCCTAAGGGTTCCCTAGTGTTCTTTCCCGCTGTGGCCACAGAAACATTGCCCCTTCCTCCATCACTCCACTCACCATTCCTGATTTTCAGCCGCTTTGGGGTTAAAGCGGATATCGCTCTCCACATTGAACAAGACATCGTCCTCCGTGAGAGGCGGAATGGCGATATTGTAGAGAGGGTGTTGGAACAGGGCGAGCAGCTTGGAGCCGTCCTTCCCCAGCGGCACTTTGCTCGCCCTGCTCCCATCTTGGATGAGGTGTTTGTGGGGCAGACCTCGCTGCACGCCGCCTCCGCCGCCGCCGGGCTCCAGCCTCTTAAAGCCCGCCGCCGCCGCCTCGGACCTGTCCGCGGCTGCCGCTGTCCCGGCCCCGGCCCCGCCGCCGGTCCCTGTTCCGGTCCCGGGCAGCTTCTCGAGCGAGTGGGAGGTGAGGTTGGAGCTCGGGTCGCTGCTGAAGTCCTGCAGGATCCGCAGGGTGTGTTTGTTAGGCCAGCCCGAATCCGCCCCGCTCTTAGTCCTCTGCCTCCCCCAGCCTTGCGCTTCCTCGCTCGGGGGGTGAGAGCAGGAGCAGCCGGGGTCCCCATCGCTCCTCGCCGCGCGCTTCTCCAACTTTGGTAACAGATCGATCACGATGTGCATGGTGCAGGCGATCAAAAACACCATGAGGATGAGCACCCGGAATTTGCGGACCAGGATCATTTTCATGGCCAAGGAGACTTAAAGAGACGGGGGGTTGCCACGAGGAGAAGACTAATAAATTAAGAGTTTTAAATAGCTAAAAGTGTGTATGGAGGGGTTAGTAATAAGGGCTGGGAGAGGCTTTTTCACAGAAAAAGCTTTTTAAAAAATAATTCTATTCTACTCATGGACAAATTAAACGATGAAAGTCAATAAAGTTATCTTCATAAGACAGTTAAAAAATAAATACACTTAGAAGCCAGGAGTCTTCACTACCTCCCTTTTTTGTTTTTAGAAAAAAAACTGCAAAACAATTCACAAAAGCGTGCCATCTAGAAACTGTCGTTTATTATCTTTAGTCTGCTTAATACATGGATCTCAGGGAGGTTCCCCCCCCTCCGAAAGGAGGATGGAGATGGAGGACGACTAAAGGGAAGGAAAAAAAGGGAGGGGGGGTTAAAAATAAAAACCACGCACAAACACACACATGCAGCACCCTGTGAAGAATTCAGGAGAGGAAAAGAGAATCATCCATAGTGCTTAGAGGAGACGCGTCTTCCCATCCTCTGGAAAGGGACCCGCGATGCAGCAGGAGGAGAAGCAACGGGACGCGCTCTCGTCCGCAGCCCGGTTACAAACATTGGCTGGCAAAGGCTGCGCTTAGAAGATTTCCAAATCCTTCCTCCTCCAGCGCCCCGGGAAAGCCAGAGTCCCGGCTGGTTGGGCTCGAACCCGCGGCGCTGAAGCTCGATATCCAGGCACTTGCACGGTTCGGCGTTGACACGGCCGCCAAGGCGAAAAGGAGAGCTGGCACAAAGGACGCACGGAGCTGGGGGGGAGGGGGGGACGCTGGAAGGGAGGGAGGCGACGCTCCCAGGAATCGGTAGCTGCTCTGCCGAGGGGTGGGGAGGGGAAAAGGGTGGGGAGGGGGGGAGATGATGTCTCTCCTTGGATCTCGGCTCAGACTTACATTTCTGCCCTGAGAGAAGAGGGGGGTGGGGAGAAGGGGAAAGGGCGAAGCGAGGAAGAGAAAGCTAGCCTCCGAGAGGAGAGAAAAGAGCTTTGGGCAGGTGCAGTGTGAATGCCCCCTTTCAGCTACACTGCATGCTGGAGACTGGTTGGGCTAGTACTGCTGCAGCTCGACTTCTTGGTGGGTGTGTTAAATATTATGTGCAAGCCATGAATCCAGCCTCCCAGACGTCATAGTTAAGAGATTGGCTAAAAAAACGCTACAGTGATAGTAACAGGAAAGCCTCCACCAAGAAAGCAAAGCTCTCTCTTTCCCTTTTTTTCGCTGCTCCTTCTCCCCCTCCTCCCGCCCTGACCTCACCCCTCAATTTCTCTGCAGCTCCTAGAGGGGCAAGGAGAGGGCGCCTTTTTCTCAAAGGTTTGCAAAAAGAGAAAGAGAGAAAAGGAACCACATGCTAATAGCCTTGCAAAGTATTACAGCAGTCTGACTGCCTAGACTAGGCGAAACATGAATTCTGCTATGTCATTGTCTGGGCAGGAGACGGCTTTTCCTTTTTTTGGGGGGAGGGGGGAGTAGGGAGGAGAGAATATCTATTTCTTGCTTTCACCCCTGCCCCGTCTTCTCTTCCCCTTTTACAAACGTCTCCTAAATCGACAGCAAAAGGTAAAAAAATAAAATGAACGCGAAGCCCCACCAAGAAGCAGCGGGTGCCGGGTATGAGGATTTGGGATAGGCTCGTGCTGCCCGGGCCGATTCCAGCTCAGCAGATAACGCCCTAGTGAAAAATGAGATCAGGCAACTGACCCTATTCCCGGGCTGGCAGGGAGCGGGGTTGGGGAGACAGATGGAGGGGGAGACTGGAGATCAAATAGACGGGTGTATGTGTGTGTGTGTGTGTGTGTGTGTGTGTGTGTATGTGTGTGTGTGCCTGTGTGTATCTGTGTCCGTGTGTGCCTGTGTGTGCCTGTGTCTGTGTCTGTGTGTGTCCGTGTGTGAGTGTGCCTGTGTGTATCTGTGTCCGTGTGTGTGTCCGTGTGTCTGTGTCTGTGTGTGGGTGTCCGTGTGTGTGTGTCTGTGTCTGTCTATGTGCCTGTGTGTGCCTGTGTCTGTGTCTGTGTGTGTGTGTCCATGTGTCCGTGGTCCTGTGTGTCTCTGTGTGTCCGTGTGTGTTTCCGTGGCTCTGTGTGTCTGTGGCTCTGTGTGTGTCTCTCTGTGTGTCCGTGTGTGTTTCCGTGGCTCTGTGTATCTCTCTGTGTCTGTGGCTCTGTGTGTCTCTCTGTGTATCCGTGGCTCTGTGTGTCTCTCTGTGTGTCTGTGTTCGTGTTGTTGCCCGTGACTTCGATGCTGAAACTCCTGTAACTGGGCGTGTTCACTGATTTTTATTTTTTTATTTTTTGCCACGCAGATGAGATGCCAGACTGCCGAGGCCTTGGGAAGGAGCGTTGGCTAATCCTCGGCTTGGACTCCGTTACAACTCAAAAAATGAGAACAGGACCCAGGCTGCGGGCAGCCCTGTCTTTAACCCTTGAAGCACCTGGTTCTTAAAGTTGGGATTAAAGCAAGACGTATGCAGCTGGAACTCCCCTGCTGCCTGTTTGCCCACTTTGGGATGGAATTGCTGTATGGGACTAGGGTTCTTAACCTTTCTGCCTGCTGTGGACCATCTCCCCCATCTCTCCACCATGTCCGTCTGATCGACCTCTTCTTTGAAAAAGATTTTTAAATGTATTAAAAATAAAAATACTTATGATTACAAAGGAAAACAATTATCCTGAAACAGTTATTAAAATTAAAAACACAAGTTCACGAGCTTCAGGTTAAGAACCTATTTTATTAGAGCACTCATCTAACATTTCGAGATCTTTTCATTTATTTTCCTGCCATGTACACAGTAAGCATTTACTAAATGCTTATTGACTTATATTGTTATAGTAATTATATAGCATAATATATTAATAACATAACTACTTGCCATCTGTCATATTACTAATATAATATACTAACAATGTAACTGTTTCTATTACATGGTCATGTTAATAATATAACATTATACTAATGGTAATGTAGCTGCTTATATTATACTGTCATGTAATATAACAATATAACATTAATAATAATGTAGCAGCTTATATCAGCCCCATGAGTTAGGTAGCACAAATATTGAACTCGTCTTTCAAAAAATATTTTGATAATTATATTTCAAAATAATAGTCTTTCCTCCTAGTCCTTTTATGCTTGTAAAAAATATTCTGAGAAGGGGCCCTCAGGGTTCCCCAAAGGAGTCAAGAATAGAAAAAAGGTTAAGGACCATGCCCTAGTCCAATCTCCTTATTTTGCAGATGAGGAAACTGAAACCAGGAGGAGCAAAATAACTCTTCCAAGTTCATGCTATGTGACAGAGATAGAAAAAACTCCAAAATTCAAACTTGGGCCTTCTAACCACAGAGCCAGGACTTTTTCTACACTCTGAAGAAGGCCTTTTTCATCTTCCCTTTCCTTTTCACTTACCCCACCCTCCCTTCCTTTCTTTTGAGAATATGTTCCATTTAATCTAGATGTAATCTGTAATCTACGGGTACACAGTTATTTGCCCGGTCAGAATGTGAGTTCATTAATAATAGGGACCATTGTTTTTTTTTTTCTTTTAACCCTTTCTTTATATCCCCAACACAGCATCATTCCTGGTAGGTAGCAACCTCTAAATAAATGCTTGTGGACTGATCGGCCGGCTATGTTACTCTGCCTCTATTCACAACAACACCCAGAGAAGAACTAAGACTGTCACACCCATTTTATAGATGAAGAAATTGAGACACAAAAAAGATAAAGGGACTTGCCTATAGCCACACAGTGTTAGAGCTGGCATACTGTCAGTTCCTGATTCCAAATCCAACAATCTTTCCCCAACTCCACAATACCTTGATTTTTGGATTAGCTATGAGGGCCAGTGGGGAAGAAGAAGAACTCAGAGGCTTCTTCCCATCTCTCAGAATGCTTTTGGGCCACCTCTCCTTTCTATTGGTTAGCATGTGCTTAGGGAATACAAATTAATCTTAACATTAAACTTAGCAAAGAAAGATTGTCTCCTTGGGAAATAAACGTTAAAAATGAAACAATTTGTTTTGTGGTTTTGAAATGCATTAGCCTTTGTTTGGGATTTTTGAGGCATATTGGAAAGAGCACTGGCTGTGGAGTCTGAGGTTCTGGGTTCAAATCCCATCTCCGTCCCTACCAGTGTAATCTTGAATCTGTCATTTAACTTCCCTAGGACTCAAGATAGCTTCTGGGGTCCCCTCCAGTTTTAAATCCATGATCTTATATAGTGCATATGCAATTGTATATAATCACAATTATGCATAAGCAAGAGTGGGCTATCTATGCCCAGAGCAGAAATATAGAAATCATTGTATAAATGAAGTGTTACCTTACTGCTACAGTGTGGTGAAAAGGGCACAGAAGACCGGAATAATTTGTAAAGGCTCTGCCACTAATTGGATGTGTGAATGGACAAATCTTGTCGTCTCTCTCAAACCTCTGTCAAACAAGGGGGTTGGAAAACATAAGCTTTCTTTAAGTTCTCAAGTTCTACAAATAAGCAACCATGCTCAATATGGAGCTAACAGAAAATGAAAAACAAATATTTCCAGAATTGAAATCAAGGCTACGTAAAGCATAGATCTGTAGCTGTCAAACAAACCAGTAAGACCATAAAGATAAGTATTTCACTTTGTGAAGAAACCTGGAGCAAGAAGAATTAGCTTGTTATAATTGAAATTTGACTGGGAAATGGGGAAAAACTGGAAGAGTTGGGGTGGTAATCTGCTCAAAACGAAGAAATATGGTCACCATATTGAAAAAACAACAACTGGTTTTTGCAATTCAGATTTTCCCCCTGGCATTCCTGAACAAGTAGCCTGACTATGATATTTTAGTCTCCTGCATATTTGCCAGTATCTTGGAGTCCATATAGGGAATGGATTCCCTATTGGTGAAAAGGTTTTCCAGAAGCTTCTACTCACAGGTAACATTTTGCTGATGGCAGTGAGCCCTAAAACATTACAGGGCCTTCTCAATATCATCCAAGGTTACTCAAAAGAGATTGAACTAGAAATCTATTCAGGTAAAAGCAAAGTGGATGAAGGACACATTTTTTACAGTATGTTATTACAATATGTAGTTGCTTGGGGTAGACCTTTAAAACTATTGCATCAGATTCCTAGTTACTTCCTGAAAATTTGAGATGTAGATAGTGTGTTGCCAATGGGCCTCTACCCCCACCTTCTTTCTTCATGCAGCTTCTCTTCTAGGGGCACAGCATCCTTACATCTTTAAATAAATAATCCTTTCATAAGACTACAGGATTCTAAGACTCCCTTTAGAGCCCCCCAAGCTCTCTCTCCCTAGATATTGTGTTCTTTTCCGTCCCTGTTTATAATTCAATGGTTTAACATGTCCTCCTCCTAGATAGCAGATATACATTTTGTTGTCCAAGTTGAATTGTTTTTCAGTTGTGTCCAACTCTTCATGATGCCTTTTAGGGTTTTCTTGGCAAAGATATTGGTGTAGTGTGCCATTTCCTTCTCCAGCTCTCTATACAGATGAAGAAACTGAGGAAAATAGGGTCAAGTGACTTGCACAAGGTCACACAGCTATTAAGTGTTTAAGGCAAGATGTCACCTCAGGAAGATGAGTCTTCCTGACTTCAAACCCAGCATTTTATCTACTTCCTCATCTAGCTACCCATTTACACTTTACAGAGAGCTGAAAAAAAACATTCATCCAAAGGAGTGACTAACCTGTGAATTTCAGATATTTTATTCAGATATTTCAGGATATTTCATGTCTGTGTAATCTCCATTTCCTTGCATTCCCAACCATCTGGTACCTGAGGATATTGACAGGAGCCATAGGAATCTCCCCAAAATGGTCATTGCCTGTGTTTCTTAATCTAAAATATATGTATTCGCCTGCTGCCCTCTTTCTTACTCCCTACAGCAGTTTATTTTCCTCAGAATAAGTTAGCATCTAGCTGTGTGGTTTCATTAGATGGACTTGATGTAACTTCTGAGTGCCACAGAGGTTGTACTTGGGGATAACACAGCTTTAGGCTACTTGTTTATTCCTCATGATTTACATGGATGAATCAAATTAAAGCAAATCAAATTATTCCACAGAGTCAACTACAACCAACCAGGCAGAAAGAAGTTGCTCTGCATTAGAATAATACCTGCCACTTGTATAAAGCTTTGTTGTTTTCAAAGTCATTTCATATAGGCATTCTTAATTTCAGTGACTGTCTGATGTCACCCAAGTAAAATGATAGGCAGAATTAGAACTAAGGATCCAGGTCTCTAGATTTAAATCTAGAGGTCATCTACTATCCCAGATGGACTGATTATATTTCTTACTATGTTTTTTTGTGCCAAGGCTATCAGGAAATATTCAGAGGTATTATGATACAGTAGATAAAAGAACTTGGAGTCAGGAAGACCTGGATTCTAATCCTGTCTCTGACATAATTTAACTATGTGACCTATGGGCAATTTCTTAACTTCTCACTGCCCCCGACAACTCTAAGAGCTTGCTTAACTGCATGATTAGAGAGAATTTTAACACTGAAAGTTGTCCCAAAATGCTAAAACCACAGATCTGGTCAATCACTAGCACCACAACAACCGTCATCAACAACCCCACCTCAAATCCTTCCTTTTCTTGGAGGAGCAGTGATAGCTCTCCATTTGTACCTCCATACTCAAAGATTTTTGTAATTAGATCCAGAAGGGATGCCAGAGGTCATCTGGTTTAACCTCATTTCACAAATGAAGAAAATGAAACCCAAAGAAATTAAATTTCTCACCAAAAATCACACCGGTAGAATAGCTAGAATTTAAACACCACTTCTTTTCTCATTCTTATTCACCTGCTCCCCATATTTGTTGTTGTTTGGTCATTTTCGGTCATATCCAACTCTTTGTGACCCTTTTCGCAGTTTTCTTGGCAAAGATACTGGAGTGGTTTGAAATTTCCTTCTCCAGCTCATTTTAGAGATGATGAAACTGAGACAAACAGGGTTAAGTGGCTTGCCTAGGGACACATGGCTGGTAAATATCTGAGGCCAGATTTTATCTCATATCCAAGCTGGGTACTCTATCCACTGCTCCACCTAGCTACTCATTTACATGTTACCTAAGGTTGAAAATGTGTTCATTCCTGGGAGTGACAAATCTATGAATTTCAGATTATGTTGGTGGAGATATTTCAGGATGTCTCATGTCTGTGTACTTTCCATTTTCTGGCTGCCTGTAAGCGTAAGCAAAGTAGGATTTGTTGTTGTTGTTGTTTTCCTGGAGTTCAGTTTCCTAGGCTCAGGCCAAGCTGTGAACATCTGAAGAACAACCTGGGTAATTCACAGCTGTATTGAGTCATGTGGGTGATGACGCCTTCTGACTCTGAACCTATTACTTGAAAACTATATATACTGGGAGGCTGGTGTTTTGCTTTGGGGGCTCACTCATGGGGAAGCACCTTTGGATGCCCTGAATGGGACTCTGACTGCACATTTGTTAGGAGCCCCACCCCTTGCCACTACTCAGGATGTTAAAGCTCTCCTGGTCTAGTGGTATAGTAGGTGGTTGTATTACTTTGTTCAGACAGTTGGAACCCTGTCTGTTGAATCTCTATCCTGATTTTGCTGCTTACATTTTTTTATACTCATTTCTTTCTGCTTATAGGTTTAATTAAAGTAGATTGTTAACCCCTTTAAAGTTGTCTTTTCTTTAGAAAAGTAGATTAAAGAACCTGTGCTAGCAGCCCACCTTGTGTGCTAATGTGATTGCTACTACACTGCCCTATTAGCTCCTTGATAATTCTACCTCAGGGCAGCTAGGTGGTACAGTGGACAGAGCACAAAGCCTGGAATCAGGAATAATCATCTTCCTGGGTTCAAATCTATCCTCAGATACTAGCTGGGCAAGTCACTTAGCTCTTTTTGCCTCAGTTTCCTCATCAATAAAATGAGCTGGAAAAGAAATTGGCAAACTATTCCAGTATCTCTGCCATAAAATCATGGGATCATGAAAAGCAGGTTACATCTGAAAATTAATATATAACAACCCTACATCAATGAACAACAAAAACCCTACCTCTGAAAGTTCTTTGCTCAATAATAGGGCAGAGACCTGGCCTGGACAGAAGCTTCCTGGCTTGCCCAGAAGTCCTTTATTATAAGTATTTTGAGCTACGTGCTGCCCTACCTGCTGAAAATAATTCCTTGACAAAAATTTCACTCCCTGCCTTCAGGCAGATGAACTTTGCTAGAGAACAGTTGATGTCTTTTGTGATGTAACTGGAGATAGAATCTTAGATTGGCCTTCCAAATAGGTCAAAGTTTATGGACAAAAGAAAATGTTGACTTTTAGGATCTTTGATATGGAACACAGTAAAGAGATGACTCTATGGGTAGGGGAGGGAGAAGGCATGTGTTTGGGAGAAAAGGGTAAAAATGTAAAAACAAAAAAATTAATTATTTTTTAAATTTAATCTCTCCCTATTTCCATGTCAGTTATTTTCTATTTCAAAGTAAATTTCAAAGTAAAAGAAAATCATTGAATGTGGAGTGGTATCCTGACTTTTCTCTTACAAGCTATGCCATTTTAGGCAAATTGTCTTTAACCTCTCTGGACCTCAGTTTACTCATTTGTAAAATAAGAGGGTTGAACAGAAGTGTCAAGTGCCTACAAAATTCCCCCAAAGCACAAAACAGATTAAAATGGAATTGGTAAATATTAAAAAAAAAATACAACATGACAGAGGTGATGTTAATTAGTGGTTTTCTAAGTCAATATGAGACCTGCAGGGATCAGTTTCTATTTGAGTTGGACACTACTGGCTAAATGACTTAAAAGCTGCTTTCCAGTTTGAAATTCTAGGGTCCTAGGCTCGTACATGTGTCTAAGATGGTCATCCATTTCCCAAGTTCTGGAAGGACCAAAACTATCATTTCCCTTTAAGACTTTCAGCTCAGCTTTCAATCTGTAAAATCTTAGTAACTATTGCATCTGATTTGTTGCCCTTTTCATGAAGAGGCCATTCCTAACACTCTATCACATGATTTAAGTTGTCTGTGTTTTCTTTTCAGGAGGAAGGTAGTTTGCATGGTACTATTTGGGTTCTCTTACATGCAAGGCTACGCTTACAAGTTAGGGAACAGAATTTTTCTTCTTGGTGAATCCAACTGAACCTTATCAAAATGTAATCTATGACCTTTGGCCTCCATAACTCTGCAATCTAATCAACTGATTTCACTTATTTGGCATAATTCTTGCCTGAAATGAATTCATCTTTTCCAAGTGTGATGACAAACTTTGGTTTGGCATCTGTACTCAGGAGTGAGCTGATAAATATTTTAACAGTGGTCCTCTGTCGGGGAAAAGTCTGGAAACCACACTCATAAACTTAATCTGAAAAATTAACATTTCCCCCATCACTTCCTTAGTTGTAAAACAATGAACAAAACCATAAAACAAGCACTGATTTGCAGTGTTTGCTGATTTCTGAGGTGTAATTGCTCACACTGAAAATTTAATAATCATCTCTCCCCAGTTGTTCCATGCACCCAGTTTTAGGTGGTGTCCATACCATTTCCCAGAGATAAGATAAAGAAATATTTTTAGAAAGAGCCCCTTTTTTTGAATGGAATGAACAGAATAACTTTGGAAAGTTCCAAGAATAACATATGTTTTCAGTCTCTCCATTTGATTTCCCCCTTTTTATCTGCTTTAAAGATAGCAGCACTTCAGAGATATTGTAATGGGTTCTTACTGACTTGTTTGTGTATCAGCATGACAATCGATATTTAACTGGGTCTTCAGCAAGTTATTAAACTCTTTCAAAGACTCACTAGTGTCATTAGTCTGTGTAAAATCAGTGCAAGGAGGTCAAGGAGCTGGCTTTTATGAAATGGTAATGCTATCATCCTCCTGTGCAGGTCAAGAAGGCAGCCATCTCTTGGTGTTATTTGAGGAGTGCTAGAAAACCTAATATCCCATTTTTCATTTACCAATCAGAAATTCCACAATTAGAGATGCATCTCTTTAGTACCAAGCATCTGAGGAAGATATTTACTCTGGTAAAAAGAGACTGAAACAGAAGTAAGAGATCGAAAAAGATACCTTGGCTACTGTACAATTCTAGCTAGGATTAGCCCTTATAGGAACAGAGAATATTATCTTAGATTGTTAAAGCTGGAAGGGATCTTGGAAATGATCTAATCTAGCCCTCTCATTTTATAGATAAGGGGAGTGAGGCCCAAAGCAGTGAAATCATTTGCCCAAAGTTGCAAAGTCTGAAAAAAGAATCCAGCTGATGCCCTACACCATTAATTTAAAATGGATGAAATCAGTTCAGTTTTTAGTCTTTCTTTACTGACTCATCAGAAATCCAAGAGCAGAAATATAGTAGTCCTATGCCGTGGGTGATCCAGGGTTGACGACTGACAGACCAGGAAAGGTGGAAGATCTTTAGGAAGTAAGAAATTCCAAGATGGTCAATAATGAATTATTACAGTGCCAGATCATGGAGTTAAATCATGGGTTATTGAAGCAAGAGACATCTAGGTGGTGAAGAGATAGACTAGGAAAATAAGGAAACCACATGGGGGCGGTGGAAGGGAACACTTATTAATTGCTTACTATGGGATGAGACTGTGCTAAGCACTTTACAAGTAATATCTCATTTGATACTCACAACAACCTAATGGGATAGGTTCCATTCTTATGCCCATTTTACAGTTGAAAAAACTGAGGTTAAGTAATGTAGCCATCATCAAATAGGATCTGAAGCCTAGGGACTGGAGATTGCTTTGTGTGAGAGCGGGTGTGGGAGAAGAAAGGCAGGTTTTGGTTTGAGTGAAAGCTCAGCATTCAACACATTGGAGGTGGTAAAATTCAGTGAGATGGTTGGCTCTCAGGTTGGATTGTGTTAGCGTGGGGCCAAAGTAGGGGTGTTGGTGGAGAATTTAGGCTATTGTTGGAGTTGAAAAAGTTGAGAAATTGTGGGACCAAGTTACAAGAGGGATCATTGACATGAATTGTGAAGTCTTTGAGGATAGGGGGAGAAACAGGAGGGAAGCGGGAATGATATAGAAAGGAAGATTTTGAGCCAGGTGCTAGTCATAAAAGCAAATAAACTTTTTTTTTTTTGGTTCAACTGCCCTAGAATTTCATCTTTTTCAGATGGAGTGGTTCCCCAGATGTGTGCTTAATGCTTATTAAATAGCCTACTGTCAGCCAGATCCTCTCCATCTCTCCATGTTTATTTAGAATATTTGGTCTGTTACCTGGAATTCAAGATTGGGGGGAGGACTGAAAAAAGAGATGCTGGAAACTACCCATGATCCCAGAGGGTAGAAAAGGGAGTTAGCTGCCAACAAACCTTGGGCGCCCACGACTGTTTTTGTCAGCAGGCAGCGAGAACTCCTCCAACCCACCTTCTGGATGGCAAAATGGAAAACTCTAGTTGCGGAACCAGATTTTTTAAAATAGACTTTTTAAATCCTTGGATTGAGAGGGAACCTTAAGAAATGATTTAGTCTAGCCTCCCATCTCTAGTAGAAAGAACACCTGACTTCAAATGCCAGACCTACTATTTATGAACTGTATCAACTTGAGAAAATTAAATTTTCTGAGCCTGTTTCATCATTTATAAAATGAAGTAAATAACATCCAGCCACCCTACCTACCTCATAGGGTTGCAGAAAGGGTCAGAATGAACAATGATGTAAAAACACTTTCTAAATATTATAGATATGAAGGATGAGAGAGGGTAGCTAGGTGGTTCAGTGAATAGACTGCTCAGTCTGAAATTAGGAAGAGTTCAAATCTTACTTTGGACCTAATTGTACAGCTCATAGCACAGTGCCTGGAACATAGCAGGCACTATATAAATATTAGGTAGCTATCATTATCCATTATGGTATCGTCAAATAATCTCTGGATTTAAAAGCTAGGTTCGAATCCCAGCTCTGATCTTGTTTGACTATGGGAAAATCACTTAACCTCTCAGTATCAAGTTTCTCATCTGTAAATTTGAGTGGAAGCAGAACTAAACACTCTCTCAGTCTCTTCCATTTCTAGATCTATAATCTTAGGTTTACTGGAGGTGGGGTTTGGGATTAGTAGTGAGAGGAGTAGGAGGGAGTATCAAAACTCAAGAAACAACAGCCCAGAAAGAAAAGGTCAAGTAACAGGGACAAACTTGACTTAAGACTGTGGTTCTTCACCTGGGTTTGATAATTATATCTCAATACAATTGGTTTTCCTTTAATCCTATGGATTTGATTCTGTATATTTAACAAGATTATTATGAGAAGGGGTTCACCCATCAGCTTTCCCAGAAGACTACCCAAAGGGATCCAGGACATGAAAAAGCCTAGGAACTGATGAGTTCTAGACTCCATAGGTGGGCAAGCCCAGGGTAGAGCTTACACAAGACAGGCTCCTCTGGCGCCTGTATTTTTGGAGGGGGGAAACGATGGACTTCTTTCTTAAGAGGGTAGAGAACCAGAAGTCATAATCTGTGTCTGCTGGGTGAGACAACGGGAAACGAATGATCTGAGACTGCTTGGAATAAGGAAGACTTGAGTTCAAATCCTACCTCGGACACTCACTAACTGCAAAACGTTGGGCAAGTCATGACTTTTGAGCCTCAGTTTCTTATTCTGTAAAAGGGGTATAACAATAGCACCTCTCTCACAGGGTTTTTGTGAGGATCAACTGAGATAATATTTTTAAAACACTTTACAAACCTTAAAGTGTTATATATTATTATATTATATTACTATTACAAATCTGACTATATTGCTTCCCTACTCAAAAAGTTTGTCACTGTTAGTAACTCTAGGGAAAAAAAAAATACACACTCCTGAGCCTTTTATTCAGGTTCTCTGTTACTTGGCCCCAGCCTACTTTTCCGGACCAATTATTTTTCACTATTTCCATCCCTTTCAGCCAAAAATAGATGTTTAGCAGTTTCTTAATATTATCATAGGGCAGCTAGGCAGTGCCATAGTGCAGAGTGCTATGAGTCAGGAAGTCAAGAAGACTTATCTTCATGACACTTACTAGTTGTGTGACCCTGGGCAAGTCACTTAACCCTATTTGCCTCAGTTTTCTTATCTATGAAATGAGCTGGAGAAGGAAATAAGAAAGCCTCACATGGAGTCATGAAGAGTCAAACATAACTGAAACTCCTGAACAAAACCATTCTCTCTTCTGTATTTATTATTCCTACAGGCTGTCCCTCTGGACTTTCTAAAAAGTACTCTCTCATCTCTCAGTTGAAATTCTGTTCTTTCTTCAGTTCAAGTGAGGGGGAATCTTCGCTGAAACACCCTGGTGTAGTAGATGGAGCATAGGACTTATACTCAGAAACCTGGGTTCAAATCCTACCTCAGATTCTTATTAGCTTCTAAGTTTGTTTAAACTTTCTGTGCGTCATTATTCCCATCCATAAAATGAGGGGATTGGACTTAAGCTCTAACTCTATGATCCTTCTTTGATACTTCCCGGTGACAGTTTTTCCTTCTCAGATTTTCATAGGGGACTTTGGATCTCTCTTTTGCCCCTTGTGGGAATTGGGTGAACCACACTAACTCTGTCTTGGGATTCATTTCTGGATCTAGCTCAGCTCCCTTTCTATTCAATTATGGGTCTAGTCCAATTTCTGTCTTGTGAGAAAACTTCATTCAGTTGTGGAAATTGTAAGAAAACTTTATTACATTGTTTGAACTTGGCCCTATCTGGCTGGGAAGCTCAACCACCTCTACCTGTTGCTCAGAGACCTTAACTAAGAACTTAGATCAAGAGTGGGGAACCTGCAGCCTCCAGGCCACCTGTGACCCTCTAGGTCCTCCAGTGTGGCCCTTGGACTGAATCCAAATTTCATAGAACAAATCCCCTTAATAAAAGGATTTGTTCTGGACTGAATCAAAAGGCCATACCAAAGATTTAGAAGGTCACATGTGGCCTGGAGGCCACAGGTTCCCTACCCCTGTTTTAGGTAATGCTGACCAGAAACCAGATCAGAGCAGGGAGTTTTCTCATGGTTATACATTTCAAGCAACCCTTATGTCTTATCTGAAAAGTAGATCAGTAATGGTCGATCAGTTATTGTTTCTATGTGTCCCTAAACTTTCCTCCAATTAGAAATCAGATTACTTAATTTTGTATCCTGGTAACTTGTTTCCTTTTAACTATTTGCTCTTATTTGATTATTTTCAATACATAAAAATCTGTCTCATTCTGTATTCCTTGGACTGATTCTAAGTCCAATGGACTGTTTATTATGCCTGTTTTGATAATAGGTTGTTTCCTCAGTTATAATTCACCACACTCTTTCTTTCTTTCATATTTTTAGGGTCTCTAGACTTGTGATTTCTTCAGAGTATGGCATCGCTCTTGGGAAACTCCTTTGACCAGCCTAGGTCAGCAACTATCCTTTGACTTCTAGTCTTACAGAGTTGTTAAGGACACTGAGAGGTAAAAAAAGACTTGTCTGGCATCACTCAGCCTGCATATGTCAGAGGCTAGACTTGAACCCAAGTCCTTCTGACTTCAAGGCTGTCTATCTACTTCTGTGCTAGGTCTTGATACATTATTTCTTGTGTTACCTGTTCTTTATTTTCAAAGAGATCCAGGGACATCTTGGATGATGTCTTGACTTGTGCATGAATTGAATTTAAGTGTGGTAGAGTTGTGCAAAGTCATTAGCCTCACTTCCAGAATTATAAAAGTCCAGTGGTAAGACAAAACGCAGGACCACTAGTGATTGCCTGGGATGCAGTGGATGTGCCCTTGGCATCTTCAATGTCCGATCAAGCTCTAAGATGTCCACAGCATCTGCCTCAGCTGCTCTCATGCCTATTGGAATAAATAGTTCTCTTCCACAGGGGAAGTCTTCTTCTGCTTGGGGTAGATACCCCCCTAACTCAGCAATGGGTTTGAGGCCTCTTGCTTACCCTCAATCTGATTTAGTTTGTCTGCTAAGATGGTTTTTACTGGGGTGTGGCTTAGAGCATCTTAGAGACACAGGTGAGAGTTGGGTGAAGGTTGATGCCAAAGGCAGAGGAGCAGCCCGGAGAAGTAGCCCTCAGAAAGTCCTGACACCATATGTGCTAGTCCTCCCTGAGTACCTTATAAATCCCATTCCTTGTGTAACCATGATCTGTGCACCTATCCAATAGATGGCATGCCACTTGAGAGCTGGGGTCATGTCGTTTGTCAGCCTTGCTTCTCTAGCCACTTGCCTACTGCTGCCACCTGGGAGGGGTATCCTGGAGTTAGCTCCTACCAATCTCCAGACTGGTTGTTAAATTTTCATTGTGAGCATTTACACAGAGATATCAGGTTTCCAAGCTATTTATTCAGGGCCACCTTATGCTCTTTAGCTGAAGTTAAGGCTTCCCTTCCTATAAATGGGCCTAAGTGCCTATATTCTTTAAGATGCCAGAGAGATAACTTGGGTCCAACACCCACTAGCTACTAGATGATTTCTAAAGTCTCTTCCAGCTTTAGATTTATGAAAGAATGGGAAGAACACATAAATGTGTGAGACACAAATTATTCATCCCCTTAAACATGTAGTAGGAGGTATTATGGCCAAGTGAGAGGACTGCAAGTAAGAAAGATCCAAGCCCTAGTTTTGTTGCTATCAGGTGCTGACTGGGGGACCTGGGGCAATTTGGTTAATATCTCATTACTTCTGTAACACATAACCATCAGGCCCCAGACACTTCCCAGCTGTGTGACCCTGGGTGAGTCACTTAATCTGTTTGCCTCTTTTTCCTCATCAGTAAAATGGGGGTGATAATAGCACCTATTTCCCAGAGTTGCTGTGAGAATCAGATGAGATAATGGTCATGAAGCACTTAGCAGAGTGGTACACAGTTAAGTATTATTTTTATATTGCAGAATAGTTGCCATCCTCATTGGTGGAGGAAGTTTCTTCAGCCGGGAGCTCCTTAAAGCAATGAAATATCTATGAGGTCAGGATCAAAAAGGTGGCAAGATAAACTGCTCTGGTTCTTAAATTTTTACCCTTATTTCACAATGTTTGTCTTCACATACTCTAAATTCCAGGCAGGCTGGACTGTTTGCCTTTCCCAGTCTCATCTTGTCTTCAATTCAGGTTGCCCCCCATGCAGGGGAACATGCTTCCTCCTCATTTCTGCTTAATGAAAGCTTTTTTTTCTCCCTTTGTGGCTCAGCTCTGGGATCACTCTAGTGAAAGTGATTGCCCTTCCTCAGATTTCCTTACGACCCAAGCAGTCTGCAGAGGTTCTTCTGAGAAGCAAGATGTAGAAAGTGGTGTTTCCATCTGGGTAGACCCATGGTGGGGATGGAGTTAATCCATCAAGGCAACATCAGAAAACAGAGGAATTAACTAGTGTAGCCAGGTCATCTCATATGAGGGGGTGGCGGTAGGGAGATAAGGAAGGCAGCTCTATTTGCTACTTACCCTGTGAACCCTGCAGGGAAACTGAGTCCCTGTGCTCTTCAAACTCCAAAAGAGCCTTTGAAGCAATCAATTAGGAGAAACTGGCTGGCATGACCAAGCAAGTCATCGTAGGGAAAAAAAAAACACCTAACATCCAACCTCAGCCACTTCCGAAGATATCACGGTTCAGCAGAGCCAGTCTACCCTCTAATTAGGAGGCTGGCAGTTTTTCACAGGAAAAACTTCCCCAGTTATTGAGTCTGTAACAGCTACCTCCTGCACCTTCCTCAGGAAGTCGGTTTTTCAAGCTACAGGAAATGATGGAGTGGGATGTAGTCCTAGGCCCAGGGAGCTAAATGGGTCTTAAGGGGCCAGTGCCTCCAAGTCCTATTCTAGAAAGCATCTGCTGCAGGCTGAATTCTCTCCCTTTCCTTGGGAAGCTGCCTTGGCAAAGTCTGAACATGGTGTAGGGGTGATTCTGAGTTCTCATAATGTCTTCTATCAGAGCACCAACAGGCCTCACCTTTCCCAACCCTAAGCTGGGAAAGCTTGAAGTACGGGCCCAGGATTGGACTGTCATCAGATTGGGTCCCTTTCCACAAATATTTATTAAGCATTATGTGTAAAACTGTTCAGTGTTCTGTCCAGCCTAGCTAATCAGAAAGCTCAGCACCAGGAAGTTAGCCACCAGGGGACTGATTATTTTTTCCCTCCACCACAGCAAAAAATGCCCATCTACAACCAAGCATGTTAAAACCTTAGCATCCATTTGGTTCTCCCCCTCCATTCTCCTCCTGCTTGCCGCACTTCTAGTAAGCTACATGGTATAGTGGACCGAGTACTGGACCTAGAGTCACGAAAATCTGAGTTCAAATCTGGCCTTAGAGATTTACCAGTTGTGTGACCCTAGACGTATCATTTAGCCTGTTTGCCTCAGTTTTGTCAACTGTAAAATGAGATTATAATGGCATCTATCTCATAATGTATAATAGTAGGGTTTTTGTGAGGATCAGATGAGTTAATATTTGTAAAGCACTTAGCCTAGTGCTTGGCATCTATTTTATTGTTATTACTAGCAGTAGTAGTAGTAGTAGTAGTAGTAGTAGTCTAGTAGTAGTAGTAGTAGTGGTGGTGGTGGTAGTCGTCATCGTTGTCATAGTAGTAGTAGGTTGTTGCCCCTCCTTGAAAATGACCCAAATGACATCGCTATGTTAGAGTCAAGTTACAGTATGTGCAACTGTGGCTATCAGACCATCATAACTCAGAATGCTCTACCACAGTATAGGCACAAATAATCCATGTGAACATCTGGAATGGATTCACCAAATTTGCACATGTCAAGTTTCTTCTAAGCTACTTCAATTCTGCTTTGCTCATAGAGCACAGAGCCTTCTCTGATGTGGGCATGCCATGCTGAGCTGTCCTGTGCCATTGTCTCCCATGTCATAGAATCCATTCCAAAGCTTTTCAGAGAGACCTTGAGAGTATCCTTATATCCTATGCCTGTGTTTGGCATTCAAATAACATGACCAGTACATCAGAGTTGTGTTCTCTGCAGTAAAGTTTGAATGATTGGTAGTTTAGTTCAAAATTATCAGCTCTAATAAAGAACAGGGTCTGATAAGGTATAGAGCAGTGAATATCTGAGGGTAGATTCTGCTTTGGTAGAGGAGACCCTCTCCTCTCCTCACTGTGATGAAACCACAGAGCAATCACAATCCAGCTGAATCAAAGCCAATGACACACTTCTTTTCCCAGGAGGCCTTCCCTTGACTCTTGTAAGAACCCTAGCCTTAGCCCCTAAGCCATATGAGACACAGGCTCAACACTGGGTCGGGAGTCAAGGCAATGGAAACTGCCTGCTGCCATCTTACTACTTCTTTAGTAAATTCAACCTAGTCTTCTCCAGTCCTGAACTCCTCCACGCCTGGTATTTTCACTTACTCAGTTTTGTTTGGAAGCCTTCTTGACTGTTAATAAACCTTTTTACATCTCCCATCTTTTGTTCCCTAAAACTTAGCTTTCCCTTGAGGGTACAGATATCTCTCAGCACCCTCTCCATATCTGTCTGCCACACCCCTTAACACATAGGGCTGGAGGAAGAGTTGACTTAAACGGTGACACTTTCAGAGCTTCCCTGTGCTACTTGTCATTCAAGCAATTATTTCTCCTTTTACTCTATCCTGTTTGTATCCAAAAGCAGTACTCTCCACCCCCGAGGCCTCAACTTCTGATTGGTTGGCTCCTCTCAGAACCTTCAATTTAAGGAGGAGGCTCAGGCTAAAGATGTCTTCATTCCTTTCCAGGCATCTCCTATGACTCATCCCACTCAACCACTCTTTTCAGATCCATTTAATGTGTTGTCTTCTCCTACTTAGCACAGTCCCTAACACATCGTTGTTGTTTGTTACTCATTTTTGAAGAGGATCAGTGTCATCATAGGTGATGTCTTGACTTGCATGTGAATTGGATTTAAATGAGTCAGAACTGTGCAAAGTTACCAGCCTCACTCTTTCTTTCTGAGTCATTGAAGTCCAGAGGCAAGACAAAAGTTAAGAGGCTGGAGATGACCTGGAATGCGATGGAGTCTTCGGCTTCTGACCAAACTTTAAAGCGCTCCACAGCATCTGCTTCAGCTGCCTTCATGGTCCTTGGAACAAATTGTTCTAATCTACCCATTCCCCTGGGGGAAGCCTTCACGTGCTTGGTGTAGATAGCCCCTAACTCACCGTCAATTTCCTTCAACCTGGTTTAACCCATCTGCGGTTCAACCCAGGGGTATGGCTGATGTACATGCTATGGTTTCTTCTAGCCACAGGGGAGAGTTAGGTGAAAGGTGAGCACCCAAGGTAGATAAGCAGCCCTGAAAGTCTGAAAGGGCTCAGAAAGCCTTCACACCAGAAGTGCTAGTCCTCCTTGAATACCCCATAAATCTCCTAACACTTAATAAAAGTTTGTGGACTGACTGTTGACAGAGTGGTATAGTTGGGCTAATTATTAAGAGACCTGGGCTTGAATAATTCCTCTGATATGTAGCATCTATATGACCATCATTTCCCTTAAATTTTCTTTACTTAAGTTTCCTCACTGGAGACATGATGGAGAAGTCTGGAGAATGAGGTAAAATGGGTATGGGTCTTTCTGCAAAGGGAAAGAACTCACCAATGGGAGAAGGGCCCATGGGAGTGGATGGAAACAGCAGCTGAGGCATAGTAGTGAAATCCAGAGAAAGAGGAATGACTGGTCTGGAATCTTCCCCAAAGGGAAAGAATTTGCCATTGGGAGAGGGGGCTTCTAGAGGTGGAGGGTGAGGCTGGAGAATGACACCTTAGAACTAACTAGGTTTGCCCCCCAGATTAGTACCAACAAAGAAGAGCATTAAAGGAAAAAACACAAGACAGCAAAAAATCTGTTGGTTGGGAGGAACTTGGAAAATGTGGTAGAGTATGGGCTTCTACCTGAAAAATGAGGCCTTGCAATGCTTAACAGTTAAGTTATGGACACCCATGAGGGTTTTGGAGACCCAGAAGACATCAAAGGATGATGGGGATTCACTGAAAGCAGGGAAAGAAGGCATAAGCTTCAATAATTTCTGTTTTGTCTAGGGCCATCTCTTCTTTCCCACTCTTCAGTAGCCCCTTCCCTGTTTCCCCTTAGGCATAAAAAAACCCAAAAAAGAAGCTCAAAATCAGCTTACAAAAACAAACTTCTTGTCCAAATACCTTCTCTACCTTCTTCTCACAAAAAGAGAAACAAAATATTTTGATAGATTTGTGATCTTATCATTTTGGATATGTCTTTTCTCCAAAGATGCCCATTATAACCCATCTATGCCCACCCATTTTGTGGGACTTTAGCCCATAATTTATCTACCCTCTCTGCACTCCCTCCCCTCATGTGTTGGTGTGTTGATTGATTTTTCTCTAGTGCGCTTGACATTGGGTAGATACCAATGGTGTACACAAGAGTGCCATGAGTTAGTTATCAGTCCACCTTCTTTTCTGATTATACATCTTTTTCATCACACACTTTACATGCTTCTCCTATGTGGTTCCTGGTGGCTGTGTTGCGTTGTAATGTGTTTGCTTCTCCATCACCCTTTGTGTTCCTCTCAACTTTAATTCTTTTTTAGTATCAAAGACTTGCATCAAGAAAATAGCCTTATCTTGACTGATGGTGACAAGGAAAAAGTGTGAACTGAGAGAGAACAGTTTGTGTGTGACCAGATCTTTTTTGCTTATTTTCTATAGACTTGTTCAGGCAAGGAGGGAAATTTTAGTTGCCTGTTGGCAATTGTTGTGTTTCTGGAAATGAGTGATGTGTATGTTTTCCTTCCCTAGAAATATTTTGAACTCTGTGAGGACAGGAGTTTTGGCCTTCTAGGTCTTTAGTGGCCACTTATGTTCTAGTAGAGAAAGGACTAGATTTGGAGTCAGAGGACCAATCCTACCTGTTTCACTAATTACTAGGTCTATGACTTAAGTGACAAATCACTTAACTTCTTTGGACCTTGGTTCCCCCTCTGTAAAATGAAAAAACCTAATTAGATGCCCGCTAAGGCATCATCCAGCTTTAATGTATGATCCACGATCAATGATCAAGGAGAAGCAATAGGAAGTAGCCAGTATGACCTGAACCAAGTCTGGAAAGATAAGCTGAAGGTGTAGGTAATACAATACTAGCTAGTGGGATACTGACAGCCTACTACAACGGAAAGAGCACTAGATTTGGATTTGAAAAACGTGGGACCTTTTAACAACATCCTGATCATCACACACTCTCTCTAGCTTGAGGGTTTTTAAAAGTCTATTCATTTACTTGTAACATTCATTTAAAAATTTTTTGAGTTCCAAATTTTCTCCCTACATTCCCATTTGAGAAGGCAAGCAATTTGATACTCATTATACATGTGATGTCTCAAGAGTTTTTCATCTTTTTTGTGCCATGGAGTCCTTTGGCAGTCTGATGAAGTCTAGGGATTACTTCCTAGAATAATACTTATTTTAAATTCTTAATCTAAAAAAATGCTAAATTTCAATGAAAGGTTCATAAAAATAAAGATATAATTTATTTCCCTATCCAAGTTTGTGGACTCCCTAGGTTCATGTACCCCAGGCCAAGAACCCCTGCTCTAGCTTGATAAACTCTGTTGACCAAATCCTGACCAAACCCTCAAAACAAAAAGGCAGGCATTCTATTTTAGCCACAGGTGGTGGGTGTGCAATGCATTCTTTTAAAATTTTTTCAAATATCTTATTTTTTCCAGTTACATGTAAATTTTTTTAATATTAATTTTTTAGAATGTTGAGTTCCAAATTCTCTCCTTCCTTCTTTTCTTTCCCCCCGGTTAAGAAGGCAAGCAATTTGATAAAGGTTATACATGTGCAGTCATGGAAAACACATTTCCATATTAGTTTTCTTGTGAAAGAAAACACAGACCAAAAAGCCCCAATAAAAATAAAGTTTAAAAACAAATGCTTCAGTCTCCATTCAGATTCCACCATTTTTTTCTCTGAAGATGGATAGCATCATTTTTATCATAAGTCCTTTGGAATTGTCATATCATTGTATTACTGAGAATAGCCAAGTCATTCACAGTTTATCGTTGTTACTGTGTACAATGTTCTCCTGGTTCTGCTCACTTTATTTGCATCAGTTCATGTAATTCTTCCCAGGGTTTTCTGAAACCATCCTGCTTGTAATTTTGTGTAGTATTTCATCATGATCATATTCCATAATCTACTCAGTCATTCTCCAATTAATAAACATTTTCTTAGCTTCCAATTCTTTGGCACCACAGGAAGCAGGTATAAATAGTTTTGTGTGTGTGTGTGTGTGTGTGTGTGTGTGTGTGTGTGTGTGTGTGTGTGTATAGATCCTTATCCATTTTTTTTAATCTCTTTTGGATATAGCCCTAGCAAAGGGTATGCAGTTTTATATCCTTTTGGCCATAGCTCCAAATTCTACAATACATTCTTGATGATTTGATCTGACCCCACTCACCCCTCTGGGACACTGTATGCCTGACTATAAGATTAGGTTTCTCCAGCAGCTAACTTTTTCCTCCCAAATAACTGGGGATGCAAAAAGGAAGCTGGTCTTGGAGTCTAGCCTCCTTGAATCTCATGAATGGGATGTTACAGGTCTATGTATGTAAAATGGAATTGAATCTTTTGCAGGGTATATGGCCTCTCCTAAAGTGTTATTCATAAGGCCAGGTGTGAAGGAACAAAAAAGTTTGCTCTGGCAGTTTATAATGCCAAAGGTAATTAATCCTCACTCCTCTCAGTGTATGAATTCACCTGACCTATTGTGAATCCCCTGGGTTTCAGGAAAATTCATTTTTGTTGTGTTATTTCATCCTGATTCTAAGAACAACCTAACACAATCCTCTTGTATTATTTAGTGTGGTGCTAGCTGTAAACCTCGCCCTGCAGGGGAAACTTGCATTTTCTTTTTAATAGCTTGGAGAATGGGGCTCCATTTTCAGTATTTCTATATATCTTCTCCTAACATTGTTTCATAACTTCTAGAGATGTGAAAAATGAGAGACAATAAAAAATAAACTTCCTGCAAAAAAAAGACATTTCCATAAAAAAATGTGAAGCTTACTCAGCTAAGAGAATGTGCTGTGTTCTCCAACCCCTTCCCATTAATACATTAACTCTGATCACAGCTAAGTGTAACTTAGCATTTTAAGGAATTTCTCACAAAAATATGATTTATTTCCTGACTTGGTACATTTTCTTTGGCTCTTTCTCCAACCCTCCCCTCTCCCACCCTACCTCTGACCCAGCATCCCTGGCTTTCTACAAGACTTAGCTCATCTTGTTTCATTCAGGAGTCTTTTTCCTTGTCCTTTCTCCAACCCTGCTAGTGCTTTCCCTTCAAAATTACCTTCCATTTACCCTCCATATACCTTGGGTGCACATAATTATGTGTATGTTGTCTTCCTCATCAGAATGGGGGCTTTCTGAGGGTAGGGCCCCTGCCTCTCTTTGTATCCAAAGTACAAAGCTTGGCACATTTTTTGTTTAGTCATTTTCAGTCGTGTCCTGACTCTCTGGGATGCCATTTTGGGGTTTGTCTCGGCCAAGACGCTGGAGTGGTTTCCCATTTCCTTCTCCAGGTAATTTTACAGATGAGAAAACTGAGGCAGAGAGGATTAAGTGACTTGCCCAGTGTCACACTTGTGTGTGTGTGTTCATCCTTTGTCGCCAAAGAAAGGGGTTCATGGGATTTGCCAGATTGCCAAGTCAAGTCAGCATACATTTAGTAAGTACATAACGGGTGCCAAGCACTGTGCTAATCTGCCAAGGGGTCCATGATCCCTTTTCAAAATGATGTCTTTAAATGAATATAAATGTAAATGTAAATAAACATAAAGACAATTGTTTTGGAAAAGTTACCAAACAAAATTTTTTTTAAACTTCATTGATCCCAGGTAAGGAAACTATAAGCAACCCATGATGTTTTGTACCATATACCATGCCATCTTAATAAATCATATCAAGCTGTATTGTTCTGTGATTGAAGACTGATTTGCATAAAAAAGTATAACTCTTTACACTGGACACTGGTTGAAGAACGGAAGGGCAGTAAATCTTGATGATACATTCTGCAACTGATTTAGAAGAACTCAAGTCTCTTGACTCAAAATCCAGTTAGCTAGGTGACATAAAGCATGGAGTGCTAGGCTTAGAGTTCAAATCTAGCCTCAGACATTTATTATCTGTGTAATCCCTCAGTTTTATCAACTGTAAAATGGCAATGATAATGACAGTATCTAACTCCCAGGGTTGTTTTGAAGAACAAATGAGATATCTGTGGAGTATCTAGTGCTGTGCCTGGCACACAGTAGGCCCTTAATAGATGCTTACTCCATTTCCCCTATTTGTTCTATGGCAGCAAACTGTTCTCTCAAAGATGCTTTAAAAATAGGAGCTCAAGAGGAACTAGCTGGCAATGATAAGAAAATGGGCAGCATCGTGGCAGATGCTATACCGTGCAGGAATATAAGCTTCCAGGATTCATACCCCTTTATAATGCTCCTCTTATGTCCAAATTGCAACAAATACCAAGGCAACATACATTTCTGCATGACAAAAGATATTTCTAAGCCCAGCCCACTGATTCTCAGAAATAGTGAATGTCATACAATTATAGTGCAATGAGTGAATTTAGGCAGAACCTTGGGGTGCATACCTGCTTACAAAAGAATGACTGCATTACTTACCTTGAATGTCTCTTCCACTTCTGAGTTTCTGTGAATCTAATTCTGAATCTGGTTAGTCATATCTACACTGGCACACAAAAACTACATTATTGGACAAATTAAAGGCAGAATGGTGTGGACGTCTGGAAGCTTTGGACTATGAGACCAAGAGCTAGTCATTTTGCCTCCAAGCGCCCAGGGCAATCAGCTAAAACTAGAGATAGAATTATGCTATGTTGGTTTTAGAGACCAAAGGGATCTCATAAGTCATCTCATCTAGCTCCCTCTTGTTCTTCAGTTGCATTGGACTCTTTACATAGCCCTATTTGGAGTTTTTTTGGCAAAGATACCAGAAGTTTGCTATTTCCTTCACCAGCTCATTTTACAGATGAGGAAACTGAGGCAAAGAGGGTGAAGTGACTTGCTTAGGATCACACAGCTAGTATATATCTAAAGCCAGATTTGAACTCAGGAAGACAAGTCTTCCTAACTCTATGCCTGATTCTCTATCCATTGGGCCATCTAACTGCCCCAATATATATTTAACACACACACACACACACACACACACACACACACACACGCACACATATATTTCACATTTTATAGATAAGAAAACCACAGTAGTTAAATGACTTGTCCAAGGTCACATACATAGTAAAAAAATAGACAGAATTTGAACCCAGGTCCTTTGATTTCCAAAGGCCCACACATTTTCCACTGAGCCACTCGGTCTCTCAATAGAGTTGTATCTTCAAGGGAATAGAGTGGATTTGTATCCTTTGACCTAGACTGGCCCTCATCATCAGACTTGAACCTGGAAGCCTAGTGTGCCTAATTATATTCTGTATTCCTTTTCTTAGGTTTTACCAGTCAGCAAGAAATGAGAGGAAAGCAATTGAATGTTGACTCTGATGAGTGTCAACACCTACAGGACAAAGACAAAGATTGGCAAGGGCACTGGGAGAATCATCATCAGCAGGAGTCTGGCTCACCTTTTTGCCTCAATAGTTTACCTGCTTCTCTTTAAAAAAAAAAAGATCCCTTCTAGGGCTAAGGTCTTACAAAAGGAGTCTTTACATCCCAACATCTCAAGTAATGTCATGTGTCATTGTCTTCCATCTGTAAAGATGATATCGCTGCTCCATTGTTAACTCATCATGAGCTGGGAGCAGTTTTCGGACACACACATTTCTGGTTCTCTTTATGGCCAAGGGCACCAGACAGCTGGCTAGGTTAAGCTCTGCAGTCTGTAACTGTGAAACGGAGTGAAGAAAATTTGGCCACAGAGGCACTGAACTTTTGACCTTGGACTCGTTAGCCCAGTGCAGAAGCTGGTGAAGCCAACTGGTCCTAGACTTAGTGGAAATAGGCATGATCAAATGCCAGAGCCCTGTAGATCAGCAAGCAGGTACACAATTTTTTTGGTCTCTGTATATCTACAGATGCAGGAAACAAGATTTATGGTACAGATGCTACTCCATCCTGACCCCTTCAGCTTGACTTCTGAAGATAATATAGACATCTTTTATGGTTTCTTGATTTTCAGATCCTACAGAAGATATGTGTATTGATATGTGTATTATGTGATATATATGTATTACATATATATGATATATGTATATATATTTACACATAGGTGTATAAAATGTAAATCTATATGTGTGTGTTGATATATATGTATATGTATACGCATCCACACAAATGTATGTATTTCTTCCTTATACGGCTTCATTAGCAGCAGGAAAATGAATCTGATACCAAACAATGACTCATATTAAACAAGCAGATCTTGGTATCTGGGGATTGTGCCAGCACACTGCTTGTCCATTTTGGAAAACTGCCTTTTAGGAAAAAACCCCACATAATACAGGAAGGAGATTCAAATCCAATCAGAGACAGATTGAAGCTACCCTTTGGACATCAGAAATGGGTTGCATTATTGGATACTGGATTTTGAGTTAAAAGACCTGGGCAAGTCACTTACCCAATCTAAGTCTCAGTTTATTTGTCTGTCAAATGAGGAGAGGATCAGACTTTCTCCCAAGATGGCTGTTTGAACAGGAGTTAATAAGTCCATCTCTGACATATCTGCCCTAGCAAAAACCTGAAGCTTTCACCAGTCCAAATAATATTCAAGAAATCCAGTTAGAATTCACATTAATTTCCTCCACCCTTGAATTGCACAAGTGGTTGTGTGTCTCTCCCCACTCCCACGACCCTCTTTCCAGAAAAGCCAGAGCCAGTTCAGAGTATCTTTCCAGCAAAACTAGAGACAGAGACATATGCAGCTAGCAAAGCTCTGTGCTCAGAGGCAGCAGGAGAAAAAGCTGCCTTGAGAAAGCTTTAAAGTTTTCACAAAAGCCCAGGGTGAAGGACAGCTACCAATGCAGAGTCAATTAGACCAGTGAGGTGACCAAGCCCAGGGCATCCGAGATGCATGACATTTTGTCCTAAAATATCAAGGAGGGCCCCCAAAGATCCACCACTCTGAATCTCAAAGATCCAGGAGAGCTTAACTCCAGGAGGGAGAGTTCAGCTCAAGAACACAAGAAACACAGGATGAAACTTAGCAGGACTCATGACCCTACTCAGACACACGGCAGAGGGAGGAGTATGTTCCTGGCACTAAGCCCAATTCAGGAACTAAAACGAGAGAGATAAGAAAATCACGGAAAATGCCAACGAATATCAAAAAGTGTTGCAAAAGTAACTCTGTAACAATTGCAGAAAAACTCAAATTAAAAAAAACTTATTTTTCAAATGGACAATATGAATGTCTAGAAGACATATAGCAAGAGACAAAAAAATAAGTAAATTAAAACTTCAGAGGAAAGAATCAGATAATAGTAGATTAAAGAAGAAAGAGGTAAACATTACCCAAGAAATGAAATTTCTGAAAACTGAAATAGACTAAAGAGGAATCAATAACTCCAGGAGGCAGTAAGAAATGTTAGAGCAAAATTGAAACATTAAAAAATAGAAGAAAACACATGACTTTGAAAACAACTGACCTAGAAAACAGGTCAAAGAGAAATAATTTAAGAATCACTGTAATCCCTGAAAACCATGAGAAAAAAAATGCCTGATGATTATATTTTAAAAATTCCTAATGAAAACTACGCAGACCTATTATAAGCAGAGGGCAGAGTACAGATAGAAAGAATCCATCAATTGCTTCCTGACCAAAAAGAAAAGTGCTAGGAACATCCTAGCTAAAATCCAAAGCTCCCATATCAAAGAAAAAATACTGCAAGCAACCAGAAAAAAGTTGTTCAAATACAAAGGAATGACAGTCAGGATCATACAAGACCAAGCAGCTACTACTAAAAGCCAGAGGAAATCTTGGAATGCAATATTTACAAAAGAGAAAGTCTTACAATCAAAAAACCCTTACCCTTCCTAGCTAAATATAACCCTACGAGGTAGGATTGAGGGGCAGGAAGTGGACCTTTAATGGAATAAAGGGATTTACAAGCATTTCTGATTAAAAGGACAGGAGTGGGAATTTTGAAATCAAACACAAGAGGTCAGAGAAACATTAAAAAGTGATGTATTTGATCAGTTTAAAGAAATATATGATACTATTGTGTCTCCTTTCTAACATAGGAAGAAGAAACAAGTTTTCCTTCAGAACCTAAATACCTTCAAGGGATCTTGAGGAAGTTAAATTAAAACAAACAGGGGCAGAGATTGGTCTCTTTTCTGAGGATTTTAAGAAGGGAAAGAGAAGGAAGGGTAAGTGGAAGAATGCAATAGTGTAGAATGGAGAGAAAGGGGGTGGAACTTACAACTGAGTATGAAGGAAGGTGTTGAGGGAAGGGGCATCAGATGCATTTTTACTCTTATCTGAAATGGACAAAAGAAGATTGATTATACAGAAGGAGAGAGAGAGAGAGAGAGAGAGAGAGAGAGAGAGAGAGAGAGAGAGAATCAGAGTTTGGTGTAGAAATACATCAAACTTGCCAAGGAAACAAGCAGAGTTAAAAAAAAATGGAAAGGATTTAAGAAAGAAGATATTATCAGGAAAAGAATAGGCAAAAGGGACTTCCTCAATATGAAAGTTAGAATAGAAAATGCTAGAAAGAAGAACTAGCATCTGAGGGGGGTGTCTTAGGGCTGCTTCGTCAACAATTGGGGAATGGTGGAACAAATTATTTATGAATGTAATGGAATATTATTACATTGTGAGAAGTAATGAAAGAGATAATTTCAGAGAATCTTGGGTAGTCTGAAAGGATGTAGAGCATAGTGTAGAGAATCAGGAATACAAAGCTAGCAATATTGCAGAGAAAAATAACTTTGAAAGACTTAAGAACTCTGATAAAAGCATTGACCAACCATGTCTCTGGAGGACCTAGGGTAGAGCATGTTGCCCTGCTCATGACAGACCGGTGATTGACACAAGATACAGACATGCATTTTTTTTTTGTAAAGGTCATTGTGTAATGGCAGCAATAATGGAAGATGTGTCTGATCTTTGAGAGGCAACACAGCATAGCTGAAGGGACAATGAAATCAGGAAGAATCAGGTCTGACTCCTGCCTCAGGCACTTACTAGCAGAGGAACCCTAGACAAATTATTTAACATTTCTATGCCTTAGTTTCCTAATCTGTAAAATGGGAGTGGGGATATGAACTCCATGACCTATAAGGTTCCTTCTTGCTCTGAGTCTATGATCCTAGGATACCAAAATGAATACTGCAAAGAGGATAGCACTCCTTCAGATAGATGAGATGAGATATTTGTTAAAAATAACAACAGTGGCATCATTTTATAGTCAGATACTGTGCACCTGCACATTTATATACACAAACACAAACATGGGCTCAGAAGGTTTCCAGTGTTATGTCTGTGATTATACAAAAGTGAGCCAGGTAGCTGTCTAGAGGATATTCCTAAGGGTTTAATCATACCAACCCATTGTAACTTACATTCAATTATTTAGTCGGCATCCAAGATGAACCCATACTGTACATATTCTTACTGAACCTGACTCATAGTTTTCCTCCATTAGATAAATAAGTGATACAAAGAGAAAATCCTAAATATATTTGAAAACTCTGATTTTACCTTCTTGATAAGGGCAAATAAGTGTTAATTTCTAGAAGTTGTACCTATTTGCTGTCTGACCGTTGCCAGAGATGCATTGCAGGGGAAAGTAGGATGGATTTATGAATTGTCATCATCTCCATATGGGATCATTATATCCTCATAAATTTCAGAGGGTACCAGGGTACCAACATGAAGGGACATGCTCTCTCCCTGGGAAGGTAAGCTTTCACTCTCCCTTCCCCTGATGACACCATCTCCAAATATCATCTTGTGGTTCTCTGGAAACATGGAGCATGACTGCTACTCCACAGAACTTCCTGGGTTTAGATCATCATCTCTTTGTACCATTGTAGCCATGGTTTTATTGTTGTCTGGGCCACCACACTTGCCTCCCCATCTAGGGATGTTCGCTGCTCACCACTCCATTTCCTACAACCCAAACAGCCCCAGGAATTGTTTCAGTTGGTTATGTCTCCAATAAATTTTAGGAGAGAAAAAGAACTTTAGAGGTAATCTAGTTTAATCACATTTTACAAAGAGGGAAATAGCATGAGAGGTTAGTGACTTATCCAGTCATACCAGTAAGAAGTGGAAGGGCTATGATTTTCAACCAGAATCTCTGAGGCCAAATCTAATACCCCACCCCACTCTGTCATATTATCTCATTTCCTCAGGCACTTTATTTACTGTAGTTTTCATGATTGCAAACTTTTTCCCTCTTATTTATGAGTGAAGATGTCAGAGAATCTTCCTCGAGAGTGGAAGAACTCTCATGCTACATGCTTAACCTTGTTATCCTTTGGAATAGCAATGATTGGTGGATTACTGTTCACCACAAAAATAGACAGACTTGGCATTGTCTAGGGAACCAAGACCATGTCTGTTTCAATTGATTTGTAGAACATCAGTATAAATCCTTACACATGTAGATACTTCGTAAATTTGATTTAACAGTGTGTAATAGGGGCACAGAGGACCATGTTTTCCCATCTAACTGTGTTTCCCATGATGCTTGACTGGAATTTCCAGGTTTGAAATCCTGTGAGACATGAGGAGTTTGCTGGGCATAGAGGATTTTGTCTTAGGATTAAGTGATGGAGGAGAAAGAATGAGGCTGACACAGTAGGATCCAGGAGTTCAGGTATCCCCTTGTGTTCCTGAGAATACCTTGTCCACCTGCTGCCTCCCAGCCAGAAGAGGATAGGGAACTGAAGCAAATCAATCTGATATTGTACGGTTTGGCTTTGTGAACGGGGATGCTCTACATTTACCATGTTCCAGTTCCAGAAACTGGAAAATGGAATCCAGGAGCTAATCTCCATGTGAAAGGAGCAAATAGTGCGCCAGTAATTCAGGCATAGAACAGGTTTCCTATAGCCAAGAGGCTAAGAAGAATCACAGAATATTTGAATCTCTACCACCATCTCTACCCAGGAAAGAGCTATCTTCCCCACTCTGACATGCTTTCAGGTCTCCTCCCAGACAATATGTTGGAGCCAGCTCTAAATGTCTAATTTTCAGTATGAGTGTTTATACCTCAGAAATTGGCAAAGCTACAAACCAGTGCTTGATTCATTGTTTTATAAACGTTTAAAAGGGTTAATAATGTAGATTAAAGTCTGTTTTTCCCCCAGAACCTGAGAGTTAGACACTTATTAGCAAATCCCTTTATTATTCTATAAATGTTGCCTGAGCTTGGCAGATTTTTGCAGTGGAAGGCTCAGATTATCAAATTATGACTATACTGGAGACCTAAGAATTATAAACTGATGATGATGATGGACATTTATAGAGCAGTTTCAATTTTGTGAAGTGCTTTATATCTGTTATCTCTTTTGAGCCTTCCAACATACCTCTCTACTCCCCAGTCCCCATTTACTGAAGACTTACTGGTATTAGATTGTGGTCTCTCAGGAATATATGTAAGAGTATTTTTGTTATTCCTTTGCTAATTGGTTTAAACCTCATGAAATTTATTAATTCTAAAATATATGTTCTCTCTAGTCTGCCAATACAACAGGGTAAATAGATTTAACCAGTTTTTCTAAGGTATCCAAGATGGGGCTTCAAGCCAGTGGATGCACACTTAACATTCAAATTACCCTCCCATGAAACTCAACAATCTGTGGGAGTTCTGAAGTGAGTGGGAAACAGGTTATAGCCCAATTATGATCAGTTTACAAGTTTACAAGAGAAGGACCTATAACAAGAGCATAGTTTCCCCCTATGGAATTTGTCTCTAGAATCAAACTAAGGCTGCACCTGCCTTTCTCTCCTTTCAGGTGAGGAGGGGATGTTCTTAAGATATGTACTGCTGGGTCTCAAACATGGAGATGATTATCAAGGGAGAAGTTGCCTGTGGATAAGAGGAGTATTCTTGTGAAAGATAGATCACATCATAACAGTCCTCCCTTTTCACTAGCTGTTTGAGCAATGGCTGAGACACTTTTCTAGGGGCACACATTCTGTTTGTTTCCTACATTGATGGATGGGGAGATTATGCATTTTCTTCTTTTTCCATGAACATCTGTGTGATTGATATTTCTAATTCCTGTTAGGACAAGGAATATGATTAATTTGCATTCTCTAAACAGTTTCCTTCTAAAATACTTCTCCCTCCCCTTCCCATCCTTTCTTTTTCTCTTCCCCCATCCCATCCTCTTTCCTCATCTTCCTTTTCCTCTTTATTTTCCTCCTCTTCTATTCTCTCCCTCCTCTCTTTCTGTTCCTTTTCTCTTCTCCCTTCCCTTTCTTCTCTGCTGAGTAGGCAACCAAAACACAAACATTTTATGCTGAGATCAGCATAACCCATCTCCTGGATGCGACTACTTCAAAAGATTCCTGTTTTCATTGGATGTTTTTTACTTCCTCTGCCCATACAGATCACATCACAAGCCTCTCAAAACCATCCCTTAGCAAGTGACGGATTGGGACCCAAATAATCACCCGTAGGCTGTTATCAATACAACAGAGGCCAAAGGCTTCTCCAAGTCCTCGCTCAAAACTTTTCTAACTTGGTAAGACAAGCCATATCTTCTGACAGCTGGCATAGCTTTTGAAAATGCAGTCACCTCCATAATATCATGAGGCATTAGTGATGCCCTCAGTTTGAAGAAATGACTCCCTCCTCCTCTACTTCCTACAGGCTTAATTTGTCCATTCTTAGTTAAAGTGATCATGCGACTTTGGGATAGCTTGGTTGCTATTTTCTTTCATAAAAGTCCAAACTAAGAAAAGATAATACCGAAAATGTAAAGGAAGGTGACCTCACTGTACTAGATTTCACAGTAGACTGCAAAGTGTTAAGCATTAAAATGATAATAGAGGGCCAGATCAGAGGAACAGATTGAGTACATCTTTTTTTGTCAATTAGTTATCTCTGACTCTACTTGACCCAATTTAGGGTTTTCTTGGCAAGGATACTAGAGTGGTTTGCCACTTCATTCTCCATTTCCTTTTATAGATGAGGTAACTGAGGCAAACAGGGTTAAGAGACCCTAGCCCAGGGTCACACATTAAGTCTCTGAAGTCAGATTTGGACTCAGGTCTCCCTAACTTTAGGCCTAGCACTCTATCCACTGCACCACCTAGATGTCTAGGTGCACAATAAACAGTAGGTAATGACTATAGTAATCTAGTATTTGATAAACCCAAAGAGCCAAACTTTGGGGACAAGAACTCATCATTTGATTAAAAATTGTAGGAAAAACTGGAAAGCAACTTCCTAGAAACTAGGTACAGACAACATTTCATACCATATATCAAGATAAGGTCAAAATGGATAAATGATTTTGATGAAGGTGATGTCATCAGATTTATAGATAAAAGAGCAGTTTATGACTAAACGATCACTGGAAGTAAAATGGATAATTTTGGTTACATGAAACTTTAAAAAAATTTGGACAAACAAAACTAATATAGTCAAAATTAGAAGGAAAACAGAAAAGAGGGGGGTTGGAATTTACGGCAAGTTTTTCTGATAAAGTACTCATGTCTCTAATATGTAGGGAACTGAGTCAAATTTATAAAAAGAAGAGTCATTCTCCAGTTGATTAATGGTCAAAGGGTTTGAACAGGAAGTTTTAGATGAAAAATTAAAACTATCAATAGTCACATGAAAAAATGCTCCAAATCACTACTGATTAGAGAAATGAAAAACGAAACAACTCTGAGATACCACCTCATCCCTATTAGGTTGACTCACAAGACAGAAAATGCAAATGAGGAATGATGAAGGGGATGTAGAAATATAAGAACCCTGATATACTGTTTTTGGTCTGTGAACTGGTCCAACCATTATGGAGAACAATTTGAAACCATGCCCAAATGGCTATAAAACTGGGCATGCCCTTTGACCCAGCAATACCACTTCTAGGTCTATATCCCTCAAGAGATCAAAGAACAGGGAAAAGGACCTATTTGTACAAAATCATTTATAACAAGTCTTTTTGTGGTGGCAAAAAATTGGAAATCGAGGGGATGCCTCTTAATTGGAAGATTTGTGATATATAATTGTGATAGAAAACTGTTGTGCTGTAAGAAATGACACGCAGGATAGTTTCAGAAAAACCTGGGAAGACTTACATGAACTAATGCAAAGTAAGGTGAGCAGAACCAAGAGAACACTGTACATAGTAACAGCAGTATTATAAGGATGGTGAACTATGAATGACTTTGCTACTCTGATCAAGACAATGAACTAAGATAATTCCGAAGACCCATTATCAAAAATGCTGTTCCTCTCCAGAGAGAGAACTGGTGAAGTCTCAAGGCAGATTGAAACATACTTTGTTTCTTTATTTTTCTTGGAGTTTTTTTGGTCTGTTTTCTTTCTTAACATGGTTAATATGAAAATAGGTATTGTGGACTTCACATATGTAATTTATATCAAATTGCTTGCCTTTTCAAAGAAGTCAGTGAGAAGGGAGGAAGGGAAGGAATTTGGAACTCAAATTTTTAAAAAAATGAATATTAAGTTTTCTTAAAAATGTGATTGGGAAATATTTAACAAAATAAATAAAAATATATTAAAAATAAGTTCCAAAATAGTATGTGGAAGAAAAGGTTTTTTATTTCATTGAAAAGGACCACTCCTTTTAACAAAAGGTATAGTGAAGAAGTTGTCTCTTTCACAGAGGTTAAGGGGATGATGCCCCTGAAACCATGAGAAAATTTTTGGCCCTCCCATCATACCAGAGAAGTATGTCGTTATAATACAATGCTTCCACAAAACTCCCCCCAAATTCCCATTTAATTTCTTATGCTGATCCACAATATATCAAAACTCCAATGGGAAAAATTGCCATGTGGAAGGGATAACCATTAGGAAGGCATAAATTTGAATACTATCTCAGATGATTACTAATAGAATGGACCTGGGTACTTAACCATTCTTGGTCTCAGTTCCCTCATCTGTAAAAAGGAGATAATAGTTGCACCTACTTCCCAGAGTTGCTACAACAGTTAAATAAAATAATTTATTTAAAGTACTGTGCCCAACATTAAAGGTAAAGTGTTAACTATTATTATTAGGAACCAGAGGACCTGGGTTCCAGTTCTGTCTCTACTACTTAAGATCTGTTTTACTCTGAGTAAATTATTTAACTTCTCTAGGCTTCAGTTTCCTCATTCGTAAAACAAATACTAAATAACCTCTAAGGTTCCTTAGAGGTTTCCATGTAGCCCCTCCTACCTAAAATTTCTTATTTTGTGTATAGTGACTCAGTTTCCTAGGATTGTCTTCCTTCCTTCCTTCCTTCCTTCCTTCCTTCCTTTCTTCCTTCCTTCCTTCCTTTCTTTTTTCTTTCTCTCCTACTATTTTTTAAATGAGCAACCCCTCTCCTCACATTCAACCCCTGCCTCATTGCCAGCTTAATGTCCCATCGAGATGCAGCTTCTATAGCCAATTTTAATAAAAGTCCCACATAAACTTTTTCATAGCACTTCTGTGGCTTTCCTGTTGAACACATCTTCTTTCCCTCATGCCACTGGAGTATGGCCAGGGGAGACTTTGCTCTGTGCTTTATTGTGTTGTATCCTAGCTTTCATAAATGGAGACTTGCACATGTACTTGTTTTCGGTTTATTACATGTCTTTTGGGGCCGCCAAGGAAGGCTGCATTTTAAAGGCTCCAAGATGGTTACTCATTTTATTCCAAGTATATTGCTGCCTTATACAACTTTGGAGCCTCCTGGCTGTGGAAAACTCCCAGCTCTCTAGATTGCTGTCCCTTAAACATTTTCATTGCTGCATTCTTGTAGGCAGCATGTGGTACATGGGAAAATCCACTAGGCTGGAAGTCAGGAGACCTGACTTCTGGTCCCAGATGAGTCAGTAACTCCAATGAAACCTTGAGCAACTTAATGCCCTTCTCCTAGGCCTCCTCTATAAAATAAGGGATTTGGACCAGAGAATCTCTAAGGTCCTTTTTCACACTAAAAGTCGATGTAGAGCACTAATTTTTATTGTTTGTACATAAGATTGTATATGATCATTTCTATATAATATATAATCTACATATGTATATATTATAAATATACATATTATACAATAATCATATCTACATATTATACATATACAAATTTTACTATTTGTACACATAAGATTGCACATAATCATATCTACATATTATACAATCGTATAATACAGACATTATATTAAATGATTATTCATATTAGTTAATATGGTAATAAATTAATTTAAATGGATGGTATTAACATCATTATAATAATATTTAACATGATACATAATGTATAAATATATTAAATGTATATTTATTTATATTATCTTCATTTCTAAGCATGTTCCTTCTCCCTTCTTTTCCCAATAGGCTATCCTTCTCTGGTAATCTCATCCGTAAAATGAAGGGGTGGGGTGGACTAGATCACTTGTAACATCCTTCTAGCTCTACATCTATAAAAAGTCTAAAAAAAAATGAAGAATATGAAGGATACCCCTCATACCCCTTTCCCCTCAAAAAAGACATGGGAAGACTAGAATGAACTAATGTGAAAAGAAGAAAAAAGAATCAGGATAGCAATTCTCACAATAACTCCAACAATGTAAATGAAAACACTGAAAGACTTGAGGCAATAGTAATTTCATTGATCTATCTTGCTTCCATATAATGAAACATTTCTTTTATCTTGGTTATGGTATACTACAAGCAAGGAATGTCACATATTCTTCCAGATATGATCACTGTATAAGTTGATTTTGCACTGCCTTCTACATGCTTCCCCAGTCTATCTATCTCTCCCAAGCTTGCTCAGTCATTTTGTCAATCATGTCCATTTCTTCATGACCCCATTTGGGTTGTTTGACTTTTTTTTGGCAAAGACACTGGAGAGGTTTGCCATTTTCTTCTCCAGCTCATTTTACAGACGAGAAAACTGAGACAACAAGGTGACGTGACTTGCCCCAGGGTAACATAGCTAGTAAGATTCTGAGACAAGATTTGAATTCAGAGAAGTCTTCCTGACTCTAGTCCCACACTCCATACACGAAGCCACCAAACTAACTTGTGTTTTTCTTTCTGTACTGATCATCTATATGTTTACATGTATATGTGTGATCATCCCCCATCCAATGGAATGTAAGCTACTTTTGAGTAGGGATTAATTCATTCTTTTTTGTTTTTATATCCCCAGCACCTAGCATAATGCCTGCCATATTGTAGGTGCTTAATAGATGTTTGTTGACTGATGGATTCAGCTTAATTATTCTTTCTTTGTTACGAAGGAGGGGTGTATTAATAGGGATGGTAATGGGAAGTGCCTGATATAAAAAACAAAAGACATCACTAAAGCATACAAAGAAAAAAGAAACTAATAAAACAAGACCTAGAGAAGAAACAGAAACACCCAGAGGTGACTTCACTTACACAAGGACACTAAAAGAATAGCAGAGAAGGAAGAATAGAAAGAAAAAACACAAGTATTTATTAAGCACCTATTATGTACCAGGTATAGCTAGGTAGTGTCTTCACCTACTCCATCAAAGAGAAGGGACTAGAATCATGAGATCTTGGATTTAAAGCTGGAAGGGACGTTGAAGATAACTGAGTCAGCAATCTCATTTGGCAGATGAGGCCACAAAAGTTCTATAGCTTGCCCAAGTTCACATAGGGAGCAAGCAGTGACAATACCAGGGACAAGAAAGGCACTGTATATGCTACAATATTCACAAAAAACTTTTAGTAGTAGCAAAAATTAAAAACAAAGTGGTTGCCATAAAGGACATAAACTAAAAGCCTGCCAATACCAATTTTTACTATTTTGACACATGGGATTATATATAATTGCACACATATATAATTTTATGTAATGCCCATATTTTAGGATTATTTCAATTATATGACAATAAATCAATAACAACATAAATAAATAATAAACATTAAGGCCTACATTATAAGATAACTATTAATTTGTATATTACATAATTTAAGATGAATAAATGAAACAATAAATTAAATAAATGATAAATTAATTTAAATGATGAAAAAGTCAAGACTCACAGAGCTTAAGCATCTTGAGTTAGATCACATAAGTAACAGAGCCTGGGATATAAGATGTGATGTAATTCATTAGACTGTAAGCTCCTTGAAGTCAGGGACTGAATTTTGGCTCTTTTTGTATCCCCAGGGCTTAGCACAATGCTTGGTACACAGTAGGTACTTAATAAGTATTAATAATTAATGATTATAATTATATAATAATTAATTGTTTAATTAATAATCAATATTTATTGATGGCACATTGAGATGTAATTCTGTAAATCTCAGATTCCAAACCCTGGGCACTTCTTACTGTGCCACACTACTTCAAAGCCCAGCTTTTATGACTCTAGGGTTCTTTCACCTCTCTTAGGTTAATTCTGAAAAGTTACTAGTAGGAAGAAATACCCTCTGCAGACTCTCCTGAAGAGCAGGGCTTTATACAGTAGGCACTTAAGAGATACTTGTTGAATGAATAGTACCACATTAGGACTGAATGGGAGACTACCTCTCATCATGTGTAAGTGCTTAGGAAAGAGACTGCAGCAAACTTTTCCATTAAAAGTTCCTTATGGGCAATGACACTGTCTCCTACTACTTTGGTTTTAGGGTGGAATGGAGTGGGGCACCCAGAAGTCCAGAACTGAGACTTTACAAATACTCATGCAATTTTGTTAACTTGAAGTGGTTCCCTGAGTTTCCATGAGGGTGCTCAGAAACTGGCATCCTTTTATTTGTATAGCCAACTACTGTTAATAATGACATCTTCTGACCAAAATAAAAACATGAGATGGTTTTAGGATTTTTTTAAAAGAACTTCTTGACTTGATTTTTTTTCTTCTGTGGAATGAGAAGTAATGCAAGTGTGCTGGAAAACACAATAATTAAAGATGTTATCAATTAAATTGTCTTCTTTCAACAAGTAAAACATTATTCTGATGTCCATCAACGTATGTTCACTCAAATGTAAAAAAGCCAAAGATGATAAGCATTTCAAAACATTTTTATCTCTGTTACACATGAAGTTATTCTATTGTTTCTTGCGTGAGGGAGGGGTAGTGTTAGAAGAATGCGTTTTATCATCCAATTTGAAAGACAAACTTTAAATGCATTCCTTGGGTATTCCTTGGGTATTATTTCATGTGTGAATACAACATCCTGATTTGATGAATTTTTGTGAATGCACTGGAAATACTAGACAAAATAATAATTGATATCAAGAAGCAGAATGTTCCATTCAAGGCAGAAAAGGAAGTGTAAATGAAACCTCTTCCTTGTGACCCTTGATTTCCCAAGAAAGCAGATGTTGAAAATGAGGGGCTCCTACGTAGGAATGACTTCCTTACATAGACTTGGCCTTAATTGTCTAAAGTCGTGCTGGTCAATGGGCAAGCTTGGAATAGGAGCATCTTTGCTTCGACTCTCCAGAAAACTATCCATATGCCTTTAATATCTGTTGCTTCAGGGTCTTTGGTTTTATAGCATGAGGTGGGGCAAAGTGTAGCAGGGTAGTGTTCTAGTATTTCTTTAGAGGATTTCTACTGAACTCCTTTCTTCTGAGTAGGTGAAACCTTTCATTCTGGAACATCTTCTAGAGTGTATATCCTTTATGGAACTTATAGGATGGCAGTTGCCCCTAGAGTAAAGGAGAAGGAAAAGGATAGAGAACACCCTTTGCTACCTTCCTGAATCCACACTCCTAAAATTCCCAATTTGCTTCTGTGTGAGTCAGTCTACCCCTACTTCCAATTCTTCACTAAAAGCCTAGACATCTCAATTTAATCAATCAGAAGTAAATTAGGTATGCATAAATCTTTACTCAATTTAAACTGATTATGGGAGAGTTAGAACACTGGATGCAGGAAGAGGATGCCACATAGGAAACATTTAGTCAGTCATGCCAAATCTGCCTGTAGGTACAAGAGCAAGCTAGTTGAAGAGTTTGACCATTCCAGCAACAAACTAGTCAAGCAATGGTTTAATTAAGCTGTGGAGGACTTCTGAAAGGGAATTTCCATAGTAGGGTGAGGGTAGGAGGTGGGGGCAGGCAATAGCCAGCGTGCATTTAGGGTGACAGATGCTCAAAGACCAGCAAAAAGAATGTTAGGAGGACTCCACAAAGAAAGAAGGAGACTTCTGAGAAGTAAAAAGCGTGAATTTAACCTTTAGCCATATATATATTTTAAGCCCACTCTCTAGGGACCTTCTACGTGCAAGGAGAAAGCAACCCATCAGTTTAGGGGGACGTCAAAAAGCTATACCTACTTAGTAAAATCCCTTTCTATAAGTGCATTAACTCTGGCTAATAATCAATGGGGAACATATTAGTTAGGTTGCTGATTAACAGTACTAGAAACCCCATTCCCTTGAGGTTACCCATAGAACCGTGTTTAGGAACATCAGACATCATCTGGAGACCCAGCCCTACAACTCAAGTGGGAGTTGGCAGAAGCAATCCTGGAGGGTCATCTGTTCCCAGTATTTCTCCAACCTGTATAATTCTTTTTCCTCCTCTCTCTGTACAGCCCAAATCTACTCCTCATTTCAAGTCCGGTTCAAATGTTATCTCTACTGAGAAGCCTTCCTTGATGATCCCAGTTCATACTTCTCTCTCTCCTTCCTTCTGAACTCATGGTCCATGTTGTACAGTTGGGACCTCAGCATACACTGTTTTCCTCATTTACTATATAATGACAAAAATCTCATCTTCATATGGAGATCATACACCCTCTGTGGGTGAGGTTAGTGTTTTATTCTTCCATCTCATAATGTCTCATACAATTCTGAGTAGCGATACAAATTCCCTGATATCCACAGAACATTATTTTTCCTTCCCCAATGCTTAGCACAGTGTCTTAAACATGGTATGTACTTAATAAATGCTCATTGACTTGTTTTAACTTTTTCATTTCAGGACCAGAAAAGCATGAAGAATTAGCTCACAGGAAGGAGGAAAGGGAGGGACTATTCTTCATGTATTAACCAAACTAATGGAGTAAACAAAATTACAGAAAACCCATTCAACCTATTTAAGAGAACAAATTATTTAAAGATACTTCCAATGTATTCACTTACATGTATTCGATACACTAATTACAAATTGTTCTTATATGTTCATTAAAGTAGGTCCCTAAAGAACTCTCCCTGCCAACTCTTGTTAGATTAATTCTAGGTTATATACTTGAAAGTCATAAGGCTGCATTACTTACAAATTTAGATATATGTACTAATTCATTGTGGCCTTCCCATCAATTCATCTGAATTAATGAAGTCTTACTGTATATTGATCATGAGAATGCCTTTTATTTACCTTGAGTAATCTTTCAAAGTGCTTCACCAACTAACAAAATTAGCCTACATGATCTTGGGAAGGATTAAAGCAGTAAACAGAGACTTTCTTCCTTCCTGGTCCTGCCTTGCAGTCATATCTTACCTCTACCTCACCAGGTGCCCAGAGTTATACACTGTGTAGTCCCATTCAGATCAAAGCTCCCTGGCAGTGTCCCATGTGCAAATCCTACCTTTATGTTTTGCTTCTCATTCTAACTTCAGCTGGTTCCCTTTGGCAATGAATAAATGCAAGACGTTAATGACTGATAATGGAGTGAAGCACGGCAAATGCATCTTTAATATGGACTCTGGAAGCCATCAGAGCTATGCTAATCCTATACGGGGATTAAGAGCTAGAAGATACTTTAGAGACTTTCTAATCTAGTGGTTCTCAACCTTTTTTGGGTCATGGGCTTGCTTGGCAACCTGGTAAAGCATATGGACCCTTTTGCTGAATAATACTTTTAAATATTTGAAAGAAATGTTATATTTCTGTTATAAAGAAGTAATTCCCCCCATATGAGTTCATGGACTCCCTTAAATATATCCATGACCCCTTGGAGATCTGTAGATTCCAATCTAATATCCTCTGTTCTAATCTAATCTCTCTTATTTTGCAAGACGCCGAAACTAAAGACCAGAGAAGTTAAGATATGCTCGAAGTTGCGCATGGGTAGTAGTGAAAAACAGAACGAGGAATGAAACCCAAATCATTTGACATCAAAGCTAATGTCTTTTCTATGGTGATGCAATGGATATAGCGCAAAGCCTGAAGTCAAAAATGATGAGTTCAAATCTGGTTTCAGACACTTAATACAGTTCACTTAATTTGTTTGCCTCACTTTCTTCAATTGTAGAATGGGGATAATAGTATGACCTGTCTCCCAGGGTTGTTGTGAGGACTGAGTAAGATAATATCTGGAAAGTGTTTACAGTGTCTGGAACGCAGTAGGTGCCATAAATACCAATATTGTTATTATTTGTATTATACTATACTGCCTGAAATACTGAAAGTGTCCACAATTTCATCAGTGTGTGGTTGTCCATGGTACAATGGAATGGACTCTGACTTGGGTTCAAATTCAACCACTGATGTTTATTACCTCAGTGATCTCAAGAAAGTTATGTTACTTCCTGCGACTCAGTTTCCCCATCTGTAAAATGAAAAGGGTAGACGATGACTTTTGAGGTCACCTAGATCTAGATCTATGAGTCTTTGAAATACAATATTTCAGTCTTATTACTTCTGTGATCTTGGGCAAATCATTTGACCTCACCAGGACTTAGATTCCCCTTTTGTAAAATGAGGAAGTTGGCCTCTGAGGTCTCTCTTTCAGCTCTAAGTCTATGACCCTTCCACTGTACTTTAGAGAACCTTCCTTTTCATCTTAGCAAATGATCTTCATGAGTTCCTGTGGTAAAAAAAAAAAAAAATCTTCATGTGGCGGCCAGCTTTCTGGTAATGCATGTCATTCAAGAGCTAAACCTTAAAGATCCAAAGTCTGTTGCCTGGTCCATATTTGAAGCTTTCTTAACTTGGTAAGACTTTCAGAGTTCCCATTTAATTGACCTAACCTTCAGGAACCCAGGGTAACCATAGCTCTGAAGCATCAAGATAGGACTTCAGAGGAGGCAACAAAGCTTATCCTGAAGGAAATGTTTTATTTTAATCTTTTTAAAATTTTTTATTATTCTTAATTTGCTAAATATCAATAGATGTTGGCATTTCCTTATACAAAGAATAAGAAAAGGTTATTTTATGGGAAACTACAAATTCATTACATACAGTTTAATTTTTATAAAAAGAATGTAATAAGTTCAATACAGTTTCAAAGCTATTCTGCTTGTCTGTGTCTCCTTTTGAATCTCTTTCTATTCATTTTAAAATGCTGTGATGATCCTTTTTTCTTTTTTCATGGAGGAGGAATCACTATTACTAGCCTTCATCTTCATCCTAAATCCCTTCCACCAATTAAAAACAACTACCTGTAACAAATAAGCATAGTCAAGTAGAACCAATGCACATATTGGCCACATATGAAAATGTATAATCTAAACCTTGTGTCCCTCACTTCTCTATCAGGCATAGTCCTCAGGAGATATGTTTGGTTATTGCATAGATTAGAGTTCTACAGTCTTCCAAAGTTGTTTCTTTTTACAATGTTATTATTTTATAAATTTTTCTTGTTTCTGCTTACTTCATTCTATATTAGTTCACACATGTCTTCCAAGGTTTCTTTGAACCTATTTTCTCATTTCTTATGGCTCAATACTATTTCATTGCATTGATATATCCATTGATATAACCATTGCATAATAGGTGGGAACCCCACTTAGATTCTGGCTCTTTGTTACTAAACAAAATAGCATCCATATTTTTGTACAAATGGATCCTTTTCAACCCTTTGATGTCTTTGGGAGTCAGACAATGGTGTGCTAGTAAATGTTTAACAACTGGAAAAAATATGTATGTATAAGAGCTTTTAAGTTTAATTGGCATTAGTAACATTTTCTGCATCATTTTCTTAAGTCTGGACAATCTACAAAACAATAAATCAAGCCCTGATTGGTAGCATTTGCTGATTTCTGAGCTACAAAAGGCTCACATTGAAAATTTAACAATTTACTTTCTTTTAGGCTATCCCCAATATACCTCTGGATAAATGCTTGGTATTGCTGGATGAAATAGTATGAAATAGTATTAGTGAATTTGGAGTATAGAAAGGAATTTCCAATGGTAGGATTTCAACCTGTTAGAATAACTCTTGGGAGGAGCTATCTTTGATCAATGAAGCTTTTCACATACCCATTCAAATCACACTACACTAGGAAATAGAAGAATCTTTCCTACCTGTGCACAATCCAACCCAAGCAGCCAGTCTTGCATATCATTTGACAGATAAAGGGATACTGAGAGATTTTACAGTAGGAGTTAATTAGTTGCTGATAGAATAGGATGGATCTGAGCACCTCTTTCAGCATTCTGTTGAGAACAGATCTGGACCCAATAACCTCATTCTTCAGTTTAGCTGAGAAGCAACTTTGTTTCTTACTTTTGCTTCGAATGTTCTGTGTATTTATATACATAGATTTGTAATATTATATAGATATATAATGTTATATATTATGTACATGTATATATCATGCATATTATGTATATGTATAATATGCATATTATACATATATTGTATTTCCAGGATGCCCTGACGTATATCTATACCTATACATCTATCTATTTATCTATCTATCTATCTCTCTGTGTGTGTGTGTGTGTGTATGGAAAGATAGAGATGTCTGGTGTTGCATTTTTCACTTGTCATCTGCATGATTTAGATGTTATATGAATGCAATTTAATGGTAGATGTAGCCTCTTAGATTGGAAGCCCCTAGAAAGCAGGGACTGAATTTATTCACTCTTTTAGTCCAGTAAGGAAATAGAAGGTATAAGAAGAAACACTGGTCCAGGAACCAGGAAACAGATTAAATTCCTGGTTCTATCATGATATTAATGGTGATTTTTGCTTCTCTAGACTTCCCCTTCCCCTTCTCTAAAGCAAGCTTTAACATGCTATGACTACTTGTCTCCTTAGAAACTGATTAGTGACCCTAATACATCTTGGGTTGTCCAGCTAACTATGGTATTCAGAAAATGGAAAAAGAAACAAACAACTTTCTTGACATGGCCTTTCTCCCAAATATTTAGTTATACTCTTCTTAGAGAGAGTGTGTGTGTGTGTGTGTGTCTTTTGTTGCTGAAGAAGACCGTGCCATCAGAGAAATAATGACATGACTTGCACTTGACTTTGTTTTGAGTGAAGGAGGGCTGTGCAGGTCACCAGCCTCACTTCTCATCCAGAGCCATCTGAATCCAGTGACCTGATATTCCTCAGGATGACTGGAGATGACCCAGGATGAGGCATTGAGGTTAAGTGACTTGCCCAAGGTCACACAGCTAGTGACTATCAAGTGTCTGAAGTGAGATTTGAACTCAGGTTCTCCTGATTCCTGCACTGGTGCTCTCTCCACTGCACCACCTAGCTTCCCCTGAAGGGTAAGTGATACTACCTCTAAAAGATCTTGACAGGCTAAATCATCAAGGTAACTCTAAAAAGATAAAACATGACAGGAATAAAAGAATTGGTCTTAAAACCAGGAAAAGCTGGGTTCAGGGTCCACCTCTGACACATCCTGGTTGTAAAACACTAAATAAGTCACTTAACTGTTCTCTAAGACTATGAATTTCAGAGAAAATGATTGCCTCCATTGGTAGAAGTTACTTTCATTTGTGAGTTCCCCATACCAATGAAATCATAGGTGCAGTCCCTATCATCTGTCTAATGCTGAATCTCCTTACTCGATTAATATTTCCAAGTGAAACAAGATATGCAAAAGAATAAATATTGAGTAATATATTTTTTTAAATTTCAGGTCATCAGTAAAACCAACAGTAAATTCAGTCAATACTTTGAGATTGGTAATAAGTTCTCAGAAGCTAAGAAATGATGCATTTGCTTTTCTAAATCTAATGTGATCACTGGCCTATTGCTCTTCAAAGGGAATTGGAAATGATTCAGGTGGAGCTAGCCCTTTAGGGAATAGAATGACCAGTTAGCATTACCTCCTTCATTTCTGTCTTTGCCTTCCCAGCACTAAGCACAGTGCCTGGCCCACATAGACACAATAAATGATTACTGGTTGATTGATTGCTGCTGACTTTGACAAGAACTTACACTTGCTAATAGGCTCAGTTTTCACACTTGTCAGGGTCCTGTGTTTGCTGACTGCTAAGAGTCCAGCCACCTGTAACACAAGCATACCCAAGATACTTAGAAAGTTCTCAGGAGGTATTGTCAAGGATACAAATGTTACTAAGTCTGTGATCAAGAATCATCATTCCCTAAACCTCTGGGACATTCAGTATCCAAAAACTCAGTCTTTGGCAACAAGGTATAGTAGAAATTTATGAATCCAAAGTTTCTTCAGTTTCATATTTTCTCTTTGCCTATCTTTGTGTTAGACTTATCCAAAAAAGGGAGGAATGTTGAAGTCTCATCGCTGTTGTGTTACTATCTACTCCTTGTAGCTATTTTTCTTTTATGAATTTGGATGCTAAGCCATTTGGAGTTTATTACAGATATTAGTTTGTTATCCATGGTGCCTTTCAGCATAATGTGGTTTCCTGTTTTATTCCTTTTTATTTTTGAAACATTGCTATTGCTTTGTCAGATAGCATGATTGCAACTTCCAATTTTTTGGATTCTCTTAATGCATGATAATTTCCCCCATCTCTTCAGTTTTATTTTATGTATTTTTTTAAAACATGATTCCTGTAAGCAACAGATAATGGGGTTTTATTTTCTTATCCAATTTGTCACTTCTTCATTTTATTGGATTGTGTAATCTATTTACATCTAAAGTTATGAGAATTAGATTTAAATATTCCTCCATTTGTCTCTAATTGTTTCTGTTATGATATTTTTTTTCTTCTGCTGGAAACATAGTACTATATTACTTTACTTCCGTTTATTCTTTTAAAGGTGTGTCTATTCCTACAATCTCTCTTCCCCTCAACTCTGACTCCTCCTCTTATTTGTTACCCCTTTCTCTTTGGAATTTTGCTTACTAGTTCCTTTTGCCTTTCTTGTTTTAATTTGGTGTAATGTTAATGGAATGGAAAGAGCTTTCCTGCCCATTAATAGACCTATATGACTTGCTTTGAGCTTGGGCCCAAATGACTGTTATGATGGAGCCTGAGTCACATGGATGGCATGGTGAGAGAAGCTTGCCCAAGGTCAGAGCAGGAAGTGAGAGTGAGGCAAAGCTGGGAGAGAGAGCTGAGGCAGAGCAGGTAGTGAATAAGACAGGGAAGAATTTTGCCTACGGGAGTTTTTTTGTGGGAAAGTCTAATGGAAGGAAGGCTTGGGGATGTTGGCACTCCCTAGATTGGTGATGTGTATAAACTTCTTGGTTACTATGGTGGATTTGGCTTTCTGGTATCTGAATATATATCTTGGTTTCATTTTTGAGGAAGAGAGTTATTTATATTTTGTGAATTTCCTCTGGAAATACACCTGCATATTCATAGTGGCTGCTGTAGGTATTCCATTGGAGCTACATCTGCTTATTTTATTCTTCCCTTCCCCCCTCCCTTTTCCCTCTCAGTTAAAATTTTTCCATTGCTCTCCTCCCCTTCAACTGGTCCTGTTGATTAGTTTTTTATTTCATTTTTATATCCCTTTCCAGAGTTTCTTTTGTTCTCTTCATTAAACATCTCTCATTGTCTACTCTGCACCCTTGGGGCAGCTAGGTGGTGGAGTGCATAGAGCACTAAGAGGACCTGAGTTCAAATCTCACCTCAGATACTTGACACTCTCTAGCTATGTGACCTTGGGCATGTCACTTAACCCCAATTGCCTCATTCTGGGTCATCTCCAGTCATCCTGATGAATTCAGATGGCTCTGGAGGAGGAGTGAGGCTGGTGACCTGCACAGCCCTCCCTCACTCAAAACAAAGTCAAATGCAAGTCATGTCATTATTTTTCTGATGGCATGGTCTTCCTCGACAATGAAGGATGAACACACACACACACACTTTGCACCCTCATTCTCTGTTTTATGACTCCCTATAATAATCTAGTCACTCTTCTCTGTATTCCTCATGCAATCAAACCTTTCAAGATGTCTCTTCTGGGTTCTCCCTTCTAGACAGTTTCTGCACTGTCTGGTAGAGCTTGCCTGAAGATTTCCCTTCCCGTTATTTCAGAACAATGGCAATTCCTGAGAACATTACCTTGGTAGGTTGTCCCTTCACCACCATAGCCCTGATTACACAGCTCGCAACTGATCTAGGCCCTTTTCTTGGTTACCTTCTTTTCCCCATTTGCCTCAAAATTTCCCTCTTGAGTCCAAGCCCTCTCACTCTTCCAGATGACAGTTGTCCCTAGTAGTTTCAATTCTCCCTTTCCTGAGGAAAGACAATCTTTTCAAGCACCAAATCCTCCAGACCACACTTAGCACAAGACTCTTACATCCTTTCACTGAACATCTTTCTTTACCCACAAGAGCATTCTTCAGTGGAAAACTCTCCCTCTAACAAAGCAAGGCTTCTCCCTTTCTCTCCTCCTTTCTAACTCTTCCTCCTTTCTCTTCCACCACTCCCCTGCATATTCTTCTCTTTCTGCGATCACAAGGGTCACCTTCCTAGTCTTCTCTTTGACCCAGGCCTATCACAAGCTGTACTTCCCCCCAATCCCCACATCTCCCTGTAACCTCCTACATTTTAATGTGGGAGAATCAATGATTCACCTATAGGCAGGGTACCAGGTTCTGTCCATGGTGCCCCAGTCTCCCCTCCCCACCAATATATTTATTTATTTTTAGAAAGAAGTCCCTTACTGGTCTCTCTGCTCTCCCTCTTTTTCTGTTGTTGGCTACTGTGTTCATTTACCCCTTCTGCATTTTTATCATCTAGGATGTTTAAGACTAATCTCTTCAAGGTTGTTTTTTTCAGAGAGTGTTTTGAATGTTTCCTTATTATTAAACATTCATCTTTTCATTTATGATTAAAGCTCAGATTTACAAAGCAGGCTGCTCTTCAGAAATCATTATCCCACTCCCTCCTTTATTTTCTCATGGGTGCAGAGTAGTCTTGTGTTATTTGAAGTTCCTTTTTCCTTTCCTGGAGGTCTTTCTCCTGATTGCTTGATCAACCTATTGCTTCTGAACTCTGAATGTTAAATGTAACCACTACTTGTCTCAGAATTTGCAGCCTTTTTGCCCCCCAGTGGAGGTGATCTATGAATGATTTAAATGGATATTTCAAATATTTTTTGGATTCTGGTCTCTTAGGCCATAGAAACACTTGAGTCATTTTATCTTTGTTGCATCATTGCTGTTTCAGCAATGGAGAAAATGTCTAGTCTTCTATCTTGTTAGTCATGTGATCCAGAAGTCCACCAAACTCCTTATTTTAGTGATGAAAATTGAAGCCTAGAGAAATTATGTCTTACCTAAGGTCAGACAAGTAAGTAAAGGAGCTTGGATTTGAACCCAATTTCCTGACTCCATTTCCAAGGCAATTTCTCGCTGTGGTTCAATGATCTCAAAAACCATAAAATGATGGTTTATACTTTGTGGTCTTTTAGTACTCATTTACAGTTTGTCCTCTAATATCAGATACAATTTGAATAATCCATACTGTGACCCAAGCCCATGAAGCAGTGACTAGCGTACAGGTCTAGGAGTTGGGAGTAAATTTAATTCCTTATTCAATAAATTCAATGCCTTAGATACTTATTGATGCTGGGTAAGCCCCTCTTCTCAATCTCAGTTTCCTTTTCCATAAAATGAGGAAAATCATAATAGCATCTACTCTCAGAGTTGTAGTGTGGATCAATGAGATAACACACATAAAGTCCTTTGCCACCTTTAGTGCGTACATACTAGCTATTGCTATTAATAATTCCAGTAAATGTAATTCAGTAAGCATTTTCGAACTATGTTTCAACGAGTTGTGAAGCTATGCGAAGGGTTGGGGCTATAAGCTATCAAAGAATTTATATTCTACTAAGGAAGGAAGGTTCATAACATGTACATAGATAAGTAGATAGGAAGGAATTTGGGGGGAGGTAAGGAGATTATTAACAGGATAAGGATTAGTGGAATTAGGGGATCAGGAAAGGTATTGTATAGAGAGCGATACTTGAGATGAGCATTGAGGGGAGTCTGGCATTGTACTAAGTGTCAAGGATACAAAAAAAATGTAGAAGCTCATTTTCCCATTCAGTCTAAGGGAGAAGATAACACATATATGTATACAATCTGTGTACATGTATACTGTATATATATACAGTATAAATGGAAGAAAGTCCCAAAGACGGGGGAAGGCTTCATGTAGGGTAATGGAAATAAGAATGGAGAAAAATCTCAGACATGAAGGAAACACAAAAGTCATGTTAATGTTGTATGGTTAATGTTATATGGTTAATGTTAAATAGCCCAGTTGGGCTGAATCTAGACTGTATGAAATGCACTAATGTGAAATGATTCTGAAAAGTTCAGCTGGAGGCAGCTTGTGAAGGGCTTCAGATGCCATATACAGTTACTCTTTCCACATTAGGACTTTTCCCCATCATGCTTTGGATATGTTGTGGGGTGGCATCAGAAATTAAAGGGGAACTTTTGGGGATTTTATGGAAGCTGCAGATGGCACACAAAGGTCAGCAGAGACAGAAAAAGTTTAGGAACTCAGAAGTGAGAGAAAAATATGTTTAGTAATGTATAATATCAAGATATTTTATCTTTTAATATCATACTCATTCAGACTTTTTCTCTAATACAGAAGGAAGGTCAAAAAATTTTACATGGATTTTCCAGATCACAGGGGCACTGAGTTCCTAACCACTGCGATATGGAAGGGACAGCTCTAGAAGAATTTGTATTTTATTCCAGAGGGAATAAGGAATCACTGAAGATTCTGGAGAGACAGAGCGACAGTCATCCTGGTGTGTTAGGAATATTAATTTGGCAGCTGGGTGGAGGATAAATTAGACTGAAAGAAGGGAGATTAATTAGAAGGGTGTTGAAATAGTCCTGGGCAAAGGTGGTCCCTGAGGTCTGGTGCCAGGATGTTGACTAGAGAGAAGGAAAGGAGGTAGAATAAAAAATAAAAAAACAAATTTTGCAACTGATTAAATATGGGAAGGAGAGGGAAAAGGGCTATTTAGAAACAAATAATTCTTACTGAAGTGTGAATTGAGATGAGATAAGATGTCAGCCATTCCACGAACTTTTACATTTTAGTAGGTGATTCCTGATGGCCTTAAGGGACCCACATACATGACTTCACATGGTGGCACTTATGTGCTATGATTGATATGCTATGATAAATAGGTAGTTGAAATATTTGAGGGGGAATTTATTGAACGTTCTTGGAGATCCTCAGATCACCCCACAAATGCAGCCTCTCAGTCTTTTTATGATAACAGTTAGCCCTGTGTATCACAGTAAGTATTTGAGAGTGAGTTTTTTTTCTTTTGGCAGAATTAAAACAAGTTGAATTTGTGGTTTTCAACCATGGGAGCATTTATCGAGGAAAAAATAGATTAATTTGAAGGCTCTTTTATCAACTTACATTACTGTGAAAACAAGTTGTTTTGGGAGAAAAAAAAATCTTGCTCTATTTCTCCCTTTAGGATTCATAGATTTTTTTTTCCTGTGTACCCATATTTGTAATGGGAAAAAAATATTGTCTTTAAGAAGAATATTAGGGCAAAGTAAAAAGAAATGAGAATTAGAGTGAATAAGAGAAAATTAAAAGGAGGCTTACTGATTTTTCAAATACGTAGGCAAGTTATTATATGGAAGATAGTGATTAGTAGTTCTATATCTCCTTTGGAGAAGTCAAAAGAATAAACACTCATGAACTTTAGCAAGAGTTTTAGGTCTTAGGGTCTTTACAACTGATGATGACTTATTGATACATAGTAGATATGTCCCAATGGCATAGGAATATAGAATGAGAGGGCTTCACTCCAACTGGGGAGAGTGCCCTTGGTTGTAACTTCACCTCTACTCAGAAGCAGGGAGGCATTACTTCACTTTAAGTGAATACCTGAAAAGGCCTTAGCCTAAAAGGGCAAGGGTCTCCCATTGTATCCTCGGTCATCTCTAGTCATCTTGATGAATATCTGAACACTGAATCCAGATAGCTCAGGAGGAGAAGGTGAGGTGGGTGACGTTGCTCAGAGATAATTGAAAGTCACATGATTATTTCCCTGATGTCATGGTCCTCTTTGAAAACTAAGGACAAACACAACTCGGAAGCAGTATGCCTTGGTCTTTGTAAATCAGCATGGTGGTTTATATAAGGGAATCAAGAGTATGAAATGTGTGTGTGTGTGTGTGTGTGTGTGTGTGTATGTGTGTACAAGAAGCTTGATAAAAAATTTAGCACTTTAAAAAATGCTGATCCAATGACCAGCTTTTACACCACTTTGTGAATGAATACGTTCTCTCTGGGTCTCTCAATTATTGATCCAAAGACAGTGGGTTTGATATTGTTCCTATGGGAGCATGGACCCCCTAATGGTGACTCTGTTGGTCTGTGTCTATCTGTAGGTATACTCTCCGCTGTGCCTTCACCTTTCTTTTCAACTCTTACTTTCTAATTTGGCCATCTCCAAAGCTACCTGAATTCTAGCTCTTCCCTTTTGACCTCCCAAACAAAACTCAGTCTTGGGACCCTGGCCTATGAGTGAGCTTTCATTTTATCCTATCTATTCCTGGAGCCACCAAACCATTTCCTAGTCATCTCTGTCATGTTGCTACATACATACCCTTTGCTATTCCCCCTTCCAACACTTAGTCCCCCTATGTATTTGTTGATTTTTCCCATTCCATTATAAGTTTCTTGAGCAGAGACTTATTTTTTTTGTATTTGTGTCCCTATCAGTTAGCACAGTGCCTGGCATATTTTTGTTGTTTTCAGTTGTTTCAGTCATGTCTGACTCTTTATGATCCTATTTTGCGTTTTCTTGGCAAAGATCCTGGAGCGGTTTGCCATTTCCTTCTCTTATTCATTTTACAGATGAGGAAACCAAGGCAAACAGGGTAAAGTGACTTGCTCAGGGTCACACAGCTAGTAAGATGAGTCTTCCTGACTCCAGCCACCTAGCAGCCCTGCCTGGCATGTAGTTAGTGCTTAATAAAGGCTTTTCCATCCATTCATTAATTAAAAGGGGGAGTTGAGTTTATTGGTCTGACCTGATAAAATTACCAGGATAAAGACTGATGAAGAAACTAATAATGTTTGGGGTTGTGTTTCTCAGACCTCCTTCCCTTAATTGTGACCGAAGGTTAATGGATAAGGGATAGTAACTCCATGAAGAGGAATTGAAATTAGAAGGAATTATGGCCAAATAACAAATGCATGCAACTATGTTAAGTATGTAGAGTTCTGGACTGGAGTCAAGAAGATCGGATTAAAATTTAACCTCAAATACATTAAAAAAATAATTATTTTTTTCAACATTTACTTCTATAAGCCTTTGATTTTTAAAATTTTCTCCCCTTCCCCCTCCCTTCCTCCCTTTTTCTGCTCTTTCCTCCCCAAGATGGCATGCAATCTGATAACAGGTTCTACATATACATTTATATTAAACATATTTTCTCATTACTCTTGTAAAGAAGAATTCGAATAAATAGGAGGAACCACAAGAAAGAAGAAACAAAATAAAAACAAAAAGAGAAAAAATAGTCTGCTTTGAATTTGCGTTCAGACTCCATAGTTCTTTCTGTGGATGTGGATGGCATTTTCCATCATGAGTCTTTTGAAGTTGTCTTAGATCCTTGCATGTCAGAGAAGAGCGAAGTCTATGAAAGACATCTCACAACGTGGTTGTTACTGCGTGCAGTGTTACTGTCTACAAGGTTCTGGTTCTGCTCATTTCACTCTGCATCAATCTTTCCATAACCTTAAATATTTACTGGCTGTTTGATCCTGCACATGTCACCTAACTTCTGCCTACCTCAGTTTCCTCATTTGTAAAATGGGGATAATAAGTTAGATACTAGGGTTGTGAGGATAAAGTTAGGTTATATTTGTAAAGGACTTTGAAAACCTTCAAGTGCTATATAAATGCTATTTAATTGATGTTATTCTGGTCAGAGGAACAGAATCAGCTCTCTCCAGCAGAAGGAAACATTAGCTACCACTGACACCTCCATCTTTATCAGTGACACCAGATGGATTGCCTTTATTCAGGGGGAGGCAAGGAGCAATGAACTCTTGGACTGCCTTAGAAATAAAGGGCACTCATTACCCTGACATTCACTCAAGACATGGTTTCAGGGGAAAGAGCAGACTCTAAAAGGTTAGTGGGATGACAGTGCTTCAAAATGGCTCCAGGACAAAGGCACAATTGAAAAATTGAGCAGTGGGAAAAAAAGATCAAATCTGAAGAATAATTGGCAGATAGACATGAATCTCCTTTACTAACAGGTTTTGGTAAATGCCACAGAATCATTTGAAAGTGTTCCTATCGATTTTCTAAAGGGGTCCTTTAACTAGAATCATACAGCCCCAGGGATGATCAGTATCACTAGGTGAGAACTGAAATTAATCACGATCCCTTTACATTTATATTTAGAAAAGGCACTTCTTCCTTTTTCCCCTCTCCCTCATTGCTCTAATTCCCATTAGCTAGTTTTCTCTTGTGATAATATTTTCAAAGAATTAAGAATTGGTCGTGAGACTTGATGTGCCAAGGGACAGGGAGGGTGACAGAGTGATCATGAACTGACCTCAGAGTCCAGAAGATGAGTTCAAATTCTGCCTCTGACCCTGAGAAAACTCATTACAATTTTCAGTGATCTAGCAACCCTGGAAGACTCTTAAGTTGTAAAGCAAGTGTGGTTTTGCCTTGGTGAAGGAAGTGTCCTTAGTCAGACATTGGACATATTTTTGTCAATATGTAAACAAATACCACTCTCCATACTAATTTTTTTTGTTTGGAAAAATGTAGTTTCTTATAAAAATGTGTTAAAATATAACTGATTCATTATCATTTTAGATAAATTAATAATTAATTATTTTAAAATTTAATTACTTTTAATTTTTACTATGTTAAAATATTGATAGATATAACATAGATAAAAACTTTTTTGAGCTCTTAATTTTTAAGAGTGTAAAGGAGTCCTGAGACTAAAATAACTAGATTAGCTTATCTCCAAGGTTCCCTGACTCTAATATAAGAATACTAAAATTACCTCAAGTCATAAGGATAGAGCCTTGACTTGTGATAGGGAACTCCCAGGTTAGAAAATTCCTCTTCTGATGTTCTTTAGGACTTAGGATCTTAGAGAATTACCTGAAGGACTGAGAAGTTCAATGGATTTCAGCAATCTGTGTGTGTCAGAGACAACACTTCGGACCCCTGGCTTCAAGGCTGACTCTCTACTACCTGATGCCACCACAAATCACAATACACAGTATTTTACAAATCGAAGAATGTGGTGGAAAAACAAACAAGCAAGCCACATGCTAAACTGTGGTAGAATAAAGGTATAATATCCTAACAACAGATCTTGGGAAATAAATAAATCAGATATTCTATTATTTAACAAATTGAATAATCTGGTAGAACTTATAAAACTGTTTCACTTAGTAGAAACATTGCCAATACCTACACAGGGGAAAATACACACATACATATATACACATTATACATGTGTATATGTGTAAATACATATACATATATGTATACATGTATGTTGTGTGTACATACACATATGAAAATTTATATAGCGAAAACAGGACAGAGAAGCTAAAGAAAATGTAGACCTTGAGGAATATAAAATAAATCCAATTATCATCTCAGCTATTGGAGGGATAGACATTTTATGAAACTAGAGCCCTGGACACTGCTGCTGCCCATAGAACCTAAGATAAAGGCAGAGTAGCTGGTCATTTTATGTAATGTATATTTCAGGATTCTCGGAATAGCCACCTACCTATCAGAAAGCAGAACAAACAGCCAAACTACCTGGGAGTTTTTCTTTTCCTCTTCTGTTCTCCTTTTGACTTTTATTTTTGTAACCTGTGGCCCAGGCCCTCCTCCACAAAAGTCCCTGGGTTCATATAGACCAGGTTCGATCCCGGGGGTCCTGACGCAAAGGGATCATTGTATTTTCTTTCACTCCTTGTGCCCACCTGGAGTTAATCTAGAAAATTCCCAAAAGAAGGTTTACGTCTGTGATAAGACCATTAAGTACCAGGGTTCCCCATTTCTCTAAACACTTTCTCCCAGAGGCACCTTCCTCCCTCATAGATTAGGTAAAGACAATAAATCCGGGTCTTAGAGTGAGCTATGGAAGGCTCTTTTTGGAGCTGATTATTTTTCCGTGTGAGCATTTACACCTCAGAAATCTATAAATATTAAATCCATTAGGTTAATGCAGATTAAGCTTAAACATTCATCTTGAATACTTTTTTTTTTTTTGAGAACCAGTTGCTAAACATTTACCAGCACACCTCAGCATACCTGACTGTGTTGATGGTGGCTTCCTAGTCATCTAAGGGCATACACAGTCTTACCCACGTGGGACCCAGGACCCACTGACTTGGTGGATGTCTGAAAATCACATGAGTCATCACACCCTGCTCTGTTGACCAGATAAACATCCAGATGGAGATCAATCTAGAGAAAAATATGATTCTCCTCCAGAGAAAATATGATGCAAAAAGCTCGTAAGTGCCCCAGAGAAATATAAAACATTACATGAATTACTCAGATAACGTAGTTCACTCCCCCTAGAAAATAAAACACTATGTGTATTGCTGAACAAAAAATTCCCATTAACCTAGAACCTACACTGTCTAAGCAATGCATGTTCATAGTATGAGGATTTACAAGGTTGAAATCCCCTCTTCCAATTTCCTGTCCCTTCACCCCAACATTAGTGTTTCAGCTGCAATGTGACAGTTTTCCTTCTCCAAGAAACAATGTTGAAGAAATCTCTTCCCTCTCAGGGATCTGGTGCCTGAACAAAAGAACCCTGGAGCACTTTATCTCTTAGAAATAAACTTTCCAGTCCATTCTCAGGAACCCTGATCTGTGCTCAGACAAAGAAACAGAAAAGTAGAACATCACAAGGATCTAGAGGTCTGGGAACAACCCTTTCAGATTCTCCACATACTTCTTTTGAAGTCTCCATTTTCTACTTCTGGTGGGTGGGCTGAGGGTTCTCTCCTTCCTTTGTGTCCCTTGACCTTAGGTTAAATAATACGAATTTGTAGTGTGACCAGTCAGCAGAGCTTACATGACTTTCTTTAGTGCCCTGTAAATCTGCGATCGAAAGGATCTTCTAAGCACCTTATGCAGTGTGTAGGCAGTCTGATGACAAACCCTACTCATAGCATTTTCTCATAATGACACAAACCCATGAAGAATGATCACAGCAACAAAAACCCAATCATGATAGCTCAATAAGCCATCTCCTGATTTTCATGATTCATTGTGACAAGAGTCATCCTCTCTGGAGGCTGTCACCTAGGACACAGTGCCCATGTGTATGAGCCATGCTAGAGGGGCACTAAAGAAACCAATTGCTCTAGCTCTCTCTCCTGTCCCCTCCAGAGACAGGGAAGATATCATCACTCTAACAAATGAAGGAACTGAGGCCCTGACTTTGCATAGCTAGTTAGTGCTAGAGGGGGAACCAAAGCACAGGTCTTCTGCCTCTTAGGTCAGTTTTCTTCTGGGAAGAAAGGGAAAGATGTGGAATTTACTATACTCAATAGTTCTTATTGAATTGTGTCTGGTTCCTCATGACCCTCTGGATCATAGTGTTCATGGGGTTTTCTTGGCAAAAATAATGAAATGGTTTGCCATTTCCTTCTTCATCTCGTTTTACAGAAGAGGGAACTAAGGCAAATGGAGTTAAGGGTCACAGAGCTAATAAATGTCTGAATACTGAGGCAGGAACCCTAAAGTACTGGACTTGAAACTCAGGGCTTGCTGACTTCAGGTCCAGCTCTCTATCCACTGAGTCACCTAGCTGCCCCCATGTCAATAGACATGGGTTCAAATTCCTCCTCTGACCTTGGGCAACTCATTGAATCTGTGTAGGTAACAAGGAAGTTGAACTAGATGACTTCCTAAAGTACTTTCTACCTTACATCTATGCTTCTGAGAGATATCTCTGACTGAAGGAAAATGCTGCATATTGTTAACTCTTGCCTCTGAGTCCTAGTGAGAGAAAACATCGCCTGCTATTATAAAACCTGTCTGATCCCCTGGCTACTGGTGTGCTGTGTACTCTTCTGCAATTACCTTGTATTTATTTCTTATTTACTTACCTGCATGTAAGTTCTTTGATGGGGAAAGTTGTTTTTTTAAATTATCTCTGGTACTTGGCTCACAGTGACTTAACAAATGCTTGTGAAATGAATGAATGAAATGCAATAGAGCACATAATCCAGAAAATCATTTATATTTGAAACACATTCACACCCAACCAACATATGATGCATTCCAAATTTCACTTCTTAATTAAGTTTTGCTGAGAGCAATATTAAAATGAGTTGGCCTTTCCCCAGGGCACGTGGAGTAAAGATAAGTGAAAGCTCCAGATGGACTGGGCGACTGAGGAAAGAAACCAAGTAAAAATGTGCTGTTACCAATGCATCAAGTGGATAATCCCTTTATGGATAACTGAAAGACTAAGGCTCATTTTAGGTGCACTCACCCCCTATAAAGGAGAAGCTAATCAATATTGCCCCCCCAACCCTTGTGCCTTCCCCCCAAAAAACCTCTGTTTTTATTTTATAAATATTTTGAATTTACTTCTCTGTGCACATGGTAGAATGTATTTCTTGGGGGTAGGGATAGTTTAATTTTTGTTTAATTTTTGGCCCAATGCCTGATGACAGGAGCACTTAGCAAATGAATTTTGAGCTGGATTAGAAAGAATTGACCCAACTAGAACAGATAAGGCAGAAGCCTACCCAAGGAAGAGTCATGGAAGGAGTATATATGGGACATATCAGAAAAGTTACCCTGGGTTAGATGATTTTGTTTATGAAGATGTCATTTGTTTTTTCCTGGCACATGAACATAGCTATCTCTTCAGAGTTCCTCCCAAAGTGTTTCTTTAGAATGTATTTCTTTGCTATTAACTCACAAAAAAAGAGGAAAAAAAGAAAAAGAGAAAATATTCCCTTCCTCCCTTTCCACCCTAAAGTTTTGCATGATTGGTGTGAAGAGAAGTAAGTAGGTTAGTTCTGAAGTGAATTGGCAAACTGGTGTGGGAACCATTCACTGCCCTGGCTCTTCTCAGAGCCGTCTCTGCCAGGGCTATCAATATCTTGCTTATTCAAGACTTGGAAGCAACCCAGGTTTTAGAAGTCAAATTAGAGATGAGCTCAAGGCCTTAGTGTCCGCCCCAGGGACCAGGGTAACATAAGGCTCATAGCCACGTGTAGGCATGTGTCTTGGGAAGCATGTGGTATCTAAAACACCTGCATCTCTGAGTTTCCATGGGGGATTTTAAAATTCATTGCAATTCCCTAAATTATCTACCTCCCCTCCTACCATCAACACTCATCATACCCAAGAGTCCCCCTCTCCCTCCCCTTCCAAAGGCTATCCATGAGCAAAACTGGGAAGTAGGCGATCTGTTTCCAGGACTGCCCCCGCTCCCAGCATCTTTCTCTACATTTCTCTCATCTGTTCCTCACCTATCCTCCACCCCCATCCCCTTCAGGTATAGAGTTTTGTTAGACTTTCCTCATTCTTTAAGGCTTAGGCAATCTTGAACACATTTTTATTCTCTTTGGTCCTTGATTTCCCTATCTATAAAATGGGAATAATGACACACTGCCTGCCTCGCAGGGTTGTTACAAGGATCAAGTGAGATAATGTCCACGAAAGTGCTTTGTAAGCCTGGAACAAGACACTCCATCTCTTGGCTCCAGCCATCGTCTCCAGCCCTCTTCTGTGTCTAGAATTTTCTGCCTCCTCTACTCCACCTCCTGACTTCCTGCTTCTCTTAAATCCAGCTAAAATCCTACCTTCTGAATGAAGATTTCTGCAATCCCTCTTCAATCTGGTATCTTCCCTCTGGTCACTATTTCCAATGTATCCTGCACGTAGCTTATTTGTACATAGTTGTTTGCATGTTGTCTTTCCGTTAGAGCTCCGTGAGTGTAAAGACTGACTTTTGATAATCTTTTTCTCTTTTTCTTTTCTTCAGAGCAGTAATTCCTTCATTTTACTGATTGAGGATCTGAAGTCTAGAGAGTTAGGTGACTCACCCAAGGTCATACAGATAGCCAGTAGCAGAGTCTGGCATGCTTTTTGTTGTTATTCAGTCATTTCAGACTCTTTTGACCCCATTTCGTATTTTCCTGGCAAAGATACTGTAATGGTTTGCTATTTCCTTCTCCATTTTACAGATCAGGAAACTGAGACAAACAGGGTTAAGTGACTTGCCCAGGGTCACACAGCTAGTGTTTGAGACTGAATTTGAACTCAGGTCTTCCTGATTCCAGGCCCAGAACTCCATCTACTGTGCCCCCTAGCTGTCCCTGGCCCATACTAGGAACTTAATAAATACTTGTTAACTGATTGACTTTAAATGGACATGCCCATATGAACTATTGTGAGGTTCTTCAGTACAATGAAGTACTAGATTTGGAGTTTGAGGATTCAAATTCTCTGTATGACTGTGGGCAAGTCACTTAATTTCAGTGCCTGTCATAGAGTAAGCACCTAATAAATGCATGTTGACTCCGTGATCTGAGCCTCAGAGTCCTCTCCTGGAGTGTGTGTATGCATGGGCACATTAGATGGCCTCTGAAGTCTCCCAGCTCTGGTTCTATGATCTTATCACTATCATTATTGTCACCGAGGAGAATAGTTTGGGTCAATGAGTTCACACCAGAGATTTTAGGGACTTACAATGTACATATTTGGGAAGTATGTTTGCATAAAAAAACACCTGGAAAATTAAGGAGGGGGTGAGCCAGTTTATTGTTTTTCTTCATCAGATCAATTCTATTTGCATTTTCAGGTGACCTGAGAAGGAAGTAGCCCCCCTCTTAGAGAGCTCTCTGACTAAAGTTGGCAGAGTATACAGGTTTTTGGGGAAACTGTCCTAGGATCATAGATCATAGATTTAAAGATAGAAGGGACCTTAGAAGTCATGTAAAGAGTATAAAATCAAGTAGAAACAGATCCCTGAAGCTGCATATTGATTTAGAAAACTACAAATTAACACTATCTATGTTAGGTTGTAGAATCATTTAGGTGGCTCAGTGGATAGAGCTCTGGTCCTGAAGTCAGGAAGAACTACCTCAGACACTTACTAGCTGTGTGACCCTGGTCAAGTCACTTAACTCTGTTTGCCTTAATGCACTGGACAAGGAAATGCCAAGAAACTTCCATGGACTGTATTGAAGAATCAGATATAACTGAATAACAAAATGTTGTCTTGTATTTTTCTTTATTTTTTAAAAATGTTTCCCAATTACATTTTCATCTGATTTTAGGGCCAGTTGGGATTTTGCATCAACATGTGACCCGGGGCCATGAAGTTGACACCTCTGACCAAGTAAGTCCTTCATTTTAGTGATTGAGAAATTTGAAGTCTAGAGAGTTAGGTGACTAACTCAAAGTCATACAGATAGCCAGTAGCAGAACCAGAATTCAAACCAAAGTCATTTGACTTTTCCCACTTTGCCCTATCACCTCCCTTCTCTGGTGTCACGTGGGTGTCCCTGCTTGTCTAAGTCCCTCAGGCATGTTTCTCAGTTCCAGGGTAGCTCCTATTCCCTTCCTTCTCTGCTATAATTGGTAAGGCTACCATCCTCTGCTAAACTTGGGATTCTATCCCCTACCTTTCTCCATGGAAAAGGAAGCAAGTTTCCAACTTCTTTAAGAGGTATCATAAAGAATTACCCCTGAATTGGGAGTAAGGAAATTTGGGTTCTGGCACAAAGTTAATATAAATGTTTTTGTCTTATTGTTCATTTTAGTCATGACCCCATGTGGGGTTTTCTTGACAAAGATACTAGAGTGGTTTGTCATTTCTTTCTCCAGCTCATTTTACAGATGAGGAAACTGAGGCAAACAGGTTAAGGGACTTGCCCAAGTTCACACAGTGTCTGAGGTTAGACTTGAACTCAGGGAGATGACTCTTCTTGACTCCAGGGCACTAAGGAGCCACCTAGCTGCCCCAGAAGACTCTTTGGAGTTCCTGAATCTTCTTTATATTTTGCTATGCACTTTGGCTCCCTGTCAAATCTGTTCTCCGATTCATAGGCTTCAATATCTTTCTCTGACCCCGCTAAGGTCTTGCGCTCACCTGGAGAAGATGAGCAAAACAATCTTCAAGGTGTTTCCTGTCAGTTCCCTCCATGAGCATCAAGGAGAGGAGAGGAAAGTCAAGTGAGAAAATGCAGCCATATATGATGGAAGCCACAGTTGCCAGGGGGTGGGAGGGAGGTGATAAGCCTCAAAGAGATCCAGAATACATACCAAAAAAGAGTAAAGGAGCTATTTGTACGAAAATATTTATGACAGCTCTTTTCGTGGAGGCCAAGAATCAGAAATGGAAGGGATGCCCATCAACTGGAAGGTGGCTGAACAAGCTATGAATGTAATGAAATATTATTGTGCTATAAGAAATGACGAGTAAGATGATTTCAGAAAAAAACTGGGAAGACTTACATGAACTGATGCATATTTAAATGAACAGAACCAGGAGAATATTGTAGACAGCAACAACAATATTGTCTGATGAAGAATTGTGAATAATTTAGCTATTCTCAGCAATACGATGAGTCAAGACAATACCGAAGGACTAATTATGAAGCATATTACATGTCTCCAGACAAAGAACTGATATTGATTGAATGTAGACTGAAGCATTCTATTTTTCATTTTATTTCTTTCATTTTTTCTTTTATTCAAGTCTTTTTGTACAAAATGACTAATATGGAAATGTTTCATATACCTGCACATGTATAAGCTACATCTGATTTCTTACATCTCAGGCAGTGGGGAAAGAATTGGAACTCAAAACTGTGAATAAAATTTTTTTTAAAATTGGGAAAAGAAGATACCCAGTGTAATTGCTTCCATTCCATTCTGTGGAAACTTGGCCAATTGAGTCATTTTGTGGGCATCTTGTGGGAATGGACTAAATGATAACATTTCATTGACACACTCTGAGGATGAAAGAAGCAAGGAATTAAGTTGTGGAATCTGTTAAAGGTGAGGTTCACATATTATGCAAGCAAGTTACTCTGGTCAGCTTGTATCCTTCCTATGAGATTTTAAATCTTATTTTGCTCTATTAAACCCTGTCCTACATCTTTTTCTTACTTGTCTAGAAGAAAGTCCTCATCTTGGTGTACCACCCTAAGTGACGCAGTGGATAGACTGTCAGGTCTGGAGTCATTAACACATCTTTCCAAATTCAAATCTAGCCTCAGATTTGAACTCAGATTAATATCTGTATGACCCTGGGCAAGTCACTTAACTGTTTGCATCAGTTCTTCATCTGTAAAATGAGCTGGAGAAGGAAATGGCACAAACCACTCCAGTGTCTCTACCTGGAAAAATCCCCACATGAGGTCACAAAGAGTCAGAGATGACTGAACACCAAAAATTAATGGGTGGAATCAATTTTTCAATAATAATAGTGGCTAACTTCTATATATTGATTTCAGGTTTGCAAAGAAGGCAATGCAAGGGACTGTCTACATAATGTAATTTGAAGGTTGCGAGAAAGGCCCTATCCCCTACCTAAAAATATAGATCTAAAGAATCTCAGAGTTGTAATGAATTTTAGAGTTCATCTTGTCTGTTGCTTTCAATTTTCCAGGGAGGCAAGAGAGGTTAACTGATTTGTCTAAGGTCTCAGAATGGAAATCTGCCATGTACAGCACAGGTATATTGTGTATGTTCATCCTTCATTGCCGAAGAACACCATGCCATCAGAGAAATAATTACATGATTTGCACTTGACTTTGTTTTGAGTAAGGGAGGACTGTGCAGGTCACCAACCTCACTTCTCCAGAGACATCTGAATCCATTGATCAGATATTCATCAGGATGACTGGAGATGACCCAGGGTGAGGCAATAGGGGTTGACTTGCCCAAGGTCACCCAGCTAGTCAGTGTCAAGTGTCAAGAGGTGAAATTTGAGGTCGGGTCCTCCTGACTCCTGCACTGGTGCTCTATCCATTGTACCACCTAGCTGCCCAGCACAGGTATTGTACTTACAACATGGAGGAAGGGCACCCTGGGTCAAAGCCCCTTCACCCTGGGTTAGTTATTGCTCCACCCACTGATTTGTGGTTGTTGAGTCATTTTCACTCATGTCCAACTCTTCATAATGCCATTTGGGGTTTTCTTGCTGAGATACTGAAATGATTTGCCATTTCCTTTTTTAGCTTATTTTACAGATAAGGAAACTGAGGCAAACAGAGTAAAGGGACTTTCCCAGGGTCACACAGCCAGTAACTTTCTGATGCCAGATTTGAAGTCATGAAGATTACTATTCCTGACTCCAAGTTGTGCACTCTATCCACTTCATCACTTAGCTGCCCCTCAGATGTAAAATAGGGGATAATAGCATCATCTATCTTTCTGGTTTGTTGTGAGAATTAAAAAAGATAATATTTATAAAGTACTTAACACAGAGCCTGGCATATAGTAGGCATTACATAAATGTTTATTCTCATCTCTCTCCTCTATTATCTGACAATGGGTAGGGGATAATTGAAGGAGTTTCTGCAAGCCTTCATCTTCTCAGAGAAATAAGCAGGTAAATCAGCCACAGATGCTTTAAGGGGAAGGATGAGGGTGGGGGTGGGGGGTGCAATTGGGAGCAAAAGGAGAAAAGAAGTCTTGGAGTGCTATCTACGGGGCATGAGAAAGGAACTGATGAACAGCACCCAGTAGAAAGATTGTTGAGCAGTAATGAAGACCCAGCTGGAGTTATGCACTTTGAAACTGTAGTGGGTGAAATCAACTCAGTCTCATGACTTTTTTCCAGTGTTGCTCAACAGCCCTGGAGCAGATGTGGAGAAATGGGATGATGGTTGGTTACTAAGGACTAAGGATGCACAGGTAGAAAAGAGAAGGTTAGGGTATGAGAGTTTCTGTAGCAGTAATAGAGGCAATGTGTGGCATTGTGGAAGGAGTGTTGGGTTTAAGTTAGAGGTTATGGATTAAAATTCCAACTGGGCCGACTATTAGCTATCTTTTTTTTTGCGGGCAAGTCATTTATAACCTCTCTGAGAATTGATTTTCTTATTTGTAAAATCAGGGGATTGGAGTAGATGACTTCAAAATGATTTCTGGCCCCTACTAACTGCCTAAGAGCCATTTTGCCCTTCTTCCAAGGTTCTCTAGTACCCTTCTGGGAGTTTGGGGGTACTCAAACTCCTACTGATTGTGTTCCTTTAATTTTAAGGGTTCTTTGTTCTCCAGGACTATTTAATCTGAGATTAACAGATTACATTTTATAAAGGAATATTTATTTCAATGGTATAATGAAGATTCCTCCCCAATACCTTAGGGGTAAAATTCCCTTCTTTATGTCACCTCGTCTCCAGGAGAGGAGGAGGTTAGGTTCACAACATAACTCTGGCCCTTTATATCATGGTCCCACCAAGCTCTAAGTACCAAACCCATAGTACCCTGGCTCCTCAGGGCTTCCTTGTTGACCTGACAGCAATATATCCAGAAATCCTGCCACCAAGATCATGATTGGCTCAGGCTTCTGGGTAGTATGACTGCATTGCCAGTAAAGGACAGATGAAACAGATGGAAACCCAATCAAACTTGTTGGAGTCACAGGGCAAGGTGGCACCTCCCCCACATTCAACTCAGTAGATAGTACTTAATGCTTTGGATAAACAGAGCCTTCACTGCAATCTGGACTCTTTGAGAAACAGAAGGAAACTGTTCTGGTTTGGTAGTTTTTAGTGACTCAGCCTCTTCCAACTACCCAGTTAATGGAAAGAGGCTGACCCCACACATATGAAAAGGATATCTCCTCCTAGAAATCAGGATCCTATTGTCTCATGTGCGAAGACTGGTTACAGATTGAAATATGAAAGCTGTAGGTCATGAGGTCTCTGACTGTATATGGACACAAAAGAAGTCACAGAAAGGGAGGAAGGACTGTGAAAATGATCAACAAGCATTTATTAAACACCTTTCATTAAACATCTATTTATTTTATTGACAGGCATTGTGCTAAGTGTTGGAGATACAAAATAAGGGAAAAAGCATGTTCCTTGAGGAGGTTATATGTCCAATGGAGGAGATAATATCCAAGCAACTACATCCATAAATGGTATATACAGTGTAAATGGGAGGGAAACTCAAAGAGAAGGAAGTAGAATGAAGGGAGGGATCTTGCAGAAAGTGGGAACTGAGCTGGAAGGAAGCTAGGGAATGAAAGTAAAGAGAGAATGCATTCTAGGCATGAGGGACAGGAAAACATCATGGAACTGGTGAAGATAGGGATGAAGAAAATGTTTATGAGAATACAGGAGGTGCAAAAAGAGGAAAGAATTTGTGGCAAGAGAGCAACATTTTAGCATTCAAGACTTTGATGAAATCACATAGCCTTGGTTTCATCACATGAAAAATGAGATGTTCTCTAAGGTCCCTTTTTGGCTTTATTTGGTATCATCTATGATAATGCCCTTGCTACATGGGTAGGATTTTCAAAGACAGTTGGTCACCACCATAAAGACCTTTGAACAGGGTATGAAGACCTTATTAATGTAAAAGTAAGGTTGTACCACCATGTATTTAGGCAGTGAGATAGCTCTGGTCCTCTTTTCCCACCTGCCCCGGGTTCAGATCACTACATTTTCTTTAGGGCTTCCAGGGTACTCTGAGAGATTCAGAGGGTTGTCTCTTCTCTCATGTCATGGCTCTGAATGTCATTGGCCTAAGCTCCCACTGATTGTGTTCTTTCCCAGTGGCTGTGTTCTCCCACTGTTAGGCAGCTAAATGGGGAATAGATAGAAGGCTAGTCCTGGAGTCAGGAAGACTAGAGTTCCAATCTGACTTTAGACACTTCTTAGCTGTCCTATTAGGCAAATCAATTAACCTCTGTCTGACTCAGTTTCCTTAACTTTAAAAAAGGGATAAAAATAGCACCTACCTCCTAGTGTTTTCATAAAGAATAGTAAGCTCCGAACTTAGCTCTGTTCATAATAGCCTTGGTCCTTGTTCTTGAGAGCCTTGATGCTGGGCTTGATATAACACCCAGTCTGGAAGCTGACCCCTGGGTTCCCATTTGAACACTTTACTAGACTCCATTCCTGAGTCTAGAGTGGAAAAGGATCCAGGCAATATAGCCATATGGCCCCAGAGGAAGAAATGTTCCTGAGTCTTTTCCCCTTCTACCAGAGTTTCTTACTGGCCACGGAGAAAGGAAGAGTAGGTGAGAATAAAGAACTCCTTCCCAAGTGAGAAATGACCAAAGTTGACTTGGGTCTTTTTGAAGAAACCATCAATTCTGGTTACTCAGCCAATTCAAAGAGGTTTTTTCACACAAGTAGCCAACTGGAACCAGTTACAGACTGTTCATTGACGATTCACAGTCTTCTCCAACATACATCTTTTATATGTTATCATGATTTCCTTGGAAGCAATTCTCCAGCATCCTTTTCATGGTTAGATAACATCTGAGTGATCTGATAGGATCTGTGCATGCTCCAAACAAATGTCACATTGAGAATGCAAGAATGGAAGCATGATTGAATTTGAATATGAAGTGTACCATATAGAACTTTCCTGAGGCTATAGCACAAAGCACTAAGGAAAACATTAAAAAGAAAACAAAACCTCTCCAGGATTTGACTTTTGCCAAACAGACTACAACTGATTTCCTGAAGATGGTAAATGTTAAAATTACTGGGGTAATGTAGAGGTAGAATCAAAACCAATCTACCCTACTTTAACTTTAATGTCTTTACTAGATGAGAATGCATCTTAATAGATCAATCAATTTTAAGCTTTAGGTTAAGTGTAAACCATCCTTCAAACTAGAATGTACTTGTACAAGAATCACATTCAGATTGGTCAAGGACACTTGGCTATTCCCCAGGGGTATCTGTAAACTATAAACTAGATAGAAACTTACTTATTCAAAATATTGGAGCCAGCTGCACATTCTACTAAATTCTTTGAGAAAGAACTTCTTTAGGAGAGGGATAGGGTGAGTATTGACTGTGGCTCTGGCTTTGTCTAAAGTCCATTTTCTATCCTTTTTTCCCCAACCTTTTGGCAAAGGAGGGCCTTGTGACTCTGAAGGGTCCACAGGATTCTGGACTGCTCCACTTTCTCATCAGTTCCTTAGCCACATCCATGGAATAGCTTACGACAGTCAGCACTGGAGACCAAGGATAGAATGGATATAGATTCACAACTTCACAAAAAAACCCAGAATATTAAGGAGAATTTCTTAGAGTAACCAGGAGCCATGGTTGAACCCATTTTCTTAAACTCTTTATGGGTCTGCCAAACTGTGTGTCATAGACTTCTGGGCAGATATTTTATACTATTTATTATTACTCTATCTCTTTAGTAAATAAATATTCCTTTCTAAAAGCTGGCTAAGTTATTCTCAATTGATAATACTGAGGGGAGCACATTAATGGTGTTAGAGAATCATGCCGAATCTCTCAGGAACACCCCTTTCCTTGAGGGAAAGATTTAGCCTAGTTCAAGGACTGACTAATCTTAGAGCTAGGTAGAAGAGAGCTGGCCCTGGAGTCAGGGAGACGAGTTCAAGTGCACTCTTGGACACTTACTAATTGTATGACCTTGAGCAAGTCACTTAACCTCTGCTTTCCTCAGTTTTCCTAACTGAAAATGGGGATGACAAAAGCACCTATCTCCCAGAGTGGTTGTAAGAATAAAAGGAGGTATTTGTCAAGCACTTAGCCTGGAACATAATTAAGTGCTATAAAAATGCTACTATTATTCACCCATTATTGTTAGTAACAATATTAGAATGAGTTGGGGATAAGGCTCCTTGGAGTTTATATGAGCTATGTTAAGAACCTGTCATTCTTCACTACATAAATCCACAAATTCCATGAGTTTCCTATGTACTTGTCATACCTTCTTCTTTCAACAATGAATCAGAAATTAGAGGCTTTTAAAATAATAATTTATTTTCTGCCAGTTACATATGAAAACAATTTTTAACATTTTAAAAAAAGTTGAATTTCAAATTTTTCCCTCCCACACTCGCCTCCCCCCTCCCTGAGGCGAGTAAGCAATCTGATATGTTATATATATGCAATCATGTAAAACATTTCCCTGTTAGTCATTTTGTGGGAGAAAAACAGAAAGAGAAGGAAGAAAAAAATTGTATACTTCAGTCTGTATTCAAATGCCATCAGTTATTTCTCTGGAGATGGATAGCATTTTTCATCATGAATCCTTTGGGATTATTTTGGAATATTGTATATTACTTAAAAAAGTAAAGTCAGGGATGGGGAACATGCAGCCTCAAGGCCCCATATAGCCTTCTAGGTCCTCAAATGTGGCCCTTTGACTGAATCCAAACTTCACAGAACAAATTACCTTAATAAAAAGATTTGTTCTGTAAAACGTGGACTTGGTCAAAAGATCACACCCAAGGACCTCAGGGCCAGTAAGGTTCCCCAGCCCTGCTGAGTCATTCACATTTGTTCGTTGTATAATATTGCTGTTGCTGCATACAATGTTCTCCTGATTCAACTCACTCCACTTTGTATCACTTAAGGTAAGTCTTTCCAGGTTTTTCTGAAATCACCTTGAATGTCAAGCAATTTGAGTTTTATATTACAAATTATAATAATATCTAGCCTTATTATAAATAACTCACTTTAGGGAAGGTCTAAATCTTTTATTTCATGGAAGTAAGGAACTCTGGATGACGAAATTTCCTCCACGAAACAAATCAGTACTTACTTGATTGATTATAGTCTTGAGGAGTTGTCCAGAGCATCGATAGATTAAATGACTTGCCCAAGGTCACGCAGCCAGCAGAGCAGAGGTGGAACTTGAACTCAGGTCTTCCTGACTCTAAGGCTGGCTCTGTATTCATATACTAGGTTACTTTATCCCACAATTCAACAATAAATGTTACCGAAACTGTAACTCCTCCCTACCTAGACCATACTTGATACTCTTGCCTAACTAATCTATGCTAAAACTTTGTTTTCATCCCATCATTCTTTTGTTTCCAGACTGTCAGTATTTGTTTGTGTTAAGCAATGCATTGGATAAAGACCTACACTTGGAGTCAGGACCCATGGATTCCAACACAAGCACTGCTTGGAGTCAGGAAATCCTGAGTTCAAATCCAACGTCGGACACTTAGTACCTGCGTCCCTGGATAAGCCACCTAACCTCTTTTTGCTTCAGTTTTCTCATCTATAAAATGAGGTTAATAATATCATTTACTTCCCACGTTTGTGAGGATCGAATGAGATAGTAGTTGTAAGGCCCTTAGAAGAGTGGAAAATAACAAGTACCATATAAATGTTAACTGCTATTATTATTGATACACACTAGCTGTAGCATGAGAGCAAAGATTCAGTCAGAAGGGACTTCAGAGGACAACTAGTCTAGCTAGCATCTTCCTTTTATAGATAAGGAAACTGAAGCAGACTAGTAGTTAAATGACTTGCCTAAGGTCGCCCTGTCTCATTCCGTAAAAGTGATCTAACAAATACTTGTGTTACTTATAACACAAGGTTATTTTGAGAAAAAAAATGAAGTGCTTCAGATTATGAACTATTCTTATCAATACAGTAAATCTATATCTGTCAGGAAAATCTCTTCACTTTCCTTCCCAACCTCTAAAATATGCTAATTCCACCTTCTTTGACGTTTTTCCCCATTTAATTTGTCCTCATTCTTCCCTTCCCTCTACTTAAATCCTGTCTAGCTCAGGTACCTCTTCCATGAAACCAATCCACATTGGTTTCCCCCTTCTCTGAATTAGTATGGCAATTATATTCAATATCATTTAATTTAGCACTCAGTTCATAATGTAGTGGAGATTTCACCCACTTGAACCTTCATGGACATGGGCATAGGCTTCTAGGGACCATCTCATGAAGGGCTAAGTTTCCCCTAGCAGCTTCCAAGGATATGTGTGACTCAGCACGCAAGGACTCACTCCTTGAGATGACGAAATATCTCCTTATTGACCACCTTTCAGCAAGAACTACTGACTCTCAAACTGAACCTCTGAAAAGGGAGTGATTTTGACCTCTCTCTCTTTTCTCTCTTTCTTTGACTCCAAGTATGACAAACCTCTCTCTCTCTCCCCAGACTTCCTGTGAAGAGCTGGGAAGGGGCCAACTTTCCTCACCTCAGCAGAAGGGATAGCTGCTCATGGCACCTAAATTACATGAGTTGTTTTAGGTAAACCTGTGTACTGGACCTCTGACCGCCTCTTCTATTTCTTTCTTTCCTGAGTGACTCAGCAGAAACAGTGAAGTGGATATTTCCAAGTTTTGCAACCTTGTGAGTTTGAGAGTTCCTGGGTCCATCTACATTTTGGGAGGAATCCTTGGCATATATTCCATTACTTTGTCACGAAGATGATGACTGGGAGGAAGATAAGCTCAAATCCTTGGTAGATTTGTAAAAGACCTGGACCTAAAGAAATAATCTAGAGTAACAGCTCTCAACATTTTAATTAGTTAATTGCTTTTTTATTTTAAGTTTTCAACATTCATTTCCACAAAATTTTGAGTTCCAATTTTTCTCCCCATCCCTCCCCTTGCCCCACCCCAACATGCCTTACATTCTGATTGCTGCTTCCACCAATGTACCCTCCCTTCTAACATCCCTTCCTTTCCTTATCCCCATCTTCTCTCTTGTCCTGTAGGGCAAGATAAATTTCTATACACCATTACCTGTATTTCTTATTTCCCAGTTACATGCAAAAACAATTCTCAACACTCATTCAGAAAACTTTGAGTTCCAACTTCTCTCCCTTCCTCTCTCCCCACCCATCTCCACTGAGGAGGCAAGGAATTCAATACAGGCTATATATGTGTAGTTTTGCAAAAGACTTCTGTAATAGTCATGTTGTATAAGATTGACTATATTTCCCTCTATCCTATCCTGCCCTCCATTTATTCCGTTCTTTCTTTTGACCTTGTCCTTTCACAAGCTGAGCTCTCCAACAATGGGACAATGGACACTGGCTGCTTCTGCCTCTGCTGCCACTGCCCTGGCCTGGGACCAGGGGAAGACCCTGCTCCCTTGTCACAGAAGTGAAAAAGCCCTCTCACTGACCCTTGAAGCTGCCCTTGGCTCTGCCAGGTGGAGGGATCTGCGAGCCTCCATTGCTGCCACTGCCGCCACTGCTGCCTGGGCCTGGGGCTGGAGAAGACCCTGCTCCCTTGTCATGGAGGTGAAAAAGCCCTCTCATTGACCTTTGAAGTGTCTTTGTAGAACCTCCTCTGCTGCTGCTGGGGATTTAGCCCCTGAGGCCTTCTCCCCTGCTGTCCCTCTCACCCCCCCCACCCCCCCACTCCCTCACCCCTCCACCCTGCCTCTCTCACCCTCTCTTCCCTCTCCCCCACAGCCAAGACTGGGCTATGCTCTGCTCTGTGTCCAGTGAAACAGACCCTTCCTATCGGCCTTCCATGTCACCCTGGGCTGAAATTCTCCTCCATTCTGTTGTTCTGTGGCCCCTGCTGCTCCAGAATTTGTTGAGAGTCCTTCCCCAAAGTATTTTATGGGCTGTGGGGGACGACCTAGAGCATGTGCATCATTCTACTCCACCACCTTGGCTCTGCCTCAACATTTTTTAAAATCTCAGAGTAGCAGTTCTCAACATATTTTTAAATCTCAGGACCCTTTGACATTCTTAAAAATTATTAAGCACTTCACCCCCAAAGAACTTTTGTTCATGAGTTACATTATTGATATTTAGTGTATTAGAACTTAAAATACCTTAATATTATTACAGAAAAAAAATTCATCTTACAGAGCCCCTGCAATTTTCTCAGGAACCTCCAGGGTCCTTGCACCATACTTTGTGAACTACTAGTTTAGACAGTGCAGAGCAGAGGTGAAATGCCAATTTAGTAGTTTCACAAATTGCTTCATGTTATAAAAATATTTACCTTCTGGGAAACTACAGAAGTAGTTACGTTTCATTATTATTTATTTATGTCCTTATCAGTGCATTCTTATGAGTCTGCATTAAGCATATCTTTTAGGTAAAGAAAATTCGTATATTATCCCCCAGTTTTGATACCCTTAGATTTGAACCTCATAAGTATAAAGGGGCAGAAGAGGGGACTTCTTTAAGGAGAAGATGAGAATCTTGACCTTTTTGAGTCCAGCAACAGTTATTAATGTTATGCCAGGATTGTATATGTCAGAATTGCAAGGAGCTTTAAAGATCATTTAGTCAAACTTCACATTCAGCATAGGAATCCTTCTAAAACATTTCTGATATATTTCCCATGCAGAAGACGATATTTTATTTCACCAGGTAGTCTATTCTCTTGTTGGGTAATTCTAATGATTATTCTACCTTAGGCTAAAATCTGCCCCTTGTAACTTTCTTTCTGTGGTCCTAATTCTATTCTTTGTAGTAATATATAACATTTGTTTTCATTTTCCCAGTCCTTTCAATAGCAATCAATCAATATTTCTTTTTTAAAAAAAATTATTTCCTCCAAGTTACATATTAAAAACAAATTTTAACATTCATTTATCAAACTTTGAGTTTGAAATTCTCTCTTACTCCCCCCACCCCCTCACTGAGAAGACAAACAGTATAATATAGGTTATATATGTGTAGTCATGCAAAACATATACATAATTGTCATGTTTGAAAGAAAATATAGACTAGAAAAAAACTTTCAAGAAAAATAAATTTAAAAAGTATACTTCAATCTGTATTCAGATACCATCAGTTTTTTCTCTGGAGATGGATAGCATTTTTCATCATAAATCCTTCAGAATTGTCTTGAATCTTTGTGTTGCTGAGGAAAGTTATTTCATTCACAGCTGATTGTCCTACAGTATTGCTGTTACATTGTACACAGTACATTTCTCTTCACATCAGCTGATCCAAGCCTTTCAGAAAAAAAGCCTCTGAAAAATATGAGTATCTTGCTCATAATTTCTTATAGTACAATAGTATTTAATCATAATCACATACCACAATTTGTTCAGACATTCCCCAATTGATGAACATCCCCTCAATTTCCAACACTTTCCAATCAAAAGAGGTCCTAAAAATATTTTTGTGTATATAAGTTCTTTTCTTTTTTTTAAAATCTCTTTTGGGATATAGATATAGTAGTGGTGTTCAAAGTCAAAGGGTATTCATGGTTTTATAGACTTTTAGGCATAATTCCAAATTGCTCTACAGAATGACTGAATTAGTTCACAACACCACCAACAGTGGATTAATGTCTCATTTTCCCCACATTCCCTCCAACATTTGTTATTTATCTTTTCTGTCTTATTAGTCAATCCAATAGGTATGAAGTAGTACCTTAGAATTGCTTTAATTTGAATTTTTCCAATCAATAATGAGCTAGAGTAATTTTTCATATTTCTATAGGTATATCACCTGAAAACTGATCTTATGATCATTTATCAGTTGGGAAATGACTCATTTTTATAAATTTGCCTCAGTTCTCTATATGTTTGAGAAATGAAGCCTTTATCAGAGAAACTTGCTTAATTTTTCTTTTTACAATTGCTATTGCTAACTGTATTTCCCTTCATCCTGTTTCCCTTCACCCCCTGCCTATTCTATTCTCTTTCTCCTATCCCTCATCAAAAGTGTTTTGCTTGTGATTCCCCAGCTCCCCCAGTCTAACTTATCATCCCTCACCCCTCTTCCCCTTCTACTTTCATTTAGGTGATGGATGTCTTTACCCAGTTGAGTGTGTGTTATTTCTTCTTTGAGCCAGTTTTGATGAGAGTTAGGTTCGCTCACTCCTCATCATCTCCCCTTTCTTCCCCTCTACTAAAAGTTTTTTTTGCCTCTTTTATATGAGATAATTTACCCCATTCTCCTCTCCCTTTCTTTTTATCCTAGTGTATTCCTCTCTCATCCCTGAATTTTATGTTTTTAGGCATCATCCATTCATATTCAACTTACACCTGTGCCCTCTGTCGATATATACTGCAACTCCCCTAATAATGAGAAAGGCTTTATGAGTTACAAATACCATCTCCCCATGCAGGAATATAAGCAGCTTAAACATATTTCTTACTATATATCTTACCATTTCTTATTATAAACTTATTATGATTTCTCCTTCCTGTTTAACTTCTTATACTTCTCTTTTTAAAATTATTTTATGTTTTCAGTTTTCTATAATCATTTCTATATATCTTAAATGTTTCCCTTACTTCCCTCTACTTCCCCCGCTCCTTCGCCACTCACTCTCTGATATGGCATGTAATCTTATATGGATTCTGCACATACATTTCTATTGAACACATTTTCACCTTAGTCATATTGTATAGAAGAATTAAAATGAATGGGAGAAACCATAAAACAAAACCAAACATAACACAAGAGAAAACCATCTGATTCATTCTGCAATCTACTTCCATAGTTCTTTCTCTGGGTGTGGAAGGCATTTTGCCTCAAGTCCATTGGGAATCTTTTAGTTCCTTGCCTTGCTGTGAAGGATTAAGTCTACCAGAAAAATTCCTCTCACACTGTGGATGTTGCTGTGTACAAAGTTCTCCTGGATCTGCTCCTTTCACTCAGCATCAGTTCGTATAAGTCCTTCCAATCCTCTTTGAAGTCTTCCTGTTAATCATTTCTTATAGCACAGTAGTATTCCATTATATTCATATAGCACAACTTCTTCAATCATTCCCCAATTGATGGGCATCCCCTCAATTTCCAATTTTTGGCCACCACTAAGAGAGGTTCTGCAAATATTTTTGTACACATGGGACCCTTTCCCATTTTTGTGATGTCTTTGCGATACAGTTCTAGAAGTGATATGGCTGGGTCAAGGGGACGCATATTTTTGTAGCCCTTTGAGTATAGTTCCAAATTTCTCTCCAGAATGATTGGATCAGCTCATAACCCTACCAATAATGAATTAGTGTTCCAACTTTCCCACACCTTCTCCACCATTTATCATCTTCCTGTTTTGCCATGTTAGTCAATCTGATAGGTGTGATGTGGTATCTCTGAGTTGTTTTGATTTGCATCTCTCTAATCAATAGTGATTTAGAGCATTTTTTCATATGACTGTAGATAGCTTTAATTTCTTTCTCTGAAAACTGCCTGTTCATGTCCTTTGACCATTTATAAATTGGGGAATGATTTGTATTCTTGTAAATTTGACTCAGTTCTCTATATATTTTAGAAATGGAGCCTTTATTACAGACAGTAGTTGCAAAAATTATTTCCCAGTTTTCTGCTTCCCTTCTAATCTTGGTTGCATTGGACTTGTCTGTGCAAAACCTTTTCAATTTAATGTAATCAAAATTATCTATTTTGTACTTCATAATATCCTCTATCTCTTGTTTTGTCAAAAATTTCTCCATTCTTCATAAATATGACAAATACACTATTCCTTTCTACCCTAATTTGTTTAAAGTATCAGTCTTTATACCTAGATCATGTATCCAATTGGACTTTATTCTAGTGTATGGTATAAGGCATTGGTCTATGCCCAGTTTCCACCACACTATTATCCAGTTTTCCCACATATTTTTGTCAGTGAGTTCTTATCCCAGAAGCTGGGGTCCTTGGGTTTATCAAACAGGAGATTACTATATTCGTTGACTACTGTGTCTTGAGTCCCAAACCTATTCCATTGCTCTAACCCTCTATTTCTCAGTCAGTACCAAGTGGTTTTGATGACTGCTGCTTTATAATACAATTTGAGAACTGGTAGGGGTATGCCACTTTCCCTAGCATTTCTTTTCATTAGTTCTCTGGATGTTCTGGACCTTTGTTCTTCCAGATTAATTTTGGTATTATTTTTTTCTAGCTCTAGAAAATAATTATCTGTTAGTTTGATTGGCATGGAACTGAATAAGTAAACTCATTTAGGTAGAATTGTCATTTTTATTGTGTTAGCTTGGCCTACCCATGAGCAACTGATGTTTTTACACTTACTTAGATCTGACTTTGAAAAATATTTTGTAATTGTGTTCATATAGTCCCTGAGTTTGTTTTGTCAGGTAGACTCCCAGATATTTTATAATGTCTATCATTGCTTTAAATGGGATTTCCCTTTCTATCTCTTGCTGTTGGGCTTTGTGAGTAAATATATACATATATATTACTGGGTTTATCTGGGTTTATTTTGTAATCTGCAACTTTGTCAAAATTTTTTATTATTTCAAGTTGTTTTTTACATGATTCTCTGGGATTCTGTAAGTATATCATCATATAAGCTGCAAAGAGTGATAACTTACTTTCTTCTTTGCCTATTCAAATTCCTTCAATTTCTTTTTCTTCTCTTATTGCTACAGCTAACATTTCTAGTACCATATTGAATTACAGTAGTGATAATGGATATCCTTGTTTCAACCCTGATCTTATTGGAAATGCATCTAGCCTATCGCCATTACATATAATGCTTGCTGATGATTTTAGGTAGATACTGCTTATTATTTTATGGAAAGTTCCATTTATTCATATGCTCTCCAGGGTTTTCTATAGGAATGGGTGTTATAGTTTGTCAAAAGCTTTTTTCTGCATCTAGTGAGATAATTATGTAGTTTCTATTAGTTTTGTTGTTGATATAATCAATAATGTTGATAACTTTCCTAATATTGAACCACCCCTGCATTCTTAGAATAAATCCTACCTGATCATAATGTATTATTCTTATGATAAGTTGCTATAATCTATTTGATAATATCTTATTTAAAATTTTTGCATCTATATTCATTAGAGAAATTGGTTTATAATTTTCTTTTTCCGTTTTAGCTCTTCCTGGCTTAGGTATCAGAATCACATTTGTATCACAAAAAGAATTTGGTAGGATGCCTTCTTCCTCAATTTTCCTAAATAGTCTACATAGTATTGGAATTAACTCTTCTTTAAATATTTGATAGAATTCACTTGTAAATCCATCTGGCCCTGGAGATTTTTTCATAGGGAGTTCTTTGATGACTTGTTCAACTTCTTTTTCTGAGGTGGGGCTATTTAAGTATTCAAATTCCTCTTCTGTTAATCTGGGCAATTTATATTTTTTAAAATACTCATCCATCTCATTTAGATTGTTGAATTTATGGGCAAACAGTTGGGCAAAGTAATTTCTAATTGTTGTTTTAATTTCCCCCTTGCTGGAGGTGAGTTCACCCCTTTCATTTTTTATATTGGTAATTTGGTTTTCTTCTTTTTTTTAATCAAATTGACCGAAGGTTTATCAATTTTATTAGTTTTTTCATAACACCAACTCCCAGTTTTATTTATTGGTTCAATAGTTTCCTTAGTTTCAATTTTATTAATTTCTCCATTAGTTTTCAGTATTTCTAATTTGAAGATGGATGCATTGACTATCTTTGCATTTCTGCACTGGATTGTGAGGTTTTTATGCCCTGGTACATGGTCATTTTTTGTATATGTGCCATGTACTGCTGAGAAAAAGTTATATTCCTTTCTATCCCCATTCAGTGTTCTCCAGAGATCTATCATATCCACCTTATTCAGAGTTTTATTCAGCTCCTTAACTTCTTTCTTGTTTATTTTGAGGTTAGATTTATCAAGTTCAGAGAGGGGGAGGTTGAGGTGTCCCACTAGTATAGTTTTGTTGTCCATTTCTTCCTGTAACTCTCCCAACCTCTCCGCTAAGAATCTGGATGCTGTACCACTTGGAGCATATATATTTAGTACTGAAATTGCTTCATTGTCAATGATGTCTTTTAGCAGGATATAGTCTCCTTCCTTATCTCCTTTGGTTAGATCTATTTCTGCTTTTGCTTTGTCTGAGATTAGTATTGCTATCTCTGCTTTTTTTACATCAGCTGAAGCAAAATATATTCTGCTCTAATCTTTTACCTTTACCCTGTGTGTATTCCCTCATTTCAAATATGTTTCCTGTAAACACAATATTGTTGGAGTATGGTTTGTGATCCATTCTTCTATCCATCTTTGTTTTATGAGAGATTTCATACCATTCACATTCACAGTTATCATTACTATCTGTGTCTTTCTCTCTATCCTCTTTCTCCCCATTTATGCTTTTAATTCTCCCTTCTCCCTTCCTCACTACAATAGAGTTCTAATTTTTGACCCTTGTCTCCTTCAGCCTTCCCTTTCTTTCTACAGATCACCTCCCTTTTACTCACATTTTCCCTGAGTACTGCTTCCCTCCTTTTCAGCCTTTCCTCCCCAGCCTTTCCTCCCTTTTCTTTCCTCTTTTCCCTCCTACTGCCCATACAGCTAGTAAGATTTCTATACTTAACTGAGTTTGCTGTTCCCTCCTTGAACCATATCAGATGAGAGTAAATCTGAAACAATGCTCATCTGCCTCCTCTTTTTCCCTCTGCTGTAATATCTTTTTGTGTCTCTTCCTGTGATGTAACTTACCTTTTTTCTGACTCCTTTTCACATCTCCCATTACAATCCCTTTGCACCCTTACATCACATTTTTATCATCATATCATTTACTTTATACCCACTTACTCTTTCCATGTATATCCCCCTTATAGAACATAATTATACAATTCTCAAGATTAACAACCATCATCTTCCCTTACAGGAATGTAAACAGTTTGTCCATATTGAAAAACAAGTTTGTTTCCCTGTTTATCTTTTCATGCCTCTCTTGAGATTTGTGTTTGAAGATCGAATTTTCTATTGAGCTCTGGCCTTTTTCATCAGCAAGGCCTGGAAATCCTTTATTTCACTGAACATCCATCTCCTTGCCTGACATATGATGTTCAGTTTTGCTGGGTAATTGATCATTGGTTATAGTTCTAACTCCTTTGCCTTATGGAATATTATATTCCAATCCCTCTAACCTTTTATGAGAGATAATTTACCCCATTCCATTTCACCCTCTCTCCTCCCACTACATTTCTCTCTCACCATTTACCTTGATTTCTTTTAAGATATGATCCCATCCTAGTCAATTCACTCTGTGCTCTCTGTCTCTGTGTGTGTGTGCATGCATGTACATGTGTGTGTGTGCATGTGTGTGTGTGTATGGTGTGTGTGTAATCCCACCAACTACCAGATACTAAAAAGTGTCAAGAGTTACAAATATTGTCTTTCCGTGTAGGAATGTAAACAGTTTAACTTTGGTAAGTCCCTTATGACTTCTCTTTGCTGTTTACTTTTCATTCTTCTTCTCATTCTTGTGTTTGAAAGTCAAATTTTCTTTTCAGCTCTGGTCTTTTCATCAAGAATGCTCAAAAGTCCTCTATTTCATTGAAAGACCATTTTTTCCCCTGAAGTATTATACTCAGTTTTGCTGGGTAGGTGATCCTTGGTTTTAGACCTAGTTCCTTTGACTTCTGGAATATCCTATTCCATGCCCTTCGATCCCTTAATATAGAAGCTGCTAGATCTTGTGTTATCCTGATTGTATTTCCACAATACTGGAATTGTTTCTTTCTAGCTGCTTGCAATATTTTCTCCTTGACCTGGGAACTCTGGAATTTGGCCATAATATTCCTAGGAGTTTCTCCTTCTGGATCTCTTTCAGGCGGTGATCGGTGGATTCTTTGAATACTTATTTTGCCCTCTAGTTCTAGAATATCAGGGCAGATTTCCTTGATAATTTCATGAAAGATGATATCTAGGCTCTTTTTTTGATCATGGCTTTCAGGTAGTCTCATAATTTTTAAATTGTCTCTCCTGGATCTATTTTCCAGATCAGTTGTTTTTCCAATGAGATATTTCACATTCTCTTCCATTTTGTCATTCTTTTGGTTTTGTTTTGTGATTTCTTGGTTTCT